>CM053604.1:17523488-17536801 GCA_028646535.1 Procyon lotor
CACTTCCTCACTTTTCTTTAAAATATTAGCATTCAGGTGAAAGTATAAATCTAATCCTTCATCAAAGGTGAAATGACAAAATAAGGAATTGGTAAGCAGAGTAGTCTCCACCATAACCTCAAAATTTTGTTGGAGATTGAGCACCATAAAGATGGATAAGCTTTTCCCCACCCTTTTAATTCAATTAATAGCAATTGCATTCTTGCCATTTCTCAGGCCAAAACCTTCAGCGACTTTGTTTGTTCCCTACAACACATGTAATCCCTCCCCATATCCTATGAATTTCAGGCTTTTTCAGTTGTCCTCTTAAACTAAATTGCTTCCTCCTGTTATTTCTTACCTCATTCAAAATTCTGGAAAAATCTCTCTTTTTAACATAATGCTTCCCTATCCTATTAGAATTGCAGCTCGTTTTCACTTTTGAGAAATGGCTGTACCTTATCTTATCATGCGTTTATTAGTAGTAATTTTTTTTTTTTACCTTATACAATGCCATGTATCTATTTCTTATGTGAATTTAAGCTCTAAAGAGACTGGGATCATTGATAGCTCTGGTAACTAATGTTTTCCGAGTACACAGAATAATTCTGTTGACATGGTACATCCCTACTAAGTATTTGTGGAATAAATGTTTCTTTTTTGACTACAGAATTGTCATTTAAGTAACACCTATTCCGTTTGAATCTAAACCATTAGATTCACTGAAAAATGTTTTTAAGAACTGTTTATAGTTACAATAACCTTTTCAGTTTTCAGCTGTAGCTTTGATTTGTTTAGCATTTTTGTATTTGCTAAAGTTTGTGCCAAATATTTCATATTTAATTAATCCTCAAAACAACTTTATGTTATCATAGCAATTTTATATATCAAACAAATCTAGACTCACAGAGGCTAAGCAAATTGGCCATGGATGTAAAGTCAGTAAGCGAAAAACCTTTTAACTTCTTTAGGGGTAAAATTTGCAAAAATTAGAAAATTATAAGTATGAAGCTAATGAAGATTAATTGCAAAATGAACACATTCGTGGAAGCACACCATAAGACAAAATTATGACCCCTTATGTCTTATGCAGTCTAAGCAACTTGTCTCCTCTCTAAAGACAAACGCTTGCTTCTGACACCATAGTATACTTTTCCCTATTTTTGAAGTTCACATCAATGTAATCATATTGTATATATTGTTTTGTGCATTATTTCAGTTAACATTATGCTTTTATCACTGAATAGTATTCTGTTATAGGGACACCTGTGTGGCTCAGTGGGCTAAGCGACCACTCCTGATTTCGGCTCAAGCCATGATCTCAGGGTTCTGGGATCCAGCCCCACAGTGGGCTCTGCACTCAGTGGGAACTCTGCTTGAGGATTTCTCTCCTTCTCTTTCTGCCCTTCCTCCAACTCAAGACACTCTCTCTCACTCTCTGTCTTTCAAACAAATAAATAAGTCTTAAAAAAAAAAAAAAGGTATTCTATTGTATGGATGTACCAAGAGTTGTTTATTCATTCACTGATTGAAAGACACCTTGGATTTTTCCAGTTTTGGAAATTATGAATAAGTATGATAAATGTTGCTTATAGGTTTCAGTGTGGACATAGATTTTCAAATCATTGGGCAAATATCTAGCAGTACGCATGCTGGATCAAACTGTTTAGCATCTTAAAAAATTACTAAATTATATTCTAACATTTTTAAATTTTTATTTTTTTATTCCTACCCACAATGAATGTGAGCTCTGGTTGCTCTACATCACTTCCAGCAATTTCTGTTGTTAGCTTTGGATTATGCTCATTCTGGTTGGTATGGATTGGTATCTCATAGTCGTCTCAATTTGCATTTTTCTAAAGACAAATGATGTTGAGTATTCTTTCATGTACTTATTTGCCATCTATATATCTTCTTTGGTGAGGTATTTGTTCAGATCTTTTGCTGATTTTTTTAATTGGCCTGGTGACTTCTCTTTTGGAGAAGATTAATTAATCCCGTTAATTATGACTCAGTTTCTTTAATAGACATTGAATTCTTTTAATATGTTAGCCATTGAACTTTGTGTAAGTTTTGGTAGTTTGTATCATTCAAGGAATTGCTACATTTCAGAAAATTATGACATCTTGTGGGCATAGATTTGTTCATAGTAATACTAATATTTTAATGTCTGTAGGATCGACTTAATGTCTATTGACTACTCTTTTCACTCAATATTTGTATTTTGTGTATCTTTTTTTAAAAAATTCTGGATTAGCCTGTTTACTAGATGTTTATAAACTTCATGGATCTTTTTAAAGAAACAGCTTTAGATTTTATTCAATTTCACTATATTTCAATTTCACTGATTTCTGCTCTGATTTTTATTATTTCTTTTTTCCCTAAAGATGTTTATTTTATTTTTTCAGTGTTACAAGATTAATTGTTCATGCACCACACCCAGTGCTCCATGCAATATGTGCCCTCCTCAATACTCACCCCCATGATTTTTGTTATGTCTTTTCTTCTGCCCCTTTAACATTTGGTAGCACCACTCATTACCTCTGATAATCTTCCTTATTCTAAGGTCTGCTTTGTCTGAAATTAATAGTTACACCAGCTTTCTTTTTATTAAATGCATTGCGTTTTCATTTACATTCCATTCCATTTAGCCCATCTGAATCTTTATAATTAAAGTGGGTCTCTTATAGACATCGTATAGTTTAGACCTTTTCTTTTTATCCATTCTAACAATATCTGCCTTTTGATTGATATAGGCCATTCACATTTATAATGATTGTTGATATAGTTGGGTTAACATCACTTCTTATTTTTTTCTATTCATTGCATTTACTCTTAGTTCTTTTTTTTTTTTAATTTAAATTCAATTAGCCAAGGTATAGTACATCATTGGATTTTGATACAATGTTCAATGATTCCTCAGTTCAGTATAATAAGCAGTGCTCATCAAGTCACTTAATGCCCCTCCCTTAATGCCTTAATGCCCCTCCCTTATTTACCCCATTCCACCTACCCTTGCCACAATCTTCAGTTTGTTTCCCGGAGTCAAGTCTTACATGGTTTGTCTCCCTCTCTGATTTCTTCCTTACAGCAGTCAAAATGGCTAAAATCAACAATACAGGGAACAACAAATGTTGGCGAAGATGTGGAGAAAGGGGAACCCTCCTACACTGTTGGTGAGAATGGAAGCTGGTATAGCCACTCTGGAAAACAGTATGGAGGTTCCTCAGAACATTAAAAATAGAGCTATTCTTTGTGGGTTTTGTTTTGTTTTGTTTTTAAGTTCTTTTTTCTTTCTCCAGATTTAAATGAAGATTTTATGTGATTCTAATTTATTTCCTCTCATAGAAATTATTGAAAAACAAAATTAGTGATTGCTCTGAAGTTCGCAGTATACATTTATAACTAATCTAACTCAAAGTAGTGACTTAGAATTTTGTTTTATTTAGAATCTTCAACAAAAAAAATAAATTTGTAGAGAATGTATAGCTTTAGACTTCCAAAGGCAGCAAATTATGAGAAAGTAACCATAAGGCAGGAAATTAATGGAGCAAGATGTTTGCAGATTCCTCTGGTACCATCCCTAGGCGCTTAAGAGTGTGTCTCCAGTAAAAGGAGATTTCATATCTTGCCTTTAGGCAGAAAAGGGAAGGGTGGAGAGCTTTTCTTATGTTTGTTGCTTCTTAATTACTTTGAGCTCAAAATAATTTTTATGTCAAAAAGGCATATTTTAAGGTGACATGTTGTGGTTCCCTTCAATTCCTTCTCTGATCCTCTTTCTTTATGCAAATCCAGATTTGTGACCTGGATCACTTTCCTTCTCCCTGATGAATTGCTTTTAAACTTTCTTGCAGAACAGATTTCCCTATGGTTAATTTCTTTAGCTGTTCTTCATCTAAGAAATTCTTTATTTCCTCTTTACATTTGAAAATTAATTTTGCTGGATATAGAATTCTAGTTTGGTGATATTCTTTTATCACTCTAAATACTTCACTACACTTTTCATGGTTTTTGATAAAGACTCCAAAATAATTTTTATCCTTGCTCTCTTATAGGTAAGATGTCCTGACACCCTAGCTTGTTTTCTGATTTTCTCTGTGTCTTTGGTCATCTGCAGTTTGAATAGGATATGCCTAGTTTGTTTTGTTGTTGCTTGGGGTATTTATTTTTGTTGGCATTCTCTAAACTTCCTTGATCTGTGGTTTGGGATCTGTCATTAGTTTTAGAATATTCTCAGTCATTATCGCTTCAAATATTTCTTCTGCTCTGTTCTCGATGTTGCCTCTCTCTGGTATTCCAATGATGTATTCTAAAACTTTTGAAATTGTCCCATAGTTCTTGGATTTTTTTTCTTTTTTCTTTTCCTTTTGCTTTTTGGTTTAGAATATTCTATTGATCTATCTTAGAGATCATTGATTCTTCCCTCAACATGTTTAGTTCAATAATCAAAGGCAGTCTTCATCTCTTTTCAGTATTTTTTTTTTGAACATCTAGCATTTCCTTTTAATTTTTCTTAGAGTTTCCTTCTTTCTGTGTACATTGCCCATCTGCCGTTTCATGCTCTTACTTTTACCATTTGATCACTTAACATTTCAATCCTAGTTGTTTTAAAATTTCTGTGTGATTATTACAACATTTTAAAATATCTCATTCTGGTTTTGACGATTTCTATGTCTCTTCAGACTCTTTTTTTCCTTTGCCTTTTGTCATGTCTTACAATTTTTCGATAAAAGGCAGATGTTGTATTAGGTAATGTGAACTGAGGTTGATAGACCTTTAAGTGTGAGGATTAATGTTGCTGTAACTGTGAACTAGGATATTTAATGTTTGTCATAACTATTGGTGTAATAGGCTTCAAATTCTTCTAGTGTTTTGGCCCTTGTCCTTGGGTATCACTATCTGCTTCTTATGGAAATGAACTGCATTGTAGCTCTTTCCATTAAAACTCACAACATCCTGGAACCCTGCTGGTATAGTGATAAGGCTTGGGAGATAGAGCATTTTATAAATAGCTTTATTAAATGTCAAACATTTGTGGTCCTGTGTCTCAGAGTTGCTACTTTCACAAGTCTTTCACTGACACTATAGACTTTTCTCCCTGTCCCCTCTATTCATACCTAATTCCACCATTCTAAATTTATGTCCTTGATATTCACACCCCTTATTACCATGTCCTTCCCTTAGATAAGACAAAAGGGTATTGGGTTGGAGGAAGTTATTTCCTATATTGGGCTAAGGCTCTTACAAAATATTTTCCTCTGTAGAGTAGGCCTTTGTTATGAAAAATGCTCTGGGTCCATTTTACAATGATCCTTCCTCCTCCTCCTACCTTGGCCTCCTACCTGCTTCTCCCCCTGAAAAAAATCTCTGAGTTACTTCTCTGGGCATTGGGTTGGGGTGGCCTCTGCCTTTCTGAGCTCGCTTCACTTAGTGTGGAACGTCTACCCTAGGAGAGAGCTAGGGTGAGGGATCAGGTATTCTCAGCCTGCCATGACTGTGGTAGAACCTCCAATCTGATGTGTGTGCAGGTAGGCATAGGAAGGGAGCCTCTGATCTCTGCTGTACTCAGAAAGTCCGTTTTTTCCATTCAGAATTTGAGAGGATGAGAAAGGTTGATGATTTCCTTCTCCTGGTGAGAGAATATAATCCTTGATTGTGAGCTGAGGAGAGATAAAGTTCAGTTTTCTTGTCTATATTGTTCGAGTAGAACTTAATTCACATTGAACTAGAGGCAGAAAGGGAAGAAATAGATCATTGCCAAATGCCAAAAACTCATAGTATTCTCACCATACTTTAGATTTTCTTGAATAAATTATTCCTTTACTGTATGCTTTTAGCACAAATCCCAGTCTTTAAATTATTTTTTGAAATAACTTTCGTCAGTTGTGCTTGTTTTGGTAATGAGCATTTCCAGGGAACTCTTCATGGTGCCATACTAGAAGCAAAACACCTCCACACCTATTTTTGTACCATTCATATGGAATAGAGTAAGTATACTACAGAAGATTGGTAATAACATCCCACGGAACGATGGCCTTGAAGCCAGATACATACTGTATGCTACATAGCTCTGATGTGTACGGCCTGGGCAGCCTGTGGCAAATTATTATATTAGGGCCACCTTTGCAAAACCAGCACAGAGACTTTGAAAAGGTTTTGTCTATGAATTCCATTTTATTTGTTTGTTTGTTTGTCTATGCATCGTGTCATGTTAATCACCATACAACGCATCATTGGTCTCTAAATATCTCTTATTTTCATTTAAACATTTCAATGATTTTAATTAAAATAACTAAATTAAAAATGAAACACTGCTCTATACCACACTTACCTCCTTACAAATTCACCAGCATATAGATTCTTCAAAATGAAAATTGGCTTACTAATTAAATAGCCCTTGCACACACAGTGGATCATTTCCTGGGACATGTACTCAAAGGGTGGGTTGAGAGGAAGGAAGAGATGAAGCAGAATGGAATATGATTGCATACCTCCAGAACAGCATCTCCCCCATACTTTTGCATGCATGATAATCATCTAGGGAGCTTATTAAATATCAGATTCTTTTATCCAATCACCAGAGATTTTGACTCAGTAGAGCTAGGATGGGTCCTGGTAATTTGAATTTTTAATAAGCATCTCAAGTGATTTTGATGGACATGCTATAAGAAACACATTTTGAGAAGTCTAGAAGCACTGGAGTTCTAATCACAGTGACTGAAATGTCGGACAGGATACTGAGAAGGAGCGTGAGGGATTTTATACAAGAGCTGAAAATAGAACAGGTATATCTGCTCATGATGGTTCAGTAATACCCTGCTCAAAACATTGTAAGTGCCTAAAACTCATGCTGACTGCCTCTGCCTTTTAGTGATTCTACCATCTTATGCATTTAGAAGTTATGATATATAAGGGTTTGATTTGCTTAGAAAAAGTAGAAAAGTGGTGGAGAGAAAGAGGTAGAGAATGGTCCTGCATTTGGTTTTAATATCCTATGCATAAAAACAAAGGTGAAATGAAGCAAATTAAAGTTCAGAGTTAGGTAGTTTTTAAAAACTCAGATATATACTGTATAGGCTGCAGATGCATAATTTAAACTTCTTAAAGTAGTTTTGTTCTTAAAATGTGTCATTTTGAAGAACATTTTTAATCAGTAGTTTATTAAAATAATATTCCCCTTGATATACTTTATTTCTGGAATTTTAAATTTTCATGTGACACATATTAATCTGTATTATAGTATCAATTATAATAAAACACTCCACATGCGGCATTTTCTTATCTCATTATGTGCTATTGCACAAGATAATTTCTTACATGCTTTATATTTAAAGCACCACGAACACAAAATGAATGCTACTCTATAAATTTATTAAAAGTAAAGCATCTTTTGCCATTGATGTCTCTGGTTTTATAGTAGCATCTGTGATGACAGAAATAAGAAATTATATGACAGTTTGATGTTCAGTGCAATATATGTGTCTGTAGATTTGAATTTCTCCAATGAAAAACTTCCAGAGAACTGGAATGTCAAAAATACATTGAATTACATAATTTCTAAGTTACAGATTGTCTCTCAGGATAAGAGAGAAAAATAAACACACGTGTACACTTATGGGTGTCTGTGAAAACACGAACACACCGTACTTTGATTGTTAGTAGAACTCTTTGCAAGTCATATATTTTGTTTTGTTTTCAAAGGGCTACTCATTCCAACTTAAACAATACAAAAAACTCATCTTTTTTTTGACTGGGTGACATATCATCACAATTTGGTAGACATGGAAATTGAGTTGTGGATTAAACAAAAAAAATATGAAGAAGGACTGTGTTATTAGGATGCTATCCATCTATTATTATTCAAGAGAGAATAGAGAATGTGGCCTTTCAGGAATAGAAGGTATACAAATCCTCCTTAGTCTTGCTACTAACTAATTCCTAACTCTTGCTGTCTCTGTTGTTGATACTAATAATTTTAATAATAACCACAGAAATTTTAATGTCACATTTCTTTTTTTTTAATTTTAATTTTTGAGAGAGAGAGAGAGTGCTAGTGGATGGAGGGACAGAATGAGAGGGAGAAAAGGAATCACAAGCAGACTCTGTGCTGACCATGGAGCCCAATGTAGAACTCAGTCTCACAACTCTTGAGATCATGACCTGAGCTGAAATCAGGAGTCTGACACTTAACTTACTGAGCCACCCAGGGATCCCTTAATGTCACATTTCTACTTGCAAAGTGTTCCTTTGTTGTTTTCTCTTTTAAATTAACTCTCCCGATGGTCTCTCTTTCACTTTCTCTCCTTCTCTCCTACAGCATACACACACATTATATCCTGAGTTGTATTACTTGTACTCATTCTCTGCATCTCGGCTTAGTGCCCTTCTCTTTAAACAGCTTCCATTTCCTGTTGAAGACTAGATTACTTCCTTAGTGGAAACTTCAGTAGCACTATCATACTCCATTATAGTACATATGTGCCTATTGTTTGTCTTCTCTACTAGATCATTAACAACTTGGTAGGAGAGAATGTAGCAAGTTGCTTAGGATATACCAAGTGTTTAGTAGTTTATTTTAATTTTTTTTTTTTTGACAGAGAGAGAGATCACAAGTAGGCAGAGAGGCAGGCAGAGAGGGGGGAAGCAGGCTTCCTGCTGAGCAGAGAGCCTGATGTGGGGCTCCATCCGAGGACCCTGAGTTGAAGGCAGAGGCTTTAACCCACTGAGCTACCCAGGCGCCCCTAGTAGTTTATTTTAATTTCATACAGTAACTATATATAGTATAGGTTACTTCCCAATGATCATGAAATGAAAGCATTCGCCCAAGCTCATTCAACCAGTAGTTAGTGAAAGAATGTCCTGAAAACAGACCTCATGGTTCTAAATGTTTTCCTCTCTAGTAAATAAAGAGGTTTGTCTCCTATCTTTGCAGGTTTTTTTTTTTAAAGATTTTATTTATTTATTTGACACAGAGAGAGACCACAAGTAGGCGTGGGGGTGGGTGGCGGGGAAGCAGGCTTCCTGCTGAGCAGAGAGCAAGATGCGGGGCTCGATCCCAGGACTGTGAGATCATGACCTGAGCTGAAGGCAGGGGCTTCTATAAATCTTCTTTATAGATTTAACCCACCGAGCCACCCAGGCGACCTGTAGGGGTTTTCATTTCATTCCCTTTTAATTGATTGGAGATTAATTGATTTTTAATCTTATGTGTCTTTTATGCAAACCAAAAGCTTTGCTTTTAAATTTTATGGAGTTTTGTTTGGCACATGCAGATTCCCAAGATTGAGGTCATTATAATCCCAAGTTCATAGTTCATTATAATCATTGATTCATATAATACCATTGTTCTTTATTCATGTATTTCCTTTGTTATGTCCCTTTTCTTTTCCCCCTCCTTCCCCAGAAACAATATATTTAATTAAATTGTGTTGTTTTTAATATGTAATTTGGTTCATGTTGATATGTTATATATAAATAAATTATTTATATTACAAGTCTTATGTATTGCTTACTTTTATTACTCATCAAAATGTGTTTCAGATCTATCCATTTAGTTCAATATATATATCAATTTTTTCCCTTCTGTTGCACAAAACTCCATGGTATGATTCCATCAAATTTTACAACTCACTCACTTCTTTTACAATTACATTTAACCATGTTCCATGTCTCCAATTAGACACAAGCAAGTTGCCTCCAATGGCCAATAATGCTGCAATTAACACTGTTAAACATTTATTTATTAAAGTTATGTTCCCAGGTGCCTGGGTACCTCATTCAGTTAAGCATCTGCTTTGTCTCAGGCTATGATCCCAGGGTCCTGGGATTGAGTCCCACATCTGGCTCCCTGCTCAGTGGGAAGTCTGCTTCTCCTCTACCCCCTGCTGGTGCTCTCTCTCTCTCTCTCTCTCTCTCAAATAAATAAATAAAATCTTTTAAAAAATAAAGTTATGTTCTCACAGGCAGAACTTTTAGATCATAGTTGTGTACATACTAAATTTGACTGGATAGCAGCCATATTCCTGTTGAGAATGTCTGCATCACTTTCAATCGCAAAAGTGGAATAACTACAATACATGTTGCTATTTGAAAACCAAAGAACGGTAAACTGGTTTACGGAAACTTAAATTCTTTGGATAGATGTTACAAAAGCCCCATCCATGAGGAAGGAGAATGCTTGGTTACTTCTTGATTCTCCTTCTTGAGAGAAGCACCCATTCCATTGATCTCCTGAACCTGTTGCTTCATTTTCTGTGAAGTTTTCCATATGCATTATCGTACTTAGAGAATATCTGATAAGGGCAACATTTGGAACCCCTAGGGTAATTTTCATTTGTATACAGTAGGCTATTTTAAATCCTCAACTCTCACAAAAATTTAGTTTTGGTTTCTTTAGTAGTATAGATCTTATAAACTTAGTTGGTTTCTATGTATTTGATTCCTTCCTGTCAGTTCCAGTTGATTCTTGTCAACTCGATGTGCAAACATCCATATCTACAGTTATTTTCCAGACATTTTTAGATTTGATGTTTCTCTGTTTCATTACCTTCAGGTTTCTTTTTCCTCCTAACCAAATCATAAGTAACTAGGGCCACTTAGGTTGGAGAGCAGCTGCATTCTTACTCTGCCTTTTCTGAACTGTTTTGTCTAACCAGGAGTATATAACGGATGTCAAGCTCATTAAAGTGTTTTGCTAATGGTTGTAAAATCCCTACTCTGTACTTAATGTTTGCTCAAAGACCAATTAGAATTTGATTTTGATGTGAAAGACCTATTTTATCTTTTATTGTTTGGGATAAAGAAACAGTTGCCTTTCCAACCCAAAAGATTCCTAAATTCATGAACTATACTTCTTTTGTTGCTTGCTTCAAAACAACTAATCCTTTTCTGAGCTCATTTTCTAATAATACTTCCCACATACAGCCTACAATGAATGTCAAATACTTTCAACATTCTGTTCTGGAACATCTTCCCTCAAAATATAAGTTCATTAAGGTGACAATTTTACCAAATATTTCACTGATATAGAATTTCCTCAACATCCTTCAGTCTCTGATAACAGTTTTTTTCCTGTTTCCCTCCTGTTCCTTAAACTAATACCAAATATTTTAGTATTTGCATAAGAGCAGTAACCTGATTCTGGTATCAATTACTGTACCAGTCAGAATGGCCTTGGTTATGCTGAAGTAATAAACTATCATCAATAATTATGGCTAACAAAACAACAGATGTTTATTTATTGATGATGTCATATATATCCATGGTGAATCTGTATCCTTATTTCATATCTCAGATGGAGAGACAAGTCACCACCACTATTAATGGTAGGAGCAGAAGGAAAAACAATCTGAGGTCTTGTGCCAGCAATTTAATGCTTGGCCTGAAAGTGACACTTCCCATCTGCTCAAATGTGTTGACTAGAATGAGTTCTATGGCCCCACCTAATCAGAGCACCCAGAAGTGCAATTAATCCAGGTGTCCAAAAGGGGGAGAATGATAATGAAATAATTGGTGGAGATTCTATTACAATCACAAAGTAGGATTTATCTCAGGCATGTAAACATGGTTTAGCTGTATAAAAATCCATCAGTCTATCAGTTAGCACTCTGTATAGAACACAGAAACCTTTCTGCTTTCCAAATGAAAAATGTTCTAATATTGGAAATTGGAAGCTTTTACAGTTTTGGAAGGGCTTATACAGTTAAGGTCAAAGAATGCTCCATCAAAAAATCACAAGCAATACTATTGGATCAGGTGGTTTTCACCAATTTACTGATGACTTACTCTAGAAGAACTGTTAAGGAGATATACTTTTTTTTTTTAAGATTTTATTTATTTATTTGACAGAGAGAGAGATCACAAGTAGGCAGAGAGGCAGGCAGAGAGAGAGAAGGAAGCAGGCTCCCCACCGAGCAGAGAGCCTGATGCGGGGCTCGATCCCAGGACCCTGAGATCATGACCTGAGCTGAAGGCAGAGGCTTTAACCCACTGAATCACCCAGGTGCCCCTAAGAAGATTTTCTGTTTAACTTAGGATACATTAAATAACACTCAAGAATCTCATCTGAAAGTTGTTCACCATACAAGCATGTGTTTGTCCACAAATACCTACTCAGAATCATGATCTCTCCTCTTGTGGCATCCAGATCTCCTATGAAATCATCATCAGCTTTTAACTCAGAGAAAGTTTGGTGAAGAGGATTCTGAAACTTACTAGTTTCTAGTTTCTCTTAAAGATTTTTTTTATAATTAATTAATTTATTTATTTGACAGAGACAGAGAGATCACAAGCAGGCAGAGAGAGGAGGAAGCAGGCTCCCTGCTGAGCAGAGAGCCCGGAAGCAGGGCTCAATTCCAGGACCCTGGGATCATGACCTGAGCTGAAGGCAGAGGGTTTAACCCACTGAGCCACCCAGGCGCCCCCTGGTTTCTCTTTTATGAGGCAGAAGAGATCTTAGAATGGCATGTTGGTGATGCATCATTGACAACAGACAATTCAGCATGTAAATAAAACTATATGATCCTAACACTACATACCGAAAAAGCATTGATAAATATCAACATCATTCACAATGTAAAAGAAAAACCCTTAGTCAATAAGAAGAGGAAGAAACCTCATAAATACAGCTTACCTATCAGAAATTCATAGCAGACGTCATTCCTAACAATGAAAAAGTAGAAACTCACATCAAATAAGAAAGAAGAGGGAGTATTTACTGTCATAATTCAACATTTGCCATAAGGGCCTTAAACATAAATGCCTTCATGGGCTAGTGATCAAATCTAAATATCTGTGAATTCCAAGGTTGTCAGTCTACTAAACATTTTCACTCAGATGATTAATGACTATCTGGTATTTAACATGTGAAAAATAAAATTTTTAATTTTCCTCTAACCCTGTTTCTCCCACTGCTCTGGTTCTCTATTGCTGTCTAACAAGCTGTGCCAACACTTAAAGGCTTAAAAAAACATTCATTTATTTATTTGTTTTATTTATTTATTTATTTATTTATTTATTTATTTATTTATTTATTTCACCCCTGACTTTGTGAGTTGACTAATCTCAGCTGGGTATTTTCTCTCAAAAACTTCCATGTTTATTCAGAAAGATGGTGTCTGAGGAGGAGACATTTAATAGCTTCTTCACTCATGTATTTGTGGCACCTGAATTGGCATAGCTGCCATCTGTGGACTCTTTGGCTTCTCTCTTTCCATATGTTATCTCTGTATGACTTCCTTACATTCCAGAGGTCTCTGTGTAGTTAGACATCTTACATGATGACTGGCAACTCCAAGAGTTTCAAGTGAGAGCTGCAAGGCTTCTTATTATCTAGG
>CM053604.1:17537301-17559292 GCA_028646535.1 Procyon lotor
TTGGGGGCACCTGGGTGGCTCAGTCGTTAAGCGTCTGCCTTCAGCTCAGGTCATGATCCCAGGGTTCTGGGATTGAGCCCCACATTGGGCTCCCTGCTCAGCAGGAAGCCTGCTTCTCCCGCTACCATTCCCTCTGCTTGTGTTCCCTCTCTCGCTGTGTTTCTCTCTGTCAAATAAATAAAATCTTTAAAAAAAAATTTTATTTTTGAAACAATAATTATTTCATAATATGTATTTAAATTCCCAAGTGGTGATTTTAAATTAACTTAAAAATGTATGATTTTAGTGCATCACTACTAGAGAGTTCAAACTTTATCTATATATCTTTTTTCAATTATTTGATATATAATATAAATATGTAATAGATACTGATAAATATTTTTTGAATACTTGAACAGTTGTAATTTTTAAATATATAACTCAATATAGGATATAAATATCACTTTAGGTATGTTATTAAAATCATGACCATCTTATTGTTACATGATTAGATAAATTTCCTAACTCTAAGTTTGCTGATCTTATTACAATTGTATTGACAATTTCATCTACACTTCTAAAATCATTGACTTCTATAATTATCCATAAATGAGTAATCAGTTTGTGATTTGTACTTTCTTCAATACAATAACAATAAAAAATAGTTCATTCCACTTTGTACTATATTAATATCATATTTGTATTTCACAAGCCCCAGGATGATAATTATTCTTGCTTAAGATATTCAGAAAGTGAGAGCAAATAGACATTTCTTTAACGTGTATTGTTTTTCGTAATAGAATTAATATAAATTTAATGTGCAATCTGTATAAAATGCAGAAATGAGCAAAGAGAAAAGCATCATCCATAATCACAGCACATGTTAATTAAAATATTAAATTTTAGTGTATTTTTTCCAAAAATATGTGTGCATACATATCTGTGTATACATACATAATTAAAGAAAGTTAAGATATGTATTTGATAGTTTCTATTACATATTTTCATTTTCATGAATTTTATACCATTTTTAGTATGTAAAAACTTCTGAGGAATGCATAATATTGTGTTGTATTACTGTGTTTTCATACTTTATAGTTATTTACTAAATTATCCTCAAATATTTGACAGTGGGCCTAGTCTCAGAATTTTACTACCACTAATAAAGCTGCAATAAACATTCTTATGCATAATTCATTGCTCACTTCTCTGATTATTTCCTTAGGATGTATTCCTAAAATGGAATAATTGGGTCAAAGAGTATGGGTATTTTAATGATTAGGATAAATGTTGCCAAGTTGCCCTCTAGAAACTTTCCATACATTTCTATTCCCACAAGCAGCACATTAGACTACCCATTTGCATTTCTTTAATTATAAGTCATGTTGAATATTTTCATGCTTCTATTAACCATTTGTAGTTGTTGATATTATTTTCATGGGTGGAGTTGTTCCAAGTGGTAATTTGCTCATTGCTTATTTTTTTTAATTACTCAAGTAAGAATTTAATTTTCTAAGTCACGTAGATAGCGTATTGTTTTCTCGTTTACCATTTGACTGTTAAATTATTTATATTTTCAAGATATACATAACTTGTAACATATACTCAAATTTTCTTATTTTTTCTTTTTCTTATTTTAACTTTCTATGATTAATAATTATTTCCATATTATGAGATTGTATATCTACCTATGTTTTCTTCTTGTTAATTTCCGCTTCTAATATTTTTATTTTACCATGCTAATATATATATTATTTTGTTTTAATTTTCTCTGTAACCCATTACTTATGAGTTTAGTATTTCACTTACAGAATTTATGGACACATTAAGAGTTTTGATATGGGTCCTAACTAAAGTATGATATTTTCTTATGTTTATGATTGTGACTGTGAGTTAAGAAGTGAGCAGGTGAGGAGCAACATGTCTTAATGTATGGCCTTGTAAGTTCAAAAACGTAACTTCCATGTTATAGTCAACAAATATGTCTTAGGTTTCAGCCTCTATTTTTGTCCAGGAAGTTATTTTTTGGAAGTTAGACTGAGTATTGTTAGTATTTTTAAAGTGTAACATTCTCGGAGTCTTACTGATTTTTTTTTTTTTTTTGGCAGACAAATTTGTGTATGAGAGCAAATGGGTATGGTAAAAATAGAATAAAAATAAAAATAGAACAGAGTATCTTCAGAATAGAAGATAAGACTTTCAATAACTTAAGTGTAGAATGCCATGATTTTACTTCATTTTTGGCATGCCCCATAATGTTCCAATGTTTACATGAAATCATATCGTTTTTCTTTTTTTTTAAGCAGCCATATGTCAAACAACAGGTTCCCTTACCTCTTTTCTGCACATTGAGTAATATAAAGATTCTTTAAATAAGACCAGGGCCTAGCAGTGGGTTTAATCTGCTATAATAACATAAAATGCTATTGATAGATGGAAAACTGAGAGATTAAAATGTGTAGAACTATTGCAATAAGCTGGCTTTATTTTATGTTAAGTTGATAAAGTATTTTAAAAGCCTAGCCTGTGAAAACTTCCATACTCTCAGTTCATTACTGTTATTGTTTTCCCATGGTCGGTGAATTACTTGACATTAGCAATTAATCCCCGCATACTTTAGCAGTCCCCCTGATCGGCAGCTTCATTTTCAGTGATTTCAGTTACCCATGGTCAACTGTGGTCTGGAAGTAAATGATCCTCCTTCTGAAGTATTGTCAGAAGGTCCATAGGAGCCCTATCGCTATGCCACAGTGCCTGTATCCGTCGCTTCACTTCAGCCCATCACATGCGCATTTTATCATCTCACATCACAGCAGGAAGGATAGTATAGTACATTAAAACATTTTGAGAAAGAGACCACATTCACATAACTTTTATTAAACTATATTGTTATAATTGTTCCATTTTATTATTAGCTATTGTTAATTTTTTACTTTGCTTAATTATAAATTAATCTTTATAATAGTTATGTATATATAGAGAAAATATAGTATGTGTAGGGTTCAGTAATATCTATGATTTTAGACATCTACTGGGAGCCTTGGAACATATCCCCTCTGGATCAGTAAAGGTGGTGGTGCAGGGCTACTGCAGAGGAAAAAAGAATATTCAGATGAATGCATAATACATATAAATTGAACAACAAAAATCCAACATAATAGTTGGAATAAATTTTCTGAGCTTGCATTGTCCAAAGACAGAATGATGGTAAAGTTTAAATTGTCTAATTCAAGATTACTGACTAGTTCAAATGTTGCCAGATCATGGCAAATGTTGTAAGAACATTTATTTTGCACCACAATTAGATGTTCTATTAGTCACAGTTGTCCAGAGAAACAGAACTGTGTATATCTACAGCTATCTATCTATCTATCTATCTATCTATCTATCTATCTATCTATCTATCTATCACCTATCTATCTCTCTACCATCTATATATACCTGGCTACAAAGAATTAGTTTTTTAGATTATGATGACTGGCAAGACCAAATCTGCAGTGTGGGCCAGCAAGCTCAAGAAATAATTTTCTATAATGGGTGAAGAAAGGTCGCTAAGTATGTGAAAGGATAAAACAGAGTTTGTGGTCTTGGAGGTCTCAATGCAACATACTTCTCATGTAATTGTTTAAAGGGCAGAAGAGGATACAGAGAGAAAAGAGGATAAAACTTTCTTCACATTTAAAATGGACAAGCAGAATGAATGATTCTAAGATAATTTTGTTTAAATAACTTCTTAATTTATGAGTGAATGACAGAGTCATTGATAAACTTCTGTTTACCTCACAGATAGAATTTTTCCATATCTCACTCCTGTAAAGGCTGCCCTTGGTGTTCTTTAATTCAAGTGAAAGTTGCACCACAGCCCAAAGCTTTAGATTTTGTATTCATGTCTGTGCATCTTCAAAACCTAGGAAAAAAATTAAGATGATGTATTTTACCTGTTACAAACTTAAAAGGTGAGATGAGCAATAATGGCTTATGCTCTATTACACAATTCCAAATGAAAGACTGATCTTCCTACTTTGGTAAAGCAATCCATGTTGTAAGTATCCAAATTGGTCTCAGCATCTAGTGTGTCACAACGTTTTGGATAGACCTCAAATATTTTCCCATGTATAGATTTGCTTTGTGTTAAATTACCATACTAAAAAGATGGCATAATTTGGGTCCTGTTTTAAGATTCAAGATCCAAAAAATATCAAGGATTAACTTCTTCATTAAGATGTATAATTTGGCGATTAGCACACTAATTGGTCTTTATAGAGACTATTGTCTTCAGAGCTGCCAATTGATTGTGCTGTTTAACTCTCAAATATAATGGGAATGTCACATCATATGAAGTTACCTGCCAACTCTCAGATAATTTTATGGACTCTGTCTGTAGCTGACATCTGTTTAAAGTGACCTGGACACAAACATCTAATATTTTATTAAAAAATACTCAAAAGTTTAACAATACTCAAAAGTCTATTAACATATGTATTTCACCTTTTTAATGATGTATATTACTGATTTCAACAGTTTATCATGTTTATTTTTTAATTATTAACAAAGAAAAAATTCTTTTTGCCTCTTGGACACATTATGGAAATACATTAGCTGTAGAAAGACCTACTGATCTCAGAAATTTATGAAACTGTGAACTTTTCAAAGTTCACAAACTTTTATTAATAGATGTCAGCTTGTTTAAATATAGTACTTTTATCCCATAGGATTTGAAAGATTTATGAAACTCTACAAAAATTCTATGCTTCCATAAGCATGCCACAAAAACAGTTATTTTATGATGATTTTGTTGAAATCTATTTTTCTTGTGAAACATGGAGTTAGAGCTATAACTTTATAAACTGCAATAAAGGCATCACTGGAGAATATTCATTATTAGCTTTATTGGTCTTATTTCCTGTTTAAAAATCATTAGGTAACAGAAGAGCTATTAACATATGTATTTCACCTTTTAATGATGTATATTACTGATTTTTAACAGGAATCACTAAGTAAGGCAAATGCAAATAATCTCATGAGAAATAAAGATTAAATATACAACCAAGAAGCCATATGTTAAAGACATAAATGAACCTAGACAAAGATATGCTCACCCTCTCATTGAGGCCACCATTTCCTTATTTGTCTTTGGAAGCAGGGACAATAAACCTGAGGAACTGTTTTACATGAGGGTGAATAAAAATGTTAAATTTTCTTTAAAAAAGAGATGTGACAGCAGTTGGAAGACCCAGGAAAAAGGGTATCTGCCTTAAAACATTCTGATGCAGAATGAACAAAATAACATCAAGTAAATAGGTCAAATATACACTAAAAATATATTGTCTCCCTGAAAAAATATAGTCATGTTAAAGAATTTTCACCCACTTTCATGGAGTTCACAGACTCTCAGATCTCTTGAATTCATGAACCTTAGCTTATTACTCTTATGTTATATTACTTATTGCAAGTTGCACAAGAATTGAAAATTGAAGAACTGAAAATTAAGAATTTAATGCTATTCTAGAGTAACATGCTGTCTTGAAAGTTATTTTTTTCACTATTGCAGACGGATCAGAATAACAAAATGATCAAAAGAAGCCAAGGAATTTGAATAAGAATTAAGACATGATATCAAAGCATAAAAATATTCCAAATAAGAGTAAAACCAGGGGCGCCTGGGTGGCTCTGTGGGTTAAAGCCTCTGCCTTCGGCTCAGGTCATGATCTCAGGGTCCTGGGATCAAGCCCTACATCGGACTCTCTGCTCGGCAGGGAGCCTGCTTCTCTCTCTCCCTCTGTCTGCCTCTCTGCCTACTTGTGATCTCTTTCTCTCTCTCTGTCAAATAAAAAAAAAAAATCTTAAAAAAAAAAAAAAGAGTGTAAGACCAGAGAATATATAGACCAATGGAGCAAAATAGGAAACTCAGAAACTCTTCAACAATATATGAAATATCTATTTACAATGTGTAATAATAAGCTTCTAATTCCATTCCCTTCCCCTCTGAATAACTATTGGTTCAAACTCTCTTCATTAAATAGTTGTTCTTTTCCTAATGCTACACATATGACCTATCATCTATGGGATTTCTACATATGTGTAGGTCTATTTCCCTTCCCTTGGTTAGTTATTTTATCCTTATACCAATCCCATGCTATGCTACTTTAAGAGTCAGCCTGATAATTGGGTAGTGTATCTCTGCTTTTTTGGTCTTTTCTCAAGCTGCCTTAGTTGTATCCTTTTTAAAAAACAAAGTGTATGGCACTTTGTGAAATGTCACAAATATCTCTTTGGAGATATTTTATTGGTTTATCCAATATTCTATTGGAGATATTTTATTGATCACTTAGGGTAATCTATGATTAGTTGGGAAAAGTGATATCACATAACATTAGGTTTTCTGAACATGGGATATGTCTCTATTTTCTGAGGTCTTCTCTAATGTCCTTGATACAGTTTTCATTATTCATCATGAATAATTTTTGTGCATTGGCGAAATGTATTGCCAAATAAAATGCAGCTTTATTCCTATGGTAAATTATATCATCTAACCATTTAGTTGTTCATATACTTGTTGCTCACATTAAGAAATAAAATTGGCTTTTTAAGTCATATTCTGTGAGCCTTCTAATATTCTCAATTGTATATAATAAATTGGTCACACACATATCTGCTAGTGTTTCCTTGTAGAAAATCACTGATGACAAATAATGACAGTTTTATTTTCCCCTTTCAATCTCCTATGTATTTATTTAATTTTATTCTCTTATTGGAACATGTAAAGCCTTCGGCGTGAAGCTGAATAGAAGTGGAGACAGAGGGGTATTATTCTGTTTTAAAGAAATGCTTTCAACGTTGGCCTATTTAAGTTGTTGTTAATTAATATTTTAAGTTGTATAGATACTATTCATCAAATTTAAAAGTTTATTTTAGGTATTCAATAAAAAGTTAGTTTATTGATTATATTCTATGTGTGAGAAACTGTTCTAGGTGCCTGCGATCTATCAATAAAGAGAATAAGGCAAATGCCCTGTCTTCATGAAACTTACATTCCAGGGTTCCTAGATCACTAATACTATTTGTTTGTTTCTCCTAATTATGAATACATATTAAATTTTATGAAAACCTTTTTATGTATCTTCTGAGATGATTATATTTTCCCCCTTTAATCTCATACTGGACTTAATGGTGTTTAAAAATACAATATTTATACATCTTTGAATATATAAGAGAATCCCAGCATGGTAAGTGTTAAATTTTGAATATTTAAAACTACATTACAAAAAAAAAAAAAACAAAAAAAAACAAAAACAAAGAAAAACTACATTACAAAATTCAACTTACTAATACAATGAAATTAAGAAAATGATACAAGCATATCTGACCAGAGGATCACAGAGGGATCTTCCTGCATCATTTCAATGCAGTCCCAAATCCTCTGGTACCACATGATAGTTGTTTTATCCTCAGGTTAAAATGTGTGTCTATGTGTGCGCACACATGAAATTTATACCATTGAAAAATGACAAACTCTTGGACTTCCAGGACAATACCTAACATTTCTGAAATAGCCTGGTTTATTAAAGCTACTATTGCCTAATTAAATGTCTTGACCTGGGAAAACTCTAAAAACAGAAAGGCCTGATCTCTATATCCCTGGTCCTCAAAGTAGAATTGTGTGCCATTTGTCCTGTAAGACATTTTCCTCTTCTTCTTTGCTAAGATACAGTTTTAACTTTTTTTTTCTTTTTTCTTTTTTTTTTGGATTTTATTTTATTTATTTGAGAGAGACAGCATGAGGGGGAAGGGCAGAGGAATAGGGAGAAATAGGAAAAGGAGAAATAGGAATAGGGAGAAACAAACTTCCCAATGTGTGTGCAGCCATATATGGGGCTTATGTGGGGTGCCACACAGGCTCAAAGTGGGGCTCGATCCCAGGACCCTGAGATCGTGGCCTGAGCTGAAGTCAGACACCTCACCGACTGAGCCACCCAGATACCCCAAGTTTTAACCTTCTTTTGTTCACAAAGGAAGGGAGTTTACTCTGTAGGATGGAACTCACCAATTGCCTTGTTTTTCTTATTTATGTTATTTCAAGTTTTACTGAATTTATGTAGGATATATGCATCTATACTCATGAATCAAAGAGGCCTATAATTATGATTTCTCACACTTTCATTGTCCAGTATTGGTAATTGAGATTATATATTAACTCCATAAAATGAGATGCAGAGTGTTCATTCTTTTTCTGAAAAAGATCAAATTGATATCTACCTTGAAAATTTAGCAGGAATATTCTTTACAGCCAGGGCTTGCTGTTTTCCTTGTAGAAAGATGTTAAAATATGATTTCAATATGTTGAATACAGATAGCAATATTATTTAGGCTTTCCATTTCAACTTAAGTCAGATTAAATGCTAGCAAGTTTGATTTTCGTATAACTATTTTTATTTTATGTAACTTATCATATTTATTGCCATAGGTTATTGATAGTATTCTTTTATTATCCTTATGATGTCTGCTAAACTGTAGTTATGATTTCCTTCTGAGTCATAATGCAACTGACTTGTGAATTCTTTTTGTTTTTTCCCTTGATTAGTCTTTTCAGAGGTTTGTCCACTGTTTTTAGTCCTGCAAAAAAAGAAAAAAAAAAAAAACAATTTTGCCTTGATTAATCTTTCCTGTGCTATTTTTTTTTTTTTAGATTTATTTATTTACTTCTGGGGAGAGAGAGCACGTGCACGTGCGTGAGCTCTATGGGGAGGGGCAGAGGGAGAAGACAATCCCAAGCCAACTCCACACTGAGGACAGAGCCAGACACTGGTCTCCATCTCACAAACTTAAGATCACGGGCTGAGAAGAAACCAAGAGCTGCACGTTCAACCTACTGTGCCACCCAGGTGCCCCATGTGCTTTTTAAATTTCATATTGCATTGACTTCCAATTTTATCTTCATTATTGTTCTTTACAATTTTTCAGTATTTACTATTTGTGAAGATGTTACCAATAGTCTCCATTCTGTTCCACCAAACAGAAACTTCAAAGTTACCTTTGATTCCTCCTCATGACTCCTCCACAGGCGTACTTTTATCTCATAAATGTCTCTCAAATCTATTTACTGTTGTCTCTCACAAGGAACTTCATAAATGCTGTTTCTTTGCACTGACTTTTCTCTTTCACTGTGGCAACTTCTCTTCAACTCCTAAATGGCCTCACATCTAAACTATTTCTTCATAGCATTTAACACAATCATAATTTCTCATTCTTTTGCGATTTATTTGATCAATACTTTCTCACTAGACTTACATCAACAGGGGAACAGGAACCCAGTCTGTCTTGCTCACCAATATGATCCCAGGTCTTAGTAATTAGCAGTTGTATTTTAATGAATAATTAAAACAAAATATGAACAAATGAACTCAGCTACTGGATAAAATTAAAGAGGCTCAGGTTTTGACTCTATGAAATACATTTTGATTCAGATAAACAAAAAAATTGCTGCCCTTTAATATAGTTTATTATCAGTCTGTTGGCAGAAATATTACAAAGAAGATTCAAGAACCAATAAAGATTATATCGGTTGGTTTTATGATTGTTCCAATTTGGAAGTTCTAGGAATAGGAGTAGGTAAAAAAAAATTTTAAAGGAAAAGGAAATAGAGATATTTATAGACTTAAGAGTCGTTCAGTTCATTCCATTCAGAACACTTGATATGACCTGTAGTTTGTCACCTTGTTGATAAGTAATTCTATCCAGTTTATATGTGCTGAGTGAAATGTGTAATCCTTTAGTGTTGCCATTAATTTATTTTACTTTTTTTCTGATTCAAGCAATGTAATCATTAGGTAGATGACAAGTGTTAAACTGTTGACACGGCCTGTATGGTTTGGCCGTGCATTTTGTAAAATAAAGAAGAAATAAATGCCATTAAAAATATCAAAACTGATATGACCAGAGAACTAGACACACTCTACTTCATGAAAACAGCAGAGGATAATTTTTTTATTTTATTTTATTATTACTATTATTAATATAATATTTATCCTCACGTCATTTTTAGGATGGTTGAAAAATAAAGTCAAGAGAAAGAGTCATATTGGAGCTCATAATGAATAGTGGAAATGATGGATAACATTTAGAAAATCTCGGGATTTTTTTTTGGTTTCATGCTTTCTGCCACAGCCTTTGGGAAGAGGCTTTATTTTTATTTATTTATTTTTTTAAAAGATTTTATTTATTTATTTGACAGAGAGATCACAAGTAGGCAGAGAGGCAGGCAGAGAGAGAGGAGGAAGCAGGCTCCCTGCTGAGCAGAGAGCCAGATGCAGGGCTCCATGCGGGGCTCCATGTGGGGCTCCATCCCAGGACCCTGAGATCATTCATGACCAGAGCTGAAGTCAAAGGCTTTAACCCACTGAGCCACCCCTGCGCCCCTGGGAAAAGGCTTTAAAACTCTTACAAGCATCGTGTTCCAAGTGAAATAAACTCCTGCGCTTTAAAATGTGAATGAAATTTTTAGTCAGGTTGCTTCTCTAAGAAAAATCAATAAACCTTTTTAATAATGTGGGTCAGACTATTTCTACACTAAGGTTTGGAAAAATAATGTTACCTTAAAGAAGTATTTTTTTTTCTTGTTTTTCTTTTCTTTTTTTTCTATTCTGAAAGTATTTGAAATAACATGCTGGCTCTTCAAACATCCATCTATGATCTCTCCATATCAAATGTCTGTCCCTTGAACTAGGGAAATTAAGATTTGCCAATACAGCTACCCAACTTATTTATGGAAAGAAGTGAAGACTATAGTTCAGGTAATCAGATTGCATGCAAATATTGAGCCAATTGGCTCAATGAATAACCAATGACATTTTTTTTTTTTTAGCAGCAGGGAATGTGACTTCATTTTGTGAATGCGACACAAGTTTTATTTCCCACGTAGAACTTACTCTTTCAACAGGAGAAATTATCATTACATTTTGAGCCCTAAGTCATGGATGAATCATATTTCTATAATTTCATTTAGTGAAACCATTTATTTTCTTGAAGTCCATGCCACAATTGGTAATTCCATGAAACTAATTCCATGGGCCACTGCTCCCATAGAAAATATGACCCAGAGAGACGGAGACCTGTAAACAATTACAATAAGATTCTTTTCTGAAGACTAGAGAAGGACACTCAATAAAAGATGAATGTTGTGAAGACAGAATTTGAAACTATATTGTGGAATAGCTTTGTAAGTGATTGGCTCAAGGGGATAATTAAGATGAGAAAGTCTAAAGATATTCTAGATGGCTTTCATAGTTTGAGCCTAAATTGTATTCTTGCACTTTCTTTTTTAACTAATCAAATTCCTTGGAAAATTAGAACTAACTACCAAAATGTGTACTTTAAAATGGCTTTAATATTTGATTATTTTGTTGGAATATATGCTCAGTGAGAAAATAGAGAAATTCTTGCCATAGCTCTGTGTCTCACACACATTTTAAGCTAACAAATATTGAATAAAAAATTAAGCTCAAGAATCAAATTTTTATTTTATTTTATTTATCTGTTAGAGAGAGACAGAGAGAGAGAGAGAGAGAGAGAGAGAGAGAGAGAGAGAGAATGAGCTGGGGGAGGGGCAGATGGAGAGGAAGAAACAGACTCCTTGCTAAGCAGGGAGCCTACTCTGGCTTGATTCCAGGACCCTGAGATCATGATCTAAGCTGAAGGCAGAGGCTTAACTGACTGAGCCACCCAGGTGCCCCAAGGTCCCAAGTATCAAATTACCAAATTTTTAACAGAAAAATTACTGATTAAAATGCTCTAATCAATGAAAGTATGTAATTGTTATGATGATTTTGAGTTTATTTCTTTGCAAACCCCCATATGTTGTATTTTTATGTTTTTCATTTATATTTGCATTTCTATATGTTTTGTATATAATGTGTAAGTCAGCAAATAAATAATAAATTACAGGAATATTTAGATGCCTTCTTGCAGAAAAAAAAACACAAAAAACACAAAAACTCATAACTCATGAATGCAGTCTCTTACAGTTGTTTCAAGAATTCACCTTCTCAGGGCACCTGGGTGGCTCAGTGGATTAAGCCTCTGCCTTCTGCTCAGGTCATGATCTCAGGGTCCTGGGATCGAGCCCTGCATTGGGCTCTCTGCTCAGCAGGGAGCCTGCTTCTCCCTTTCGCTCTGCCTGCCTCTCTGCCTACTTGTGATCTCTTTCTCTGTCAAATAAATAAATAAAATATTTAAAAACAAAAAAAAGAATTCACCTTCTCTGGTATAATACTGATAAAAACCAAATTTGATTATTATAAATGTAATTAGTTTTACATTTGGAGTATTTGTTGTGTTTCTAGTATTCTTTTAGGATTTTATATTTATCACCTTAATTAATACTCAAACAACAATATAATTTGATATCACGATCCCCATGTTATAAATGGAAAAAGTGAGATACAAATGAATTAATTAAATTATCTGTAATTACCAGCTGTTTAGTGACTGAACTAGGACTTAACCATGGAGTGGTGGATTCTAAAGTTTGTACTTGGCCTTATTTCATTAGATAACCTTCTAATTAAATTAATGAATATTAAAATGATGATCATGATGACAATAGTGATAAGTAGGTTATGTTTACTAAGCATTCATTTTTGTGAGGACTATCCAAAGTACTAGGGGTTTTTCTGCATAATTTGTCAAATTAAAAACACAAAAATCTTAAAAGAGTGTTACTCTTTTTTTTTTTTTAAGATTTTATTTATTTATTTAACAGAGAGAGAGACCACAAGTAGGCAGAGAGGCAGGCAGAGAGAGGGGGGAAGCAGGCTCCCTGCTGAGCAGAGAGCCTCATGCGGGGCTTGATCCCAGGACCCTGAGATGATGACCTGAGCTGAAGGCAGAGGCTTTAACCCACTGAGCCACCCAGGTGCCCCAAGAGTGTTACTCTTATTATACCCACTTTACTAATGAAAATACTGAAATAAAATGTATTTACATTTACACACCTAGTAAATGTGAAACTCAAAAGTTTAATTCAGTTGGAGTTAAGTAAATATATGCTTCTGGGAGACTAAAAGTATTCATAAAATTGCACAAAAATACTATATCGTATCCTGCAATCGAGTGCTACCCTGGTGAAGGTATTGCTTGATATGAACTTCAAAATCGTAACCCTTTCAAAATGGAAAGTAGCCAGTGCCCTATGAGAATGGATATTCCATATTCAGTTTTTCCACTGTCTCATCCCTCTACATGTACGCACACACACAGGCACAAACACAAGGCAACCACAAGCACACACATGCAAGCCGTGCACACACACAGACACATAGGTTGATGAGTGCATCTCTAAGTCACATATATATGAAATACATATTTTTTTATTCCTTCTAAAAACAATAAATATGAGGAAAAAGAAAATATATTCTGTATTTTAACTTAAATCTTGATGCAGTAAGAAAAGCTCAATGAGTAACGTAGATTAAAAAAACGAAGGGACATAAACCAAAGAATTTTGTCATTATCGATGATCTTAAAAGTTTTCTCTTTTTCACAGCTCTGATATTTTAATCGTCCTACATCTTTTTTTCAGTTTTTACAAGTCAATCTATTTTAAAAGGTTGCAATTCTTGCAAATGTCTTCTGTATGATTCATTTAGAACTTGATTCTTCATCTTCCGGTTTTTGTTATAGGTCTTCCTTTTGGAATAATATAAAGTTATCCCCTCATGTATAACTATCATCTTAAAGCTCAGATGTTCCTCTTGAACTAAACACTCCCAGGTTTTCAGCCATTCATTTGAACTTTCACTTTTACTTCTACTTGTCTTTTTTTTTTTAATGATTTTATTTATTTATTTGACAGAGAGAGACACCGTGAAAGAGGGAACACAAGCAGGTGGGGTGGGAGAGGGAGAAGCAGGCTTCTGGCTGAACAGGGATCCTGATGTGAGGTTCAACTCCAGGACCCTGGGATCATGACCTGAGCCAAAGGCAGATCTTAATGACTGAGCCACCCAGGCGCTCCACTTTTACTTCTTCTTACTATGTGAAGATTCTATGACTTTTCTGGCCCCAGTATTTTAATTCTACACTGCGATTACACTTTTGGTTACTAATATACTTTGTTACTAATATACTTTAATAGGTGAGTAATACTTCAAGGTGGCACAACTGATCAACAAGAAATATCAGAGAGGATAGGGCAGACATTAGACCCCTGAATTGCATCACAAAACCATAATCCCCGGAGTGACATAGAAGGTATCAAAAGGTCCACAATTTATTGAAGTTCCTCCATTAAGGGGAGTCCATTTCTCTCCTTCTTAAATCTTACATCTCCTCTCCTTAAATTTAGGATGTCCTTGTGACTTGCCTGGACAGCAAAGTCAACATTGTGTGTGAGTTCCAAACCTGGGTGTCAACAGGCTTTGTATTTCCATTCTTCCTCTTGGTATCTCTGCCTAAAATTCAGCTGAGCTGGAGAGACCTGAACTGAGCTGTTAAGTATAGGACTAGC
Source organism: Procyon lotor (assembly GCA_028646535.1). NCBI lineage: Eukaryota > Metazoa > Chordata > Mammalia > Carnivora > Procyonidae > Procyon > Procyon lotor. The sequence continues at coordinate 17,551,784 of CM053604.1, forward strand.
TGATAAAGAGAATAAGCCAAAATGATAGTAAGAGTCAAGCCTGTAATCACTCCCTGCAGTAGTATAAGGAAGAGGCTAAACTGGACAAAATATGGACTCTTCTCATTTCCCTGAAGGAAAGGAGTAAGGGTAGAGGGTCAGGCAGAGAGCAGGGATGTTTGGGATCATCTTACTCCTGGCGACCCAAAAATGAGATTCCTGCAGTTTTTCTGGGCCTGTGGGCAAGAGGACGGGAAAAGAGGGACAAGCTAGATCTAGAAAAGTGTTAAGTACCAAGTCAAAGTGGAAAAATGTAACTTCAGAATCCTCTGGTATAAGATGCAGAGACCTCTGCACATAGCCTCTGCGAAAGAGGCCTCTAATGGAAGCTCTGGGCTAGGAGCACAGATCAGCATAAGAGCATAGTGGGCCTGTGTCCTTGACTGCACCCCCTTCAGGGGCAATGCACTGGCTGTGCATGAAGTCTAGTGTAAGAAGGGAAGCTTCTCCCCTTGAGGCCTGGTGGGGGAGGCTTTGAGATGGCCTATGGTGGCACCTGAAAAATCACACACAGATTTTTAGCCAGGAGCTGAACTCCTCAACCCCATCACTGATGGCAGGTTAGCAAGTCCAAGATAGACCAGTAACAGATGAGGAAGTCTGGTAAGCTTAAAGGCTGCAGACTAAATTAATGCCTAAGTGAGTGCAGCTGAAATCAGCTAAGTCTGACTCAGATCAGCAGAACATTTCAACTGAACCCAGCCCGAATTATCAACCCGTAGAAAAAATTACATAAACGTGTGTAGTTTTAACCCATTCAGTTTTGGTTTGCTTTGCTTTGTTAACATACACATGAAAGGGGTGCCTGAGTGGCTGGGTTGCTGGTTGATTGAACATCCAACTCTTGATTTTGGCTCAGGTCATGATCTCAGGGTTGTGAGATCAAGCCCCACATCAGGCTCTATGCCTGATTCTCTCTTTCCCTCTCCCTCTGCCCAACCATCTGCTCATGTGCACAATCTATAAAAAAAAAAAAAAAAAAAAAAAAGAACAAACAAAAACCATACACAAGCTAACTGACACAGTTATTAACCAAAAAATTTTAAATAAAATCCATTAATATATTTGAAACCACCTAATCATACTGTTATACTGGGTCTCTGGTTTTATATTCCCGAAGCTATTTCAAAATCAGTGCTACTATGCCTGTCATTTACTTGGTTTCAATGGTTATTACTTATTTCAGCATCACTTTAGACACCTTCTCAATTTTGCTGTCAGATTCTCACATTTAGTTTCTGTAACTTTTCCCACTCATCATGCAACTTTTCCTACCATATTTTGATCTCTATGTCCCAGAGAAAGAAATAAATAGTAAGACATTCTACAATATGTATTTCCAAAGTTATAGCATATTGTTCTAAATTTTCATAAATGTATAAATATTTTACACACATGTCAAATAATTTTAAAGATGAAAAACTAGAAAAAAACAATTCACAAGTTTCTGGAAAAATCAAATTCCCTTTCTTGGTATGGGAAAACCGAGATCCAAAAAGAAAAGAGAAATGATAAATCTTCAAAACCACTAAGTGGAAAAACTGTGACTTAAACCTTAGTCTTCTGAATATGTGCATTTTAAAATAAAATATCTTAGCAGTTATTGAGTACAGTCATTTAATTCTCCTGCCGATTTAATGAGGAAAATATTATTATAATTACCCTATTATTCTCATTTTGCAGGAGGGAACACTGAAGCAGACAGGTTAAATATTTTGCCCAAATTCGCATAGCTTGCAAACAATGAAACTCCCAGGGAATTAGGTCCGGAATATGTCCTCTTAAACCTAAGCTATGTTGTTTTATTTGTTATATAATAGTAATACAGATATTGCATTGAAGGTTAAAGTACAAATAAAAGAAAACTTTTAGGTTAGGTTATATGAAGACTCAGTGGCAAAATTATATGTAATCATGGGAAGAAGAATTAGATTTTCCCCCTGTGTGACACCAAGCGGTATGTTAGGAGTAATAAAAGGAAGTTGCAAAGAAATAAAAAGAAATCACACTAAAAACATTCCAACATACGGAGCTATCCAGAGAAAATAGACTTCGTTAAGAATCATGAAACTCTCCTAACCTAAGACTTTCAGAAGCGCTGAAGGACCACTAAGTGCAGTAAAGAGAATACCAAGAGCAATTGTGGTTATAGGCCACATACATTTTAGACACTATCACCAATATCTCCTACAGTCAGGAGATACTATGACTACCGATACTGGCACATTAGCTAATATTTCATATTCTCACTGATCCCTTCTATTGCCTCTGAAATATTAGTTTTTCTGGGGAAATAATATTTGAGTTAGCAGCATAATAGTAGATCATCAAAAGCTGCATTTTTATCAAATGTTAAGTACAAGAACTATTGCGCTTGTGTGTTGCTTCTTAGTCAATATTAAAAACTATAAAAATGATTAAACCTTAGGAAAAATAGAGTTCCTGAAGACAGATGAAAAACAACATATAGCTAAGAAAAGACAAAGCTGAGGAAAAACATGAAGTGTTAAATAGTAGCAACAAAGCAAAAATTCGTAAAGAAATACTAAAATAATTCTGTATTCTGCCTACCCACCCCCTTTCCCTTAATTACAAGTAATTTGTACGGAGGGATGACCTTTGTTTTGACTCAGATTGGAAAAGCCATGATCAGTCGGCAAATATTCCAAAGAACTGGATTTTGGTTTAAAATAAGGAAGAGCTAAATATCAGAAATCATTGAGAATACAAGTCACCAGAAGCTGAAGTTTAATGACAACTTATTAGATGAAGTTATGTTGCTGTGGGTTGTAGGTTGAACAAGATTTCCATTATAATCCTTTAACTCCAAGTTTTTCAGAGGAATGTCTCATAACGGGACTGGAATTAATGTAGCTAAATCTACCCAAAGTACAACCTCGAAGTATATAAACAAAATTTCACTTTCCCTCAACTCAATGCACGAGTTAAAAAGAAAAACACAGGGGCGCCTGGGTGGCTCCGTCCTTACGCATTTGCCTTCAGCCCAGGTCATGATCCCAGGGTCCTGGCATTGAGCCCCGCATGGGGCTCCCTGCTCAGTGGGAAGCCTGCTTCTCCCTCTCCCTCTGCCCCTGCTTGTGTTCCCTCTCTCGTTATCTCTCTGTCAAATAAATAATTAAAATATTTAAAAAAAAGAAAGAAAAACAACTCTGTGATAGACTTATTAAAAATAGCACTATATAAAGTCATGAGAATTGTCCTTCGCTTTCATAAAATAAAGTAAAATAAGATTCTTTCTAAGCCTCATAGAGCTGCAGAAGTTTATAAAACACTTTTTGACAATTACGTTAACGGTGTTAGCATTTCCTCAGTTTATACAAGAGGAACATAAAACTGTATGAGTTCGAAAACTACAGATTTTTGGGTAGAGTGAAATAGCTCACCTTGTAGCCATGGTTTTTGAAATGTAAAGGTTAAGTTTGAATTTTGAGGGTCCTGTATTACCATGTAGAGATGAGGATATATTTCTGCAGGTAAAGGATTTTGTAAAAGTTACTGAATGTCATGGTTGGTTATTCATCAGACACTTAGCTAACTGCCCAGGATTGCGCACGTCCTGCTACCAAGTCAGGTGAAAATAATTGTTCAGTGAGTAATCAGAACAATTAGAGAACCAAAGGAAATTTGTTTAAGCTGCACCTTAATCACAGTCCTACATCTTGTATTTGGGAAAATTAAATCACTTAACTTCAATTTCTTACTTTTGAAAATGCACATAGTAATAGTCCCTGTCTACAACAAATTATAAATACTAAATAAAATAATTCAAATAAGCACACAGTGTTTATTAGCTTCATTATTATTAATGCAACTGCTCTTATAAAATAATTCAGTATTGACTATAACAAAATTACTCCCTGGCCTCATTTAAATGTCTGTAAGATCTGTCTACCAATTTTCAAATAACTCTAATAATGAGAACGTGGATAGAAATGTGGTTTTGGAATGGAAAACAGCAATCCTTAAATTTACACATTATAGGTCTCTCTCCCTGTTTGAACCCACCAGAAACAGAACAATAGTAGTTACTTGATAAGTATTTATTGCATGAACATTAAATAAATGAATTCAGTGCTCTTTACAGCTATGTTTTAAATAAATAAAACACAGTCTCATCAGGCAAATAATCTGAGGAAAAAAAACCTAATATATTTTAAATCGAATAACTCATTTTAGTTTTCACATTGCTTTATTATAAACTTTTAGGTCATAACAATTTTCAATACAATTTTATAGTGTGATCAGCATTCTAGGACAATAAAGGGATAAACACAAGGATTTTCGTTCGTTCTATTTTGTTTCATTTTGTTGTTTTTATCGTGGGATGTTCTTTTATCAACTTTTACTTAAATAATAATGCCAAAATCTCACTAGCTTATAACAACACACACTCAATTCTCATCTCAGACCTGTGGATCAGCTGCAAAAGCTCTGCTCCAGGCTATAGGTTTGGTTCAGGTCTGCTCATACATCCTCATCTACCCACCCAGGCAGAAGAGGCAGCTGCTTCCTGGAGTGTCCTTGTCTTCCTGCAGGTGAGAGTGGCCAGTGCTTAGCAATACTGAGTAACGGCCCACACCAGAGACATGCCATGGTCACTCACGTTTATTCGCTTAAAGCAAGTCATAAGGCCAAGTGATAAGCAATATCCTCAGGGTGATAAACATATTCCTCCCATGCAGGTCAGGAAACAGGTGAATATTTGCTTCTCTTCAATAACCATCTATTAGAGTCACATTTTACAGGCCCTCTGTGCTATCCCGATAATGCAGTAGTTCACAAACTTTGAAAAGATGCTTTTAAGTGATTGAAGTAGGAAAGTAGTCTTGGTATTAAGCTATTATAATAAGGGACTTATTCAAATGATATATTATGTGTCACGTTATATTTGGTAAGGAGTGGGAGTGAAAAATAACATCATAGGATTAATACATGAATATTATAATATGAAATTTAAGTGTTACTTTTCATCTCGAACCCCAAAACTCATTGACACGAAATTACAATGTAAGCTTTTAATTTTCAAATTTAATTTTTAAAATTTAGACTAAATGGTAGTGAGAAATTTTGATCATTAGTTTTAATACTTTGCAATACTTAATTCAAAATCAAAATGTTTTTGGGCACAGAATTGCACAAGGCTAAGAATATTAACTAAAAAGTTCACTGCCAGCTGTGTCATACCATGTCCCTCCAAACCACATAAAGAATTCTAGGTAGTATTTGTGCAAAAATAATACTTAGACTCCAAGAAAGTCTTGGAGGGACACAAATACCAAAACATAAATAAATTCTTCAATATTTTTAAGCTTTAAAAATCTGGAAACTTATTTATATAAAATTTAGAATTATTATATTTTCAATCTATAAACTTTCTACTGGTAGTATGTCTTGTATGTATGTACAGATTTGTTATATTATGCCAGTACTATTTGTAACATTATAATATATAACTATATTGTAGATAATTTTAAATATACTCTCTGCTCCTAAGCAAGTGATTGAAAACTTTTAGTAGGTTTTTAATCAATTACTACTACTACTAATTTGGTTTCTTTCTAATGCTATGAGAACTTAAGTCAATGTCTTATTTGGAAACATAAATATTAATAATTTATTATGTATTAGTAGAGATTTTAGCAACCTCATTTATGGAATAATTGAATAATAAAAATTAAGGATTAGAGAGAAAGATAAATTCCATGAAATAGTTTAAGTGAATATTAAAGGAACATTTCAAAATAAGTTTGTCACAACCTAAGTTGTTTTTTTTTTGTTTTGTTTTGTTTTTTTGACAGAGAGAAACACAGCAAGAGAGGGAACACAAGCAGAGAGAATGGTAGTGGGAGAAGCAGGCCCTCTGCCTAGCAGAGAGCCCGATGCGGGGCTCGATCCCAGGACCCTGGGATCTGACCTGGGCCGAAGGCAGACGCTTAAAGACTGAGCCACCCAGGCACCACCTTAAGTTTTGCTTCAGGGATAGACTTAATGACTTTTATCATGTCCTCTAATTTAATTCTTTGTTTTAATACTTGATGTGTTGAAAGAGAAGTTGGACAGGATTGGTGATCTTGGAATCCAATATGTAAGATGAGGTTTTCAGGTACAATACTACTTTTGGTAGAACTAAATGAATACTTCCTAAAACTCTGATTGACATTTAAGAGATGAAAGTGCATTCAGGGTATAGGAGTTATGCTGTATAAATGAAAATAGGATTGATATAAAAATGCAGTCTTGGTGGAGTTTGACATCGAGGCCATATCTAGACAAACAAAGATAATAGCATAACAGCCTTGAATGTGCTGCTATTTCTACCATCTTAATAGTCCATTTGACTTCCTGTAATAAGAAAGATTATTTAATAATCAAATAAAGCAATATCACAATATAAACAGTATGTGAACTGACATAACTGACAACTAGGTTTGACTTAACTGTTTAGGTAAGACTCCATAACTTTTGATGGCTTGAGAGCATTTAATGCACAGTTTTTTCTTTCTTAATGTCAGTGTTTGTTGCATGACCTTAGTCTAGGTTTCGCTCCAAATTGATTTGTGATGGCTCAAGAAGTCAGTACTGGAGACATACCTACTTGATTGTGGGCAAGTTTAACATTGCAAATTCAAGAATACCTGAGAAACACAATTGTCAAAATTATTGTAAAGGGATATTTTATCATATATCAGGAGAATAAAAAGGAAGAAAACATGCAAAAAAAATGCAATTAAATACCAAATATAACATTTCAATACCAGTAAATTATTATGGATGCTTTAGCTTCTATGGTAGCCATTTTTAGATTTTAATTACTCAAAGGGTACCCATGTAAATACCCTATCAACAGTACCATATTTTTTATGAGAATACTAGTATATAAATTGATAAGAAATTTTCTTGGCCCAGAAAACAATGTATCTGAATTAAGCTCTATTTTTTCTTTCACTGTTACTTGTATTTTAAATTATTAGACAGGCACTCTGATTTTTCCTGGCATTTCACTGCATTGAAGTAGCCGCAAATATATATATTTAATATGTATATTAAATATATATATTTAATATATATTTATTATAAATATATATATTATATATATATTTATTAAATATATTAAATATATATATATTTTTTTTCTTTATGACTTCTCTATATTTTCCATAGAGAAGAGGCAGTAATGGTGCCAACTAATTTGCTCAAATATTAACCCCTTCCTTCTATTATTAGATTATACTTCTCTACCCTGTTGATGTAAAATTTTCTCATATAATTTAACAGCATGTGGCTTTCTCATGGATGTTTTTAATAGTCATTATGCATTCACACATTTTTTTTCCATTGGCCATAATTAATGCATGGCCCAAAGAGGGACTGCTTTTGCAGCTTAGATCCCAGTATGAATAAGACAAAGCAAGACTTTAGCCAATATTTGTACAAGCAAATATATAAACA
>CM053604.1:17559792-17608679 GCA_028646535.1 Procyon lotor
TAGAGTAGAGGGGTGCCTGGGTGGCTCAGTGGGTTAAAGTCTTTGCCTTTGGCTCAGGTCATGATCCCAATGTCCTGGGATCAAGTCCTGCATCAGGCTCTCTGCTCAGCAGGGAGCCTGCTTCCCCCTCTCTCTCTGCCTGCCTCTCTGCCTACTTGTGATCTCTCTCTCTGTCAAATAAATAAAATTTTTTTTAAAAAACTTATAGTAGATACACAAAAGATAAAAGAATGGTGTCTAAGTATACCACTATACAAAATCATTAAATCACAAAGGAAAAGTGCAAGAAAAAAATTAATTACAAAACAATTAACAAATTGGTAATACCTATTAAAAATAATTTTAGGGTGCCTGGTTGGCTCAGTGTGTTAAAGCCTCTGCCTTCTGCTCAGGTCATGATCTCAGGGTCCTGGGATCGAACCCTGCATCGGGCTCTCTGATCAGCAGGGAGCCTGCCTCCCCTTCTCTCTCTGCCTGCCTCTCTGCCTACTTGTGTTCTCTCTTTCTGCCTATCAAATAAATAAATAAAATATTTAAAAAAATAAAAATAATTTTAACTGTAAATAGAGTAATTCTCCAATTAATAGACAGAGTGGCTTAATGGATAGAAAACAAAAACAAAAAACCAAGACCGACTATATGCTGCCTACAGGAGACTGACTTCAGATTTAAGGACACACAGATAAAAAGTAAAGGGTTTAAGAAAATCATTAAAATAAAAAATAGGCATCTTACAAATATAAATATAGCTACACAAAAGCCACAAACAAAAGTAACCAGAAAAAGACCGTTGAAAGACCAGGACACATATGAAAAATTTATGATATTACTATGCAAAATGATTTCATCAATAGAGGACATATATCATAGTGGATTAATAGACATGTAAATTCAGGGCACTTGAAGAGACATGAAGAATTAGAAAGAAAAGATTAGCATAAAATATCCACTTTACCAATGACATACATATATAAGATATACAAAATATGTGTACATATTTGAAAAGGAAGCATTTCCTCCCCAATTGATGTACAATTATTAAGTTAATATTACACGAATTTTGTGGAGTTCAGTAAAAGGGACAATTTTATTAAGACATGTTAGGAATATACTAAGATCCTAATTGTATGAGGGTGATTAAAGTTTAAAAGCCTTAAAATTGTTCACAGTAGTATTTTTTTTTTCTTGACTTTATTTTTTGGAGAAGTTTTAGGTTCACAGAAAAACCGAGCACAAGATATAGAGATTTCCCATTTACCTCTGCACCCCTGCCCCAATTCACAACCTCCCTAATCATCCATTGCCTCACCAGAGTGGTAAGTTTGTTACAGTTAACTAACCTACACTGATGTGTCACTCAAATAGTTTGTATTATACAGCTCATTCCTGCTGTTGTACACTCTATGTATTTGGTACAGTTAATTTGTATCCATCATTATATTATCATATAGAGAAGTTTCATTGCCCTAAATTTCCTCTGTGCTCCATCTATTTATTCCTCCTTCCTAACCCTCAATTCTGGACAACCACTGAGTTTTTTACTGTCTCTCTAATTTTGCCTTCTTCAGATGTCATATAGTTGAAATCATACAGTATATAGTTCTCTAGGTTGGCTACTTTCACTTAGTAATATGCATGTTGGTTTTCTCCAGGTTTTTCCATAACTCATTTCTTTTTAGTGATAAATAATATTCTATTGTCTGACTGTACCACAGTTTATTTATCCATTCACCTACAAAGTAATTTATAATTGCCAAAACCTGGAAGCAAGTGAAATGTCAAACAGTTATAAATGCTCATGTGCGGGGTTTTGTGTAGACAAAAGTTTTGGGCACCTTTGGGTAAATACCAAGGAGCACAATTGCTGGATTGCATGGTAAGAATATGGATAGTTTTGTAAGAAATCACCAAACTATCTTCCAAAGTGGGTATACCATTTTGCCTTTGCACTCACAATAAATGAGAGTTCCTGCTGTTCCACATACTTGCTAGTAATTGGTATTGTTGGTGACCTGGATTTTGGCCTTTCTAATAAATGTGTAGTAATATCTCATTGTTTTAATTTGCATTTACTGGTTGATATATGTTGTAAGCATCTTTTCTTATGCTTATATTCCATCTGTATATCTTGTTTGGTAAGTTATTTCTTAAAGACCTTGGCCCATTATTTAGTTGGGTTATTATTGTTAAATTTTAAGTGTTCTTTGTATGTTTTGCATAGCAATCCTTAATCAGAGGTGTCTTTTGCAAATATTTTCTTCCAGTGTGATGCTTTTCTTCTTATTTTTGTCACAAAGTAGAAAATTTTAATTTAAGAAAGTTCAGTATATCAATCGTTTCTTTCATAGATTGTACTTTGGTGTTTTATTTAAAAAGGTATCTCCATACCCAAGGCCATTTAGGACTTATCCTTTGTTATCTTCTAGGAGTTTTATAGTTTTGCCTTTTACATTTAAGCCCTGTAATCCATTTTCAGCTAATTTTTGTGTATGATCTAAGGTCTGTGGCTAGAATTTTTTTTTTCATGCAGATGTCTAGTTGTTCCAGCACCATTTGTTGAACAGATATCTTTACTTCACTGTATTGGCTTTGTTTTTGGTCTAAGTTATTTTAGGGGGTCTATTTATGTTTATTAAGGTCTATTTCTGTGCTTTATATTCTGTTCCATCAATCTATTTGTCTATTCTTTCATCAATAGCACATTGTCTTGATTACCATAGCTTTGAGTAAGTCTTGAAATTGGGTAGTTTCAGTCCTCCAACTTTGGTCTTGTCCTTTAATATTGTGTTGGATATTCTGTCTTTGGCCTCCATATAAAATTTAAAAGCATTTTGTTGCCATCCACAAAGTAACTTGGTATGATTTCGATTAGGATCGAATTGAACCAACAGACCAATTTGGGAAGAAATGGTATATTTTTTTAAGATTTTATTTATTTATTTGACAGAGAGAGAGATCACAGATAGGCATAGAGGCAGGCAGAGAGAGAGGGGGAATCAGGCTCCCCGCTGAGCAGAAAGCCCGATGCTGGGATTGATCCCAGGACCCTGAGATCATGACCTGAGCCAAAGGCAGAGGCTTTAACCCACTGAGCCACCCAGGCGCCCCGGAAATGATATTTTGAACATATTGAAACTTTCTATAAACACAGGATTCCTCTCCATTTATATGGTTCTTCTTAAATTACATTCGTCAGAGTTTAATAATTTTCCTCACAGAAATATTACATATTTTGTTAGATTTATACCAAGTATTCATTTTGGGGGGTGCTGATGTAAAGTGTATTTTGCCTTTAATTTCAAATTCCACCTGTTCATTGCTGTATATAAGAAAGCAAGTGACTTTTGTATATTAATCTTATATTCTGTAACCCTGCTATAATTCCTTATTCTAAGAGGTATTTTATCACTTCTTTAGAATTTTCTACATAGATGATCATGCCATCTGCAAACAGATAGGATTTCTTCCTTCTGAATCTGTATGCTGGATTTTTTTCTTGTCTTATTGCATTAACAAGTCCTTCAAATTTTCCTATAACTTATCTTATACAGCCATATGATTCTAGAATTTAAAGATATATGGAATAACTTGGATCAGTATTTTTATTTCAATAAACTGACCCACAGAGTTGTTAACAGATTTGAGCAAAACCATGCAGGTACATCTTACATGTTGATATTGAGCCAATGCATATGAGAAGTTATTTCTAATGTACTACTTATATTTTGCTAGAAAGAGGATTACCTATTGTTAGATTTTAATTTTGACTATAAAAAAATCTTTTCATGAATTTGGATAAAATTCCCGTCTCTATTTATATAGATTTATATAAATTTAATATATATATATTATATAAAATAAATTTATATAAATAAAATCTATATATATATAGATTTTGTATTATGTTATATTTTACTTCTTTGAGTTTTTACTTAATGAATAACTCAGAAATTTGAAAAATCTGTATAATTGTCAAACAGATATCTCAACTTTAGGAAGTTCTATCATCATGAAATCAAATCTAGAAAGAAAGATATTGCAAAGGCATAAACTATTATTCTATCTTCGTATATTTTTTTGTTTTGGCTTTTCTGTTGTTTTTCTTTTTGTGATATAGAACATTAAGTCTAATTTACTGATGCACAAAGATGTAATCACAAAAAAGTCTTATTTTTTTCTTATTTTGTTCCTATTCTTGAATTTTCATAGAAAAAATGATATGTTTTTCATAATTTTACACAAACAAGATTATTGCATTTTATTTTTTCCCCATATATCATAAAATTGCCTCTTGACATAAAGTTTCATTAAAAGAATTTTGTTTTTGGGAGGGAGAATTGAGAAACCTGAGTTTAATTCCAGCTGTATGCCTTTGGAATAGAAAATTAACTTCCGAAACTGTTCTGCGTGTATACAAAGACATTATAATGTTTGTCATATCTTCCTCAAATGTTCAGAGTAAATAAAAATATTTTAAAAATGGAGGATTTTTAGTACAAACATGCTCAGAATCCAATATTACAATTGTTAGATATTTTTTAGGAAAGGAAATTAATAAATTCTCTCACTCCTTAACTAAATGGAAAACTAATCCAAGGTTATCCCAGGAGTATATTAAAAGCAACACTATCTGAAGTATTTGCCTTGCTATGCCATGGTTATTAGTTGTATGCAGTAAGCTACTTATGTTAACAGGAGGATAAGTGCATTTGAATGAGAATGAAGCAAATGAGACAACAGGGAATTAAAAAAGAAAATCATATCATGATGTGATTTAAAACATTAAGTAACTAATGGAAGTTAGAGTGATATGTAAATCTCCTAGTTAATTTCTAGGTAGGTCATATATAAGAAAGAAACCTCCATGAGATGACAGCAAACAGAGAAGAGAGAAACCTTCTTCATAATCATTTGATCTCCACTGGTACCATTTCAATTCTATTTGTTATATCACTTGTTTAATAGCGTATTTAAATGTTTTAAATACAAGACTTTGCATATGTGGAAAGCTAAATTCAGAAATACAAGATTAACCTCGATAACTTGAATCTCAGGTAGCTTGACATGCATTCTCCTTTTGGTTGGATATCACCTTTTCACTTTATCATGCACTTTGAACTTAGTCCCAATTGTCTTGCTATTTGTCTTCATTTCACTAATTATAAACTTCAGTTACTTATTGTTATATTTGCTTGTATAATATTTGTTGTCTTGATGTGTTGTAAGTACCATGACTGAAGAGTAATTTTGCTTTTCTTTATTATCTTCAGTCCAGTGTGTAGGATGGTATCTGGAACAAGCAGGCACCAAATAAATGCATGTGGAATTACAAAAAAAAAATGCCTTACAACCCTACAATTTTAGATATTTTTAGGTACTATTAGCTCATTCATTTTTTAACTATTTATTGAACACATACTAGGGAATTGGAATACATCTTTAAATAAGGCATGTAAAAAGCACTACCTTACTGTATTTGTATTGCTTAAGAGGAAAGAGACCATGATAATAATAAACAATAAATAAATAAATAATTTTATAGTCTGTTAGAAAGCAATAAGTAATTATGGGGGAAAAAGGACATACAGACTAACATAATGGGAATTAGAAATTTTGGACTAGGGCCCAGGGCAGGTTACTGTATTAAAAGATAGAAATGCAGGGCGCCTGGGTGGCTTAGTGGGTTAAAGCCTCTGCCTTCAGCTCAGGTCATGATCTCAGGGTCCTAGGGTTGAGCCCCACCTTGGGCTTTCTGCTCACCAGGGAGCCTGCTTCCCTCCCCTCTCTCTGCCTGCCTTTCTGCCTACTTGTGATCTCTCTCTCTGTCAAATAAATAAATAAAATCTTAAAAAAAAATAAAATAATAAAAGATAGAAATGCTGCTAGGCTTTGCTACTGACTAGCTTCATGATTTCATTTTTCTTTTTTTTTCATGATTTCCTTTTTCTAAGGTGCTTCTATATAATTAGATATTTAAAGATTTACTCTGAGGTACTTCCAACTGTGCTGTTCTATGATTCTACGTCCAAGCTAAGCAACTCTCCTAAAGAGAATAAATCAATTACATTAATGATTGTTACAACCTAAAAATATAAATGGGGGCATCAGATTAAATTTAAAAAATATTGGCTTTGATAATATATGAACAAACACGTTTGCCATTGTTTGTGATTCAGTACTCATTTTATTCATTACTCAGAACCTCTGCATATGAAAATATAAGCTAACTGTCATAGAATTACTGCAGTTATTAAAAATTACAGTGGTAAACACAAAGGAAATCATTTCACAGTAGAACATGAATAAAGTAAACATTTTATAATGTTATATAATATAAAATTATATTTATGATGTTATATGCCAGGTTTTGTTTGGTTTTTCAGAATACAAAACTGTGATGTAAAAAATAGTAGATATTCATAGCTGGGTTTAATGTGCTGGGTGTACTGCCTGTCTACACTTTTCCAGGTGGTTCTTCAAACTAACACTTAACTACTTAAGAATTTCAAATATGACAAATAGCTCTTTGAAGTTGACTTTTGTGTGTATGTCAGAGAAACACAAGATGGAACATAAATAAAAACAACTTGGAGAAACAAGGTTTAAGATCTGACATTTCTAAGCAGCAGGTTTCTTCTGTCCTCAGGGAGATAAACAAAACTATTGAAAATCCCATCAGGTATATTTATAGCCCAAGTTTAATGTCTGGGATGTAAACGAAGATGCCAGATTGCCAGCTACCAACTTGGGATGGAAGAAAACAACTTCTCAGAGTGAACATTTTCATCCTTTTCTCATCAATATTCCAAAGACATGCATCTTAATCTTTTATACAGTGCAAGGGGAGCCTTCTTTTAGATTACTTTCCATGAAAAACTTTATTTTTTTTTATGAAATGTTGTCTGGGGAAAATTTGCTAACCAGCTTTCCGTTATACTTACTTATTCTTGAATAGGGGGAGAGAAGGCCAGCAAAGCAGTGTTCAGAACTTTACACTGCTCCTCAAATGGAAAAGAAACATGTGAATCAATAACTAATCCTGAAGGAAATGTACCAACGAGCTGTTCTTGGAAGAACAATTACAGCTACCGAGAGGTATGTGAAAGCCAAAAAGATCTGATGAGATGTTTCAAATAATCATTGTGATAGTCTCTGAAATAGACTTTTTCATATAGTGTCAAGGGGGTCCAACAGGTATGGTATGTGTATGTGTTACAGACTGTGTTATAGACTTGTGTTATAGACTGAGTATGTGTTATAGACTGAGTATTTGTGTCCCTGAAGATTCATATGCTGAAATTCCAATCACCAGTGTGGCTATATTTGCAATAATTGAAGACAGATGAAGTGATAAGGGTGGGGCCCTGATCCAATGGGATTAGTTCCCTCTCTCTGTCTCCATGCACACAAAGAAGAGGTCATGTGAGCACCCAGTTAGATGGAAGTCACCTATAAGCCAAAAGAAGAGGCCTGAGAATGAAACCTACTTTGCCAGTACCTTGATCTTGGACTTAAAGCCTCAAGAAATGTGTGAACTGAGTTGTTTAAAGTCGGATTTGGCCAGCAAATTCTGAGACGGCAAATGAAAAGATTTCTCCAGATCCCAAATAGGAGAAAGGAGAGGGCGAGGGGACAAGACACTGTAGTGGCAAAAAGTCACAAGCCAAGGTCTGCGTCCGCTTTTATTGTGAGTTTGATCAATACACCCAGTGCCAGAGCAAAAAAAAAAGGAATGTGCAGCTTTAGTGTTCGGGACAGTAATAATATAGGGGGCAGTGCGGTATCAGAGCAAACAGTGCTCATTACATGTGTGCAAGGCAAGGAGTATGGGAAGTGCTTGACCCCTGCAGGTGCCTGTTTTTCTTTAAAATTTAAATATTTACTCTCTAGATGAGAACCTTGAGCCGCAATAAGAATCTGGCCACTTTCAGCCAAAACTTCAGCATTCCAGACACTCCTCCTCTGCTTTTCAATTAGTCTTATCCAGGGAGGCATATCTAAGTCAGATTTTTATCTTTCCAGGCACAATTAATCCTCATAGTTTAAGTCACTGAGTTGTGGCATCTTGCTGTGGCAGTCCAAGGGACTAGGATAGTATATGAGATGCAGGGAGAACAATGTCATTGCTATAGAAGCAAACTTTCTATGTTATATTTGAAGGGGGGAATTGGTTGTTTTGAGGGAAGCCCTGAGTTCACTGTCATTAGAGGTCAAGGTAAAAAACCAGAGTGCTTTGAGTCGGTGTTTGGTGTGGATAGGAATCTGGCATCAACTAAATAATTGGATTAAATTGTAGAATGCTATTCCAAAGTCGGATAAAATTATTGAATTCTATGGATGAATTGGCAATGTGGGCCAGGGAATATATTTATAAGACAAATGCTAGTCACTGTAATTGTGTTATTTTAAAATGTAAGAAGAAAAAAAGAAAAAAAAATAAAGGAGACTAAGGAAAAGCAGTTCTAATGTTGGTGGAGGAGATGGTACTGAAAGACAGTAAGAGGTGACACTGAAATAGGAAAAAAAACCCCAAAACATAAACAAACAAAAATTGTAAGATGTTTCGTGATACGGGCAGGATTGTCTGGATTTCTTTGGGTTGACTAACAACTGACCACAGTAATGATTGGGGGGAAAATTACTATTACTTTTACTTTGCTGTCTCATATAAACCTATACGTGTATATTTTTCTGTTTCTCTTCACTTTTTTAAAAGGTAAGGTTTCCATGTATCTATTTCAAGGCACTCTTTAAGGGATGCCTGGACGGTGCAGCTGGTTAAAGGATTGACTCTAAGTTTTTGGCTCAGGTTGTGATCTCAGGGAAGTAAGATCGAGCCTTGCCATTAAACTCTGTGCTCAGTGGGAGTCTGCCTGAGATACTCTCTCTTTCCCTCTGCCCCTCTCCACCTCTCTAAAAATAAGTAAATCTTTAAAGGCACCCTATGATCAAGTCTTATGGATGGATATAGGATACAGGCAGATTACAAGACATTGATCCCAAATTAGAAATGTTTCTTTGTTTATTTATTTATTTATTTATTTACTTACTTACTTATTTAGATTTTATTTAATTGACAGAGACAGGGAGAGAGGAACTCAAGTAGGGGGACTGGAAGAGGGAAAGCAGCCTTCCGCCAAGCAGGGAGCTCGATATGGGGCTCTGTCCCAGGACCCTGGGATCATGACCTGAGCCCAAGGCAGACACTTAAGGTCTGAGCCGCCCAGGCGCCCCTAGAAATTTTTTTTTAAATATTTATAATAATCACTGAAGTGGAAGAGATTCCCTTAAATATATTTGGTCACTTCTAAACACTGACTCTATAAGTAATAGTCTTACACATGCCCAAGCAATAATACACTTTTTCTATGTTTTCCAAATTCACTAGAAATTTAACAAATTTTTTCTCTTCCATCAAACCTTCTTTTTTTCTGGACCTACTCATTGGAATCATTATCTTTATGCTGAATTAGTATTTGTGTCAGGAACACTTTTAATAAAGCAAGAAAAATAGCCTAGTGAATTCTACTACCCTGTGGATTAAACTAGCGGTCCAAGAATCTTGATAAGTAAGCAAAATTCACATTCAGACACAATTTACATATTTATTAGCCTTTGTAAAAGCAGATACCTTTAAGTCTCAACTTCTTATGTACAAGTTGCCAGTTACTTAAAATTCTTTGTAGCTGTTACGTGACAACTAAGAAATAAAATATTTGACCTTTTGTTTAGAAAGCTGTGAATAAGAATATAGCATAACAAGACATTTTCAGCTGAGATGTTTAACAGGCAAAATTTGGTTCAAAGGAATGTTTGGCAAAGGTTTGTACATTCTGTCTTTACATTGGCAAAGGCAGAAATCAGAGAACTGGTTTCTACAGATTCTATATGCCAAGCCCTCAGCAAGCGAATGTGAAATCTGGTGTAGAATACTATCTAGTGTACTTTTCCATTTAAGAGAACAAAGTTTATTTATTTTTTATTACTGCATTTGTCTGTGAACAAAATTAACTAGATTTTTGAAGATTTGGTATTATGATCAGACTTTTCAGGACTGTTTCAATCATCATCTGCAATTTCGATGTACAATTTTACATTCTATCTACATAATGCAACTCTCACCTTGCCGCCATGGAAGTCTTTCAAAAACACAAGTTTAATTGTTTCATTGCCAATTTCAAGCAGTTCAATATCAGCCATGGGGAAAAGCCCACACTCTTTAATCCATTCTATAACTCTCTGCGTGTGTGTGTGTGTGTGTGTGTGAGAGAGAGAGAGAGAGAGAGAGAGAGAGAGACATAAACCTGGCTCATGTTTGTTTCTTCCCTCTCTTAGAAGCTGCTTTCTACTCAGGCTAGCCCACTTGTTCTTAGAAAGTGCCACATTGTTTTGTACTATTTTTTGCCTCAGACAGCATAATTTCTGCTTCCTAAACCCCTTTCCTTCCTTCACTGCGAATAGCCTAGAAATTAGACCGGAATAATTTATTTACTTTTTGAATTTTATTTCAAAGGCCCAGTTATTTGTTTCAGGTATGTTGAACACCTTCCTTCTGCAAAGTAAAATTATTCAAACCAATACATGACCCTGCTGAACTTTGTAAAGTTTTCTATCATAATACCTCTAGCATTTTATTACATTGATTTATTTTCGTTGTCTAGGTTCCTTTTCAAAACCAGTGACTCTTAAGAGTTGAGGGTTATATAAGAATATTCATGTTGTAGGTGATAGGCATGGGGGAGTGGGATCAAACTCAGAGGTTTAATTTTCTTCACTAATACATGTGTCCCTTGTGCAAAATCGATGGGAACCAAGGACAGGGTCTTTTTTGTCTCTCTATAACCAGTACTTAGCAAAATGCCTAGAAATCATAAGCTACACAAAAATACTTTCTGCACAAGTGAATGGTTGCTTTCTCTTGAGAAGGTTACAAAAATATCCTGAGTGTGTGCAAACATTTTATTTTTTTTCTTCTTTCCTTTTCTTTAAATTTTAAGTTGTGAGAGGGAAAGTAGTCTTTACATTAATTTGCATAAACATAGAAGGAAGGCTTGTGCGTGATCATAAATTATACATAACTTTATTTTATATATGTGCATGTTTATATAATGTATATTCATAGACCTGGTAGATTCTGAACTCTCAAATGGTGAGTCATGTCTATTTTACTTATCTTCATATTTTCCAGTTGTTAGCAGAACATCACATAGGTGTTCAACAAGTGTTTGTTGATTAAATAAATGCATTTGTGGATATGGATGACAAAGAATTATTTTACAAGCTGCCCATATGTTCATCAGATGTTCTAGAAATGGAGACAACATTCGTCTTTGGAAAGACAGCTTCCATTATTAAAGAAATGAAAGGAAGCACACACATATGTATAAACATGCATACATACATGCCCACACTCAAATGGGCCTTTGGAGTATGCTGAGGCAGAGCCCATGCTCTAGGTTTTTGGTCTAGAGAGAAGAGATAAATTGCTCTGCATAGTAAAGTAAAATGATTTCTGTTGTTTCACCATCAAGACTGTGAGCCCAAGGGATTTCTGCTTTCTTTATTTAGATAGTCCTCATTATAATTTTTGGCATTTGATGCTTGCTCCATAAATTTCTATTAACTTGAACTATACTGATTTGAATTGATTTATGGTCCAACAAACAGCAGCATCAATCCCTTGTATATTCCTAAGTTTATATTTGCATTATCATACAATTAAAAAAACCAAGAAACCTCTTGATGTATCAAATCATAAAGGCTTACACAACAGCAGAAGTGTTAAAACCAAAAGGTTATTTTCATATCTATATTGTTCGGAAAGCTGCATAACAGAAGCTTCCTGTCAATTATCATGGGCCAAACGTGGCACTAAAAATAATTTATAAACATCATCAAATTTTACCTTAGAAGTCAATGTTATTCCCATTTTACAGATAGGAAAACTGAGGCTCATAAAGTTTAGCAGTCTATCTATCAAAAGATGGCATCTGTAGCAGATTTGCCTGATTCCATCAGGTAGTACCCGGAGTCTGGTAATTGGTAATATCTCGCAGTGCTGGGTTGAAAATAAAAACACAAATTTAGTGCCTGGACATTGAGGAAGACCTTCTCTCCTCTGCTACTGAAAATCCATATTGCCTGGAACAGAAGAGCAGACAGGATTTGTAGACCATTTATGTACACTTATTTTGTTTATGTTTGACTGACTGTTTGTATTGAATTTTGAATAATAAAGGTATAATTGTGCTTTAGATGTGTTTTACATTTCTATAGGGTAATTGCTTCTTCATAAAATAGGAAGATGTTTCAGAAATTCTGATCACTATTCTTTCTCCAATTAGTCATGCCCCAACAGATGTTTGCAAAATGATAAAACTGGCTTCAACAACTTCATTAACATTAGTATTTGAGAAATTACTGCCTTTAATATATCTAAGGATAAAGCACAGCTAATTGCTGTATTATACAAAATTGCTAGGCACTCCAAAAATTCTACCAACTTTAGGAAAATAGTGAGCAGTATGCCCAGAAAGGCAAAACTTGGTCGTATTTTTTTTGGCAATATTTAATATGAGGTATATAATTTTTCTCCTCAAATAACTAAATAACTTTATTCTTAAGTTACCTCTTTCTTTCCCTTTCTCTCTCCCTTTCACCTCTTCATATGGAATTTAGTTATTAGTGAATAAATGCGTATGATCTTTTATGTCTTATCTATTTAATTATACATTTTAATCCTAAGAGTTACAAAATAACACTTAGCAAACAGCTTGGCTGGCTGAAATTAGAGCCCTGTGTTATGTCTTTTTTATTTTTTCCTGTATTATGTCTTAATGAATGATAACAGTAATTCTAAAAAGAGCTTAATCACTCATTAAGCATATTAATGTTAAGAGTTTTATTTTTTCTTTTAATGAATACAACCGTGTAGGCAAGGTAATGTTGTTTGCCGAACACTTCATAATCTCTGATTGGATAGTGTGCCTAATAAATAATATCATATATGACTATGTCAGCTCGTCTGTTGCTGACATACATTCATTCATTCTATCATTCACTGTGGATATATTGTTGAACACAATCAGCCAGCTAGTGTTCTAGATTTGGGAGAAGAAGGAAGGAAGAAGAAGAAGGAAACAGACGCAGCCTCTTCCCTGGAGTTTCCACAGTCTTGTTTGGTAGTAACACGAATTGGAACAAACCCTGTCTGATCCCTTGTTTCTCTCAGTTATCCTTATGCCACAGCTGTTTTTCTCACTGAATTAAAACAGAACTCAGCAGATATTCTTGTTATTTCAATCATCTTAAAATGCACGTTAGCTCACCAAGGAAGTTTTAGCATGGCTGAAAACAAAATGAATAGTCACCAAAGAGTTCATTTGCATCTCAGTAGGGCCACATATACATATAGAAGTGTGAAGGGCATGCATCTCATGTATGCATAAGTATATTCTGTCAGACTAAATATTTTGAACCAGAACCGCTCTGGTGATAAGAATGGAGTCAATAGCTTTTGAAACAGGATCGTACAACAGAAGGCTTTTTCATGGTCTGCTCTCAAGCAATCAAATGTATCAGCAGATAGATTAGTTGGAAACTTGTGTTGCACTCTGAATAAAGTGCAACTAATTTAAACATCTCCACATGTGTCATCTGTTTGTTTGCTGCAATTATCTAACTAAAAGAGAAGGATTTGGCTTGAATTATCCTGATGATTAAATCAGTTATATTGTTAATCCTTGTATCTGGATAAAAGTTCTTAAGTGGGGCTGTTTTGCTTCCAGGGAAAGCTAAGCAACATCTGTAGACATTTTTGGATTATCACAACTGGGTGGATGCTAGTGGCATCTAGTGAGTAGAGACCAGGAATACTGCTACTTATTCTATAGTGAGTAGGATACTCCCCCCTCTTCTCAACCAAGAATTATTTGGCCAAAAATCTCAACAGCTTTGAGGCTGAGATACCATGACGTGGATAGTGTGAAGGGAAAGTAAAATTTTGCCTTTCTGACATAGTGTCATTCATTTGAGGACAGAGGGGCTGGATTTAGAAAATGAAAATATGGGATGCCAATTAAATTTTTATTTCAAATAAATAACTTTTTTTGGTATGAATGTGTCACATGAACTATTTGGAATGAAATTGTACTGAAGAAGTACTGGTTGTTTACCTGAAATTGAAATTTAACTGTGAATCCTATATTTATTTATTTATTTATTTATATTTTATTTATTTATTTGACAGAGAGAGAGAGAGATCACAAGTAGGCAGAGAGGCAGGCAGTGGGCGGGAGGAAGCAGGCTCCCTGCTGAGCAGAGAGCCCCATGTGGGGCTCAATCCCAAGAGCCTGAGATCATGACCCGAGTGGAAGGCAGAGGCTTTAACCCACTGAGCCGCCCAAGTGCCCCTATTTATTTATTTTTTAAAAATATTATTTATTTAGTTATTAGATAGAGAGAGTGAGAGAGAGCGCAAACATGGAGAGAGGCAGCAGAGGTGGAGGGAGAGAGAGAAACAGACTTCCAGCTGAGAAAGGAGCCCAAAGTGGGGCTCGATCCCAGGACCCTGAGATCATGACCTGAGCCGAAAGCAGATGCTTAACTGATTAAGCCATCCAGGTGCCCTGTATCCTGTATTTAATTTTGCACCCTATTCGTCGAGTAGCCAATAATTCTAGACAATGGCTTTTGTATGCACAATACAGATCTTGCCATTTTGTCTATCAGTGTTGCATTGAACACATCTCAGTCATATATATGCCTCACCTAGACATAATACAACGTGAGATTTAGTTTTGGATCAGAAAATAATTGATGAGGAGAAAGTGACCCATTGGAATTAGCAAAATTGGGGAAAATTAATAAAATCAGCAAATTTTTCAGGACATGGGAGTGTCTCTCAAATATTCAGATAACTTTCATTGGAAATAAATGGTAGTTCCATGAATTATGATGAATCCTTATTATAAGAGGTTTTATGGGAGTTTGTGATATGCATACTCTTACTAAATTTATATGATCAAAACAAATGATTTCACAGCAGAATAGCCCCTCTTTCAGTAATTATTATATAAAAATGAGAGAGATGATAAATATTAGTTGAAGCCTCCAGACCACATTAGGATCCTAGAAGAGCTGTTCCTAGAGACACTCTATGAAACAAATATCCATACCTTCCTGGTTGCTGGGCTTTACTTGTCACAGTTGAAAGATATTATTTTTCTCCTTTCATGACTGGAACAGAATTCCTTGGCTTTTGGGGAATGTTGGATCCAGATGGTTCTAAGCTATATTCCTCTTGGAAAACTGCCTTGAAGAGATCTGGCCCAATTTCACTGATTTGTCCCAGAGGCCTCCAATGATAGTTGATTACCTGGTGTGAAGTCTGGTCCTCTTTCTTCTGTGGGACAATTAGGAAGGGCCATTGCAATCTCTAAGACCAAGGAAAATCATCAAAATTATCCTTCACAATGATATTGCAATCCAACATTACTTTCTACTCCTTCTGACTTCCTTTCCTTCCCCACAGAGTTGATCCCAAGGGACTTCTCAATGAGACTCTGGCTTGCAAATATCCATCTCAGAATATGCTTCCCAATGGCCAAATTAGGGGTCAGATGGGTTGTTTGTTGTTGAAGACCCTAACTAGTAAAATGTGGAAATTTTTATATTTTTGCTGTTTTTTAGTAATATGTGCCTGTATGCATACATATACAGATACACACGTATGCTTTTGTTTGCATGTCAAAGAATGAGAGGGAATTGTCTGTTTTTATTGTGAGCCTAGAAATAAGGTTTGGGCAGGTCTTTGTTTGTCCTGTCTGTGTAACAGACAATGGAGAATTTTAACCCTCATTTGATTTCCCAGTGAATCAAACCAATCTTGTGCATCAACCACATGCTTAATGTACTTTACCTGGCACTGTGTAAAATCCAAGCTATGATGACTCAAATTATAACTGAGAGAAAACAACAACAACAACAAACATTTGTCATCTTATTATTAATTTTATTTGCAATCCAATATTTATTCTGTATTATGGTTAACAGGTACTTTTTCTCATTGTATTCTCATAAAATTATATGAGCCGGCAAGCATTACCATTTTCCTTTACAGAAGAATAAACTGAGACTTGGTTACATTGATTATCTTGCCCAAGATCACCCAGGTGAAAAGTCCCAGGACCAGGAAACTCTGGTTCTTGATCTTGCACAGAACAAGACACTTTAGGACTGAGTCTGCAGCCAGCCTTGGGACTTTAGACCTGAATCTGCTACTGGACTGTGGAACATTTTTGTTCAGGGAGTGATGAGAGTGAGATACCTGGGGGTTGAAAGGAGAAAATAAAGCAAGGAGGTTTTGAAAGGCTTAATTCTATGGCCAAAGTTGATATCTAGAATGTTATAGGGTTGCCAGCACCTGATAATGCAGTGGCTCAGTATACAAATCAAGACAGAAAACTTGAGGCACAGAATATGCCATAACTAGAGATTGTCTATGGACCCAGTGCTTAACAGGCCTCAACAACTATTTGTAGAAATAATTAATGAATAAATCTATTCATTAATGATCAGGGGATGTACAGATCCAGCCTGATCTGGCCATCTGGTAAAGTCATGCGCCTTTCAGTTTCTGGAAGAATCGGTCTTTCTTACGGGTGGCCATATTATTACACAATGAAGTATTTCCTTGGCATTGATGACATGAGTCTCTTGGTAATGGTCCTCACTTGAGTCTCAAATGCACAGGAGGAATGCTGATGAGTTAGGTGCAAGGAAGTGATGCTAGCACTAGATTTATAATATTAGGGATAGTGTTGGGGAGGGCACTCAGTGCTCATGTGTCCAACATCCTGCCCTAGAATAGACCCTCTAACTGCTGCAATAGAGCCCTTCCTATACAAATGGATTTGTCTTGCTATCATCTCCATGCCTTCGTCACAAAAATCTAAGTATTAACAAACTCACTGAACTGTTCTTTTGATTTACTCTGATTTAACTATAAGATTCTTTTTTTTTTTTTTAAAGATTTTATTTATTTGACAGAGAGAAACACAGCGAGAGAAGGAACACAAGCAGAGTTCCCTGGAATGGTAGCGGGAGAAGCAGGCTTCCTGCAGAGCAGAGAGCCCAATGCGGGGCTCGATCCCAGGCCCCTGGGATCTGACCTGGGCTGAAGGCAGATGCTTAACAACTGAGCCACCCAGGTGCCCTAACTATAAGATTCTTGAAGGCAACTATATATCTTGAAGATAATATTTAAGTGTACTGTCCCTTTCATATGGAAGTCAGTTAGTAAATATCTTTAAAAAGGCCTGCTGGCACTGAACTTGGTCTTGAATAATTGGAAAAATTCAGATTGTAGAGACCAAAGGAATAGGTATCCACCAAGGCCAAATGCTCAAGTAGGTTTGACCTATACTAAAAATAGCATAGGAAGTAATCTGATTAGAAATCATGCAGATGGTAAAGCCTTGAGGGAGACAAAAATTAATTAAGGAAACTGAGACCATATTATATGGGGTTTTGATTGTCAGAGGGAGAGTTCAACATAGTTGGCCAAGAGAACCAAAATAGTTATTGGACAGAGAAGCGACCATATTAATTAGAAAACATGTGACCATGCAAGGGAGTTTAAGAAAAAAAACCATCATTTTTTTAAAGATTTATTTTTGTTTGTTTGTTTATTTATTTATTTATTTATTTATTTATTTATTTATTTGACAAATTGAGACACAGTGAGAGAGGGCACACAAACAGGGGGAGTGGGAGAGCAGGGCTCTTCCTCCACTGAGCAAGAAGCCTGATGCAGGGCTCAATTCCAGAACTCTGGGATCATGACCCAAGCCAAAGGCAGACACTTAACTGATTGAGCCACCCAGGCACCCCCATCATTGGTTTTTAAGTAAAATCAGAAAACAGACAGGAAATATCAACATAGAACATCCAAATACTATGGAAGTCATTTGTTATTTATGGAGACAGCATCTTATAACTTTGAAAGGGCACAATTTTTGTCTGTTCTTTAGCATTAAATTCTAAATTTCACATCACCTTTTTGGAAAACTACAATTCAATTCTGTGAGATTGATTGCAATTTTACAAAGTATATATAATCTGCAAAAATATAGAATATACCTCTCATACACCTTCCAAGAAAAATCAGAAGACATGGGACATAGTTATCTAAGGTCCTAAAATGCTTTCCAAGTCCTTAGTTTGTCAAATATGCAGGTACCCAATATTTTCTAATTTATGCTCAATTTTTCAAAAGATGTAATTTTGCCTCATGGTTAAGAAAAGACTATGTATTTTATAGTGATGCCCATTAAAATGAGACTTAAGTGATATCAGATAAACATCTTTCATTTTTAGCAAAAAAAAAAAGGCACTGAGATAAGGAGTTCATTGAGTTTATGTTTCAAGCCAATCACCTGTTTATTTTGGTTAGTGTAATATTTTGTTGACAATGAAGTGTTATTGATTTATACCATATCCACATAATTTAAATTTCTTCTCTCCAAATGGGTACTCATGCTTATTTGATGTGTCTTCTCGACATACAAGTATCTATAACTATTAATCAAAACCTCTCTCATCCATTCGAGTACTAACCAGGTCTGACCCTACTTAGCCCTTGAGATCAGAGGAGATTGGGCATATTTAGGGGGATATGGCCTTAAAAGATGAGCATTGAATGGTAAATGGATCTATTGAATTACTATATTGTACACCTGAAACTAATATAATACCATGCATTAACTACACTGGAATTAAAAAAAAATTTCTCTCATGGCTTACACTGTGCTCTTTGCTCAATACACCCTATGCAATTCTATGGATAGATGACAAAGCAGTGAATTATCTGAGTATAATCTCAAATCTCTGAAGTTTTCACTTGAGTCAAATCATTGAAGAATGCCCTACACATCCTCTATCTTTTATCATCCTGTCCACATTCATATCATTTCAATACCATTATCAAATACTACCTGACTCAGGACACACTTCCCACATCACTTTTATCAGAATAAATTTCTCATTTATATTTACCTCACTCCTTTAGCACTTTGTCTGAATATTTATTGTACTGTTTATATATATCTGCTTTATATTTCTAGCAATTTATAAATAATTACTTCATCTATTAACTTATGAGTCCCTGTGATATTAGAGAAGAGGAGATACCAGATTGATTTTTAATCTATCACAGTGTCTTAGACATCTAACTAGAACATCTGAAGCTATCAATAAATCTTTACTGAATTAAATAAAATGTCTTAAAGTCAATTTTATTAATTTTGTTTAGAGAAAAAATTGATTTTGACAGAAGAAATCCTTTCATAGATATGATTTCAAGAAAAATTGTATATGGTGGACAGCAACAGATCAAAATATAATTTCTGTCACTTGATTTGTAACCTTGGCAAAGTTACTTTAAGGACACAAAACACTGACACTGGATCCAGCTTTTTTTTTTGTTGTTATTTTCCATCTTGGAAATACGAGTTTATTTTTTTTTTAAATTTTTAAAATTTAAAAATTTTTTTCCCCAAATACTTTTATTTTATTTTTTCAGTATTACAAGATTAATTGTTCATGCACCACACCAGTGCTCCATGCAATACATGCCCTCCTCAATACCTACCACCGGGCTTGTGATATTTGAAAATGACCACCTATAAATATTAGTTTTGCTATTGAAAAAATTAGAAAAAACACAATATCTAATTTTTCTTTCTTCATATATCAGCATGAGTACCAGCTAAGGCAAATGAGTGTAACCACAAGTACTCTTATATTTGAAGTTATTGTTAGTACTGTTTCCTATTTCATGATCTACTGTGTTGGATCAATACTCTTTGCCTTATGCAAAATTTTTTAAAATATTTTATTTATTTATTTGACAGAGAAAGAGATCAGAAGTAGGCAGTGAGGCAGGCAGAGAGAGGAGGAAGCAGGCTCCCCACTGAGCAGAGAGCCCGATGTGGGGCTCGATCCCAGGACCCTGAGATCATGACCTGAGCTGAAGGCAGAGGCTTTAACCCACTGAGCCACCCAGGTGCCCCGCCTTATGCAAATTTTAAGATTAACATAACAGTGGTCCCTGAGTGTTTTATACTATGTAAATCACACTTATGTATCTTATCTCAATCCTCATTGTAGACTTGGAAGGTTGACTTTATCTACATTCTCCTAAAAATGGCTATAAAAAGTTTTTTGAAATCTTATTGTGTATGCGGGTGTGTGTATGTGTGATTAGTGTTTCTTCCCTTTTGCCCTGAAAAGTTTATATGGTTACTTCTTTTGATTTTAGTTGTTTTTTTTTTCATAATCCTTAAACATGGTACAAATAGTATAGAAGCACAATATAAAATAGAAAATATTTATCACATAACTGTTACTTCACACAAAAAAGAATAAATAGAATGAGTCAGCATCTCAACATAACAGTGACTGGTCACCATCATATTTTGGATATTATGGACAAACAGCATCTCTTGGGTTTGAGTAACTAGAAGTTCTCATATGTATGAAATAATACCTTGATACTGCTTTTGAATATCATCTGAAAACTGCACATTTATATAAAAATATCTTACTAAAAATGTTAGTGTTAATTTTGTTCAAACCTGAAGAATAATTCCAAACCTTTAGGCTTATGTCATATGACATAACATAAACTCAGTAGAGATTCTTCTGTCTTCTGTTTTTCCTATGATGTTGCTAATGGTCTTTGACAAAACTTTTCAAATAGTCCAAATGATGTTCTTTATTTAGCAAAACTGATCACTCTTTGCATAAAACCCTTAATTTCTGAAAAATTCAATGCGTTTTTTTCCAATTGGCAAATCAACTTTTCAAATTCTCATTCTCTGGCTTCCAGGTTCATAACAAACGTAAGTCTTATCTTCTTATTGTTATGTTCTGTCTCATACTGTCATCCTCAACTTAGAAATACTCATTCCGAACGGCACTGTCCTCAAACCTTCTTTCTTGTTTAATTTCGCCTGGCTCTATTTTGAATCTATTGAGCTGATACAAATACAGCTGAATTTGTATTCTCTGCATATGTGTCATCAACTTTTATAATGCAAACAAAAAATCTCTCTTAAAGTTTAGATTTGTATTTCAGCTGTTTGGCATTACCTCAAATTTGTCCCAATAGGACATTTATCTAAATAGATCAAACAAATACATTACTTCTGCTTCAAAAATGCTACTTCCTTTTCCATTCTTCTGATTTCTGTTAATTATATGAGCTTTACCCCATCTTCAACAACAGTTCTAATAAGTTTTTGACATCAACATCTAATTTTCCCCCATGGTAGGAAAACCGATCTAATTATGTAGATTCTGCCTCCATACTATATCATGCATTTATTTATTCTTTCATGAATTTTTCTCATCCATTCATTCATCCAACAAATATTTATTGTTCCTTTCTTTCCCATTTAAATAAATCTCATTTGCAGTATTCTGAGGCAGTCTTAGAGCCAGTCTCTATTATCTCCTCTTGATCATTATTTGGAACCATCCTAAATCCAATAAGCAAATAAACATTATTAAATAATAACATTTTTAAAATAACAATTGAAAATAATCACATCCTACAACATAAAACACAGTTCACACCGCTCTCAGCAATTTCTAATTGATCCTGGTCACTCAGGCAGCATGACGGCGACGCAACAGGCCACTCAGTCCAATATCAACTCCCAGGAGCCTATCTAAGGTCCCAGTGTTGGAGCATGGTACCAAAAACAACACTGACCGAGCAAGCCCAATGACAGCTCCCAGCAGTCACCACTTGTGGCCCCAGTCATCAACATTCCCAGCTTGGCCTTCACATCACCTCATTTTCACATGTCATGCTGCCTCTGGTCCATTTGTGCTATAGTTGTGGCCGAGTACCATCATGCCCTGGGCCCCATTGGCTCTCATGGTCTGACTGCCCCCTGGCTCAGCTATTACTCCTATGCTGCTTATCATCTACTCATCCAGGATCAGTGTGGTGCCCATGACTCCATCAGCCCCTTACCATGGCACCTCGCCCTCTCCCATGATTGTGCCGGCAGCCTTTTTCCCTGCTTCATCTATGGCACTGGTCCCGGTCACAGCCCCATAGCCCACTGTCCATCCCTGACTTCCATAGAATGTGCGCTCACCTCCAAGACCCTGAAGACAAAGAAAAGAGCCTCACACCTGAGGAGGAGTTTGTACACAAAAACGAGGCTGGTGTTCTTCAAAATCCAGGTGCCTAACATGCAGGATAAGACAGAAAGGAAACTGACAGGGCAGGTGCTACTCTTCTCCCTCCTGCTCACAGATCAGTTCTCTGTCATCACGGAGAAGGTTTCTGAAGCCACAGGTATGCCTGCAGGGAAAGAGAAGCTGTCCCATGAGGGTATCTCATAAAGGATACCAACTTGCCTTGCCTGCTTATTTCAACATGGCCCATGGCACAGTTGTCTGCTGACCCTCCAGAAGAGAGGCAAGCAAAAGAAGTAGGTGAGAGAAAGCTGCTTCAGGTCCCAATTATTTTGCTTCTCTTGTCCCCCATCCTCTGCCCTAGATCCAGGAGATCCTGCCTGCAAATTTATTTCCCTCTTACTAAGTTTGGAAATTCAAATTATCCCACAAAGTTTCCTCCCCAGTCCCTCCTAACATTGATAAGAAAGCAGGCTTTCTAAGCACTCTGCTCCCCAGTGGTCTCAGGAATGCCCTTGCATTAGGGTCTTGATTTAAGGGGATTGGTAACCCATTGGGAAATGTGAGCCCAGGGATATGCTGCAGGATTGTGTCATAGTGCCAAGTGGCACCTGGTTGATGAAATATGATTGTTATGGTCATTAAGCATTTTGTATCTCACCATGGGCTAATAAACCTCTTGAACCCTTCTTGTGAAAACAAAACAAAACAAGTCATTCCCTAATTGACAAACTTTTTCAGCTTAACATAAAAGCCTTGCATTGGCAACTCATGGTCCATAACACTGAATTAATTTACCTGACCAAATTTGTTTTCCAGCGCACTTGTATATATAATCTATGTTCCTACAAAGCTAGATCATTCGCTTTTCCCTGAACACCATTTGTGAGTCTGTGGTCATATAACAGCACTTTCTCTAATTCATCACCACCACCCATCTGCATCTGTCAACACTTATCTCAAATGCCATCCTCTTTAAAGATTTCTTTTGGACTTCCCTTAACGCTATCTCTCTTCCTAGACAGTCCTATAAATCTTTATCTTTATTTTTCTCTCTGAATTTATAATCTAGGATTTTCACAATGAAATTTCAGGAACTGAGCGTTCCCTCAGAGGTGCTCCAGGCTTTGTATTGGAAGACCAGGGAGAGGAGGAAGTGGGTATAGTTTCAAATTTTTAAAAATGAAGTAAGCATGACATTTATTTTGGAAGGCAATGTTTCTACGTCTTGAGAAGCAACGACCTGCTTTCATTTTAGTTATTTTGTATACTCATTTACTATTGTAAACTTTTTAAGAAGAGGAATTATATTGTACTCCTTTTTGCTTTCTCCTCCCTCCCTAGCATCAAATACAACCCCTGAAGGAGTAAAATAACAGAATGCTATATGATCTGGTTATTTTCAGTGAGTATGACTAGGAGAAAAAACATATTTCTAAGTATGGACCATGGTCCATCTAGGAGAGTTGAGTTGAATCAAAAGACCTTTGTTATTCAGACAGAGGGAGTTCAATGTAGCAGTGGTTCTGGCGGCACTCTATTTTCGAATCTACACACTAGCCACTAGTCAAGTGGTCATGGGACTTTCACATGATCTCTCTGGGTCTTAATCTCCTTGCTGGAAAACAATGGGTGACAATATAAGCACCTATTTCACAAAATTGATGCAAAGAATAAGTGAATTAAAATACCTAAGGCTCTTGTAATAGCATCTTATCTTGTATATGATAAGATGTGTATGTGTTAGTTAGTATCGTGTTTAACATATATTTCTATTTACATAAAGATAATATAGCCTTATATAGTATATTTCATATCCATTTATCTGTGTGTATTTGTCATCTTTATCCTCTCATCATCTGAGTCCTTTTCCTATGCTTGAGGAACTCTCACCTGGTGAGGACGAAAAGATGACTTCTAATATAACAGAGAAAAAGGCTTTGTATTTACACATTCTCCATGGGCAGACATGTAATATAAGCTTAAACAATCAGGTGAGCCACTCAGTGGTTTGAAACCAGAGCTAATGATATAAACAAGGAAAGTGGAGAATCTCTTTGGATAGTAGAACCAATGAGAGAAGTCCTTGCATATAATATCCAAGGAGAACTGGTAGTGGCAGAGCAGATTGTAGTAGGCAGGCATGAAGAGCCTCAAATTTATGAATTAATTTCAGCTTGGTTCCGGTAGCCTGGCCATCTCTTCTTCCTGATCTTTTTCAGAGCCCATTTCTCTAATCATCCCAGTGATAAGGCGAACCACCAAATGTGTACTTAGATAATATTTGCCTAGCAGCTTTATTGAGATATAATTCACATACCATGCAGTCCACTGCCTTAAAGCATATGATTCAATGGTTTATTCACAGAATTGTGTCATAACCACCACATCAATTTTACAGTAGGTTTCATCACCTCAGAAAGAAATCCTGTTCCTAATAGCAATCACCTCCTCCACTTGCTCCCAACTCTAACACCTCTAGCCTTAGGCATCCACAAAAGCTACTTTCTGTCTCTACAGATTTGTTTATCCTGGATATTTCATGAACATGGAAGCATATAATATATGCTATTTTGTGACTTGCTTCTTTCACTTAGCATAATGTTTCAAAGCTCATCCAACTACAACATCTATGTTGTAGTTAATTTGTTCCTTTTTATTGCAAAATAATACGCTATTTTGAGAATATACACCTTATTTTCTATTTATCAGTTAATAGACATTTGGGTTCTTCCCACTTTTGAGAGTTAATTTTCAGAACCATCTTTGAGATTTGTCCAGACTCCAAGAGGGCTTGTCTCAGCTGTTTTTGACCCCTGTTTTCTCTGGTGAACTAG
The DNA here is from genome assembly GCA_028646535.1 of Procyon lotor. Taxonomy (NCBI): domain Eukaryota; kingdom Metazoa; phylum Chordata; class Mammalia; order Carnivora; family Procyonidae; genus Procyon; species Procyon lotor. The sequence continues at coordinate 17,584,845 of CM053604.1, forward strand.
CTAGCCTATAGCTTAGTTTGCTACACTGATAGAGCTGCCAAATTCTTTTTAATTGCTTATCACCAAAACCTCTCCTGTTTTTGAGACTGCCCTTAGATTTGAACTCCACCTACTCTGTTGAGAATTAGGTCAATTCTTTTGGAGAGAACTTGAGAATTCTCTGTTCTTCGGCCCCATTTCTCTTGCATGAGCAGAATCTCTGAGTTAGAGTTAGGAACAACAGCGGTGGTACACTTCTTTCAAAGTTATACCTTCCTGTACCGATAGGGTGTTCAGGGTGGGTGTCAGTCTCTGATAGTCTCTGCTTTCCTCTTTCAGAATGCAACTGCCACCCTAAGAGTTTTCTGGGTGTCCTCCAGCTCCAGGATTCTAGGCCTGCTCTGCTTGGGATAGAGCCTCCATAGGAGGAGCCCCTAACTTCTCAGAAACACTCACGTGGAGTTCAGCTCCTACTACACAGAGATGAAGGGCCATGGGAAACACTGGTGTGCTGACACTTTCAAGTTGGCACCGTATCCCTTGGTTGGGAACTGGGGGTGAAGAAAGTCTCCATCTTCTTAGCAATACATGCCCAGACTGGTGTTTCCCTCATGCTGAGCTCTACAGTGGGGGAAGGTGGGGGGGGGTGAGATGTACTCGACTGTCACAGATTCTTGCTATTCTTACCAAGATTTGGTTTCTACAGTTATTATAAGCCCTTCTAAAGATTTTTTCACGATTTTCAGTATTTATGGTTATTCAAAGGGGAGTAGTTTTGCAGAGCTCTTCCTACTGCTGTTTTGAAGTCACACCCCGCCATGTCCTATCAGTAATCCCCTTCCTATTTATACAATCCAAATTTAGTTTCATTTCTTTGTTGTTGTTGACATCTCAGAACACTTGCTAGTATCCCATTGAAGCTCTGCAATCAGATATCCAGATAGCAAGACCCACTGTGGGAGTGGCCTGTATTTCCCACTCTTGAAAAACATGAAAATAGGACATAAATGAATGCAGAGAACTTAATGAAATTTCCCCTGAACCTGCAAAGTTTAAGCTCTTTTGATTGCTTTCTTCAATGACATAGTTTAGACTTATAAATATGAATATATTGAAAAAAATATTCTCTTAGCCCTTTTACTCTGCAAGTGAATTTATGTAACCTATACTTAGTTGTATTGCAACTCTTTTTGACAAGGTCAAAATTCAAATGGAATTTTGTCTCAGTTTTAACATAGATGGGTACCTGCCTACAATTAAATGCAGTTGAACTGCATTGAAAATTCCCTAATCTCTATGAATATATCATATCTTAAGTTTGAAAAACACTGTGTAGAGCTTTATCTTATATGACATTAGCTAATATTTATGAAGAATAAAGAAAATGTAATAACATCAGTATTTTTTTATTTCCATATTACAACTCTCATTCCTTAAAATGCCAGGTTTTTCTAAAGAAGACAATGAGGACAGGCTTTGGGAAATGTTTTCTTAGTGAACAAAATTTGAAGTTAATTGTGAGAAGATTTTGAAATAGTCTGTATTTTCTTCTGGCAAAATTATCATGCTATATGAAGGCACATTCATTCTGAACAAAGGATCTGGGTAGAGTGTGAATATAAAGGGCAGATATATCCATCAGTGTCAAAGTTCATGAATCTTCTGGCAGGTGTCAGAATTCCTTTCCTCTTTAAGGCAGAATAACATTCCATTGTTTATATACGCCACATTTTATTTACCATTCACTTGCTGATGGGTTGCTTCCACATTTTAGTTATTATGAATAATGGATGCTGCTATAAATATGGATATGCAAGTATCTTTTTGAGACTTTGCTTTCAATTCTTTTGGGTATATACCTGGAAATGAAATTGCTGGATTATGTAGTAGTTCTCTATTTAATCTTTTGAGAAATCATCATACTGTTTCCCACAGAAGCTGTACCATTTTGCATTCCCTCTAACAGTGTATTAGGGAATCAGTTTCTCCACATCCTCAACAAAACTTGTTATTTTCTGTTCTTTTTTTTTTTTAATATTTATTTATTTATTTGACAGAGAGAGAGAGATCACAAGCAGGCAGAGAGGCAGGCTGAGAGAGGGGGAAGCAGGCTCCCCGCTGAGCAGAGAGCCCGATGCGGGGCTCGATCCCAGGACCCTGAGATCATGACCTGAGCTGAAGGCAGAGACTTTAACCCACTGAGCCACCCAGGCACCCCGTTATTTTCTGTTCTTATTTTTTATTTTATTTTCTTTTGATAGAAGCCATCCTAATAGGTGCAAGGTAGTATCTTACTGTGGTTTTGTTTTGCATTTTTATAATGTTTAATTATGATAAGCATCTTTTCATATCCTTATTGGCCAAATTGTTAAATCCTTTCTTTTTTTTTAAAGATTTTATTTATTTATTTGACACAGAGAGAGAGATCACAAGTAGGCAGAGAGGCAGGCAAAGGAGGGTGGGAAGCAGGCTCTATGCTGAGCAGAGCCCGATGTGGGGCTTGATGCCAGGACCCTGAGATCTAGGCCTGAGCCGAAGGCAGAGGCTCAACCTACTGAGCCACCCTGGAGCCCCGTGGCCAAATTGTTAATCTTCTTTGGAGATATGTATATTCCCACATTATAGGATCTTGTATGTGTATAAGTCTCTACAAGTAAATAAATGACTGCCTAAAATTCTAGTCCTGATTTTCTGAACAATAGAGTTGTAGAAAAATTTTCCATTGCTGGTCTTTACATGCCAAGAACAGAAGAAAGAGGCATTATTCAATAGAGAAGTCTTATATGTAACTCTTATTTGTTTACAATCTGGGAAACTAGAGGAAGCATTGATTGGGAGGCAGAGACCAGCACCTAGCTTTCTTTTCACACCCATACTTTGAATATGTCACATCCTCTTTAAGTTTCTGCCTTTTTAAGAGGCAAACTTAAATTATTTACTTTCAGTTATTTTTTTAGACCAAATAACTGTAATCCTGCCTTTTTAATATTCCAGTTACAGTGGTTGCTTTTAAATCAACCAGTTCTTAGTAGTAAAGAATATTAATGTAATAAAGAGTATATATGTAGTAAATAGTACATGTATGTATGTAGTATATACATATATAGGTATATAGACATATAATAATATATGTATATATATACATATATATAGCAAATATATACCCTAGCCTTCTCATTTTTTATGTGTGTATTTAATCTCTCTACTACTTATGTGAAAAAGAACTGCATTTCTTGATTATTTGATCACTATCTTGAGAAGTTCAGCCTGATACAGACTGCTAATAAAGGAAAAACTCAACTTTAAATAAATTCTTCTAAATTTACCAAATTTTTCTAGAAGGAAATTGCCTGGATTTTTGCCAGAATATTCTTCTATGCTCTGTGATGATCTGAAAATGCCCTGTGCTATTAATCAATTCACAAAATAGCACTTTGCAGTACTATAAGAAAGGTATTTTTCTTTTTTAAGATTTTATTTATTTGAGAAAGAGAGCACAAGTAGGGGAAGGGTCAGAGGGAGAAACAGACCCCCTGCTGAGTGGGGACGCCCTATGCAGGGCTCCATCGTGGCACTCCTGGATCATGACCAGAGCTGAAGGCAGATGCTTAACTACTGAGCCACTCAGGTGTCCCCACAAAGGTATTTCTATAAAAATGCATTTCAGATTTTTAATGAATCCATGCATATTTGTTAGATTTTTATCTTTTAAAAGATAAATTTTTAAAATTTAAAAAAAATTTTTATCTTATTTAAAAGATAAAAAAGATAAAAAGATTTAAAAAGATTCAAAGACTTAAAAGGTTAAAAGATAAAGATATTTTTATCTTTTTCCAAAAAGAAAACAAAATTATTCAACCACTGCTTATCGTATCAATTTTTTGGTGTAAGTTATTGCCCAAAGAATGTCTAAAAATGTCTAAATATGCAGACTTTATTAATATTATGGAGCAGTTTTAAGGGAACTAATCTATTTGCTTAAAACATCCTGTTTAGATCATAAGTTGTGCAATGTGCCATGAATTTTATACATTTAAATATCCAGCTAATTTTTGTGTTGATTATAGTCATGTAACGTTCTTTACTTCCTGGTCTTTTTTCAAAGTCTGTTAACATAGAAAGATGGTTTTTAAATAATTATCATGCAGAGCATGTTCCATTAGCAGGATCAAGGTGTTCTGCTGCTGTAATTGAATAATGAGTCTTTTCTCAATTTGTAGAAAAAATACCTAATGGAGACATTTTTTAAAAAAACATATGTTTTCTTCCAAATATATTTGTCTTAGAACACTGACTCTTGTTGTATCGTATTGATCTTATATGTATGTAAAATGATATTAGGGTATGCCACAAAATTGGGAATTTAAAGATAAACTCAGTATCTCAGTATTTTGATGGTAGTCCACAAATTGCCCTATGACTTCCAGCTCCCAGACCCATTGAATAATTCTGAGAACCACTGATCTAAGTCCAAGAACTTAAGGAAAATTATAAATGTGGAAAAAATGAGATTAATATGTGCTAACCCATTTAGTGTAACTAAACTAAATAATTTATTGAGTACCTTTAGCAATTTTACAGTAGTAATTTTTTTTTAAAGAAATTGCCATACAAATAAAGTGGATATTAAAGCTTAGCTTCTCATTTGGATGAAAATGCTCCTCATGAAGAACCTTAAAACATTTATAAAAGCTCATTTACCAAAAGCAATGGCAAGTCAAATACTGAGACAAATTTTATTTTAATAATCACATTAAAAAAGAGCTTTGTTTCTATAGCCATAATGTTGCAGGGGAAGAGATAAAAATTTACTTTCAATGCTAGGGATAAGGATCTCTGTTTCCAGGATGTAGAATTATAATTGAGAAAGAGAGAGAGATGGAAGGATGAAAGAAAGGGAGGAAGGAAGGAAGGGAAAGAAAGTCAGGTGTGTAGAAGAACAAGGAATGGAAGTTCTCATTTAAAAGTCACTATTACCCATATTACATAATGATGTCTTAAGTTTCCTAATTTTGTTCAGATTTTAACTATTTTTTTCTTTATTAGCTTGATTTTGACTCACTACTGAAAAGAATTTAAGAAGATAACGTCATTATTTGCATAATCAAGAAATAGAATATTCTTTCCTCTTTATGTCACTATGCATGCCAAAGACATATACTTTGAAAAATAGACATCTCTAAAAATTTCCTTACAATAGAGAATCCCAATAACATTAAATATATTTCTGTATTTGTTTGACATCTAAAATAAAGGCTTGTTTTCAAATCCGGCATACAAATTTTTTATAAATTTACTGTTACTATTTTATGATTAATTTTATTATTAATTAATTATTAATTTTACTATTAATCAATTCTACCACTTATTCTATCATATGTTTAAAGTAGTTTTAGGTGAAATTGTTCACCTCTTAACAACAGTTTATTTGTATATTCCTTAGATTTTACTTGAGCTTGGTCAAGGTTACCTACTCTTGCTTTCTGTATGACATAATTTCTATATGAATGGGAAATTTACAAAGTTATTTACCCAAACTTACAAAGTCTCATAGGTAAAATAAGCCATTGTTATGGGCTCTAGGTTAGTATTAGAGGAGGCTATGGTGCTAAACTATCTTCCATGCTCAGAGACCTTCCTTCTTATACTGTCGAACCTCTCTTTACTATATAGCACTACATGAAGCTACAGAATGAGAGAAAGTCATCTCTGTCTTGCTGAGATGTATTGATTTTGGTCATGGCACAACAAGAGCAGTCTGGAAGAGATTAAAATCTGTCTTAAGAAAAATAATGCTGGAGTCCAAAGAAAGGCATTCATGAGTCTATTTGACAATTCAATGTTTGAAGGACCCAAATCAGTCATTACCCACATAATTCTTTACCAAAAGATTTTCTATCCCAGAATCCTAACAGGGATTCAAGTTTTCATTAGTTAAAGAAAAACATAAAGTGCTACATGCATATCTAAAGTGTTCAATAATATTCAGTTAGGTACATGCACTTTGTACAATGCTGAAAAACAAGTATCAAACTATCAGATAAAAATAGAAATTGCTTTAAAACATTGCTACTTGGTCTCCAAAATATTAATATGGTTATTAGCAAGTAGTCATTTTATATGCAGAAGCATGTTTTCCCTGACAACTACTTTTCCCATCTGCTTTGCTAAATTTTGTAGTTTTCTTCAATATTTTCTCCACTGTTTTGGCATTTATTGTACTGCAATAGACAAAATAAAGACTAAATATAAAATCACAGTGAAATCATGCTCAGGTGAGAACAATACGGCAGAGAAAGGTTTATCTGGTGTATTTTGATAGAATGCCTACAACTTGCAAAACACACTTCCCAACTGCTGAGAATCCGCAAGTTTTTCAAATTTTCTTTATGTAAGTATAACATTCTACCAATTATACCTAAAATGTAAGCCAAGAGTTTTCTCTCCTATCATTTTGATAAAAATGCAGTTTTAGAGGAAATACATTTTGGGGAAGCAAATATAAGTATTTCCTACTTGAGCATTGTCTGAAAACCATTGTATTGAGACATGTACTTAAGAGAAAATTTGGTTTAAAAACCCAGAGATGCTGTATAGGGAAAATGTTTACTTGGAGAGTCTTCAGAGGTCTGTCCGAATTCATATTTGGCAACAGAAAATTAGCTGAATCTTTTCAGCTTACCTAGAGTAGACCCCGCATAAAATTCCAAGTTTTCTCTGCAAGGTGAAGGACATGAAGACCTTTATTTTGTAACCGAAGCAGGCAAGGACACAATCTTAAAATATTTGTTCCAGATTTCAGAATTCTGAGGTATTTTTTCTGAACAAATGTACTTATGTTGTTTAAACTTACTACTCATCCTTTACATAATTGAAAAAAGAAATACTGAATTCCACTGCTTCAAATTTTTAATTGATGTTATGACCACTTTACCCATTTTGACTTCACTAAGAACAGAAACTTCTCTATTCTAGGATTTTAGCCTTGTTCCATGATTAATTATTGTGCCATAGCAACACAATAGCTGTTTAGTTTAATTAGCTATATGGTTTTACAGACAGCTGAATCAAGACCTTCATTTTTCTGCCTGGGATTTATGCTCTTAGAGAGGCAAGCTTTTTCCAGATGAAAATATTTCTGACCATCTCAAGAAAAAGAACATCTAGCCAAATAGGAACATAAAACACACATAAAACATTTAATAATTTAATCTTAAAATCTTCAAATGATGATCGAATGAGTGATAAAACTATGTTAACCTTAATTAATGAAGACACTAACTGAATTGTAATTTGAGCAAAAGAGTTATTCTGGTTGTATTAGGCAAACCCATCATCTATATTTAGGGATGATTGAGAGAGGAAAGAAAACAAAAGTATTTCAATATGCTTTTGGAAATAATTATCTATCTAGTAACTTTCTTGATGACCCTTTATTGCATCACATATAAGTTACTAAAATAATGCACAAATTATTCTCAATTCCATAAGTTATTATATGTATATGAATGGTGATCAAAAGGTTATATAAAAACAAACTAATGCTTATATACATACAGATTATATATAACTAGTTATATATAAATATATATAACTATACATATACTATAACTATAAAATATATAGTTATATATATTTGCACATTACACACATATATATGTGATGTCTATAGGTTATGCATTGTAAATAATCTATAAATGTACTGATTTAAAAACATTAGATTAAGATTTTTTATCATAATTTCATAACCACTCAGTGCTTCTGAAACTTTTGAGTTGAGACTTCCTTTGAAAAAAAATGACAGCAATAGACCCTGTTCTTCTTCAGTGTGTTTATGGTTTTAAGTTATTCATAAATCTTCAACCTCCCCATATCCAAAACACATCCATAGAAACTTCAGATTAGTAACCTCTTTGTTGAATCACTTGGGGCATAAGATATAGAGTTTATGGTATTTCCGGAGTAGTGGTGTTGGAGATGGCATGGTGCTTCTCAGCATTGAAGTTTTGTCACTCTGTTTCCCTGTAGTGGGTCCCATAAGGATTTACTCTTGGTCTATAATGCCATCTTCCAAAAACACATGGCAAAATCAATACTCGTGCATAAAATAAAAATTTTCCTCCTACAGGCTCCACTCAAGATTTATAATAAATTCTTTTTTTTAACCAGAAATCCTTCCAGTCTTAGGCATAATATTGCTAACCAAGGTCACTCTAATTTTTCTTGCTTGCTCTATTACTATTATTCGCTTGGTTATTGTTTTTATTGTACATTATACAGAACATGTTCAAGTCAATTTGTACTCTTAGATAACTTAAAAATCAGGATATGGGCAGTTTCTTAATGTTTTGTCCCTGTATCTGATCTTTGTCTTGCTCTAAAATACATTGTTTTATCCTTTCAGCATATTCACTTTTCCCCTTGTCGGTTATTTGCATGGATTTAAAGCATTTCAGCCTCTCGCCAAATCTCTTTTTATCTTAGTTTTTCTCAACCTTAATCTATTTTCCTGTACTAAGTCTGTAATTCTGCCTCCACATTCTTTTATTCCCCATGAACTTATCTCTAATCACAGGCATTTTTTTCCTGCATAAAACCTCCAATACCCCGTGTTACTATTCACTCTGCGTGGTTCTCACAGATTCAGTAGATCAGCGTTTATATTAGCATTCTGGGCCACACAGACCCATTTTCCCAGTTAGCAGCCCTTCCTATAGGTTTCTCAGCCAAATAAGAGTGTCTGTACAGAAGTTTGTCACTATTAACAGGTTATTCTTTCAATCATTTGCAGAAAATAACGTTTGCCACAGGAATAATAATTAAAAGAAGGACAAACTGGACCAGATTGAAAGAATTTGCTACCTTCCCACCTGAACCATGTGATTCTAGGTTTTGTGGTTTAGAGAAATACATAAGGCAACAACCCAACTCTTTGTTTCTTCATTCTGATTTTACTGGCTTCAGGCTTACCTTCCTGACCGAATTCTTCTAGTAACAACATGAACAGAATCTTTTTTTTTTTATTTTTGTATTTATTTTTTTAATCTTTGGACTTTGAGTTTTACCTCGTTACCTAACCTCTCTCCTTTTTCCGTTAAGGAGCAGAGTCCGGTTAACAAAACCCAGCTTGTGAAAATTAGAACCATATATCCTAATGGCAAGGTTTCTTATAAGATAATTCCTGCTCCTCCATCTGCAGGAACTCTGCCTTAGGACCCTTGGGGAGATACTGCAGTGTCCTATTTAGGTTCCCAGTGCCCCCACTGTGCTGTAGGGGTGCGTCTCCTCTCTTGCCTCAGCTACCTGGGAGTAAGGGTGGCTTTTGTGGCCTTTTCACACTTCCTCTGGTTATTTCCCCAGAGGCTATGCAGTTATAGGGAGGAGGATAAATCCCAAGCACTCCTACTCATCCACTGGCATACTGAATTAACAGACCGTGGACTGTAAATATGGCCATGTGGATACAGGCTATGTCTCCATTTTTCCTACCTTACATTGTTGATATGTATGCCCTTCATGCTTTCCTTAGTCACTTATCTCCCGCCCCCCACCTCCTTATTCTCTCTGTTGGCTTTAGCATTCCAGTGCCTTCCTATTTTATTTTCCTTCTCATCTGACTTGGGCTTTAGTGAGTCATTCATTCATTTGTTAGTGCATTCATTCCTTCAGTAAACATTTAACAAACACAGCTGCCGGCACTGTAGGGGGGGGGGCACCGAGGATGCAAAATGAAATAAAACAGACTGCTCTCACTGGTGGAACAGACTATACGAGGTAAGCACATAAGAATTACAGTTATTATTATTACAGGTGCTGAGAAGGAAATAAAATGGCAAGACGTGATGGAATATAGAGAATGATGAGAGTGCGGAAGGGAGTCATTGAGAGTATGGGCAGGACAATTCTCCCTAGAGATGTCTTTAAATAAACACCTCAATGAAGGGTAAATTCAAATATCCATGAGATCAGTGTTCTAGAAAAGGTAAGAGAAAACGAAGGCCCTGTGGTGGAAAAGAGGGGAATCGTTGGAAGAACAAGAAAACCTGTGTGGCAAAGCAGAGTCATAGCATTGTAGTGTGGGGACACAATGAGTGTGCAGGCGTTAAAAAAGATGTTATAAATACCTTATGAGACATGAACACGTACTGTATTTTTAATGATGTTAGGAATCAAAAGAGAGTTAAACATAACTTATGTTTATAACGATTATAGCCAATGAGGTAGTCCAAGGGAGAAACAATCATGTCTTAGAACTGAGTAGTACTAATGATTTTTTTAAGATTTTATTTATTTATTTGACAGAGAGTGATCACAAGTAGGCAGAGAGGCAGACAGAGAGAGAGGGGGAAGCAGGCTTCCTGCTGAGCAGAGAGCCTGACGCAGGGCTTGATCCCAGGACCCTGAGATCATGACCTGGGCCAAAGGCAGAGGCTTAACCCGCTGAGCCACCCAGGCGCCCCAGTACTAATGATGTTAATAGAAATAGACAGATATTTGAGTGTATTTGTAGGTTTAGCTGACATATTGTCCTATGGTTCTTTGGGACTTGTCATTCACCTGTCAAGGTTACTTGATAATTTTTACATCTTCATAAGATAGCCAAAGTTTTACTTCACGTGCAGAATGATCCCAATTAGATGTTCAAGGTGTCTCCAGTGACCAGCTTTGCCTGGGCAGAATACGATTATTTAGGAAGGGAGAACAATATTCACATAGAGCTATCATTAGCAATGGGAAAATCAAATGATAGGCCAATGGGAGATTTGGGTGGTGAAAAGAATCCATAAGAGTTAGATTTTACTGCTGTTTTTATTATAGCAACATTTTAAAGAAGAGGTAAGTGAATATTGTCAAATAATAATGGATGGCCTTGAAAACGACTACAAAATATTTGGCTCTGATATGAAAGATGCTATTGGAAATCTATTTTAAATATTGCCTTCTTCAACCCAAATAAAGAAAATTTCCTAAGATGTAAATCATGTTTCCTCATGATTCCTTGTTATAGAATATAGTATGTAAATGTTCAGCATAGAGTTCAAGGCTTTTCAAAATCTACCCTGCTCACCTTTATTGGTTGTTATTCCTAACACATGGCTTATGCTTTTGCCACAGTTGATTTTTTAAAAGATTTTATTTATTTATTTGTGAGAGAGTGAGAGTGAGAGAAAGAGCTGGTAGGGGAGGGTCTGAAGGTGAAGCAGACTCCCCCTTGAGTGGGGAGTCCAATGCAGGGTTGGATCCTGGGACTCCAGGATCATGACCTGAGCCAAAGGTAGACAATCAGCCAACTGAGGCACCCAGAGGCCCATGCCATGCTTGATTTTTGAATTTTTCTTTCAATACTTTTTTTTTTTTTTTGGTAAAGTACTTATCGTTGCTATTGTCCCCATTTTGAAGGTTTTCCTCTTGTTTATCCAAGTCTAAAATCACTATGTCGAGTGCTTCTACAAATATAACCTCTGTGAAAATTACCCTGAGGTTTCTAATGCCTTTTCCCCTTACATTCCCGTAGCACTTACTACACGTTTATTTATTTTTTTAAAGATATTATTACTGTGTGAAAGAGAGAAAAGGCCAAGCATGCGTAGAGGAAGGAGCCGAGGGAGAAGGAGAAGCAGACTCCCCACTGAGCAGCGAGCCCGGTGTGGGGCTGGATCCCACGGCCCTGGGGTCATGGCATGAGCCAAAGTCAGACGCTTAACCAACTGAGCCCCCCAGGCGCCCCATATACATGCTTAGTTTAGCAGAGCCTAATTTTTATACAGGCAAGTTTATATCTCTTTCTTTTCCACTGTTTAGAAGTTGCTCCTCAAAGCCACTTGATACTCACTTTTTTCCTTTGCACATTGACTGTACAGAGCAGGAGGCTACCGATAAATATGTGGGGAACTGAATAAAATCCTACTTCACCTCACCATAATCTAACCACAAACCACAACAATTAAATTAACGTACAATTTGGCCTAGATACAGGAACCTCTGAGTTCTAGTTTTCCTAGGGTGACCCCTCAAGGCAGGCTGCACTTGTGAATCCGTAGGGACCATCGTTATGTTTCCATGACATACTTGCATTGTCTCGGTCTCCCAAAATAGTGGGTCACGTGCTTTCCATATTTGATCATCACAGAGGTCACACCCCGTACCAGCTTGCTAGTTGTTCTCCTGCATCTTCTCAGTTAATCTCACAGCATTGTTTTATGTAGATAGTAGCTAGTTCCATGTTGGAGAGAGAAAAGGGTTAAGCAACTTGCTTATGCTCTCACAACAGGGAAATATTATTCCAGATCTGTTTGACCCCAGAGTACTTGCCCTTTCCTCTGCAATTCCACTGACCAGGAGAAGCACAACATCATCTTAGAAAGCGGTAGGCAGGCACATTAAGTCTCTGCTGCCTACGCTAACAGAGAGGAAGGCCCGCATGATGTGCTTACCTATAAACCTGTAAAGTTCAGTAGGTGTGAAAAGGTTTGCTGTTGGCCAACCACTAAGGGGCAGTGATACACAACAATCCACTCACCAGGGCTCTGAGCAGTGAGTCGTTGCAGCTGCGGGTCCATTGCAAGGAAAAGAATTGCATCCTCTCGGTTTTATTTCTCAGTAGAGAACTGGAGCAGAAACAAAGCAAAACACTTTGTCTCCCTCCAGGATCTAGTTATACCTTTTACTAAGAGAAACACATCACATTCAATTCTTCTCTCCCACGGCTGATGAGAGAGAAATACATTCAAAGAACCAGCCAGAGCCACCAGATTACTCTCACACAAAAATAAACGGTAGCTTTGTTTACAGAACTCTTTCTCATCTTTACTCACCACCCCGTGCTCATGGAGGAAAGCAAGTTAACATCGAGCCTGAAAAGATAGTCTCATCTCGTGGCTCGCTTTTAAGATTTCAAATGGGCTGTAATGTCTGAATGCTCGGCCTCCAGCAATTAGTGTCCTGGCAGCTAATGTTCTCTGAGCTCTATCAGACCCGCTACTTTGCAAAATATCCTCAGATATTGCTTTTACACCGGACAAACTTTGGACGCAAGGAAATTGCTAGTATAAAGGTTGAGGGGAAATCCTTGCACTAGAGTTGACATGCAGTATTGATCTAGTTCGAAATCCCAACGTTCGTGAGACAGATGGGGGAGCTCTGAGACTCTCAATCCAAAAATCGCATCGGCGGCTGCCAAAGCCTCTGCATATGCTGACAATAGCTACAGTCTGAAAAGCAGGGTTTACACGCCTGAAATAAATTGTTTTGATTAGAACCTTTAGGAGAGAAAGTCATAAGGTACAGTTTTATTGACTACTTGCCAAACAACACAGACTCATGCACTGTAAGCTTGTTTTGCTCATGTAAGTCAAGCACCGACTAGGCTTTTATTTTCTAAGGACTCGGGGTGTAATATATTATCATTTACTCTGAATTATTGCACACATGGCACACGACGAAGCGGAATTAATTCTCAAGTATTGCTGACCTCTGTATCCGTGTCTGTTTGTTTATTACCTTATTTCCTTGTAGCAGGTGTATCCTGCTAATTTTGTGTAATGGAGACTGCTTTGATGACTTGGTAATCTATTAAGTGTTGTGGCCCGCAAAGTGAGTTCAAGAAGCTGCCAGTGGGCTCTAAAGAAACAAGTTGTAAAGAGAATAATCATATAACTAGCTGTATTAATAATGCCGTCTCTCCTTTCTCTGCCCTTCTTCCCTGAAGCGCATTTTTTTCCTCCTGCAGAGAGCTTTCGTTTAAGCTGTTGCTGTTTTTCAAAAACAAGACAATTCAGTGCAATCAACCAAACAAAATTTGGACAAATCGTTGTAAAATGCAGAATTAGAAGCCACCATGCTTTTTTTTTTTTCTCCTCCTGAAGCTGGATCTGTGTTACATGATCCCCCAAGAAGGGAATTGATTGTCATCCTCTTTTCCCGACACCATGCAAGGAGATTATTCTTCTTTCTTACTTTCTTAGCCTGTTTATGTGGGTTTCAGAGTTGGCTATGATAGAAAGAATTTAGCAGACACAAGCCTTATTGTGTTACTACCTGTAATGACACTATCTTGTTGTATCTAGTGCACCTGCATGAAAACAAACATCTTGGCTGAGAAAGAAAATTGTGTGTGCATGTCTCCATACACAGACTTTTATGAGAACTAATAAAACGAAAAGACAGGAATAAAAGGAAACCATATATATTATATCATCTATTTTATTATAGACACTGTATTCCATGTTTCACATATATCATTTCATTTTATGTCAAATCACTGAAAAAATACAGCTAACAAATATATATTGCTGTACCTATTAAGTGTAAACTTTGGCTCATCAATCTTTTGATATTTACTAATCCTACTACATTCTAACATTGTGTCAGTTTAATTAATCAATTAATAAAGTGAATGTAGAACATAATGACTTCCCTCTAGGATTTTATCATCCATTCAAGAGATATGAATCACTGCATTTCATTGTTAGCTACGAAATGCTAAATGTCAAATGATTATTAAAGCGATGTAATAAGATATCAATAAGGGCCAGATATTGCTGGTCGAACAGAATAATAATTTATTTCCTATAATAAATGCCTATTTAAAAAAGGACATGTATTAATTAAAATGATGACCTCAGTATATATGGCTAACATTTGACCAGTGGCTCTCCACATTCCATAAATTGTTCTTAGTATGTGCTGACACCACCAGATTCTAAAGTGGTGAGATCCAGGGTCTCAATTTTTAATAACTCATTTGAATGACAAGTTGCCTAGCTTTCAATTTATATGCTGCAGGAGAGCTAAAGGTAGAATTAAATCTGCTAGAATCTGTACCTTGGATTTTTGGGGTTAGCTCTGAAATATAGGACAACAAATTCTAAATTTCATCATGTAATTTGCATTATCAGAAACTCACAAATGCTAATTGCAAAGTGCCTGTCACTTTTCTAAATGGCACCAACACAGTATTGCTGCAATGCATGCCATGGAGATTTTTATCATCGTTATTATTATGAGATAAATAAGATTTTTACATGAAATGGCTAAACATTTCTGTATATGTCAGAAATACCAGGTATGATTTTATGGGGTTCACTTGCCTTGACAACTTCTTTCACTCAGTTATGCCCTGAGAATATGGAGCTGTTGGATGCAGCAGGAATATGTAGTTCAAGCACACGGAAAGGGTTAAATGCCGTCCCTCTGCTCTTAAGCAGCCAGGAGGGTCATAAGCATTGCAGTAAATGGAGCATCATTTATTACCTCTGTCTCTTCCACTGTGTTTTTGAGAGGAAGTATTGGCACTTACTTTGCAACAGATTTGATCTGTTCTCTGAGGAAATGCTGTCACTGGTATTATTTACTCTCTGAGCAACAAATCCTCATAAATTATAATGGTTCTCCAGACAGCCATTTGCAAATTTAATCAGAGATGATTTCCTTGCCTTTTTCAATTAGCTCCAAATTATATCCAGGCGCTGTAATATACTAAGTCTTGTTCTATATTTATTCCAGAAATAGGACTACAATGAGCTTCCAATCTAAAAGAGAATGTACAGATTAAAATACATCTAGCTTATAGCTTATTTTAAAAACTTTATATATAATGTATATATACATATATATGTTTATAAACATTATATACATAATTATATGTATATATACATAAAACGTAATGTACATAATGTTTATAAACATATATATGTATATATACTTCTTTTGTTTTAAAGTACATAAGCACTGCAAAAGATTCTATGTCACCTTTTTGCCAAAACATTTTATTGCTTCCCAAAGACAACACACACAACTCAACTAACCAATAATCATAGAGTGTTATTATAAACTAGAGCCTTATCCCAATAGTACAGACTTTGAAGACAGACAGACCTAAATTTGCATTCTGCCTTCACCATTTACTAGGCATATGCCCATGAGAATATTTTAGCTTCTCTAAGATTCAGTTTCTTCAAATGTAAAATGGAATAATACTAATACATCTCTCACACAATTATTAAATGATATGAGATATAAATAATGTAGAGAAATCTAGACATAGCACTCAATAAATGATAGCTATTATAAATAGTTCACCTCACCTCTCTTTTTTAAATGAAATAACCAATGTAACCTGAAAGAATTTAAATAACTACTGAGGATCATATTATGAGTTGGGATAGCCTCGGGTATTGAACATGTGTCTCCAGTTTGGGATCACTTTTTATTAAACTCTTTGTTGCAGCTGAGTTCTACACCCAGCTGTAGATAATTCCCTGAGAAGTTTACTCACTGTTTAGTGAAGGTCTTACCATTTTTTTAAATAATGATACAGAGGAGTAGTGGTCCCTCACCTCCGGATATTGCCCTAGAGATTTCAATGACATTTTAAAGCTTATTTCAAACTGTTCTTGCATTTGGACCCAGTACTATTGGACACTGATGTGGGATGGAGTTGGGCTGACTCAAAAATCAATACTCAGCAAGTCTGAACTGATGTTATTCATAAGTTAAGTAAAACGTCGAGCAAGGGGCAGGAGTAGAGTAGCCTCCATAAATTGAAAGAATAACATTTCTCTTCCAGAGATGGAACATGAGCTGGAAGTTATATTTTATCTATT
Organism: Procyon lotor; assembly: GCA_028646535.1. Lineage (NCBI taxonomy): Eukaryota > Metazoa > Chordata > Mammalia > Carnivora > Procyonidae > Procyon > Procyon lotor. Next base: position 17,601,428 of record CM053604.1, read on the forward strand.
TTTTTTGCATTCTTCTTATAAAGTTATTCTGGGAGTTAATACTGAGAGACACCAAAGAAATATGTGAACAGGCAATCTGAAAGCTAAGCACACACAGCTACATAAATGTATTTCTTTTTAAAAAATTAAATACTAGTTGAAATTGCAATAGGTAGACAACAACAATTTTCTTAAAAATAAAGATAATAATCTATAATTTTAGCATCGGCATCACCCCAAACTTAGCAATTTAAAGATTTAGCAAAGCAAATATGTAAGTTTTTTAAAAAAAAATAAGCCCAAGTCAAGAAAATATTAACAATAAAAATGTTTGCCAAAAACAAATCTGTAGTTTTAACATGCCACAGTATTACATAGGATTAAATTGAGCCAAACAGTAAAATAATTGCATTCTTCTCCTGTCATTAATTTTGGCTTTAGAATTGTATTATATTTTGATCCTATTTTATTAATTAGGAAAAAATGTAACATTCAATCCTTTTCTAAATAAGGAATGATCCAAATTATACAGACTTTTAAGCTTTGGAGTCATTTTATTAATCTATGAAAAATATGTTTTTTTAAGTATGCATTTGCATATGTGAGTTGATGAATACTGATAGGTATCAAAAATGGTGTGTAGAAAGAGATATATATATATACATGCATTTCCTACTCTTTCTATATATGCATATATATATATATATATATATATATATGGAGAATTGGAGTCTTTAAGTCATCCTAATAAATAACACTTCTCTTCCTTCCTCAGATTTTTAAAATTAATGTCTTTTTAAAAATATTTATTTATTTGAGAGAGAGAGAATGGGGGGAGGGGCAGAGCAAGAGGATGAAAGAGAATCTCAAGGAGACCAGATTCCCCACGGAGCATGGAACTGACTCAGAGCTTGATCCAATGACCCTTAGATCATGACCTGAGCCAAAATCAACAGCTGGACTCTTAACTGACTGAATGACCCAGGTACCCCTAAATCAATGTCTTAAAGAAAGAAAAAGAGATGGAGGACAAAGTATCATCTCATCTACTGATAAAGATTAAGCTGGAAAATGTCATTTGGTATTGGAATAAGTGGTTCTGTTGAGTAGCCCCCAAAACAAAATAGATACAAACAAGAATGGATGTGTCATCCCATCCCTGTGCTGTCCTTTGGTCTCATTACAACTCATAATTCTAGCTCACAGACTTGATTCTTTTTGAATCTTTATCCACATTAATATAAATCCTGGAAGGTTTAATACATAATCAAGAGCATAAAAACAGTGATTTATTACAGGGAACTGAGACAGTATCTTAATAATTTGATCCAATAAGAACTAGAATGTTGCCTCAAATATCTTGCCATCCCAAAATCTCTGGTATAGAAACATCACTTTCACTAATGCGGTTCCATTTTCACTCAGCTTAATGATTACCTGCCATATGTATTGTGCATGGAGCATTTACTTTTCATTGGTAGTTTACCCAAGCAATATGGATATATCACATCTGTTTAGCTTTAATGAACCTAACATACAACATAAAAGATGATTTCTATATCTGTCATACTTTTGCAATTTAATATGACAAGTTTAATAAATCTTAAGTGCTTCACTTTTGTGTTCTGTTTTACACTTTTTACAATGTTGCATATTTGAAACTCATCCTTTACTCAAAAATACATATATATTGATATGTAAGTATTCTATGCCAGCATTGTTTTTAACAGAATACGATCCTGTTATCTCTATTCAAAAATCTCACCTGATGAATAATGGAGTTTTATTGCAGCTATTCTAAATGAAGTGACATAGGCTTTCCTCATTGCCTTCTGAACTCCATCATCTCAAGCGTAGAAGAGAAACAGAGGCCTGTGAGAACAGCCTGTAGAAAAGATTTTTTTTTTTTAAGCTTTTATTTATGCATTTGACAGAGAGAAACAGCCAGAGAGGGAACACAAGCGAGAGGAGTGGGAGAGGGAGAAGTAGGTTTCCTTGTGCAGGGAGACTGCCTGACATGGGGCTTGATCCCATGACCCTGGGATCATGACCTGAGCCGAAGGCAGACGCTTAACCACTGAGCCACCCAGGCACCCCTAGAAAAGCCTTTTAAATGTACTATCTATTTTGCATTTCCCCATCCTTTCCGTTGGTATATACCTATCAGAGCAGACAAAGGAATCTAAAGTTATATGCCTCGTTGTTAAGCCTTTAAAAACAATGGCTAAAACAGTGATTAATTATTATCTTTTTGTAGTTAAGTTAATAGAATATTCACGGGAGAAGGTAATATGAAGTAACTATTGTCCTGTCACTATTTGCTCTAACAGTCAAACTGAAACCACCTGGTTGAAACTGAAAACACGAAGATGCTTCATCTATCTCATTCTAAATATGGATATGTTTAGAAATCTCAAGAGGTGGGCACCTGGGTGGCCCAGCTGGGTTGAGACATGGACTTTCAGTTTCGGCACAGGGTTGGGAGATCAAGCTCGGCATCGGGCTGCACACCCAGCAGAGTCTGCTTGAAACTCCCTCCTGATGCTCCTCCCTCATGTCCCCCCTTTCTCTCTCTCAAATAAATCAATCTTTAAAAAAGAAAGAAGAAAGAAAGAAAGAAAGAAAGAAAGAAAGAAAGAAAGAAAGAAAGAAAGAAAGAAAGAAAGAAAGAAAGAAATCTCAAGAGGATACTGTTATTACTATTATTTTCTAAATATCAGTAAACAATAATAATAACACCTCCAATAGAGTAAAATGTGGACCTCTCTCTCTTCTTGGATTTACTCTTGCCCAGGGAAGGAAGGTGAACTTTTCTTGTGGGTAAGGCTGAGAGCAGAGAATTAACAAATGGGACCCAGCCCCTTTCTCTCTCTGATATATATACCTGCTGGAAGAAAACACATGCTGCATCACTTTCCTGAAAGCTTTACAGGGTCAGGACCCCACGGAGGAGTGTACTTTTCCACAACACTTGAAACCGGGTGGACAAGTCAATTTCAGTGTGTAATCTGAGCAAGCCCACAAGGCTAACAGACTGAAAAACAATTTCTCCAATTTAGCCTTTATCAGCATTCTTGGTGTTCTTTTGATCTCCATCTGTCTGGTCCCTGTGTCTCTTAATTGATTCCAACTAGAGCATGAAAATAATGCTATTTAGCGTTCACCCCTCAAGTTGCAACAATAGCTCACATTTATTGATGTTTCATTTGCTTGAATTTTATAAATTTATATTGCTTACAAACTCCACTGAATTATGACTCAGAGTTTCACAAGTGCTTATTTACCTCTATAACAAAGTTAGAGTTTTCATTATATTGATGATCGATTTTATTAACTTTTCATTACTTAAATTCAGTTGGACATGAATAAAATCTCAATGATCATAGAAGACAGTGACAACAAGATCAAATGCAGAAGAAATCAATTCTAGTAACATCTAAATGTATGGGAGAATTTGCAAGCAAAGAGTGTAAATTGCCTTTTTTTAATGTGTTTTAATTATGTCCACTTCCAGGAAATCATGGTATTAACAGGTTTTTAGTGGAAACAGTTCCAAGGTTTTCAATCTTTGAATATTGTTGGAGATGTTCCAATTTTTTTATTTTTCTAGAACGGCTTAAAATCATTACTCCGGTATTTCCCTGATTTTTCATAAATTCAGTCATATAGACAAAGCGTCTTCTATACAACATTTTGTGCCAGAATTTGTCTCGGTACAAACCAGTTTCAAAGGATCTTTAATATGTCTTTGTTTAATATATTAATAAATGAAACATTAAGTGAACTGATTTCCTTTATGGCCACGAGATATTGCTCTTCCTCAAGAACATATATTTAAGTACACGCATTTTGACTCTCCACATTCTTTTATCTTTGTATTGCATTTATTACATTTTATTTTACACTTAAGCTGACCTTATCACCACCACCCCCCCATATCAGGAAAAAATGAGAGAAAGAGGAAAAATTTTCAGATTCCCTTGACTCCATTTTGTATTTTTGTCCTTCAAATATAAAGTGATACATTATCTGTAGGCCAAGTGCTTTGAGTTCATTTCCCATTTATAAAAATCCAAGCATGCAAATATCCCTGTGCTCTCAGAAATGCAAGCTCAATTTAAGCTATGTCACTGAGGAACAAAAGCAATTAAATTAGCCTTCCCTGTTCTCCTTGATGCCTTTCTCCTGACCACACCACTTTACTGATAATTTGTCTCAAAAATCATGTCAAGAGAGCTCAAGATCAAACTTTTATGGTACTCACTAACATAAGCCTCACTTCACCTCTGGAAGGAAAAGGTTTGGGTGAGACTGACTTTCCTATTTGCTTTCCACTCTGAGGAAAACTTTCCTCAGGAGCCCTGGCTGTCTTCACTGACACCGATGTGTTCTCACTCCAAACTTAAACTTTCATTTCCACTTTAAATGTCACTGATGTGACCTTCAGTGTGGAAGCATAATGATTAGAATTAACAAACATACCTAATATTATTGTTGGTTTACTTTTGCTGATGATTATCCTTGTCCATCTTATAATTTTAAACCTGAAAAGGATCTTAGCAAAAAAAAAAAAAAAAAAAAAGATAAAATCACTGTGTCACTGCATGACTATAATGCAATCATTTGGTGACTAATACAGATTCAGTGAATAACCTGAACAGGAAAGTTACTTCACGAGAATTTGGGAATGATAACTAAGCTCTAATTAATGTAGTAAATAAAAGCAAGAATATAATTTAAAAATCCAGAGAAGTAATCGTGAATAATCTTAAAACTCTATTTGGAGTGCTTTGCATTTAGAAAGGATCATAGTCCAGATTATGTATAGACTATTAAATATAGCCAGCCCATACCCAAATACTTCACACAATATTAGCATTTGTTGATTGAGTTACCAATATTTTTCTGGTGACTGATTTTTTTTTATCTTCCCTAAACATTTTGATGAAATAGATTTATCCCATCTCTCAGTCTGAGAGTACTTGTGTGTCTTCTCTGATGCCTCAGAAGTAATCATAAAATATGGAAGATATAGAAGCAATTATAAAATATGGAAAATATAATTGAACTCATCCAGACATACCCCTTCATAGCAAAACAAAGCAAATGCACAAAGATAAAATACACATAGTGATGTTAGTCTGTGGATTTCTGGGTGGGAAACTGGTTGTTTTTATTATATGATTTTATGTGAATATTTTTTTCTTTTCAAGAATATCAGAGACAATGTCTCTTGAATGATAATGGAAACCATCATTAATATATTGAGAATCTATAGACGTACAATGGGAAAAATGCGAATAAAATTCTAAGCATTGCCTTGAGTTGGATCAAGGAATACTGATATGCTTAACTGTCACTTTAAAAAAAAAACACCTTTTTGAACCAACCTCTGCAAAATAGCAGGAAGAAATGTCAACCAAGAGACACTGTCCATCAGACTATGGCATAGTACAAGCATCTGGTAAATATATTAAAGTCCCAGAGGAAATCACTTGGAGCATTGACACTTTATATTTTTATACTTAGGCTAAAGGCAAAACGTTAAATGAAATTTGTGCTGGGATCCATTTATGTATCTTTACAAAGGCCTAAATTATTTGGGGAATGACGAAGCTGAATGACCCAGAGAGTAGTAACCCATTTTTAATGATGTTATAAGGGAGAAGGATGGCCTTCTCTATAGAATCACACTGCTGTATTGGACCTCCTCTCCCCTTCTTGCTCAAAGGGGCTGTTCCTAGTGACACCAGGAATAGCTAACAGCTCTGCTAACAGTTGGAGAAGAAACATAGCTAAATTCTTCTGCCCTGTCTTCCGAAGAGGTCATTCTTTCAAGCAGTAGCTTTAGCAATTCACCTCAATTTGGAGGAAATGAGTTTTTGTTACTTGACTACTTGTTCTCAGAAATACCTTTAGCTTGTCAATAGGAAAGGTCCACTTGGGGTTCAGTCAATGCATAAAGGAGGTTTTTAGTCACAAGAGATTCTTACCTTTCAATAGAGCTACTTTCCCACCTTTCCTTTCCCAGGCTATCCCCAGGCTCTCTCTTACAGTTGTATTGTTTGAAAACCATTACCCTTAGTAATGGTATGAGGATTGTGATCTAAAACTTGACTGTAACCATTTCAAAGTGCTAAAGTTGGTGGTAATGCCACCTCAGTGACTAAAGGAATACCAACTGAATTGAAATGTTCTCTTGTTAATGGAAAAGAAAAATAAAAAAAAATGAAAAAGCCAAAAAAAAAAAAAAAAAGCCCTCTACAACTTCAGGGAGAGTGAGCAAGAATGATTCTCACAATGCCAAGAACAGCAGGGAGCTCTCCTATATGTACACTGAAATAATCATGTCTTGGTCATGTTGGGTATGAATTACTATTAAGAGGTGACTTGGGTCTTTGTGCTGCCGGCTTTTGGGCTCTCAGGAGGAATAAAAAGGCCTCCCTGGGAAAACTGGGTACCATTAGATAAAGGATATCTAAATGGCCTGGGGTGGAAATATGACACATTTCTTAATATGTCAGAACGGAATCATAATCTGACATTAGCCTCCAAATGGCACTAATTCAGAAACCCATTTTTAATCAACTTGGCTATTTCCATATGTCTATTTTTATATTTCTTGCCTGTCACCCTAATTTAAAGTCACTTTGACAAGGGTGCTATTTTGGGCTTCCATTTCTAGTCCATCTCTATGCCTCTGTGTATTCTGACTTTTCAACTTCAGTTGTAATCCCAGCTAGATATGAGAATAATAGGTATGCTAGATTGTGCCTTATACACAGTTGGAATTCAGGAAATGCCAACTATTTCTTATACTTATATGATATATTTCATTCCTGTAATTAATGGTGACCTCACGAATACAATAGTAGCTTATCTGACTCTAGATTAAAAGTCAGTATTCTGGAGGGATCAGATTTCTTGCTAGAGTGGCATAGATGCTTTAGATGTTCAAAGAATATTAATCGGTGGTGACAGAAATATTAATGAATAGTAGAAAGTGATACCGTAGAAAGGAAGCAGATAATACCTTTCTAAGTTAAATATTAGATTTTTATATAATAATCAATGATATGCTACCATTATCTGCTTAAGGATAGAAAAAGTCCGCACACACATTCTGTTTTTTTTTTTTTTTTTTAAAGATTTTGTTTATTGGACAGAGAGAAACACAGCGAGAGAGGGAACGCAAGCAGAGGGAATGGAAGCGGGAGAAGCAGGCTTCCTGCCGAGCAAGGAGCCCGATGCGGGGCTCGATCCCAGGACCCTG
>CM053604.1:17609179-17650510 GCA_028646535.1 Procyon lotor
GATCATGACCTGGGCCGAAGGCAGACGCTTAACGACTGAGCCACCCAGGCGCCCCCACATTCTGTTTTTTTAAAAATATTAATTTCCGGATACAGAGAGTCGTGTAAGGACTGAGAGTTCTATTCCTTTTTGAAAAATCTCTTCCTATAATTTTTACCAGTCTATTTCTAAAACAAGTCAGCTTTAAATTGTATTGTCAAGAGGGTAAATTTCTGCACATCAATGAAGCTGTCGCATTGAGTTCAATAGTCATTCTTTTAAAATGAATAGTTTACTAGAGTTGTATACACTCTCCAATTTTCAAAAATGTGTATAGGTAAATTTCTCATTTTTATTTATGGAGCCCTGGAAAAAATAATTGCTAAGTTACAAGGCACAATAGCTATGTTTCAGATTTACAGCACATGCATATATCTTTCAGAATGCAGAACTCTTGCACAGTGTGATATGCATTGGGCATGCATCAAAAAGAATTTCCAAACTGTATATTGGCATGTGGAAGGGAGGGCGGATTATCACTGATATCGAGATATTAATTATTCAGTTTCACTGCCATGTATTATGAATAATGTATATGACATTCAGTGGTAAAACAGCAGTTCCCATCACGATGCAATACTCTATAAACAAGTATAGAAACACCCAGAATTAGTAATATAATTAATTGGTCCTGGATCTTAGTATGAAGGCTTCATCTTCATCAGGACTAGTAGGACAAACCTGGGTTTTCATACGCTTCTGCGGTTGGCCTGGCAGGTAGCATGAGATAGGATACCATTAACAAGGCCAAGGGGATTAATTCTGTTGGGAGAGAGAACTTAGAAAAGTTTTAAACAGTGATATGTGGCAAATTGAGGTAGAGAAAATGAACTTTCTTTCCTTTTTTTTTTTTTTTTTTAATGCTTTTATGTTTTACCAGTAGAGGTTTGCCAGCATTTACTTAGCATCAGAAAATCAGACAGGAATGGCTATAAGCTCAGAGTCTGGAGCAATTCAGAGCTTGTCTAGAATCACGCTATGGAATTCAGGAAAAGTTATTTCTCTAATATTGTCTTCACTTGAATAAAATGTTGAAAATAACACCTGAACTAATAGATTGCTATGAGGTCTAAATTAGATAACTCTTGAGAACAAAATACTGACTAGAATTATCATTCTTTTTATTGTTGCTGAAGATGGACCTTACTTTCTGCATGTCTATCAGGGTGCTGAGAGAACACCCAAAAAGGAAATATTTCTTAGAAATAAGGAGAAAAAAGCACAATTTATGATTTTAAAGTAAACTCAATAAAACCAAGCAAGAGTGAATTCTAATTTATTAAAGTCCTATGAGGATGTGATGAAATAGACTATTTTTTCTGCCTCGGCTCCTTGGCACAAACATCATAAGAAAAATGGTGATAGAGAAATCTCAAATTTCAGGCAAACCAGTTTAAGACTCCCTCCCCAGGACACATCTCTGGGGAAATTAATGACAGGAGGGGAACATGGCCTCCAAGAACTAATCAATCAAACAATAACAATAAAATATGAGTTACCAAGTAACAACAGAAAACAATCCCAGGAAGACAAATGCCGTCTTGGACGAGGGTATTTAGTGCATGGCTGCAATCTGGAAAAGAAGACATCTGCAGGGAGGAGTGCTTGAACAAAACATTTTAGTTCCATTTCTGCCTTGGCTCTTGGTGACCTTATTCCTTCAGAAGAAGACCCTACCGCAAGAGCCTAGACCATCCACGCTGGGGTCTGCAAGGTTACTCACATCTGTGCATGGGAGAAGACTGGAGCTGATGAAAACAGGTGTGAATTTTGCATACCCCTTGGGTCTGGGCATCACTACTTCAGCCCCAACCATAAGATTTTCCTTTTCCTGATGAACTGACCAAAAATGAGAATGTCAAATTAGCTGAGATTGTCACTAAAAACAAACAAACAAATATACAACAAACTGACTGAATCCATACTCAACCCGATTTAGCAGATGGTATCTGATAACTGGAAGGTGAGTGGAGCCCACAAGCCAAAACCTCAATTATCTGTGGAGTATTGGGGTCCGAGATCAAAGGAACGAATCTATACAAAGCGGAGGTCAAGCAAGGCTTTATTTCGTACCAAGCATCGAGAGTTATGCTGACTGGTCAGGGCCGCCTTTATGGAGAGAGCAACCCCTCCCAGCCTCACAGATTAACTTTTATAGAGCAAAGGCCATGTGGTTAAGCCTGACCACACCCAGGTGGCCAATGAGATTGTAACGCATACAGAAAGTTGCATAGTCATGTTAGGCCACATGCAGGTGGCCAATTGAATTACAATTAACTCTATAGTAACTGTTTGAACTAGCCTATCACTCTGGTCAGAATTGGCACACAAGTTTGGTGGGCAAAAGACGGGTTTTACATTCTTTGGTGGTAAAGGGGGTTGCATATGTACTTTTTATGACTGGACGCCTTCACCTGGTCTGATTTGCCCTTATCTTCCTGGGCTTGTTTTTGAGTAAATTCCTCTTGGGGGGGGCAGGGAAAATTTAAGTTTACAACTAAATGACTATTTAACGAAGATGGAGTCGCTCTGGCTAAGTAGGCCCTTACATGGAGGACAAACACTGTAAAGCAAATTGACTAGCAGGAAGATTTGAATCAGCATTCTTGCAAAGGACAATCATTTTTTAAAGGAAAATACTAGAAAATAAAATAAACAATTTTAAATATTATACATGAAAAATATGTTGGTTGAAATAAACGCAGAATACATGGAGATATATTAGTAAGGGTACAATAAAGAAAAAATTAGTGGAATGGAATATCAGATTGAAGAACTCCTAGATGATTTCAGAAAAGGATAAAGGTGGAAAATACATAAGGAAGCCTAAGATATATAAAGACAAACTATAAAAATTAGTAGTATTTTTTCTATACCAGCGATAAATAACTAAGACATATCACAAAGCCCTAGTAATAAAAACAGAGCCATTTGGTTGCAGAACAGATAAATAGATAAAATTGATTAAAGGACTTAGAGACAGAACCATATGTATGTGGACATAAAATGCCATAAATATGTTACTGCAAATTTAAAGGACAAGGGCATGTTGTCCAAACTGTAAAAGTTGGCTCACAATATGAAGAAAACTAAAGCTGTATGTATCTTTATGTAACACCAGGTAGCTCTTATTAGATGAGTTACCTAAATATGAAAAATAAAACTAAATATGAAAAATAAAACTATAAAGGTAGTAGAAGAAAACGTGAAAAATATCTCCACCCAAGGAGAAGGAATTCTTATGCAAAACTTCTCATCAAAAGGCTCTTTAAAAAGGATTAATTGAGTTACATCACAATTAACAACTTCTGTCTGTGAAGAACACTATAGACAAAATTAGAAGGAGGCTAGAAGGGGGGTTGGTATATGCATATCCAAAATTGGCAATGGTTGGATAAAACGCCCCCTCGAAAACACACACACACACAAAATCAAAACAAAACAAAATACAAAAAAAAAACAAAAAACAAAAAACAAAAAACAAAAAACAAGAAAGTCCTAAAAATCAACAAGAATGAAACAAGATGGGACCAGGGAGGGAGACAAACCATAAGAGACTCTTAATCTCAGGAAACAAACTGAGGGTTGCTGGGGGGATTGGGGGGAGAGGAATAGGGTGGCTGGGTGATGGACATTGGGGAGTTTATGTGCTATGGTGAGTGCTGTGAATAGTGTAAGACTGATGATTCACAGATCTGTACCCCTGAAGCAAGTAATACATTATATGTTAAAAAAATGATACTGCAATTCCAAAAATCAAATGAGCAAAATGTATGAACTATCATGTACAGAAGAGAAATACTGCAGTGCTGGTAAGCATATGAAGAAATGCTCAGTTATTACAAGTCAGAAACATGTAAATGCAAGTAACATTAAGATATTAACTTATACTTCTTTCTCCTGCAAAACTTTAAAAGGCTGGACAATTCTAAGTCTGTGCATGGGTATTAGGATACAGCAGCTCTCATGCTGGTGGTGGCGCTATAGACTGTGGGATCTATTCTGGACAAGAACCTGCCAGGACACACTTTACTCTTACACATATATTTTGTCTTAGCCATTCTGCTCCTGGGAATCCATAATGCAGAATTTCTTACACAGGTCCAGAGGGGGCATTTATCAGGATGTTCAGTTCAGTGTTCTGAGTGGCGGTAAAGAATTACAGGCAATCAGGGTGCCTATCATCTGGAAAGCAGATGGAGAAATGTAGTGGATGCACATCATCTAACAGTAGAAGCAAGGAATAAACACACACACACACACACAACACAGCAGGGCTGGGTCTTATAAATTCAGCTTTGAGTTAAACAAAAACAACAGAATAGAACTAAACTAAAACCAAAACAAAAAACCCGGGAGATACAAAGCACAATATTACTTATGTAAATTTAGAAACTGCTTGCATATGTAATCAATACACATTTTAAAAGAACACAAACATAAATGCCTAATAAACATATTAGAATTTTTGTCTCTAAGGAGAAATGGAAGAAATATGTCTAGGAAATGAAACAAGGAAGTGAGGAAGGAAGTCCAAAGGGATCAGGGAGGGAGCTGGGGGGGTGGGAGGGGCCTACCACTCAAGTCCCCAAAAGAAGGGACTTGAGTGGATCAACAATGATAAGGAACCATGAGTGGTATGATTAATTCAGTTTTCTTAATTTGAGGTTTAAAAAAAAGAACCAATAATTTGTAAGAGAATATCCCTCCTTTCAATGAATGTTGCATGCGCACAAATGTATGTGCTATTTTGTACAAATAAACCCTAGAGTTATGCATAGGTAAACAAAGGAATGATGAAGAATAAAATGAAATCATACCTTTTCTTCCTGAAATCTCAAAAACCTTAGTATAATTTGTATGACATTTAATAGTACATTATCTGACAAATAGTACATGTTTAATATGGTGTCTGTTAATTAAATCCTTTATGCCATAATTAGTTTAAAAGAAAAAAAAATAAGTTTCTTCTGAAAAAGAGTAACACTTCAGGGTCCATAGCTGGATGTCTATCACACCATGTTTGGTGTGTAAGACTCCTCCTGGTCCCTTGGTATGTGGTGCTAGTGACAGAACCAAAGCTAAATGCAGCTGTAGCTGAGTCCTCAGGGGTCCAACTTAAAAATCAGATTGAGTCTGGGATTCAGTTGGTTCTGCTTTGGGCTGGCCTGGGTCTGGTGGGAGGCCTCAAGCGTAAATCAAATAAGGGCTAATTGTTCATGGAAATCTCAGAAATCAAAAAAGCCACAAACATTGGTGGACTGGGTCAAACAATTAAAGGTTTTTAGAGCCCTCATCATCTCAAGAAGACTCCTGTGATAGGTCATCATAGGTTTTAGTTTGACTCTGGGAAGCCCAAAGCCCAAGCTAAAAGAAATGTGATGCTTTATATCCAAAGAGTTCAGCTCACCACCTTCTGGCATGGCTATTATTTTATGTTTAAGAACTGTAGCCCCAGAAGCTGCAGATTATCTAGAAAAATGACAAAATTTTACTAAAAATAACTTCAGGATATCATGGCCATCTTGGGGAACATTCCAATTAGACAAGATCACTCATTTAAGAAATGCACTTGAGAGCAAGGGATCCCAAGTTGAATAAACAGAATGGAATGCCTACTTTAATTGGTATGCAGAAACTTCCAAAAGACTTCAAGATTCCAAAATAGCTTCATTAAAAGGCTCATTACAAAAGGCTAATGGAAATTTAAATACACAAGAGGTACCTAAAACAAAAGATCATAGGACTAATGTGACTCCTACTGCCTGCCCCCCCATTCTTTTTCACCTGAGTACTCAAGTTTTACTAATTCTTTGTCTGAGCTGCCTTTCCACTCTGAAGAGACTAGTAGACAGTTACTTTTTAAAATAAAACTACCTGAGGTTACAAATGAACTTCAGTTATCCTTCACCCCTTGGTCAAAGATTGAATTAAGAGTTCTAGTTAAAGAATTTCCTAAACCTACGGTGGAACTCCAAAAAGTATTTTGAAGTACTTAGAGTCATTATGGGGTCTATGACCCTGGGCTTTCAGATCCTTGCCAGCTTGTACACTTCTTGGGAGGACTTGGTGGAGCCCAAAAATGGAGGCAGGAAGCAAGATGGCAAAACCCAGAGGATGATATCCAAGATCCTTGGTCTTCCACAACTCAGAGACCAGACAAAGCTCACACAATAGCAGCTGAACTTTGACAAACCATTCTTAGTTTTCCCTGCCCATGTTTGTTCGTCTATTTTTCAAACATGCAAACAGACGCACAAAAATGAATCCATGCCATTCTTTAAATCCCATTTGGAAATCCTTTTTCTATGGCATTCAGGGTTCCATACAATAAATAAGATCACAGAGCATGCTCCAGCTATCTTCTTTGTAAATGAATTATCTCCTAAGATGAGTGGATTGATAAAAAGGCAAAAAAAAAAAAAAAAAAAAAAAAGCCTGACGGAACTCATGATTTAGCCGAGCATTTTAAAAGAACCCTGGAGCCAGACTGAAAACAAAAATCTGCCCAAGTATGAGCTTACCAGCTACAAAAGCTCCAAGGCCAGAGCCCCAAAACAACACCTGGGCCTCCTACATTGCACCCTCCCCAGGGGTCCATCATCAAAACACTAGTCCCAAGATAGTTGACAGGGGTCTGAGGGGTTTTCACACTTTTTTTTTTTTTTAATTTATGGCATTCTGCTATATTCTGCTATTTAGGGGGTAATTTTTATTTTATTTTTTCCCCAGATACTTTTATTTTATTTTTTCAGTGTTACAAGATTAATTGTTCATGCACCACATCCAGTGCTGCATGCAATACGTGCCCTCCTCAATACCCACCACCAGGCTCATCCAACCCCCGCCCCCTCCCCTCACTTTAGATGGATTCATCTTCCAGAAAACTATTACCAGTAGTGCCCTTAAATAATCAAGGGGAAACAAAAATGAAAATTTGCCAAATTTAATTTGATAACAGAGCTACACTTTCTATTTTAAATTTCACCCTCATAAATTACTCATAAAGCAATATGTACCTTGGAATAAAAAGGAAGTTTCCATAATGGGAGTATCTAATAAAATTCAAGAAGAATTTTTTTAAAAATATTTATTTATTTTAGAGAAAGAATGTGTGTGAATGGGGGTGTGGGCAAAGGGAGACGGAGAGAGAATCTTCAACTAGACTCCCCATAGAGCAAGGACCCCAACATGAAAAGTGGGGAAAAAAGATGCAGAGAGATGCAAATAAACCTCTCTTTAAGTTACCTCCATGTCTACTAAAGCCTGAAACCATACAAGGCTTCATATCCATGATGGTGGACTTAATTGCCTGGGGGCCAATCTTTCCCGGTCTTATCCCCAGCAACACTCAGATCTTGCCAGTCAAGAAACTCAATGGGTAGAGATGGAGTTTTGTCCAGGACCTGAGAGCTATTAACAAACTAGTCATTCCTGGGGCACCTGAGTTAAGCATCTGCTTCAGCTCAGGTCATGATCTTGGTGTTTTGGGATTGAGCCCTGCATTGGGCTCCCTGTTCAGCAGGGAGTCTGCTTCTCTCTCTCCCTCTTCCCCTTCCCTCCGCTCATGTTGTCTCTCTCAAATAAATAAATAAAATCTTAAACAAACACAAAAATAGTCATTCCTATTTTCCAATTGCTCTAAACTCAAACACTCTTCTGTTGCAAGTTGCATCAAACTCAAAATGGTTCACTGGTGTAGACCTTTGTTAGACCTTTTTTTAGTATCTCTGTAGACCCCAACAGCCAATATTTGTTTGCCTTTACTTGGAACAATTGACAACATACCTGGACAGTTATGCCTCCGGGGTTCATTGAGGTACTTTCTTATTTTCCTCAAGTACTTCACTGAGATTTAAGTGCCGTCCAGCTCCCTGGGAAATCAATTTTTGTACAATATGTAGATGACCTTTTGCTGTGCTCAATTGCCAAAGAGGCACCCATACAAGAGTCTGTTTATTTGCTGCAACAGTTAGCTGAAAAAGGACACAAAGTCTTTAAGAAAAAAATTGCAATTATCTCTAGACATTATTCACTAGCTGGGTCATGACTGAAGTACTGAAGGGATTCAGCTATCTTCAAAAGAATTAAACTAATCCAGGAATTTTCTAGACCCACAACTAAAGAACAGCTTTGTAGATTTCTAACTTTGACAGGTTATCGCAGACTATGGGTTCCTAATTTCTACCTATTTACCTAACTATTCAAAATCTTTCACTATGTTTATGCACAAAAGGGATAATTTAGCCCTGGGAATGCTCATACAAGAACATGGTAATAAGCATGGGCTTATTGTCTGTTACAGCATACAAGTTGGTTCAGTTGCTCATGTGTATTTCAGCAGTCTTAAGGCTCTATGGCTGCAGCTGCTAAGTCAGTGAAATCTCCAGCAGATCTGACCCTAGGAAATGATGTTTATTTCAAACTATACTCTGTTTAAAGCCTTTTTAACTCTAAATTGACTCAATATTCCTCTGCAAGTAGACTAACTTTCTTGGAGTTCCTTCTGCTTTGCCACCTAACCTACGTCTTAAATGTTGTAACATCCTGAATTCCAGTATTATCACCCTTGTCTGAGGAAGCCCAGCCCCCTGACAGTGAGGCAATAACATCCCATTTTGTGGCATTGTAGACTTATCTACAAGACACCGCAAAACTAATCCTAATCTCATTTTGTTTGTGGATGGGTCATACTGTAGAAATGAACTGTGGTTGATGATGCTCTTCCTACCCAGTGTGACCCAACTGAAATTATAACTAACTATTCCTAAGCTAAAGTCTCCCAAAAAGCACAGCTCCATGGCCTTACCTGAGCACACCAGCCATCAGAAGGACAAATTGGCAGGTGTGCCTTTTGGGTTGTCCATGATTTGGGGATGTTATGGAAACAAAGAGGTGATTTTTGTTTTGTTTTGTTTTCTCCTCCCTCTGAGACCCCAGTCAAAACTGGGCAGCAAGTAAATGATTTCCTTACTGCATTTCTCTTATCTTCTGAAATTACTAACTTTAAAATTGAGGCTCATACTCAATGACTGAGACTGAGCATCAGCATGTGGAATTCTGATATATATCTGGTGGGAATACAAAATATTACAACATTTGAAGAAAAGGTCTACAGTTTGTTAAATGTAGCCATTCTGCTTCTAAGAGTGTGGAAAGCCTATGTGTACATACATACTTGCACATAATGTTCATATCCTCATTTTTAATACATGTTTAATTATTACTACATACAACAAAATGGATAAATTTTAAAATCACTATGGTGAGTGAAAGAAGCCCAACAAAAAGAGTACATACTGTATAGCCTCATTTATGTAAGATCATAGAAAATACAAACTAATCTATCCTGGCTAAAAGTGGATTAATTGTTATCTGGGAAAGAAGGTATCCAATGGGATGGTAAATGTAAGGAGGACAAGAGGAAGGCATCACAAAAGGGAATGAGGAGACTTTTGTGAGTAATATGTTCATTATCCTGATTTCCATAGTGGGTTCATGGGTGCATTTGTATGTCAAATCTTATCAATTACACCTTTAAATGTGTATAATGTATTATATGTCAATTGTACCTCCATAAAGTTGAGATACAATCATCTGGGCTGATCTCAGATTGAGCCCCGCATCAGGCTCTTTGCTCAGTGATGAGCCTGCTTCCCCCTCTCTCTCTGCCTGCCTCTCTGCCTACTTGTGATCTTGTAATCTCTCTCCTCTCTGTCAAATAAATAAATAGAATCTTTAAAAAAAAAGTTGCATTAGAAAAAAATGCATTGGAACAACATAAAGGTACATTTGAAGAAAATTATCCAATAGTGTCAAGAGGGATATTTTTTAAAGGAAACATTCCCTTTCAGACTTTTCTAAAAAGATTTATTTATTTACTTTAGAGAGAGAGAGAACACAAGCTGGAGAAGCAGAGGGAGAGGGAGAGAGATTCTCAAGGGGAGTCCAGTGAGCATGGAGCCCAACATTGTTGTTTTAAAAACAGTCCAATTTGAACTCCAGATCTCCTTTCTATTTGACAGATAGAGAATTCATCTTTGGCCATAGGCAGCAGCAAAAAAATCCTAATAGTTGCCTCTAGTTCCTGATCATCAGAATGCACTATTCTCTCCAAGAAGCCTACAGATTCATTTCACAGGGTTCCCTTAGTCCTCTCTGCTCTGTTGCCTCTCTGACTCATATATCGTTACCAAGGCTGAGAACCATGATACTTTTTCCACTTAAATTTCTTAATACTTTCCTGGGAATTTTCCACAGATCAGATTAAGGAGCCCCACTGCTTGTGCTAGCCATAGAACTATACTCCACTTTGCTTTCTCTAGTTTCTAGATTTTGTTTTTTGCCTGAAAGAAATCTTCCCTTTCTCTTCATGTTGCTTTCCAGTCTCTTTCCTCTGGGGAACCTAGACTGATTGCTTCACTGGATTTTGGTTTTAGGAAACAAATGCCAAATAAGGAGAGTGTCATGCAGACAACTTCTGCTTTTTCTTCCTGCCAAAAATGCCTCAGTTAAGAAAAGGCAGCTCAGAGCCTGTTACCCACAGCACAGAAGAAAGGTGAGGAAAAATTACAAGGAGAAAGGGAAAGTGATGTCTCTAACATTTCACAAGAACAAAAAAGTATTTCCAAACTGTTTTGGTGGCATTTGCTAAAATCTCTCTAGTAGCCAATCCAGTGAACAAAATCAAATGAATTTTCCATGCTTCACAGAGCAGTACACTGGTTCTACATCATGGGCATGACCAGTAGAACCAGTAGAATGGAAGTTAGAAACTACCAGATAATAACTCTAGGGTTAACTCTGTGAGAATTCACATGAATGTGTGAGTCTGTGTGTGTGTGTGTGTGTGTGTGTGTGTGTGTGTGTGTAAGGGAAGGAGACAGACAGAAACTTAAATTCTTTGTGCATGTAACAATATGCCCTAATTTACATTAATTATTTTCTCACACTGTACTACTTTAGTCTCACTTCCGTTCTTATGAGAAAATATTTTAATTTTGATATCTATTTAAAAAATCAAGTTTAGGGAAGTTAAATTACTTGCCAAAAAAATGCGATTTATGTGACAGGTAGGATTTGAAAACCGGTTTCTTTCTCTCATTTAAATCTCTTAATATTCTAGTGTTATCAACAGGATTGAATTCAGATTCTGGCTTGACAATTTTGCATGTAAGATGTATTTTTATTGTCTATAAAGTGGGGAAAACCAATCAAGGAGCCACCATACTACTCATAAGATAAACATGCCTACATAATACAAAAAGATTGGTAAACCAATTTGATTGCCCTAAAATGATCAATTCCTCTGCTCTCCCTGGAGAAATTGTAAAAGTATTGCCAAACTATTTTGATGGTATATATCCTTAAAAAAATTAAAATATTTGTCTATTAGGTACAATTCCAGACTTAATATAATGGAATAACTACATTTATTTACATGAGACTAACTGTGAAGATCATTCTAAAAGAAGTTATCTACATGCTGTTGTTGTTAATTATTTTACTGGTAAACTCTTGTTAGAGCAATTTTAATAAATAAGCAAGAACTACATATGTAGATGATTGGCATCTACACTCGAAGATGCCCAATGCAGCAGAGTAGAGTAATTGATTTCTTCCATTTCTAACTCCAGACCTGCTTTCTACCTCCTCCTCCCTCTTTTTTCCCCTGAGAAGCTGACTCTTATGAGCTACATAACCAGTACACCCAGGATCTCAGGGTCGATTTTGTTGGGTTGGGTTTGCCAGATCCCCATTAGAGAAGAGAGAAAGGAGAGTGACCTCAAGGTCCTTATTATTTTGCTGTCTACTGTTGAGACCAACCTAGGTTGTCTGTCCCTTAAAAGACAAGCTGTCCTATAAGATTATTCCTCTTCTGGGCATTGGGATGCTTTCCTTTTTCCTAATCCCTTCAGCCTTGGTGGTAACAGTTCTGCAGCCAGTAGTCAATAATCTTGCATGATCCCTTTTTTTCAGTTCTCTATATCCATCCATACCTTTGTAATTAATTTTTATGTAAATAAACCTTCTTCAGATTACCTTAATTTGCATTTACCATCAGTTTCTTGTTTGGACCCTGACTGATACAAATTATTATACGAAGTTTCAGAAATTTGCTTACATATAAAAGCTTATATTCAAACATATAAACTTTTTTTCTTCACAACTAGTAGCATCCTCTGCATACTTTTTTAAAAATTAATAACATATCTTATAGATTTTTTCCACATTAGCACAATAGAGATTTACCATATTAAAATGTTACATATAATAGAAATGCTTATGGTCACAAAAATAGTTTAATCCACCGTCTTTTTGTTTGTTTCCCTCATTTTCATAATCTATTGAATGAGAATTTAATGTCACCCCAGGATTGAAGAATATTCACCTTTTTGAAAACAAGTCATTTTTCCTTTTAATCCCTTGTATCAATGCAATGATTCTTTCAAAATAAGTCCTTTCATAGACAGTAAAATAGAGTATATTTACTACCTCAGTAAAAAGTGCATATCACTTGAAAGTGAAAAATATCAAGGAGCGGTACAGTTGTAGGTAGGCTTCATTACTGCTAGAATGAAGGTTGAAATGTATCAAATCAACACATGGTGTACCTTAAATTTATACAATGGTATATGCCAATTATATCTGAATAAAACATTTTCCAATAAAAACTTTTTCAAAATATAGTTTAGATTGGAGCTTATAAAACCACTACTCATATCACTGATAATGAGTCTTTTCTACATACTAGTTTATCTTCCAAACACATTCAGGAGCAATTGTAGAGGATGGGAGGGAGCAAGAACATCTTTTGACTCTGAGAATGAGTTAGCAGGGTGTGTGTCTCCTTTGTTCAACTTTCAGGCATCTGCCACAATCATCTAACTCATTTAGCTACACCTCACTTATGTTACTCAGGTTCATGAAACTTCTGAATAAACCCACCCACAGGTTTTCAGTTTCTTGACATCTTCTTCACTTCCATTGATACATTTATTATCAGAATGTTCTAATAAAATCATTGGAATGCCTTTACAACTATAAATATTCTGTTGAAGCGTTAAATAACATTAGCAAAGGAAATAGAAATCTTCCTTCCTTCTTGAAATCTAAAAGGAATAACATAACTCTGAGCAAAAATTGTATTTTCGCAGAAAATAAAACCATATGGCCAAGTGAGAACCACTTTTCCTTGTTTATATCATCTTATTATTAAATGTTCCGTATGCTATTGTCTGGGTGACTGGAACCACATTATGTTTAAACAGATTCAATCTATTCATTTATTCAAACTGACAAAACAGAACAATTGTTTATTTCCAAAAAAAAAAAGCATACCATTTTCTCCATGGTACTTTTTTTCCTCTCTGGATTCTATCAGTTTTTGGCTAGGAAATGTGTTCCCTCTGCCCTGGAGGAGTCTGCTTTTTTTTGGTTGGCAATTAGCCCTTTTTCAGTGTTTACTTCAGCACTAAGACTCAGGAGTCTTGTGGAACCTATCTCTCTAGGCTCATATAGTTTCTTTTACTATTTTAAAGCTACATTAGTCTTTTTAAGCCAAAGAAGAATGGACCTTCTCTGTGAATTTCAGTCTTAAAGTATACCATTATAAAGAACACTGTAATTTCCTACAAAAGTATGTTAAAACACTGATATAATCCTCACTAATATTAGAATTAAATATCCAATAGAAATGAAAAAAAACCCCACGTTATTAAATAAATAATCTAACAATTGAAGACCCATACAATTACCAAAAAAATCAAGTGATACTTAAGATAAAAATGAGCATTAGATAATGTATACATTAATTCTATCAGAGGTGCCAATGTGTTTGAATATTCACACATGTTAAGTAAAACATGGAGTTATACTGTATCTTAACTGTGACCTAAATTTATGATGGTACACTGGGAATAATGATGCTGCCCCACCCAAAAATCATCACACCCTAATCTCTGAAAACTGTATGTTACATATCATATTCAGATGTTACTAAGGTTACTGACATTGAAATGGGGAGATTATTCTGGTTTATCCAAGTGGACCTGAAGTAATCACATGGGTTCTTAAAAAGTGGGAGATGAAGGCAAAAGGGATGAGTCAAGAGAGATGCAGCAGAAAGTGGAGATAGAAGATTCAAAGTAAGACAAAGACCATCATCACTGGGTTTGAACATGGAGGGAGAGACCTCCCGGGAAGCCTGAGAAAGGCTCCCAGCAGATAACCAATGAAGAAACAGGGACCTCATTCCTGCAAGTACATGGAGCCCTCTCTGCCAGCACACTGAATTACCCCGGAAAATCATTCTTCAGAATCATCAAAAAGGAAGGCAAGCCCTGCCAACACTTTCATTTAGATCTTGTAAAATGGGGCTTTCTAAGACTAGGACGGGCAAGTCAAGTCCACTGACTACAGAACTGTAAGGTACTAAACTGATGTTGCTTAACCCACTGACTTTGCGGTAATTTGCTAAGGCAGCAAAAGAGAAGTAATACAGTAGCTGTTCAGAGCCTTGTAAATGACCTGGTCAATGTTCTTTTAAATCACTTTATTTTGGGGCGCCTGGGTGGCTCAGTGGGTTAAAGCCTCTGCTTTGGCTCAGGTCATGATCTCAGGATCCTGGGAACGAGCCCACATCACATCGGGCTTTCTGCTCAGCGGGGAGCCTGCTTCCCCCTCTCTCTCTGCCTGCCTCTCTTACTATTTGTGATCTCTCTCTCTCTGTGTCAAATAAATAAATAAAATCTTTAAAAAATCATTTTATTTTTTTGTTCTAACTGTATCTATTATCTATTTTCAACAGGTAGAAGGAGGACAAGAAGTAAGATGTATTACTACCAAATTAAGGCATTTTCCCTAACTTTGTAAAAAATTGTTTGAATCATAATACCCAGTTTCAAAGTTTTCACAAATATATGGATGGTAATTGATTGAATGCATTAATTTTCTATGGCTACAAACAAAATACAATGAACTGAGTGGCTTAACCAACAAAAATATAATGCCTCACAGGAGTCTAGCAGGGCTACCAATGTTCTTTTCTGATTTCTCTATGGAAGAATCTGTTTTCATGCCTTTTCCAGCTGCTAGAGAACATCCTCATTCCTTGCGTCATGACCTCCATCTTCAAAAGCCAACAACACTGCATGTTAAAGGCCCTTGCATTTAAAGTAGACCCACCAAACTAATACAGAATAATCTCTCTGTTTTAGGGTCAGTTGATAAGTAAACTTAACACCTTAATTTCCCATGTGCCAAGTAACCTAATATTCCCATGTTCTGGGGATTAGGACATAGACATCTTTTTTTTAAATTAATTTAATTTTATTTTTTGAGTGTTTCAAGATTATTGTTCATAAAATCACACCCAGTGCTCCATGCAATATATGCCCTCCTCAATACCCACCACCAGATTCAACTAACCCCCCACTCTCCTCCCCTCCAAAACCCTCAGTTTGTTGCTCAAAGTCCACAGTCTCTCATGGTTCATCTCCCCCCTCTGATTTCCCCCAATTCACCCTTCCTTTCCTTCTCCCAATGTCCTTCATGTTTTTCCTTGTGTTCCACAAGTAAGTGAAACCATATGATAACTGACTCTACTTCACTCAGCATAATCTCTTCCAGCTCCATTCATGTTGATACAAATGTTGGGTATTCATCCTTTCTGATGGAGGCATAATATTCCAGCGTATATATGATCCATATCTTCTTTATCCATTGGTCTGTTGATGGGCATCTTGGTTCTTTCCACAGTTTGGCAATTGTGGCCATTGTTGCTATAAACATTGGGGTACATGTGGCCCTTCTTTGCACTACATGTGTATCTTTGGGGTAAATATCCAGTAGTGCAATTGCAGGGTCATAAGGTAGCTCCATTTTTAATTTCTTGAGGAATCTCCACACTGTTTTCCAAAGTGGTTGCACCAACTTGCATTTCTACCAACAGTGGAAGAGAGTTCCTCTTTCTTCACATCCTCTCCAACATTTGTTGTTTACTGTCTTGTTGATTTTGGCCATTCTAACTGGTGTAAGGTGGTATCTCAGTGTGGTTTTGATTTGAGTCTCCCTGATGGCTAATGATGAACATTTTTTTCATGTGTCTGTTAGCCATTTGTATGTAGACATAGACATCTTTGTGTGGGTCTTACCATACCTACTTTAGGCACTAAGGGCTCATGGAGTAATGGTCAAGAGAATTGGCTTTGAAGTACAGAAAAATGGATTCGTATTCGCTTCTTTTGTTATATGATCTTGGGCATGTATTAGTATATTCTGAGCCTCAAATTTCCCAGCTGCAAAATAGAGGCAAGAGGAGCTACATTGTAGGGAACTTTGGAAATTAAATTTGTGTAAAGTGTTTAGAAAAATGTTAATACAGTAACAATACAATACCTGATTATTATTGTAAGGGTTGAATAAGAGAGAAAGATACCACTACAATCCTGACTCAGAGGAAAAGAAGACAGTGCCCATGATGAGGGATAAGAACAATGACTCTCCTAACTCTTTGGAATATGAATACTCAAAGAGCAAGAGAGACAGAAAAACACCCCTTCATTGCCAATCCTTTCATTTAGGAATACCTATCACGTGAGAGCCTCTAGGCTTAGTGATTTCTTTGGTGAGTTAAGTTGAAAAAAAGAACTTCATGCATAGAAGTAAAACAGAAATTTATTTACTCACAGTTCCAAAGGCTAGAGAAAGACCAAGGTGTAGCTAAGGTTGGTTCTTCTGGAGGGTCATGAGTGGGGATATATTCCATGTCTCTTCTCTAGCTTCAGGTAGTATGCTGGCATTTTTCTGATGTTCCTTGGCCTGTAGAAGCATCACTCTTATCTCTATCTTCATCTTTGCATGATGCTTTCCTTATGTGCATGTGTCTGTGTCCAAATTTCCCCTTTTTATAAAGGCAACAATCAGATTAAAGTCTGCCTAGTGACGTCATCTTAATTTGATTTCTCTCTAGGGGCGCCTGGGTGGCTCAGTGGATTAAGCGTCTGCCTTCCACTCAGGTCATGATCAAGCCCCACATCGGACTCTCTGCTCAGCAGGGAGCCTGCTTCCCCCTCTCCCTGCCTGCCTCTCTGCCTGCTTGTGATCTCTCTCTCTGTCAAATAAATAAATAAAATCTTTTAAAAAAATTAAAAAAATTGATTTCTCTCTAAAGACCCTATCTCCAAATAATGTCATATTCTGAGGTATTTGGGGTTAGGAATTAAACATATAAATTTTAGAGGAACACAATTAAACCATTAAAAATTAAACTCATTATCAGATTCCCTTTTAAGAATGCAGTAGTTCTCTCTTTATCCATAGGGGATATATTCCAAGAGCCCCAGTGGATACTTGAAACTGCTGATAGTACCAAACCTTATAAATACTGTTTTTTTTTTATATGTGCATAATTATGATAAAGTATAATCTATAAATTAGGTGCAATTGGATAAAAATTACTGTAGGATGGGCGCCTGGGTGGCTCAGTGGCTTAAGCCTCTGCCTTCGGCTCAGGTCATGATCTCAGGGTCCTGGGATCGAGCCCCGCATCGGGCTCTCTGCTCAGCAAGGAGCCTGCTTCCCCCCTCTCTGCCTGCCTCTCTGCCTGCTTGTGATCTCAATCTCTCTCTGTCAAATAAATAAATAAAATCTTAAAAAAAATTAGTAAAGGATAAAATAGAACAATTATAACAATATAATCAAAGTTACGTGAATGTGATCTTTTTCTTTCTCTTTCTCTCTAAATATCTTAGTGTAATGTGCTCACCCTTCTTGTGGATAATGTGAAATGATAAAATGCCTACTTATAAGATGAAGTGAAATGAATGATGTAGGCATTAGTGACATGGCATTAACTTACAACTGACCTTCTGACAGTATGTCTGAATGGAGATGATCTCATGCTAGACTGTGGTTGACCATGGGCAACTGAAACCATGGAAAGCAAAGCCATATATAAGAGAGGACTGTAGTATATTAGAGAAAGTATTGCATAATTGTAACAGAACATAAGCATGATTTTCATTGCTACATTGCTGCTACTATGATTTTTATAGTAAACTATTGAGGGAAATGTCTGCTGTGTTCATGGATAGTTTTTTTTAATTTTTATTATTTTTTTTTTGAGAAAGAGAGAGTGCAAGAGCGTGTGCATGTGAGCAAGGGCTAAGAGAGGCAGAGGGAGGGGAAAAGAATCTTAAGCTGACTCCACACTGAATTTGGAGCCCGTTGTGAGGCTCCATCTCACGACCCTGAAATTATGACCTGAGCCAAAATCAAGAGTCAGACACTCAACCGATTGAGTCACCCAGGCACCCTGGTAATTATTTTTAAGTTTATGTGTACCATATACTATCACACAACATTCAAAATTCTCAAATTTATATGTCTTAATGTGTCTAAATTACCAAACACAATGTAAGTGGAAAGAGCCAGTTACAGTAAGAGTTTAAATGCAATTTTTAGAAGTATGCAAAGAAATGGCATGTATTACTAATGCAAGCATAGCCACATTTTAAAAATTGGTGAAACAAAAAAAGGAACAAATCCATGAAAATCAAAACATGTCCAGATAGAAGGGAGGTGAACTGATGAGAGAAAACACAAACAAACCTCTTATTTACCTATAATGCTTTATTTCTTTGTTTTAAAAGGTCTGAACTATTAAAAAATTGTTTTGGCAATTCTAATATAATCATTTGGTATCTACATTGTTATATTATTTACTTAGTTTTCTGAATTTTTTAACCTAAGAAAACTTTATAGGAGAAAACATTGCAACAATAACTCCAAACTTGGAATTATTACGTTAATGCTTCTCAATTGGCATGGTACCCACGGATAAGCCACAGCAAATGAGCAGGCTCTTAATACCATCATTTCTATCTTAAAGCTACCAGATGTTTGTGAAAACACTAGGTAGGCACATTTGCATTTTATTTTGCATAAATATACATATAGATTTGCTTAATCTGCATACTACTTTGGAGTTTTACATGGAGTATGTAAGGTAAAATAAAATGCTCCAACATTTACAACAGAATTAAAAGTTCAACTTTCAAATCCAAAATTAAAACAATTTTAGAAGAATCCCATCACAAGCATGGCAATATATGTCTCCTGATAACAAAACTGGAGAAAGACAATGAAGGGATTATCTGGGGGAAGTTAGGAGGAAGGATAATGTAGTGACTGAGCTACAGTGTTATAAAACCCATCTATCCAGGTGCTAAACTTATCAGTGTTCTCATCTATTAAAAAAAAAAAAAAGTAAAAAAAGGCTGGGTGCCTGGGTGACTCAGTCAGTTAAGTGGCTGTCTTCCCTTTGGGTCATGATCCCGGGGTCCTGGGATCGAATACCTCACTGCGCTCCTTGCTCAGTGGGGAGCCTGCTTATACCTCTGCTTCTGCCTGCCACTCTGCCTGCCTATGCTCTCTCTCACTCTTTCTGACAAATAAATAAATAAAATCTTTTTTTAAAAAAAGGCTAATAAAGATGTACACATCTTAAAGTTATATTCAGTCCTATAGAAACAGGTTATATTAAGAACCTAGCACATGGTAACTTGAAAAAAAAATGTTGAAGTATGTATTTTTCTGACATACCAGTGCATCATTTTCTGGACTGTGGCATGGAATTGCCTAACAAATACCTTGGGGACTGTCAAATAAAAAACAGATCTGAGTGTAGATAAGAAGTTATTTGACTCAGATAGATTATTGCAAAAGGAGGAAATTGACTCTTGTAATAGGCAGGACATTCCTAAGGAAATGTCTATGCTTATCTCAAAGGTTAGGCAGAAGAGACTCTTTTGTCTGTATAGGAAGGAGGAAAGCAAACTAAAAAGAAATGTGTGGGAAGTAGGATGAACAGATGGCATGATCTCATAGTTGATCTAGTAATGTTTTTCCCTGAGGGCAGTCAATTTTCAGGAGTTCCCATTGAAGAGGGGTTGTTTTTAATTCCAATACTTTCTTAAATTCAAGGGTGAGTCAAGGTCCAACGACCTGTGGGGAAGAAAGAAGACTGACTAAAATTTAGCCAAGTTAGAAGATACTTTGTCTAGATTGCTCAAGTCAGATAACAAGAGTAAAATCATCAAAATAACTTAAGAGTAGAAGCTGATTAACCCAAATATGGGTGTAATTGATTATAATTTGGAAAATGTTTTTTTTCTAGAAAATAATTTCTTATACACCTTGCTTAAAAGCAAACACATGTTAATTAACATAGATTTAGTCATGAGCAAATAGCACTGGCTTTATTAAAGGTGTTAAAATGAAAAGAAAAATGAAAGTAGTTTTTTCTTAAATGTTTGCTCCAGAGTTACTGGCTCAACATTTATTATAGTGATTTTAGTGGAAATTTGCTAAAGGTACATTGGGATTATTTAATTTCATTTCATGCCACTTAAAATTTTACCCTCTTTCTATGTCAGATGTTTGTGTCTGATTGTTAGGTTTATCATTGGCATGTTTTATTTTTTTAATGATATGATACCATCCTTTTGGCATTATAGGGCTGAAAGGAGAAAGAAAGCTGCTTTGGAAACATAAGCCTTCATTTAAACATGGAGAGATTTAGTTAAGAAAGTAGTAAATAGTAGAATAGTTATAGAGGCATAACTAAGGTAAATGGAGCTAAACAAACTTGTTTGAGGATGTTCTTTCTCTCTCATGCATGAACTCAAAACATTTAACTCATTGACTGTATCTTATTTTGCTTTTAAATATGAGGGAGCGGGGGATGGGTGAGCCTGGTGGTGCGTATTAAGGAGGGCATGTATTACATGGATCACTGGGTGTGGTGCATGAACAATGAATCTTGGAACACTGAAAAAAATAAAATTAAAAAAAGAAAGAAAAAAATTTACTTTAAAACTAAAAATATTTTGGGGCGCCTGAGTGGCTCAGTGGTTAAGCATCTGCCTTCGGCTCAGGTCATGATCCCAGGGTCCTGGGATCGAGCCCCGCATCAGGCTCCTTGCTTGGCAAGAAGCCTGCTTCTCCCGCTACCATTCCCTCTGCTTGTGTTCCCTCTCTCGCTGTGTTTCTCGCTGTCAAATAAATAAAATCTTAAAAAAAAAAAAACTAAAAATATTTTAAAATAATGGAAGTAATCATTAATGTATTAGCCAGAGAGTTTTATAAAATATGTAAATTTTATATGAATTTTATAAAATATGTAAATAAACTCCATGCAAATGAAATTTCCCAGTATAAACAAAATAGGATGCAATCATTCATTCTCTTATTACAAGACAGTTCCATGAAGTTATAAAAAACTAAACAGGAACATACAAAGAGGAATTAAAAGTACTAGGAATATATATACATAGATATATAATATGATTACACACATATATATGTATGTACACACACACAATCTGAAAGTTCCTTTTAGAAAAAAAATCATAAAAGTATTTTATACATTTTTGTTAAATGTAAACTAGATTCTAACTATCTGGGATTCTGAAATCCAAGCTTTATATTATTCATGTCTTCTCTATCTTCATTATTAGCTCAGAATAGACCTAATGATTATGTAATTTTTAACAAGCTGTTTACCCTTAATGTATGGTTGTAAAGAACTATTACATCACATTAGAATATCAAACTTGGGATTGCTAATGTTTTACACTGAAAAAAGTCTGAAGCATGATCCTCCCTTTCTTTGTTTGAATGACCTTTCTTTCACTAATAACCTGGATTTTTTCATTTGTCAGTTGGTTTGAAATTAAAAAAAAGAAAGAAAGAATAGCAATAACAGAATAAAAGCAAATAAACTAAGGAAAAAAAAAAACCCAAAACTCCAGTGTCTAGATTCAGGTTACTTGACATACATTTTCCTTATCAATTTTTTTTAACGTAAAACCTCTATAGCTGTAGGTCTCTTTGAATAAGCAAAACATTACTGAAAGTGAACTTAGAGGTTTTCTCCTAAGTGTGAAGTGTATGTAAATATGATGGGCAATGAGGCCTTTGAAGTCTCTTGATGACACTCTATAAATAATCTGGCTGAATTAAAAGAATCTTGAATTAGTGTAAAATGCGCAGCGTGGAAGCAGCCACCTCGAGAGTCCTAGACAAATCTCTCAGAGTCTTTCTCCCTCCAAGAGCCAAGGCAAGCTTCAGAGACTAGCAAAATGTCTTACAGATTTGTTTCTAAAAGATCTGTACATGGGATGATTAGCTTAATGCAGGAAGTGGAAAGTGAGTCACACTCATTTTTTCATGGTAGTTCTACACCTTCTATATTTCAGACACTAATAGGTGCTTGATATCCTAACTAGTTCAGTCTATTTAAATTGAAGAGATAACAATTTGCATGAAATTATGTAATCAAAATTATGTAATATGAATACAAGCAGAGTACTAAGGAAGCACAAGACCAGGATCCAACATGCCCTTAAGAATCAGGGATAATTTCCTAGATGGGATGATGCTTTAGGGAAAGTATAGAACAAAACACATGGGTAGACTTTCAATTACTAGAATTAACTTCCTTTGTCATTTTCTTAATTATTTCTATGACTACCATTATATGATAAATATGGTATTTGTTACTTTATTATGTTTAAGTCCATCTATTGAGGACTGATCTTAAAGTTCCAAATCCTAAAATATGGAATTCTCCTAGAAATGATTGAAAACCCAAGTGAAGCTACTTTAAATAATAAAGGGAAGTAATTTCAGAGTATCATGCATACTTTAGAGTTTCTATTTTTGTATTCCTTTATGTAGCCCTGTGCTTTGATTCTATTTTGCTTTATCCTTTGATGCTACTGTTTTTTTTTTTTTATATGAAACTTTCAGAATCAGGTGGCTTTTCCTGAGGCAGTGAAATAACTTGAACTACTCTAGTCCACACACTTGTAAGGCAAACCATTCAGAAGAAAAATTTATCTCACTCCAAACATCAACTACAAATCCTGGACAACAAAATGAATGTTCTAAGTTGAACCAATTCCTTTCGATGGAGAAATGCATGGTGAGATTACATTAATTTTAGGCTAGTGCGATCTGTGAAATAATTACAAGGACAAATGAATGGCTTTATGACCTTAGAATAGATTTGGCTCTAGAGACGCCTGGGTGGCTCAGTTGGTTAAGCATCTGCCTTTTGCTCAGGTCATGATCCTAGGGCCCTGGGATCGAGTCCCACATCAGGCTCCTTGCTTGGCGGGGAGCCTGCTTCAACTTCTGCCTGCCTCTCTGCCTGCTTGTGTTTCTCTCTCTTTCTCTCTGGCAAATAAATAAATAGAATCTTTAAAAAAAAAAAAAAAGAAGAAGAAGATTTGGCTCTAGAGCAGGACCTGGAGTGAGATGCATTCTGGGTGTATGGAGATTTGTATGGAAGGAGAATGATGTCTCTCCCCTGGAAGAGCCTAGACAACTACCCAACATCTGCATTGAAACTTCTCTTTATTTTTCTCTATTAATTTTATATTCAATATCTACCAACCTATATTTTCTAAGCTTTGGTATGTGGAAACTAATATGCTGATTTGGTATACATGAACTAGAAGGCTTTGGAAGATCTACAGGTGTATCATTTAGAAACATCTATGAACTTCAATTCTTAGGTTTTGTGTTTTTCTTTGCTTCAATTCTTAGGTTTTGTGTTTTTCATTACCACTAAGCAATTCTCCAATTCTCAGCAGACACTGATTGGGTGTCCTACAATCTTACTCAATTCTGACACTATCTACCTAGAGACAGCATGAGCTCCCACAAGTTAAGGGCATGGTCCAACAAGATTGCCACCCCCCTACCATTTCAGCACCAATCACACACCCAGATTGTCACATGTGCTTCTGACCAACTGGTTATATATAAATAGGAGGTTCCCATGACCTCCTCCTTGGGTGTACTTGATTGGTTAGAGCATCTCACAAAACTAAAGAGAAACATTTACTTACTTTGAACAACTTATTACAAAGGATATAAAAAACAGTTAAATGAAGAGTACATAGGGTGAGGTCCAGAAGCCACAGAATTGAGGTGTCACTTTCCCAGCAGGTGGACACATGCGCCAATCTGAAAGGGCATCCAGTCTCCTTGTTCAGAGGTTTTATAGAGCTTAATTTGTAGCCCAACCCCTCCACTTCCCAGAGGTCAGGGTGGAGCTGAATGTTCTAACCATCTAATCACTTGGTCTTTTTGGTGACCAGCCCCATCCTGAAACCACCTAGAGACCCCACTCTGTGTCACCTCGTTACCATAAACTCAGATGTACTCAGAAGTGACTCCTAATGAATAACAGACCTGATCTCTCAGGAAATTTGACGGGTTTTAGGAGCTGTGCCAGGAACAGGGGACAAAGACGGAACATATTATTTATTATACTAAAATACGAATATCTAATTTTAGACTTAGCTTCTAATATGAAGGTAGTATATATTCCAAGATTGACACTTTCGCTAGGCTTTCAAAGGTTGCCACAAACTTAGCAACTTAACACATTTTTTTTTAATTTAACTTTGTGTCTGTCGTTGTAAATAGGCCATGTATCTAAATAGGCTAAACTAAATGTGTCAGCAGGACTACTATGCTCCTTCTGAGGGCTCTACAGAAGAATCTATTTTCTACTCAATTGGACTGTTAGCAGAATTATTTCCTTATAGTTGTAGGACTGAGGTCCCAATTTCTTCCTAATTGTAAACTGAGGCTTGTTCCCAACTTCTAGAGGCCACCACATTCCTTGCCTCATGCCCTCTTCCTCCATTTTCAAAGTAGTAATGGTCAGATCTCCCTCATTTTGAAGCTTTCTGACCCTCGTCCACTTTTAAATGAGGAATAATGTGATCTAATATGACTAGATTGGGCTCACCCAAATAAGCCAGAATCATCTCTCCATCTAAAAGTTCCTGAACTCTATTATATCTGCAAAGTCGTTTTTGCTATATTTAAAAGTTTGGGAGATTAGGACATGGATATTTTGGGGGATCATTATTCTGCTTACCATAAAACACTAATCTCCCCGTTATTTATTTCCAGAGTGATCCCCTTTAAAATCATTGCAGTTACTGTATTCGTCAGAGTTCTTCAGAGAAATAGAATGAATGGGAAGCATGTGTCATGCTTGATAGAGTGTCTTTGTCTTCCTGGGGACTTTGATAGTCTGACCACGTGATTGAGCATGGGGACTTTGGGTCATGTGGTATCTATTTGACCTCCAAGAGACTAGAGTCTGAGACTGGTCATGTGGTCAGTCAGCTATACTTATTCGGTGGAGCCCCAATAAATATCTGGACATCAAAGCTCACTTGGGCTTCCCTGATTGACAATACTCTGTGCATATAATCACACATCCTTAATGAAAAAGTAACACTGTTCATAGCTCCACAGAAAGAAAACAACCGAAAGTTCCATAACTGGCACTTTCCTAGACTCTACTGTATTTGTTCCTCCCTTGATGGATATAAATATGTATCCCCTAGCTATAATAAACCATAACCATGGGTATCACAGCTTTCAGTGAGTTTTATGAGTTATTCTCGCAAATTAGTGAAACTTTGGGTGGTATTAGGAACACCCTGACTTGTAGTTGATGTCAGAAGTAAGAGCAATTTTGTGGATTGGATTTGCTCTAATTTTGCAACTCTCCACTGATAATTTTTGCATTTCTTAATCTCATATTTTACCATCTGATTTCTATATCTAACCCCAATCTGGTTTCCAAGCTTTCCCAGATATGTACCTTCTACTTGGGCAAAATGCTTCAAAGTGATTCCAGCTCCTTCCTGCTGTGTATGTGATTACGATAATGTTCCATGCTGTTCACACTTTTTTTTTTTTAAATCCACATCTTCTTATAGTGATTTAGGATTTACCTTCTTATTTGCTCATGAGCAACAGACATGATACAAGGAGAGTCTTAACAAGTGCTTACTGATCAGGATTTCCTTCTGCTGCTCTTAAAACCCTTGTGTTGCCATGTAAAGAACCTGCTGGATCTTGAGAGGCATGTGGTGACCCAGTTGCCCCCATGACCCCAACTGACAACCTTTCAACCAGCAGACCTGTTAATGAGGGCATACTAGACTATAATAGTAGTCAACTGACCTGCTAGCTAAATACAGGTACATGGCAAGCCCAGCTGACATTATTACTAAAATCTCAAGAAGGGACTGGAATTTATTAGTACTGATACATGAAAAAAGTACTCATAAGGAAAGGGAGTAAAAGGGGGAGAATCCACTTTAGGGTCATATTATCAAGCGTATTATGCAAAGAATGGAAAAAGCAGTAGCTTACTTATCTCAGGCCCACTGAATCAACAGAACTTGTATTGACTGGAAGATATATATCTCCTTGAATAAAAAGAGTACTGAATAAATGAGTTACTTATCCATTATAGTTGCTCATACTTTTAGAGTGGGATTTGTAATTCATAAGGTACACTATACTGAAACATCATTTCAAGGGAGACTTATCAAGAAAATAGATTGTTTAAAGAGGTCCATTGATCTTCCCACCTGATTCACAGTCTAACCTGTTATTTTATTTTTTTTGGCTCCTCTAAATATGGAGCATAGTTACAACCCTTTAGAGAACGATAGTAGAGTAGTGGTTTCTTGCTACTATTTTCTTGGACTATTTCTTGGACTATTACACTAGGAATAGTAAGGTAGATATAATACATTAATATGTAGATAGGTTTTATCTACTGCACTCTGCAAAATATTTTGTTTGTGTTTAAAATTATAATGCAAAGCTTTCTAAAACTGAATATTCAAGACTATTGCATGAGATCAAAAATTCATATGTTGAATCCTTACATCCAAGATGACTGTATTTGGAGATAGTGCCTTTAAAGAGGTAATTAAGATTAAATGAGATTGTAAGAGTTGACACCTAATCAAATAGTACTGGTATCCTGAAAGGAAGAAGAACTATAGATCTCTCTCTCCCTCATCCCATAACACCCATAACAACAAGGTAACCAATTTCAATGTAAGAAGAGAGGTCTCACCAGACAACAACTCTGCTGCTACCTTGATCTTGGACTTCCAGCCCCTGGAACTGTGTGAGAGCTAATTTCTGTTGTTGAAGTCACAGCCTGAGCAGAGTACTAATGCTGCCTGTCAGTTAAAATGGATCTTTATAATTTCTGCATCATGGATTCATGTTA
Source organism: Procyon lotor (assembly GCA_028646535.1). NCBI lineage: Eukaryota > Metazoa > Chordata > Mammalia > Carnivora > Procyonidae > Procyon > Procyon lotor. The sequence continues at coordinate 17,636,355 of CM053604.1, forward strand.
CCCATTCCATTTTACCTCATTGCTGTTAGGAACTGCATGATGCTTGTCTTCCTAGAACTTTAATTAGAGTTTGTAAATCATTTTAATTAGACCTTTTAATGAAATATTGAATAATGGAAATTTCATTATCAGTACATCTTTTAAAATGATAATTAAGGGTTTAGTAATCTTTCAATAATATTTATGCTTGTTTTATGTGCTTAAAATAAACTAAATGATAAGCATTATTTTTTAAATTCCATGTACATTCTGAATATTTGTGTTTAGACTTGGGAACTGAACATTTGTGTTTAGACTTAGAAAACTGGAGGGCAAATTGAAATGAAGACAAATTTCTATGTGAGTTTCATTAGGTCTGCATGGTTTTGCTTTGCATACACTTGAAAATTAATATCATTGCATAGGTGAAAGAGAAATGGGATTTTAAGGCAAACTATGGAATTGGGGTTATTATGATGTATCAATGTAGTTTATCAATTAGAATAAAAGTATCACTTTGGTGAGGAGTGGGCTATGCATGAATGGAGGCAGAAGGATGTGGGAAATCTCTGTACCTTCCTTTCAATTATTTTACTGTGAATCTAAAACTGCTCTTACAAGGTAAAGCTTTGTATATGTAATTACAACCTAATTTTTTAATTCAAAATTTCACAAAAGGCAACTGACAGTCTCATAACAATGATAGTATATATTAATGATGTCAAATTTTCATAAATCAAAATTGAAAGCATCGTAAGTCACGGGAGGGGGAGAAAAAAGCAATGGGTATTATAGTTATTACCATACAAATGAGTGGATAAGCTATTATTCTTAAAGCTGTTTTGTCATTTTGTTCATTCAGTAATGTATATTAGGCATCAATGAAATGATATCTTCTGTATCAAAAATATAAATTTCTGAAGTACCTGAGCAGGTCTTAGTGGGAAAAATGATGAAATGGGTTAAAAAATAATTTCCTGCTCAGAATGATCAGAAATGAATTATGAATTAATGAGCATGGTGCATAATTTGAATGAAGGACACAGAAATATCAGGAGACAAAGGAATAATTTATTCATGACTCAGTGTAGTAAAGAAGCCTCTATGAGGAGAAGGAGTCTCCCAACTGGTCAGTATGTCAGGAGAACAAATGAGATATGGGAAATTTATTATTTTTTTTAAAGATTTTAGTTACTTATTTGATAGAGAGAGTCACAGAGAGAAAGGGAACACAAGCAGGGGGAGTGGAAGAGGAAGAAGCAGAGAGTCCGATGTCGGCCTTGATCCCAGGGGTCATGACCTGAGCCGAAGGTAGATGCTTAATGACTGAGCCACCCAGGAACCTTGGGAAATTTATGATTAAAGACACTTTCTTTTCAGAGGAAAGAAACCAATAGGCAGCAAAGTTATATATACTGACAGAAAAAGAATAAAATTTTGCCTATGTTTTTGGCTGATTGGGTAATAGGAAATGTGTGGAAATCTGATATAAAACCACACAACCATTTTCAACCCAAGGTTGTGTTAAAATTCTTGATAAAAGGAAGGCTTACCCTTTGGGGAGCCAATGTTCCCTATATAGAGTAAATTTTTCTCCTCTTCACTTTTGTAGCATCCAGTGTACAAATTCTTATAGCTTCTACCACATTGCATTGAAATAATCTTTTTGTAATACTTATCTTCTGCATAAGGTCAAATTTACCAAACACCAATGATTAGGCTTTATCTCATTGTCTCTCCAGTACTGAGCATATGATCTAACATCTAACAGATGCTCAATCAGTGTTTACAGATATAAACTATAAATTCATCCCATGATTAACTAAAGGACTCTTTCTGCCCAGAGGACATGGTACAGAGAAATGCTATCTTTATAGAGGTTTGAAGATATTAAATTTAAATAATGTATATAAAATCCAAACAATTTCAGAGAAAAGTAGCCAATCTACCCTTTTTTTAATATCTTAAAATATTTTCTAGTCATGCTATTTTATAGTTTTATGTTACTTTATTAAATCAATTTTTTTATTTTTAAATTCTGAATGAACTTCTGCACTAAAAATTGATTTAATTATTGACTTTTTATGTATGCTTCCCTGCAAACAAACGTAAATCTCTACCTGCATTCTGGGCTTTTGGCACTTACTATCCTGTTATTAATATTTTGAATGAATCATCAATGAGCTGAAGTACTTAAATGTCAGCATCAAGTACTTTGATGGCATTAATTAAAATTAAAAAAACAATCTCGGATCACGTAATTTGTTTTGCTTCTAATTTACTCTGAGATGCAAACAAATCCACTTAATTTTCATAATCTAAATTATAAGTGAATGGAAAAATACATAATATATTGACTATATCTAAAAATTTAGAAGACATTTGTTGGTAAGTAAAATTAAGTACACTATAAGTAGAGAAATGGTTTCTACTCTTATGAAATGGAATATGCCATAAAATGATGTGAAATGTTTTTATTACTGTTGAAGATTTTTAAATGACATTCAAGGTAGTTGATTATATTTTATTACTAAAATAATACTTTTATGATTCTGCTTTGGACATCTGGATGAGCCAGATGTACACTGGCTGGATTCTTATTTTTAGGAAAGGTTGTAATACATATACACTGCAGGTACATGTTAAAGACCATTTAATTTGATTATTTTATTTTGCATTGTGAAATTCCTATTCCTGTACAGAAAAATCAATCTATTTTTAAGGAAAGGGATTGGTTTCTACTAATCAATTCTCACTATATTACTTTTGGGAGCATGGCACATAGCACGTAGCACATTTGCTGGGTTTGAAAAACAAACCAGCAGATGACATACTTAGAAGAGGATGTGAGCATATATTCCTTTATCGCTCATCCAATAAGTAAGCCTGTTAGTATACCAGGCAAAGTCCATCTAGTTTCTGTTAAAAAGATAAAATAAAACAGAAAGATAAAAAGAAGGAAAAAGAAAAACTCACTATATTTTAAACCAGACCTCTTCGATTTATGAAATGCCCTTTTTTTTTTATAGAAAACTGAAGTCTATTTTCCCTTTTCATTTCTTTATATTCATTAAATGTTTACTTGTTTGCTTGGATAACTTTACTTTATTGTGAATTACTTTAAATATGTATTTAAAATTCGTAACAAATATTTAAAATATAAAAATATTTATAATATATAGCAAGCCCTCTATATTATTGTTTCAGAATATATAATATATGTATGTGTATTAATTGAAACAAAACCTACAAATACAGGAAGAAAAGGTCAGTGGGGCACCCTTCATCATACTATTACCTCTCCCTTTCTCCTTAGATTTAACCATATCCTACATTGATTATTATTCAATAGGCCAAAACTTATTAATATAAACAGTATTTGCTGAGTGTCCATTATACATTAAAGATTCCCAAAGACACTAAGTAGAGAGCAAAGTATTTACAAAATTTACAAACAACACAAATTTATGCTTCCATACAAACATATAGTATTGTTTTCATGGTTTTGAAACATTTTAAATGATGACAGAAACATATATATATGTACATATATATATGTATGTATGTATATACACATATATATATTTTCAGTAACTTACAAAATTTTTACTAAATATAAAGTTTTTGAGAAAATCCATATTAAAACATTTACTTGTTAACTCATGTCATGGGCTATATTGAATTCCCATGTATACCTTAATGATAGAAGATACTATATATATCCACATATTCTATATCCCTGCTTTTCTGTTGATAATTTTTCTTTTGTTATGAAAATGATGCTAGTTGCCATGAGCATTCTTAAACATGTCTTAGAAATGCACAAACTTTCGTTTTGCTAGGCTTTATATCCAGGAGAGAAAGTGCTGGCTCAAAGAATATACACATCTTCTACATTAGATAATATTAATAAAATGCCTATCAAAGTGTTTATACCAATTTACTCTCCAAATGACAGTGAGGGGCTTTGCTCCAACATATCTTTGCCATCAGTTATTATTGCTAGTTTTTCCCTTTTTTAATTTTAACATATAAAATACTGTCTTAATGTGACTTTGAATTGTGTTTTCTGGATTATAAGTGAAATAAGCATATGTTTAATTGTTATGTTATCTATGATCAGATACACCTTTTGCCTATGTTGATAATTATTTTTTTTAATTATTTCTGTTCTTAGGATCTTGCTAACTTAAGAAAATAAATATATTGTCTAAGATGTTATTCTTGATAGTTATATGTTTTGCTTTTCTTGAGTAAATAATTTATCAGTCAGTCTGATAATTGAATTTTTGTGTGCAACAAAAAAATAGGAAATTAATTTCTATTTCTTATATGCATAGGTAATTCCTTGGCTAGAGTTACTTATGAAAATAGATAGGTATCACCTGCTAGGTTTCATTCCATATATAATACATCACATTTTAATGCAAGTATGTATTGTTTACAATTATTCTATATTATTCTATTTGTCTATTAATCTATCCCAAAGTGTCTTCACAAAACTTCTCTTATCAATTCAAACAGATAACCTATATACTTTCTTGCATTTTCTATATGGCAAATTCTCTGTTTGAAATCTGTGTTTGGGGTTTTCTTATCTTATTGCTTTGGCTCGTCATGGTAATTCTGGACATAACCAGAGGTATAGGCCAGCAATGTAGGCTGCATTAACACATTTTGAATACAGAACTGTCTTACGAGGCTGGGTTAAAACCCATGAGGACAGAACATCTTTTTTTAAGTTGAGTATTTGACAGGTGAGAATAAGAAAGTTTTTGTTTCTTCTAATACCCTTATCCAGTTTTCTATCAATGTCAGCCTAAATGATAAATTAAATTAGATAATAACCTTACTTTTTCTTTACTGTGAAACATTTGACATGACACAAATGACCAATTCTCAACTATAAAACTACTTGATCTGGTCATTTTTGCCATTTGGAGGCCTAAACTTTTCAGAAACTGCTATTTCTCATCCAAGTACTTTTCTCTGTTCATGAGAGGTAAATATTAAGAATTCTGCATAGACATTCATTCATTCATTCATTCATTCAATAAATGTAATAAGAGTAATTAGGTCAATAGACAAATAGATACTTTGTACTACATGAACAATGCCTGAAACATATTAGCTGCTCAATATTTGTTGAAAAAATGAATAAAAGAACAATTCATGGGACAATGTGACGGGAGAGATTAACACTAGAAAATTGAGGACTGTATTTCAAATAGAATTTATAGTTCATCTTTTAGAAAATGAATTATAGTATTAAATAACATGTAAATTTATGTAAATTAAAAAATGAATTTTTGGTCAACATTTTTGAAGGTTAACAATTAAGATGCCATTGTCAATACCTTGGTGAGAATTTGATTACCTAAACTAGTCCATGGTAATTTGGATAGAGAATAGAATGCACACGCTCTCTCTATATATAGTCATACATGAGAAAAAGACGTATACGGACAGAAATTGAAGCAGCCGAACTTGTTTTTGATTGAATTTGGGGAATGAGACAGAAAAAGGAATCCAGAGAGCATGTCAGGTTTCTAGTTGCGCTGAGTGAATGATGGTTATACTACCAAAAAATATAAAAAAAAATATTGAAGTAAGAGCAGAATGAAGGCATGGTGAATTCTGTTTGGGACATAGTGATTTTAAGATAGATTCCCCTAACTAACCATATCTCATACATGTTATAAGTCTCAAATGAGACAAGGAATGTGAATTTTTTAAAAGAAATTTGACACTAAAACAACCTAAGTACATAAAAGATACGCTTATTGTTTTCAGTTGAAGAGAATTATGTAACTCAGAAGTAATGAATGTTATTTTCTTTTTAACCAAGAAGAATGGAATAGAGAGGTAAGGTATATTGGCTAATTAAATTAAGGTGGAGCCTATACATCAGGATAATGAATTTGCATATGCTGATCTCTGTACCATCAGACTTTGTGAATCTGTGGTTTAGGCTTACATATTTTTAATATAATTTGCTCCATAAAGTCTTGATTAATCATTTTCTCATAAAATCCAATTAAAGTGAATATCATAATAACATTCTCTGTAGGTATTACTGACTCTAGTAAAAGTACCACACTTTGATGAGAATCTATCAGCCTGTATTGAGGATAAAAAACATGAAAGACTATTATGAAATTCACCATAATATCTACTGTAAGGAAACTATTGTGAGTACTGTATATTCTTTATTAGTCTTCTCCAGAAAAAAAAATCTCCAATCTTTAGAAATAATATTACACATTTATTTACAAAATGAACAATTGATGGAACTCAGGCATAAACCCTAGCTATCTGATTCTAGAGTCTGTGTTCTAGATAACCACACTCTAGTTTATTATTCATTTGTGATTATTGTTTTTGTTTGTTTATTTATCTTTTTAGGTTTTAAATTTTAAATCTTGAGCAGTGTCACAGACCATCTCATTGATTACTAAATATTTTGAAACAAACCTGTAAATCCAATACCAATCAATACGAAACTTGGAAATCTTACTATCAAATTCCTATGAGCATATTATTTCAATACTCTGTTTCCTTATTAGCAAAACAAAAATAAAAAGTAGTATTTCACAGCAAATATACAAGGTTGTTAGTTTATTCTGACAATGCAAATGATTGCTGTTCATGGAATAAAGCCGGGGAACTTTCAACTAGAAGGTAGGATTTTATGTGATAAAATATCAGTAGTTTTGAAACTTTATTGTTGAAATAAACAGCAACTTGAGGTTTACAGGTATGGGAAGCTAACAAGTACAGGAAAAGAGTGAATCTGGCTATACACATTTGCCTATGTATTTGTTTTGTTGTTGGTGGAGAACAGACATAATAGCATGGGGGACTAGTATACTAGTCAATTTTAACTCATACATTTCTAAGCCTCAATTCTGGTACCATTTTGTTTACATTTGTCTATTTCCACTTGTAACTTTTGTTACTTTATTATATTTTACATTTTGCAAATGGTCTTAAGTATTTGCTAAAACTACATTGAAGAGGAAAACTAATAAATTAAACAATCATGTATGTATTATACATATGTACATGTCTATATTTCCCCACCCCCCCCCCCCCCTTTTTTTTTTTTTTTTTGCATTCAAAGCGACCATTGTGTCATGGAAAACCACACTACCTGAGAATATATATGGACCAGATAGGCTCATATTACATCCAATTTTATTATTATCTTTCTATTTTATTAACCCCATACTGGGATGGGTATCATAATAGTGATGAGGATCTCTTGGCTGCTAATTAGCAAGAGATAGATTAAATAATGTCTAAAATAGGCTGATTTCTGGCTCTGCTGAGAATAATGACTTCCTTAGTAATTTTTTTTTAATTTCATAGGCTACTTGCTATAACATTTCAAAAATGTTTTCTCTCGTTTTGAAATTAAATCATTTAGTAATATGATTATATTTTAAATGATCCTTCAGCTTCTAAATCTACTCTTTAAGCAGTACAAATCTATATTGTGATTAAATACCCAGGCAAAAGGTGTGAGAAGAAAACTGTTAATTGTGTACGGATATTGGCGGTTTCTTAATTATACAACTGGTGAAACCAGAGGAACTGTTTGATATTTTCTTTTCTTTTGTAGAGGAATTCTGAGAATCAAAACCAGTGACTGTCTTTGCAAAACAAAGAACTGATTACATGTTTAGTCAATAAATAAAGAATGGCTGGTTACACATTATGTTTTGTTCATTTATTTCCCCAGCTGCATTTACAAGGTTTCTTTTGAAATACCAGTCAAATGAGATAGTCTCTGGGTACAGAATAGAGAAAATAGTGTTTTCCTGTTTTCATAATGGCCCAGCACCACAGCGTACCAGGTACAAGCAGGCTCTAACTGCAAGGAGATGAGGGCACAAAGAAAAGGTTTCCTATGTTGGAGGTTATGATCTACTTTAGGAAGGATCTAATAGAAGAAATGTCCTGTATGTGGGTCCCAGGGCAGGGGACAAGCAGCAAAAACAGGCAGAGGAAGGCTGCTAGGAAAATGTGCAAACAAGAGAAAAGGAAGAAGGCAGTGACCTTTACATTTGTTCTCAAGGAGTGTATCTGTTACCACCTTACCTGCATTTCTGCTAAATTATCTGGGGCATTCGTGCAAGAAAATCAGATATGCCAAAGCACATGGACCTAATCTGGAAACGTGCCTAGCCTATGACAGGACCTCACAGCAGCTCCTATACTCATTAGTCACCCGAAAGAAGCTTCAGTGGGCTCTCCTTGCTTCACCTGGGCTTGGGTATCAGAGTATTCAGGTCTGGAAAGAAAGTTTCCCAGATGAGCCCAGAATGAGCCCAGAATGGCTCATTTGCAGCAAAGTGAACTGTGCTGGAGTATTGTGCTGGAATATCTACCATTTTTCTGCTAATGGCTGAGTTATCGTTGTCCCTCTCGACTCTCAACAGCTATGGCCATTTGAAGCTGGACTAAGAAGAGAAAGGTCATTTTATCAAACTGATGTGAGTCCCACCACTAGTCTGTGGTTTCTAGGTGGAATAATGAGGCTCAGCACCCAAGGTCCTGAGAAACACCTGGGAGATGAGGTCCCTGTACCGACTGTCAGGGAGCCAGTCACTTACTTCTTCCTGGTTTGGAGGAAGGTGGCAAACAAATGAACTGCAGAAAGAAAAAAAAAAAACTAAACTAAAAACAACAACAACAACACAAAACAAAATCCTTACAGTAACAAAACCAAACATGAATTAAGCTAAACAGACTAAGCAGACATATATACACATCTACCAACATGTTTCCTTTTCTGTTTACTATGACTTATCTTCAAGAAATATTTTTCAGGGTGATTCAAAACTGAGGAAAGAAAAGTGCACACACATCCCCAAAATAATGTAACATGGTCAGAGTCTTTGTAGAATATTTTCAGTATTTTTATCATAAAAAAGAGAGAAAATAACAATCTGAATCTTTTCTTTTCATTTCTTTTGTTTGTGTGTTTTCTTTTTCTTGTCTCTTTCCCCTTTGAAGAGTAGACTTGTATTTTTTGTGCTACGGGTTCTATAAGGAGAACCCTACATATATGTTCAAGTGTAATAGAAAAAAATTTGATAGTGTTTCATTAGATGCTTATATTTGCATATACACACATATATTAACACATGTGTGTGTGTATGTATGTAACCACTAACTCTACACTGAATAAACATAATGATACATTTATAAATTTAAAGGTTTGGGGATTGCACTGTAGTAGTTCATATAGATGGTATATTGAAAACTGATTTTCTGGAGCAAAAATCATTGCATCATAGAGGCTTGTGAAGCTGGAATCTGAGATTTCAAATAGATGCATTTTTCTCCATTTCTGTAAGAACCAAAGATTTTCCTTGTGCTTCAAACGAGAATGACAAAGGTGACTTAGGGTTTCCTTCTTTGATTTTGTAGGGAATGTTCATTACCACTGCCTTAAAGATCCCCTTTTCTATAAATCTGACAGTAGATTATTCACCTTAAATCTAGGAGACCTAACCATTTGGAAATTGAAACTCCTGCTTCTGTCTGACTTGGAATCGCCGTGAGATGAGTCAAAAGGCCAGACACTATCTCATTGGGAAAGAAAAATTATCATGTCTGAGTACCAGGAAGAATGATTCTAAATATGGACAGGCCTAATTCATTCAACACTTCAATGATGGCCAAGTGACACGTGCTGGGCGGCTTCAGCCTCTACAGCTGGGATTTCAGCTCTTTGGGAAGACATGGCAATGCAGATCTGTTGAAGATAAATGACATACATTTTTGGGAATGAATGGATTTTCAGAGAGGGGCCTTTCAGAAATCTTTGGGGTTATATCACTTTCTTTTTCTTAACTGTTTAATTCTCTTCGTACAACAAAAGCCACTCATATCCCACCCACCACCCTCAGACATAGAATATGTCTGAGTATATCAAATAACATTTGATATTAATTTTTATACTTTTGCATTTAAAATATTACTGCAAATATCATATTTTATCTCCTTTGGCAACTGCATTTGCTTTTTTTTGTGGAGGACTATTGATTTAAACAAAGATTATATGAATGTGTGTATTAAAAAGAAGTGATTCTCAGAATGTAAAATAAATTATTGTAAAATAAATTATGTAATATCTTTTATTTGCAACCTCCCCAAAAGGAATAGATTAAGTGCTAATGACAGATCCAACAAAAGCAAGGCACCACATTGCTGTTGCCAAGCCTTTGTTGTTACTTGAATGACTACCTTTCACACCATTATCATTGTACAACCATCTCTAAGGGTATATTTCTGTACCACTTTCTGTCTCAGAAAATTGATAGTAAAAAAAATAAAAGAAGGACTTGACAAAATCAAACACACACCTGGATCCTTTATATGGACTAATAAAATAGGATGATGTGCTTTATATGTAGTGAATTTTGGTATCTCCTTGGTCAATCACAAAATAAATCCTCTAGTACTGTCCTGGAATCCTAAAGTGAGACTTAGGCTGTGACAGTGATGAATAAAAGTATATATAGGTGAGGAATAGACACACCAGATAAAACCAAACTTCTAAAGCCAAAGTGTAACTTCAAAAGATATAAAAAATGTAACATATATTTTCCCTTTATATTTGTAGAAATAAAAAAAACTGACCCTTTTATATTTGTAGAAATAAAAAAGCTGATTCTAATTGATATTAATTAAATATAATTCTAATGTAATGATGTATTTTGTTTCAAGTATAAGAACCCATCCATGGCTAAGTATAAAAAGGAGTTGAAATACTAACAGAAAAAAGGCTTTCAGGAAAAAAAACTTGTTTTGACGGAAATAGAACTCATTAATGGACTTTCATGAACTATATTCTTTAGATTTCATCACTAATGTAAACTATTTATCATAGGTTCACTAGAGGAATATAGTCAAATAATATTTCCAATTTATTTAACATGTCTTTGTCTAGTATCTACTATCTATCTGGCACAGTAAAAGACACTGGGTATACAGCAATAAACAGAATATAAGTCGTACTTTAAGATCCACTGGATTAATCTTGGATTAATAGTTTTACTGGATTAATGGTTTTCACTTAATAATAAAAATTTGCTAACATATATACATTTTTCTCTGATTTATAAAATACTTTACAAGCATTAACAAATTGAGACTTCCTATGACCTATGAAGAAGTATAAATATTTACTAACATTATTTCCAATTTCATGTGAAGAAATCAAGTTCCAAATACTTAAATAAATTTACAAATTTTTTTTTGGTTGGTAAGTAGGGGAGTTGGGACTTAACTGTAATTTTATACTCACTGCAGCATACTTTGCAGATGCATTCTGAAATACAAAGAAATACTAGTTTACTTTCTATTTGTACACATGTTTTCACTCTCTATTCTTCCTTTAGCAGAAAGTCCAAGTAATATCTTCCATGCTGACACTTAAGTAGTTATGCATTTAATAGAACATTATTTAACCAATACGTGGAATTATTCCCAGAATCATGGGGTAAGGAGAGATTGCATTGTCTGGTCTCACTCATGTTCTCCAGATAAGTAAAAACATCAATAGTCCTAAATCCAAACAATTTATCCTTATTTTTTTTAGGCTTCAGCAGAAGTTTTAGCGGCTTATTGTAGGATTTAGTCATCCTTGGAAAGAAAAAAAATTAGTTATTCTAGACAAAATATTTCCTAGATACAACTGAAATCCATTTTTTCCTGGCTTCAAGTTAAGAAGGATTGATAAAGTCCTATTAAAATTTACCCCCCTCTCTAGAGCCAGGTAAGTTTCATCTCTGACCACTCCAAATGTCAATAATCTATTTTCTTTGACTGTATACTTATAGTATTTCTTAAAAGTCTATATTACATAAATAGCATAGTATGGTTTGGATCTTATTTTGCATTTATTAGAGTTTCATTTTCTTATTTCATTAATTATAAACTTATTAGGGCTTTGTCTTTTGCTGTATCTATCTTTATCTAATTGCATATTACTCATAGTTTTATTCGGATGGTTTTTCAAATGGATCATACAGAGGCTAAAATGCAGAATTATACTTCATTTCCCATTTTTCTATTTTGCTTTAGGCACAGGTCGGTTATAAACAATGGTTAATGAGGGTATCTTAGAGGCAATGCCCAATTCTAACTAACGAGCTTAAGTGAAGCTATTCTCCATAGTTCTCTTAGATTAACACCAGCCTGCTAAATGTATGCATTTCCAAAATTAGTGTCTTCTATTTCAAAATGGCATCTCAAATTATAACTATTTGGTAATACCATTTTGTATATTACAGCAATTAGACAATAATCAAAAGATAATACATGATAGAAACACGTAAGTGCCATAACACCAGAAGTACACAGTTTTGGAAGGGAAAAATGCATACTTTAGCATTGATTAGAGGAGATTTCAGGTATGCATTAGAAGGATAAGCAGGGCTATGGTGAAGTTAATAGAACACTGGGGTAGTGAGAGATCTGCTGTATAGAAAAGAGTTGTCATCCATTAATTGTCTATTTTAGTCATTATGACACTATCTAAAAATAGAAAGCTATTTTAGCACTACATGTGGAGGCCCAGTGATGTGGAAGAAAGTATGATAGAAAGTCAAAAAAACTGAATTCTGTTCCTGATTTTATTTCTAATTAGACTTGGATATTTGCTAAGTCTGTGTAAGCTCTTCAAAATTCACTTTCCACACCTGTAAAATAAATAAAATGACTTAATGCTTATTAACTTCCCACCAGAATATTCAATAAATTTAAGTTATTTTAAAAATAAATGCAATTCGTTTTTCTGTTTTTCTCCTCTTTTTTTCATCTATCATGATATTTTAATCTCAGAATCTTTCCCATTTCTCTTTGCATATGTCACTACATAATCCTGAATTTAACGATGTTTGGTATTCACTCCACACTACTCCAATTTGACCCACTGGGGCTAAACCCAGAGGAAATAAGAAAACAAAAGGGTGAGAGGTGCCTGGGTGGCTCAGTCAGTTAAGCTTTTGCCTTAGGGTCTGGTCATGATCTTTGGGTCCTGGGATGGAGCCCCTTGTGAGGGGATAAAGCCCCCTGTTGGGCTTCCTGCTCAGCGGGGAGTCTGCTTCTCCTTCTCCCTCTCCCTCTGCTCCTAACCTGTGCTTCTGTTTTTTCTCTCTCTCTCTCTCAAATAAATAAATAAAAGCTAGAAAAGAAAACAGAAGGATGAGAGAATCAGAGTGAGGTCAGGTAACTAGAAATGTTTTCTGTGAGGCTGGCTTGTAAGAAATTAGACAGAGATGTAGAAATGCAGGACACACAGTCAGTGATAGCATTGTCATTTTATTTTTTAACTATTTTTAAAAATGATTTTATTTATTTGTTTGTTGGTTTGTTTATGATGGGGAGAGAGAGAGATAAAGAAAGAGAGAAGGAACCAAAAAGGGAAAGGGGCAGAGGGAGAGAGGGAGAGAAAATCTCAAGCAGATTCCATGCGAGCTCAGAGCCAGACAGGGGCACTCAATCTCGGGACCCTGAGATCATGACCTGAGGCAAAACCAAGAGTCAGATGCCCAACTGATTGAGCCACCCAGGCGCCCCATAACCTGTTATTTTAAGCAATTCGGATTTAATTCTCAAGAAACAGAAAACCATTCAAGAGTGTTAAGTAGGGGAAATGGTATGATAAGATTTGCATTTTGAAGAGCTGACTTAGGACTTCCCATTTTGCATCTGGCACATAAAGAGCTTGAAAGTCACCACTCCATCATAATAACAAGTCAAAAGCAGAAAAATCCACAGCTCTTCTTAGATCCTTAAAAGAAGTGATGCAATGGGGCAAACTGCTGACCCTGACTTGGAGCAAAGAGACAGGCAGATATGGAGAAGCAACATTTACCAGCACAGCAACACAGCAGCAAAAACTTCTATGGGTACCGAATGCCAGGGTAGGAACACTAAAGCTACAAGTGATGAATTGGTGGAGACAGTCTGGAAAAGTCTAAGAACCCAAACTCCAGGTAAGCCTAGTCCCCACACCTCCAAGAACTCTACCAGGTCTTAAAGAGAATATCAGAAAGATCCTCTCACACTTCTGTCAAGGAGAGTGGAAAAGTCACCATTTTGAAAACACCTGTGCATTTTGTTCTTCTTTATAGGTCTGGTCACAAGAAAAGTGTTTT
>CM053604.1:17651010-17704888 GCA_028646535.1 Procyon lotor
ACACAGATATATGTATATGTATATATACACAGATATATAAGCCATTATATTATATATAGTAACTTCAACTTAATAGATATACATAATATCAATAGATATATATTTATCTATAATTATCTATATAATGTTTTATCTGTATAAATACAACTTTATATAGATATGAAGTAGATAGAAAAACACTGGGTCAGTAGATGTACCTCACATGCCCTTGTTTGAAAATGGGTAAGTTGGGACACCTGGGTGGCTCAGTGGGTTAAACCTTTGTTTTTAGCTCAGGCCATGATCTCAGGGTCCAGAGATCAAGCCCTGCATAGTTCTCTCTGCTCAGCAGGGAACCTGCTTCTCCCTCTCTCTCTGCCTGCCTCTTCGCCTACCTCTGATCTCTCTCTTGTCAAATAAATAAATAAAATCTTAAAAAAAAGAAAATGGTTAAGTTGATTTGATGGTGAGGCTGGTACCTGTAAATTTTCATGAATTCTATGAACTAATATGCACACCACATGCATTCCATTGCTAGATCATATTGATATGTAGAGTCACTGTGCATATGAAATGAAATTATTTCACATCCACCTGCTTGTAAATAGTTTAACCAAGTTGTATACAGGCAGAATAAAGCTGAGTACAGGCAACAAACTGATGTAGTATTTACAAAATTACTTTATCAAACACCAATACAACATACTTTCACTTCGTTAAATATTAGTAAATTAAAAGATGAGGTAAGAAATTTTTTCTGCCTTTACTTATCTTTTAAATGGGGATCACATTTTTGTGAAGGAAATACAGTATATATTATTTTCAAATCCTAGATTTTTAAGTTCTTAGGCTGCACATTTCTCACCAGAGGATTGTAAATGTATAGGACTCTGAGCATGAATGACAAAGAAGACACACAGAGGCATGTAACCAGGTGATGTGTGGTACGGTGCTAGGTGATGCTTTCTGTTGGCTCACAGAGGATTTTGCTCCACTCATTTGATGGCAGGTTGGTCTAGGTCACATTTTAACAAGTTTCATTTCTGCTAACAGTCGTGTTATCATTCTCTAGAGCTTTCTTCTCTGCACAGCATTTTCCAGAAGATGTGTATGTGAGCAAGTGTGTATGTATAAAATGCTACTCTTTCACAGTGCTGAGTATTCAATAAGCAAGGTCACTTTTAAAAGCAGTCCCTTTAGTATTGACAGAGCTGTCTCCTCTGGCTTGTTTCTCTCAAAATGTTGGTTAATGGATGGCTACAGGTGATTTTTAAAATAGGAGCATTAGTCAGGGATTAGAGCATCACAGCCTCTCTTACCTGTGTGGGAAGATGCCAGTCTGATGTGTGATTGATGGTCTTGTACAGCGTTAGGAGCCTCTCTCTAGCTCTGTATGCAATGTCTTTGGCCACATGAGAAATTAAATCAATCTGAGAGGCAATACAATTGTAGCCTAGGTGTATTAGAATAACTTGTTGACCCGATTGTTTTAAATAGTCTTTATGTAACAAATGCCACAGAGCAACACTAATTGTGCAATTTTTTAGTCTTTAGAATAGTAGTCCAGTGGTAGGTAAAACTGTGTGGCTTAAGGTCAAAATGCCAAGGGGCTCAGCTCTTTCACTCTTCAGAGGAGCCATTTAGGGAGGTTTCGTCTCCCAGTTGGTTGAATTGTGTCCCTGCTCATATAGTAAAGTATATATTAAAATACCACCAGTACCTCGGAATGTGACCTTATTTGGAAATGAGTTCATTTCAGATGAAATTAGTAAAGTTAAGATAACTGGAATAAGGTGGTCCCTAATCCAATATGCCTGGTGTCCTTACAAGTGAACAGAGTGCCATGTAAAGTCACAGACACACCTAGGAGAAAGATGAGAGGGAGGCATGGGGCGGTGGGGGAGAAGCCATGTGAAGACCAAGGCAAAGTTTCGAGTGGTACATCCACAAGCCAAGGAACACCAAGGATTGCCAGCTGTCACTGAGCCACAGGAGAGGGCACACAATAGCTCCTCCCTCAGAACCTTCAGAAGGAATCAACCCTGCTGACATCTTGATTTCTCACTTCTAGCTGCCAGAGTTCTGAAGGAATAGCATTTACATATAAAATGTAATGCAAACAGGCCACAGAGAACCTTAATGCCATTGGTAAATTCATTAGGTAATGGAATATATAGTCTTCCTAGACTAAGAGGAGAAATAAGTAGTGAGAAAAACAGCCCAAATGGACTTCAGATGGATGGCCGTTTACAACATGAACCACAATAACTGACACCAACATTTCTTTATCCAAAAGTGATAATGAGAAATGTATTCAGTTTTTCATAGGAATAGGTGATCTCCCACCTCCAAAAAGTCATCAGCCAGAACTGTGGCCAGGCCGAGGAGAGCCCTTTCTCCTAGCAGAGATTTTGCCTTCATTCATTAAACTGGCCATTTTATTATTGGTGCTTGCATGAGACGGCACATCTTTGAAGGAATGGGGAAAACTGTGAAAACATTCAGAAACCGGAAGTCTGTTTCCACCGGAAATTTTCTGAGAAGTTGCAAAAATAGAACATTACATTTAACCTGAGGAACATCTTTGATCTTGTCATTAGTATGGCGCTTGACTTATAGAAGTTGTTTAAACAAATAAAAAAATTAATTATTAACTATTTAATTAATAGTTTTAAATTGAATAAGACTGTGGGTTTTTTTTACTGCTTTGTGATTTAATTTTCTTAATGTTATTCTGAAATGATGGTTTTTATTATGAATAATTATTTAAGTCTCCCTATTCTTTGTAGCAGCGTTGGCTTTTTGTTTAATTTTATTTTCAGTACTTTGATGAAGAAAATCTCATAATTCTCTGAGAATACAGTGTGGAGATGATTTTTTAATACATATATATCTTATAGAATATATGGGTATCCCATTTTTAAGGACCTCATATTCTAAATATTAGAGAATATGTTATAAAGAAACATTTAACTGTAGACGGAGAGACACTTCATAAATTGAAACAATCCACTCCCTTCCCATTCTTTAGATATGTGAGCAGATTGAGTGGCAAGAGCAGGGCATGTAGACTAGTGATTGATTACAACCGTGAAACGGAGTCGGGGGCCAGGACATTTACTCATATGATTCCAATTCATGCTTAACACAAATTTAATTATCTGCAGGACACTGGGTGGCTCAGTTGATTAAGCATCTGCCTTTGGTTCAGGTCATGATCCCAGGATCCTGAGATCAAGCTCTGCCACATAGAGCTCCCTGCTCACCAGAGAACCTGCTTCTCTCCCTGTTCAAGCTCTCTCCCTCTCTCTAATAAATAAATAAAATTTTTAAAAAATTAATTATCTGCAATTTATAAATATGCAAACTGAAATTCAGTGAAGTTAAGTGACATATCATGGGCATGCAGAAAACAATGGCAAATTAAACCCAAAGTTTCCTGTTTCTCCATGCTGTGCTCATTAAAAAACATAAAAATTGAAAAGTAAAATAAAGTGTCCAACAAAACAACCTTTTCTTTTTTAAATTTTCTTCCATATAGATGCCCTCTTACTGATGTTTAAATAATTATAAGCATCACAACTATTTACTATTTCAGTGTTGGTTTCCTGTTTTTCCTTTTTACCAATATACTATCATTTATCTACCTATATGCCTAAAAGGAGATACTCATTCTATTTGCAATGTTTTTTTATTTAAATAAGTGTTTCATATATGTAGTAGTATGTTTCTACATAGCATTCCTTTTTTTTTTTTTTTAAGATTTTATTTATTTGACAGAGAGACACAGTGGACAGTGAGAGAGGGAACACAAGCAGGGGGAGGGGGAGAGGGACAAGCAGACTTCTTGCTGAGCAAGAAGCCTGATTCGGGGCTCGATTCCCGGACCCGGGGATCATGACCTGAGCCGAAGGCAGCTGCTTAATGACTGAGCCACAGAGGCGCCCCTCTACATAGCATTTTTTGATGGTTGAGATTATCATGACAAAAACATAATTCCAGTTCATACTATTTCCAAAATGACACAACCAATTTACAAAAGTATGAGTTCTAAACTCACTTTGCTAAAGTACCTCTAGTATTGAGTTAGTATACATATATTTTTTAAGTTCTAAGAACAATACTATATTTCTTAATTCTATTTTTTATTATTTATAGAATTCTTTATTACTTGCATTTTACTTAGTTAATTTTTTCCCTATGTATTTTGGTTTTAGTTCTTTATCTATTGGGCACTTAAAGTTTTCCTAACAATATATATGTGTCAGCTGTGGTATAATTATTTTATATTGCCTATCACATAAATGTAATTATTAAAATTACCTCATAAGAGAGGAGTTATTTTCTGTAAAGTTATATCTCGAATTGAGATGTGATGTCCAAGCCATATTTAAGTGCAATTCTGTGTGATTATCAACTGTTTTGGTATTTTCTACTCTTAAAGCTTCCTTTTTTATCTATCTATGTAAATCAAATATCTAGGTTGGCCTTGAAGGTCCCAGAGATTCTTCAGAAATTTATACACATAGTTATCTATGTCCCAAATAGTCATTGAGGGCTATTAATAAATCCAGGATCTCTGAAATATAAACATCAGTAGTAATTTTGGATTGTAATTTTGTGATGATATCAATTGTATTTTCTTTCATTAGGAAAAATTTTTGAAGTTAATGTTAAGTTATTGTCTGAGGGGAAAACAATGCAGTGTGTTCCTGATATATGAACTAGCAGCAGTGTATGCACCACATATTTGTAACTGACAGTGCCTATGGCTCCATTAGATCTGATTCATCAGTCATGTCATCTTCTGAACTTCTGTACTAGAAATAGCAGCAAAGCTGGAGTGCCTTTTGAGATGTCCTTTCACACTTCCATAAGGTTATTGTACATCCATTAATACAGATGACAAAAGAAATGTCATCTGCATTGAATGAATGGATGCCAAGACACTAAAAGCCCCATTGTCTCAGGTGAAGGGGCAAATGTGCAGCCTTGGGAGATGGAAATTTCCAATTCTCTATCTTATGTAGTCACACATGATGCACATTGTCCTTACAAATTTGTGAGATAGAGGATCATCAACGAGCAAGCAACATGACATATATAGCTGGACCTTGAAGTTAGCCCACATTAGTCTTCATCTGTTTTTAACTGATGGTCTCTGTTTTGTACTAAATGTCAGTGACCTAAAAATGTGAAGCCATTGTGGGCTCCCGGGGCCATGATAGGCCCCAAATAAGGTCATGGTTATAAAAAGGTAGAAAAGATGTCAGAATTCTGTATGTGACAGTAATACAGAGCTGATGGCGCAGAAATGGTATGCTAGTTAGGAGACATGCTTGGTCAAATCAACTTTGGTAGGATGAGAATAAAATTGGAAGTGGGAAAATATGGGATATTTAATGTCAAAGAACCTACTAAAAAATCTCTAAAGGAGTTATAAATAGAAATACATGAAATGAATAAAGGTATTGAAGGAGATACACAATGAGTATTTGTAGTTTTTATTTCTTGTTAAATATGAAACGAGAGCCCTGTGAGCTAAGGGAAGAGTTTGGAAAACCAAGGGCCTCTACTATTAAGTCAGTGTTTGTCTAATCTAGTTCATGACTCACCGTTGAGCTATTTGAAAAATCAAAATTCAGGGCCATCATCAGAACTAATGAATTTGAATTATTAGGGATGAGGTCTAGAAAACTGGATTTGAAGCAAGTTCATAGTTGATTCTTATTGAGATCCACTAAGATTGACCAACCACTGGATGGGTGATCTCAAACTCTACTAGCTCAACCATTTCTTTCTGCTCCCACCTTCTTCCTCTGCCCCAGAACTCACCTTTTCCTGCATTCTACATTGTTCATAACAGGAGAAGTTGATGCATGCTTCTACAGGTCTACAGTTAAATATGAGATGTTCCAGAAATTTGTGAACAAAGTCAAGTCACCATGATCATGAGAAATGTACATAAATATAAAGTATTCAACATGTCTTAGAAAAATAAAAGATTATTTTTGTAAAGGTTGTATATGGTTTATATCTCACAGAATGATCATACAGCATTGAAAATTAAGAGATACAATGTTGGCAAGTAACTTTAGTAGGGAATGAGTTAAATGCAATCTCTGAATAAAATGGAGGTAAATTTTCCCCTGGTAATTCTGGAGTCAAAGAGAGTTAATAGATATGAGGTAAATAGATCAATCAATGAGGTTTGAATTTCATTAAGTTGGGATCCAGAAACAAGATTTGCAAATAATTTGTAAACAAAAGTCTCTTCCTGATGGGTAGGGTTCATGTTAAGCCGCTTGAACAAAATCTAACCTCCAGTGTCACCACAGAAAGTTCTCTCAGTGTTGCTCTTCTAAAACCTCCAATTTCAGTTTTCAAACTAGCTTTAGAAAAGAATTTCATAGTCAGTTTCCATCTACATTCTGAAAACAAAATGTAAAATAATATTTTATAGAAATACTGCTTTCAGTTTCAATTGAGACTGTTGGGAACCAGGCCTTACTTTTTAGTTATCTTTTTGTTAACATCCAAACTAGGAAACAATAAAACAACAACTAAAATTCAAAGTGAACATATTTTGATTGTTTATATGAATTTTAAAAATGATAGCTAACATTAATCAATTATATGCTAATAATCATGACAAACATTTATTTTCAGACATCATTCCAAGTAACTATCATGCATTTCCATTTAATTTAATGTAATAAAGTATGTAATAAGATTGCTCTTCATTATTTAGCTGCTTAAAAATATCCTTCTTGCTACTTGATTGTTATATCTTTGGTCTCTAAGTAAAAAAAAAAAAAATCTGGCAAGTATGCAAAGCCACAATAGGTAGGGACTGCAGTAAGGGAACTAATCAACAAGGAAGGATTGTGCTTCCTCTGACTGTGGATTTGATGTGTTCTTTCTCCTGTGTGATTGATGGGTATGAAGAGGGCACTCACAAGTTCATGACATAGACCCCCCATAGGGATGCGCCTTGGCTATCTACTCTCATTCCTTTACTAATCCATGCATTTACAACAAGTGATTATCAAAAGTGTCTTTTAATCATCTTCAATAATGGACAACTTTTCTTAAACATTCATAATTAACAGATCTGATACAACTAGATAATGGCAATGTGTCAATACTTCCCCAAGGGAACACATGGAAACTCCAAATGTTATTTTCATCCCTCTCATCTTCCATTGAGTTAGAAAGCAAATAGAAGGCAGGAGGACTGAGTCAACTAGAGAAATAGTTAAAAATTCAGACTCTGGAACAACTTGCCAGGTTTGAATCTTGGCTTTATCATTTAGTAGCTGTATGACATTGTGAAAACCACTTAATCTATCTCTGTTTTCTCATGCATGACAGAGGTATGAGATGATTAATTTTATGTATCAGTTTGACCAGACTTTGGTACTTGGTTGTTTGGTCAAACACTAGTCTAGATGTTGCTGTCAAGGTATATGCTTCATTATCTTTATATCCATACATGCTTTCACTATCTTTATTCATCCTATAAGTGGAAAAAGAAAAACAGCAGAGGCTTTTAAAAAAATATTTTATTTATTTTATTTTAGAGAGAGAGAGCACATGAACGGGGGGAGGGGCAGAGGGAGAGGGAGAAAGAGAAACCCAACAGACTACATGCTGAGCACAGAGTCCCATTTGGGACTCCATCTCCTGACCCTGAAATCATGACCTGAACCGAAATCAAGAGTAGGCCACTTAACTGACTGAACAACCCAGGAACCCCAAGGCTTTCAAATTATATAGACATAGGATGAAATTTTAGTCACTCATATAATACAGTGTCTTTGGAAAAATACATTCCTAAGGCTCTATTCTTTCATTTGTTAAAATGGTTATCATGATTTATCTCCCATGGTGATGCCATTGTGAGATGATTGGTCCATACTAGGCACTTAAAATTGATAGTATTATGTTAATTTTATTTATAAATAACCAGGTTACTCTAAATTGTCTTGCATTAACAGAGGGCAATTAAACTAACAGCACAAAGTTCACATTCAGAATCCTTTGTTTGTGCTAACTCACAATTTTTAGGTAAGTAAATTTTCCAAGGACCGTTAAGTGATATATATATGTCAGATACTTTTATTAATGATACTAGGTGACATTAAAATTAGAAATGACAGTTTTACAGTATAGAAACAAAGCATTATTTAAAAAAATCAATTTAGTCTTTGGCTCAAATGACCTGCTTAGTATTTTGCCAGTCACTCATCTGGCATACATTTTAAAATAAACTTGTGCTGCAAATGTCTTTCAAGTATGCTAGCTTCATATAGAAGGAGTACTCCACCTTTTCATTCAAAAATCAATGCACTTTACCATGGTTTCATTAATAGAACATCTTTAGTAGTAAAGTGAACTGATTTTTACGGAGATGTACATCCAAGCATTTTAACAGAGCAGAAAATATCCCATAAGACTTATTGCCTCATTTAGCATTTGCATTTGCATAGCATTTCACATCTATTAAGAGCATGGCAATCATTTTTATGAGTTAACAGTGACTAAGGTCAATATTATTTCTCCCATTTTCCAGAGAATATATTTAAGTGTAGAGAAATTAAGTGATTTCATCCATGCAAGAAAAAAAAAAGTTGTGATTTGCAAGTTCCACTGTCAGGCTTAAAGATACTAACAGATTGTTACACTCATGAATTGCCAACCAAATATTTCCTTCATTTTCACAAGAAAATGGGGGTGGGGGGAATGTCCAAAGATTACATATACAATCTTCTTTTTATAGACTTATATCTTTTTTTTGAAGAGAAATAAGTTTTATAAAAAACTACAACCAAAACTATTGAATATCCTATAGTTACATCTTTCTTAGATCTTTTCTTTCTTACCATACAGATCATGCCTAAGATGTTCTAGATTCAGTAAGAAATTAAGAAATACAAAGAGAAATAGGGGAATAAAATGACTGAACTGTTAACTAAAATGTGATGTAGTTAAATGCATATTCTAAGTTTTAAAAATAATTTTAATTGCTTAATTTCACAGCGAATTCTAGTAAAATATACTTTCTAAATGAGTATCCAAAATTTCTTTTTGATATGGAGTGAGAAAATGATTAACCCAAGATTAGTTTTGGTAGAGGACCAAAACCAGATATAGAATTTCAAGTAAAAACCATAATTCCCACAAGTATTTCCTGATATCTATTTATCTATCTATCATCTATAAGATGATTTAGTATAATGGAGATAGCTATAGGTCTTAGAAGTTAACAGGCATTACAAATATTATCAAAACTCAGAAGCAAAATTTTTAAAACTATTTATTACTCTGATGGCAGTGTAAATTTCTCTTACTTATATAAAAATCATTTAAAGTCACCCATACATTTGAGTACTGTCTATGGTGTCAGAAAAATATGTAGGTAATGGTAAATAAAATTATTGTGAAATTGAGTTAACATATGTAAAGTCATGTTGGAAACAGCTTTATTATAATCATGTTTTTTTTCTTACAATATTTATTTTTTATGTCTTCACTATTTGTCTTGCAAGTGCAAGGCCAGTACTTTGGGCACTAGGAATACTGACGAAAATCTATTCTTAAGAATGATGTATATAGAAAAAACAAGAAATTCTTTAAGGACAAATTATCACCATAATTTTCATTTTAGTCTATGTAATTTCCTTTTTCCTTTATCTCTAGATTTGATCTTTCAAGATGTAGAAACTAGTAGTTCTTCTCACTTTTGTATCTCCCAGAAAAACTTTCATGCATAGTGGGAAAAAGTGATGAGGAAACTGAATGTTCCTTTCTGCTCTCATAGAATAACCAACTGGCCTTGAACAAATTAATTAATGCACTACAATTTCCATTCCCCCATCTGCGATATAGAAATAATGACACCTTCCATGGTGCCTCAAAGAGGGTTATTACAAAATCAATAGAAATTTAGAAATGGATTAATATTCAAACTCCATATCCAATGTCGAAAAAGAAAAAAATAAATGACAGACTCAGCTTGATGACATTGAGTTCAGTGAGCTTTGGACTGCGAATTCTAATTTTTCTTTTTTAAAAGAAATTTTAATTTTAATTTTCCTTGATATTTTGTTTTTCCTTCAGGAGGAAGTAAAGAACTTTTTCTTGTTTTTATTTAAATTTCAGTTTGTCTACATAGAGTGTAATATTACTTTCAGGTATTCAATATAATGATGCAACACTTCCATACATCACTGGTATTTATCACAAGTGCAGTCCTTAATCCCCTCGCCCATTTAGCCCATCGCCCCACTATCTCCTCCTCAGTGTGTTCTCTATAGTTAAGAGTCTAATTCTTTTTTTTTTTTTTAAGAGTCTACTTCTTGGTTTGTGTCTGTCTGTCTGTCTGTCTCTCCCTCTCTTACCCCTATGCTCATTTGTTTTGTTTCTTAAATTCCACATATGAGCGAAATCATACAGTGTTTGCCCTTCTTTGATTTATTTCACTTAGCATTATATTCTCCAGCTTCATCCACATCATTGCAAATAACAAGATTTCATTCTTTTTCATGGCTGAGTAATATTACATTGTATATATACATGACGTCTTTTTTATCCATTCATCATTTAGAGATGGACATTTGGGCTGTTTCCATAATATGGCTATTGTAGATAATGCTGCTATAAGCATCAGGGTGCATGTAACCTTTTGAACTAGTATTTTTGTATTCTCTGGGTAAATACCTTATATTGCAATTCTTGGATTGTAGTGTAGTTCTATTTTTAAACTTTTAAGTAAAGAATTTCTAAAAAGACCAAAATATTTGTATTCCCACTAAAATTTATTTTCTTTATATTGCCAAAACCATCAAAGACTTACATAATCCCCACTGCTAAAGGCTAATCTGTTGATTTGGTCTCAAATCTGCTGATGTTCAGAAATAAAGCTGGGAAGGAAAACCAAGAACAAAACAATAAAAATTGAACAAGCATATATTTTCTACTAAATGTTTTTTTTTTCTTTTACAAAACAAAGCTACCAAATGACATTAATTAGGAAAATGGTATAGAATTTTGTGTATCCTTGGAGAGAAAATTGCGAAGGAGCAAGACTAAAGCATTAAGAAAAGGTTGCATTAATCACATGAGAGATAATAGTAGCTTAATCTAGGCCATCAGCATGGAACCTGAAGAGAAGAAAATAATAATTAAACATAAGGAAGAGGTAGATTGGACAGTACTTACTGATTGGTTGCCGGTGGGAAATAAGGATGAGGAAAGAGTCAAGAAAAATGATCAAGTTTCAGGTGTGGGTCACTAGTAGTGCTTTTCATGGAGTAAGGGTCAGAGGAAGATTAGGTTCAAAGGAGGTATAGTTAATGCTTTCAGTTTGGGACTTGCATACATTGAGGTGCCCATGGAATAACAAGCAAAATTGCCTAGTATAGGTGTCTAAATCTGAATATATATATTTTGTATGTACATAAATATGTATATGTACACACATTTGAGATTAAGAGACATGGATTGGATCAATAGAATTGGGGATTACAATTAATGGAGAATATCTTTAGTCTCAATAGTAAAGAATATTATTCAACAAATTTTCCTTGATTGTCAATTATATATGAGCCTTGATCAAGGTGTTGTCTACACCATAATAAAAAACAAGCTACAGATATGGTTTTGACTCTCATGATTCTACCACTTCACCCAGGACAAGAATGTATAGTAAGAGAATAAGATTCGTAGTAGAGATATTAAAGGCCAAAATTTCAATATGAACAGGAAAAAAACAACTGAAAGTTGTCTGGCATACCATTCTTCTTACATTGTATATTTTTCGCTTTCTGTTTGAATTTAAAGGAATTAAGTTGTTATTCTTTTTTAGATTGAACTTTCAGAGGTCCTGTTAATTTACTGTGTTTTTAAAATTACTCATTGGGGGTTGCCTGAGTGACTCGGTCAGTTAAGTGTCTGCCTTTATCTCCAGTCATGATTCCAGGGTTCTGGGATCCAGTCCCATATCAGGCTCCTTGCTTAGCGAGGAACCTGCTTTTCCCCCTGCTTGTGCTCTCTCTCTCTCTCTCTCTCGATGACTGATACATAAATAAAATCTTTAAAAAAATTACTCATTCATCCACTCTGTTCTTTTTTTCCAACAAACATTATTGAGTGCCTCTAAGTTTCATTTCAGGCATTGTTCAAGTTGCTGGAGATACAAAGACTAATAAAACACATTGTCTAAAGTCTATATATGCAGTTCTTCCTCTGTTGAAATTACATAATCTGTTACATTTTTTTCTATCATCAGAGATTTTGGAAGCAGAAAAAATAATCATATGTGGGCTATGTTTGGATGATAGGAGTAATGACAATAGAGCAGAATATTTCTGAAGGACAAGGAAGCCTGAGATAGCCATTATTGCTAAGTCAACCTTATTTCTCACTCTTCTTCTACTGGGCATGCTCAAGGAAGATCTACTTGAAGTGAGGCACAACCATACAATTTGATGTGGCCAATGAAATGTCATCTTTAAGTGTTAGTCCACAGTTTGACAAGCTCTCTCTGTCAGCAGTGTTCCAAAGAGTGAAGATTCCATCACCTTGGCTCTCAAATGAAGAAAATATGAAGACTTCCCTGCTTACTCAAAATGAACATATACCACGAGAAAAACAAGTCTTTGTTGCTTTAAACTATTAAGACTATGGAGTTTCGGGACTCTTGGGTGGCTTAGTCAGTTGAGCATCTGGCTTGGGCTCTGGTTCTGATCTCAGAATCCTGGGATGTAACCCTGTGTTGGGCTCCCTGCTTAGCAAGGAGTCTGCATGTCCCTGTCCCTCTGCCCCTCTCCCCCCTCATTTTCTCTCTCTCTCTTTCTCTCTCAAAATAATAAAATCTTTAAAAAGAATTGTGAAGGTTGTTTGCTGTAGTAGCATATGCGAATCTATCCTGTTAGATATAGCAACAAAAGTACAAATCTAAACAACAAATTTCCACTCCTAGACTGACTTGAGTTCTGTAGTTTTGACTAATAATGGTTCTGCTTATGATATGGGTAATGGGGAGGCAGAAATAAAATAAAGAGGGGCATGAAGATGAAAATCTTTCACTTGTAGACTTTCAAATTGATGATTGACTCCAGAGATGTGCTATGTCCTCCCCAGCCAGCATATATTGAGCTAACAACATTCCAATTTGCCTATGACTTAACGGGAACTTGAGGAACACTAAATTGAAATGTCTCTAGAAGCATTTGATTGGTTTCCTCCAGAGAGGGAACTTCACTGAAGAACTAGTTTCAGTTTTTTACTGATTAATTGTTCGAAGCATTATAAAAGAAAAATATGTTGATAGAAAGATTTTCCCCCTATATGCATTCATTCAATGGGCACAAGATGTCTTGACAAACAAGACATTCTCTTCATTTTTGTTTCACAAATTTGAAGGCACAAACACAAAATGTTTTATATTCTTGCTGTGATAATTTGACAATTGCATGTTTGTTTGACTCTGGTGTAAGTTACCAGTCAAAAGTCTCTTGAGAACTGGATAACATCAGAGAAAATGAAGTGTTTATTTCATTAGCTTTTTGATATGTATTACAGTTTCTTGTTTCAACCTGCAGGCCAATTCACCTCAATGTGCTTGGCAGTTTAAATATCACCTCTGCACATATAATAAGAAAGCAATATCCTTAATAGTGAGTGATGGCAGAGATAATTTAAAAGGAGCAGTGAGTACAGAAACATTAAAGCTATACTCATTAATTTTAAACCAGGGCAATGTGGAGCAACTCACTGATGTTTCATCTTTTTATTCTGGCATGTAGATGACAGCAAATCTTTGGTAGTTGAAATCAGGGTAGCAGGAAAGAGAATAAGAAGCCTGGTTGACCCATTAGAATAGTTGATGAGAATTTCAAAGTCCTATTTTACAAAATGTTAGAATCTTTAAGACCAGTGATTTTCAACTGTAGATGAGTTTGCTTCCAGTGGACAGCTGGAGACATTTTGAGTTACCATGACTGGAAGGCTGATATAGGTCCACTGGTATCTAGTGTGTAGCCCAATATAACAATATTGTCAATTGAGGGATCCTATTTTAGACCAGCTTCCTCATTTTACAGATACTATATCTAAGACTTGTTCACCTATGCCAAATTATTTACTAAATGTCTATGATTATCCAGGCCCTATCTTGAGTAAAAGGGCCACAACAATGAAATACAACAGTAAAAATTTTCCTTCAGAGGGTTTGGGGATAGAAGAGGAAGAAGGAGAGATTGTGACCCATATAAACACTTTCAGCAGAAATACCAAGTGAAAAATACCTGGAATTTTTGAAACCTGAAATTTCTCTGTGCTTATGTTCATGTCTCCTTTATTTCATGAAGCCTGACATCTAATAGTCTAATATACTAAGTGAAAGAACAAACAAAATAAACCTATTATCATGCCTTAAAATAATAAAAGCCAAAGTGCCATCATTCAACTTTTTTATAGAACGATAATGGATTCCAAGCACATCTCTAAATGTTGGGCATATTGGAGTTAATAAAAGAGACAAAAATCCCTGCTACCCTGGAACTTACATTTTAGGAAGGAGAAACATAAAAACCAAATAATTTGGTAAAATTTTAAGATTTGGGGTACTTATTTTTTAAAAAGATTTCATTTATTCATTTGAGAGATAGAGTGAGTGTGAGAGAGCATGAGCCAGGGTAAGAGGAAGCAGGAGAGGGAGAAGCAGAGTCCCTACTGAGCAGGGAGTCCAATGTGGGGCTGATCCCAGCACTCTGGGATCATGATCTGAACCAAAGGCAGACCCTTAATTGACTAAGACACCCAGCGCCCCATATTTAAGGCACTTAGCAGAAAGAATAATGTTGAAAAGGAAGAGAGGTTATTTGCTAAAGGATTGATTTATAGTAAATATTTCCACTAAAATATTGCTTGAACTGTCTATGAAAATTGTCAAGACAATTTTTATCCATAACAGAATATTTAAGCTTAAGAGAGAAAAAACAAATGAACAGAAAAGATGGTGGTAGGGAGTTCTGGGGTGGAAGCAGAATTAAAATCTTAAACACTGTGGTCAAGGAATAACTTACAGAAAAGGTGACATGTGAGCAAAAGCCCAAAGAGGCAGAGGCAATGACCCAGGTAGATACTGGTGTGTGGGGGGGAGGTAATATCCAGGAAGAAGGAACCATCAGTGCTATTCAGTGCGTACAGTAGAATCAACAACAGAAATGGAATAGGACTTGGTTTCTGAGAGAGAGTGGGGCTAGAGGTAGAGAGGCAGAGTTAGTATATCACAGCTTGTAGGGGAAACTGGTTTTCACTCACACTAAAATGGGGAGCCATTGGCAGCCTCAGTAGCTCAGTGAAGGATCTTACACATGTTATAACAGAATCATTCTGACTAACTGTGTTGAGACAGTACAACAGGGGGATCAAAAGAATGAATGGAGGTCCAGAGGGGAAGAAGTGAGACCACTTGGGAGGCTACCTCCATAATCCCATTGACTGATGATGGTGCCTTGGATCAGAGGACGAGCAGAAGCAGGGGACATCATGAGAATTGTTCACTTTCTGCATACATTTTGATAATATTGAAAGTAGAGCTTAGAGAATTTGCAAGTTGATAGAATGTAAAGTGTGAAAGGAGAGAGTCATGGACGGCTCTAAGGATTTGGTCCAGAACACGTGGAGGATAAGAATCTCCATTTACTTAGATAGTGAAGGTTACCAGAAGAGCAGGTTGAACAGGTGAGGGAGAGTAATACCAGGAGCTCAGATTCAAAAAATCATTGATGTTACTTTACCTAAAATACTTTAGGTAAAGTATTTAGGTAAAATACTTTACCTAAAGATGGCAATATGACTGGAAAGTGACTTGAAAACAACACTTAAGCCTATAAACAGCCAGGCTTCTCATAGTATGTGAGCTTGTATGATTATACTTCTCCCTTCATCTTTTATTTGTTTGACCCCAACTGTCTCTTTTGCAATTTTTTTCAGAATAGATTAATTCTCACCTATGTCTCTTACTATGCATTTTTTGCACCTCTGAAGATTGAGTCCCTGAAGGCTTCATACAATATAATCACATGATCACTTCATGGTTCATCACATTGCAAGGTTATAAATACTGAGTAAGCCATGACCAAAATGCTTCATGGGATCGGACAATGCATATTCTTTAACAGTAGCACCAGAGCTCCACAATTTAGGGATAAAATAATCTGACAGCTGGAATATTGTATTTTTATAAAGATACAAAAAATTAAAAGACTTTTTCCTTAATATCTGAAAACATCTCTACTAGCAAAATGATTTCATGAATTTAGAAATGTCTGTCAACTAAAAGGAACACATTATACTGCAGATAATAAATGATATAAATTGAATATCAATAACTATATGGTCATGTACTACTTTGAAAAGAGTTTACAAAAAAAGCTGTTTGCTATGTTTCATCCCCACTGTGTCTGAGACGTGTATGTGTCTTTTTCTTTTTTTTTTTTTTTTGTCTTGGGTTTGTTTTTTGCTTTTCTTTTGTCAGGACTACATGGATGCTCAAAGAAAATTGTAGTTTAAGAAAAAGAATCCCTTGGGGTGCCTGGGTGGCTCAGTCATTAAGCGTCTGCCTTCAGCTCAGGTCATGGTCCCAGGGTCCTGGGATCAAGCCCCGCATCAGGCTCCTTGCTTGGTGGGAAGCTTGCTTCTCCCTCTCCCACTCTCCTTGCTTGTGTTCCCTCTTTTACTGTGTCTCTCTTCCTCTGTCAAATAAATAAATAAAATCTTTTAAAGAAAGAAAGAGAAAAAGAAAAAGAAATCCTTAAATCATTTGAGTTTTTCTTTATCCACAGGAAATGTAAATATAATATTTATATAATATAATATATTATTTAATATATTTAATATTTATATTATATAACACGTTATATGTAATATAATATGTATATATGTTATACATATTGTCATACATGTTATAACATGTTATACATGTTATATAATATATATTATATAGCATATTATAATATATGCTAGCAATAATAATATCATATTATATAATAATATAAAATTAGTGTCTGTCTTGTAATTTGTATTTTGTTTGTTGGTCTTCATGTTCTACATGATGATTAGGGCTAATGGATTTATGCACAATTTATACAACTTCCACTCTTGGTGTCTATAGTCCCTTTCTGATAGTGCTAAAAGCTACATTTCCCTACTTCATAGTGTCTTGTGTTTAACTATATGATTGCACTTCCGAGTTCATCATCTCAGAATGAATGTAGATGGAAAGGAGAGAGGAATTAGCTTTGCATACAGAACTCAAAAACTTTAAAGGATATAAAATGTCCTCTGCAGACTAGAATTAAAGTATACTGCATTGCATGCTTTGTTGAATTATTGATTCACTCTCCTATTTATCTATCTCATGTTTCATAAGCATAAGCTGATCTGTGTTTTAGAACCTTTAATGACAGATACTCATGAAGAAATATGGAGAGAGCAGATGAGATTTACTAGAGGTTTACCATGTGAGAATATGCTTCAAAAGCAGCTCAGGGATGCACATTACATACCACAGTAGAATTTTAAAAGCATCTTACAAACCACAGAATCATGCCTTGACATTTAAGTCATATAATATAAGTTTTCTTCTGAATATTTGCCCCTGCTAAGATCTTATATAGAGAGCCTGGCTTGTATCCATTGGTAGGGAAGACAAACTTAGGGAAATTTGCAAAATTCTGCAGTGTACAAACCTACCTTAACATTGATGTAGGAGAAGCTTAAAGTTCTTTATCTTTTTTTTTTTTTTTAAGATTTTATTTATTTGACAGCGAGAAACACAGAGAGAGAGGGAACACAAGCAGAGGGAATGGTAGCAGGAGAAGCAGGCTTCCCGCGGAGCAGGGAGCCTGATGCGGGGCTCGATCCCAGGACTCTGGGATCTGACCTGGGCCAAGGCAGAAGCTTAACGACTGAGCCACCCAGGTGCCCCTAAAGTTCTTTATCTTATTTTTTGTCTACTTTCATTCTGAGAGAAGTAGATATGTGTTCTGTTCCTTCAGGGGAGTTCATTTATTGATAGGAAAATTTTTCAGTAACATATTGGACTATAAACCCACCTTTTCAGCACCCGGATATACCTCTATATTTAGAGTTGTATCTGTTAT
Source organism: Procyon lotor (assembly GCA_028646535.1). Lineage (NCBI taxonomy): Eukaryota > Metazoa > Chordata > Mammalia > Carnivora > Procyonidae > Procyon > Procyon lotor. The sequence goes on from CM053604.1 coordinate 17,669,166, forward strand.
ATCTTAGATGTAGTGAAGAATTATCAGTGAAGTGGAAAGAGAGAAAGAACCAGAGAGAAAGAGAGAGAGACTTAGAGACAGAGAATATATTGGGAAATGTCTATGGAAGAAATAGAGCATGGGTTATAAAGAGGCAGTGAGTTTGTATACAATCTTTACACATACTTGAGTGCCCATTACACTTTGCCAAAAAATCGGAGGCAAAGATTCTCTCTGACATGCCAAATCCTTACTGGCATTATTTCATGCTCTGCTCAGTGCTCTAGGGAATCCAACAGTGTGATAGCAACACTGTAAATGACAATGAGTGGGAATCAGGCATCTTCGCTAGGTATATTAGTTTCTACACTTGAGCATCTAGGAGTACCAGAAGACTCCTGCTTTACTAGATTTGACAATCACGGTACAGGGGGTCTAAGGATTAAATTCAGTTCTCTTTCTAGAACTCAGAAGAGTAGTATAGAATCCTCCACAGTTAACAGTAAGAAAATAAATCCAAGATAATGCAATAAATTTGACAATATCTAACAAAGTCAAACCAAAGGGGGGTAAATCTGCAAGAGCAGCAAAAGCTCATGGGTCAATATAACACTATTTGTTATGGGTTTCCTTGAGGCTGTTAATGTTAATAACATCTAGTCATCACTAGCAAGTACTGATGATATAATATTGGAATACATAGAGTTGAAGACAATTGAGTACTGGCTGAGGAAGAGAGATAGTTCATGTACAAACTCTAAAAATACATTTTTTGACCACTAGATTATTATATTTGATGATAATGTGCCACAGGTAAAAATTCTCTATTCCTTATATGTTGAAACTTGACATTTTTTTTAAACTTGACATTAGTTGGAAGGAACAATTAGCACATGGCATGGGTGATAGATATATTTAACATCCTTACCTGATTAGGTTAAATTTTCACTAATGACTCTTAAAACCATTTGGTAACTGGAACTTATCTCCCTTTGGCATATCTTATTACATACATTCTACAGTAAACCTCTTCTTTCAAATTGAAACAATTCCCGGGGCGCCTGGGTGGCTCAGTCGTTAAGCGTCTGCCTTCGGCCCAGGTCATGATCCCAGAGTCCTGGGATCGAGCCCCGCATCAGGCTCCTTGCTCAGCAGGAAGCCTGCTTCTCCTGCTTCCATTCCCTCTGCTTGCGTTCCCTCTCTGGCTGTGTTTCTCTCTGTCCAATAAACAAAATCTTTAAAAAAAAAAAAAAAAAAAAAATTGAAACAATTCCCATCTAGTTTATGTCACAAATCCATCCATATCTTCAGTAATGGGTCCAATCCCCTTAAAGTAGAGGAAAATATGAGCCAAAATTCATTTATCTTCTTATTCACCAATTGCTTATCCACATAGCATCTGGCACACAGTGGTTGCCTACTGTGTATCCAAAATGCAAGAATGCGCATATGTTTAATAATTAATTGATGCTCATACCATTCATATTTGTTGTGTGATGAAACAAGTCTGTAACTCAGTGTTGACATCATAAAACTGCTTCCTGTATTTATTTCAAGTACCTTATAAAATGGCAGTGCCACTTACTTAAATCTCCAATTCCTAACTTCAATTCATGATGTATTTAACCTAGCCAAATTAAAAATTTCAACACTCACATCAAAACTTAGGCCTGAGTATTGCTTTAAGCATTTATGACAGCTTAAATCAGATATGCTTCAAGTCTTTTTAAATGTCCACTTTGCTATTAATTTATTATTATTAAAGAAAATTATCTACATTTTATTTGATGAAACAAATATTTTTAATTTAGAGATGACATGATCAGAAATTAAAGCCACTCTGAGCTCACAGATGCAAAATGCCTTTTTTAGAAGCCTCATTCACAATTCCAGGCTAGAGAACAAGATTGTCACAGATCTGGCCTCTGGTGAATTGTTGGCTATGTGCAGAGGATTTACTGCAATTACCCATGCTGTGATTTAGATTAAGTCACTTGCAGCTTCAATTCACAAGCACTTATGAACATTCTCATTCAGATTTACTTAAAAGAGTCCCTTAAACTTCAGACTGTTGTGTTGGATAATCACAGCAGCCCATTTACTTTAAATGCTAGATAAAGCAAATGTTAATATAAACTTCACCAAACTATACACAAGCAAAATAAAATTATTTTGTTGCAGGAAGTTTAGTAAACATCTGTTTTTACCTAAATCAAGTGAAGCTGATTTTGGTAAGAATAATAATATATACTAAAACAGGTAGGGTCTAAATGTTTATATTATTGCTCATTTCATGGGAAAATAATTTAGTACCAATTCTTGTAAGAAGGAATTCTGTGATTTGAGCCCCCTCAGAATGAATGAACAGATGAATGAATGAATGAATGAATGAATGAATGAATGAGTACATATTCATACAATTATGGGGACTAATGAGAGGTTGTGTCTCTTCAGTTCTGAAGTCGGATACCATGTCTTTTTTTTTTAAGATTTACTTATTTTAGAGAGCGAGGGTGAGAGCAGGTGAGAGAAGCAGCAGGAGAGAGTCTTAAGCAAATTCTTTGCTGAGCACAGAGCCCAACTAGGGGCTCGATCTCAGGACCCTGAGATCATGACCTTAGCCAAAACCAAGAGTCCGATGCCACTATACCACCCAGGTGCCCCAGGTGTTATGTCCTTTTTTGACATTTCCATCTTCTGTTTCAGCAATCTCAGGTAGCTAATTGCCCCCCACACAAATGCTTTGCCCCTAAACTTGCTGTCTTCTCTCCATACCCTCTCTCCACCTCTCTCTATCTGTGCACTCCACCAACAGCATCCATGTCGCCATTGTAACCAGCTGTGTACAGAAGCCTTCCCTACGACACAGTCTCTAACATTTGCTATTAAAGTGAAAAGAACACTGAACTGCTGTCCTGTGGTACACTCTGTAGGGTAGACCCCAACATTTTAATTTATGATCCCTGATCTCACAAATCTCACAGATTGTTTAGTTTTTAGGCTATGTTATGAGTGACTAGGGGCTGGGATACATGAAAAGACAAGAGTAATGGCTCTATCTTGTTCTTGCCCCACTTATGTACCTAGGTGTCTGTGTGCAGCCTGTGACTTCTTTGCCCAATAAAGTGTTAATATCCAAGCTTAGCAACAACATGGGTATATGTATCTCTCCTACGGGTAGGCGAAATGAAGAAAGGAATAGACTAATCTTATAGAGGAGAGAGCAGATGATTGTAAACAGCATTGCAATCCATGAAGCTTTGCAAATCAGAAGAAAGAGTTTTGACTCTTTTTGGTATGATTGAAAATCACAAAATTGTTTTAAAATATAGAATTAATTTTATCTATTTTATAGTTTTAAAGATCTGGGGGTAACTATGTGAAGATGAGATTGCGTAGAATTGAAAAGGAATGTAAAAAGTCCAGTTTTAAAAGCTCCTCACGAGGGGATGGCATAGGATTGTTCTCATATAAGAAGACACAGAAAAATGAATGGAGTGGGGTATGGTTTGGAGGAGGAATGGCAACAGGAATCACATGGATATGCATTAGTTAAGAAAAACGGGATGACTCCAAGTTTGCCTGCTTTCAGGGCTCTTCCTTCAGGTAAAAGGGATCACTAGGATTTAAAGTAGGTCTTCCCTTTCTCTTTATACCCCCCATAAGAATAAATGTTTGTCAAAATTTCTGTGTTTATGATACCTGATGATTTTAAAGAAAGTGATGTTTGATTCTATGGCACCAAGTCACAAACAAACAACTTCCATTTTTTTTCCCAAAATACATAATATAATTTTTTATATTGCTAAAAAGTTTCCTTTTGCAGTTGATCTTTTTAAAAAATATAAACAAATACATGTATTTTGTCTTTTTGAAAGTTATCTGTACTTAAACCTGTATTTTTATTATTATTTACTTTTCTCTCCTGCTCTTTCTCAAACTTTCTTTTCTGTGTTTTCTTATTTGAACTGCTAGTCTGGAGGCACATTAACCTTTTAGCCCATTCTCTTCTCATCTCATTTCTGTCCTCCTCTTCCACCTGCCACAAAGCTTGCTTTTTATCCTTGACGTCTTGTTTTCACATTCTTACTAGATTGGGAGATACTTCTCTCAATTAAATACTCTACTAACATAATAGGTTTCGAGTTAAGTCCAATTTAAGGGAACAGGGACAAGGAAGTCCACCTAATTATCTCTATTCTAGAGAAAATGGGAGTCTGCAAGTTTTCAGAGAAAACTTCACTTCCTAATTTTCAGATGCAGCCAGTCAATTTCTAGACTGATAAAATACAAAGGAGTAATTTCACTGGAAGAAAGGATGGTAAGCTGAACACTACAATATTCACACCCAACATTCTTGCATTGCATTTCCTTCTCTGTTTCTACCCTACTGCATGGACTAAACTTATAAACACTAACATCAAATGACAGTGATTGTTTAAACATTTATGCCATTCTTTTCCTCCAGTTACTTTAGTGGACTCTTTTGCCTATTTTATAGGCATTCCTCTCATTCCTCTGTGTTATTAAGATTTTAGGAGAAAGAAAATTAGTTAGGAGAGTCAATGGAGAAAGTATTGCTTTAAACATATATCCCCCCATATCACAACATTGTATAAATACCCATCTATTTTTCTTTATTTTTTTTAAAGATTTTATTTATTTATTTGACAGAGAGAGATCACAAGTAGGCAGAGAGGCAGGCTGAGAAAAGGGGAAGCAGGCTTCCTGCTGAGCAGAGAGTCAGATGCCCTGCTCTATCCCAGGACCCTGAGATTATGACCTGAGCCGAAGGCAGAGGTTTTAACCCACTGAGCCACCCAGGCGCCCCCATCTATTTCTTTTTTAATAAGACTTTATTTATTCATTTATTTATTTATTTATTTATTTATTTGATAGCGAGAGAGAGAGGGAGGGAGAAAGAGAGAGATGAGCGAGAGAGAGAGCACAAGTGTGTGTAGGGAGAGAGGGAGAGGGAGAAGCAGAGAGAGGTAGGGCTCCATCCCAGGGCTCTGGGATCACAACTAAGCCCCAGGCAGAGGCTTAACTGACTGAGCCACCCAAGCATCCCAAAACCCATCTATTTCTAATACAAAAAATCTGACTAAAATATATTTATTCATTCACAAACATTTTATTGAGTTCGTACTATGAGAGTCACTGTACTGGGCACTACTGATTCAAAAATAAATAGAATGGACTAGTCCTGTTTGTAATTGGTTCTTAAAGTTAAAAACAAAACAAAACAACAAAACAAAACAAAACAAGTCACCACTGCTGTCATGCTGCTCTCAGCCTGGGAGGTGTAAAGACATATCCAGGCCTTTGAATCTCTCCCTTCATGAGTTTCTAAATATACCCACAAATCCAGAGGACTGAAAGTGTAGATTTCCTCCCGGCACTGTCAAAGAGAACAGAGAAGTCTTAATTTAATATCCAAGGAGGTACTAGATACTCATTATCCTTTGAAGCTTGGCTCACTGAGCACTTTTTACAACGAAATCCTTTCACTTATCTTGCCATCTGAACCAGATAAAATTTCCCTGCATACTTAATGCCTTTAGATGGGCAATACCAAAAGGGAATAATAACGTAAATAACCACTACTGAAATTTCTCCATTTCCCTATAAAATATTATCATAAAGAGTTATGTTCTATATTGTTTGAAAAATAGATTATTTCCCTTCCTGCATATAACTCAGCTTTGGAAGATGACACGGTTAATATATTTCCATTTGGATTTTTCCTAACACTGAGGACAATAATGATCTGTTATTTTCAGAACAGTCGCAGCCAAAAGGAGGTAAAACACATTTTCTAGCGTTCTACTGTTTGATTGCTTTTTAAAAGGAGGTTTTCCATTAACTTTAATTAAATATTTAATAGAGATTGCAGCCAGAAAACATAATTTCCCGCTGAAATTAAATTACTTTCCCCAAAGAAAACAGTGTGGGTGTCTGACAGGGTGGGTCGGATCCTCCATAGAATTCTGTCTCCTTCTTTCACAGAGTCATTACTGACCTGTTATTAACACTCCAGGAAACATTTTTTTTTTTTTGGCGATTTACATTTCTGGATCATTCTCTCCTTTTATGCAACTACCCTAAATTCAGGATTTATCCTTTGTTCGGCATGTGTGGGAACAGATGCCTCAGCTACTAATTCTTTGTCTCATTTGGAGCATTAACAAATGAAAGGCTAGCTCCTGCGCAGATCAAGACCATCCCCTCGCGGCAGAGTCTTTTATGGACCTCAAGAGATGGAGTTTGATAGCCTTTCTGTGCTCAGGGATCTGAACAGAGGTGTGGATTCTTACCTGCTGACCTGGGTTCTCTCCACAGGTCTTTCAAGCCTTTCTCAACCAGCACTGCTCTCATGGTCTCCAGCTGCTGTCAATTCATTAAATGCTGATTTAGGTTTTTATGGCAACATTTGTCTCAGACGAGAGTTACCGTAAAGCTCATCATTAAGCCTTATAATTTTTCGTGCTGTATATAATTTATGGCTCTATTTTAAAATCGAATCCACCATGATAGATTGTCTAAAGACTTTGAAGATACATCATGTAGTTAGCTTTTTCTTGAGCATCATCTATAAAGATGGGATACGACTTTATGCTTGAAGAATATATTTTATTTAGAGCACAACAAGGCATTGATGGATTTGTCATAAATTACCTCCAAAGAAGAAGATCTCGGAGGACTAATAACATACACAAATGACCTCTGCCCATACACAATGACACCATGATCATTTTGGAAACATGATAGACATTCAAGAAAAATAATTGAACACAGTCGTTTTCTACTTATCTTGAACGGTATTAGTTGCTATATGAAAAGTCTTCTATGCTTTGGGTCTTATTAAGCTTTCATGCCTAAGCTGAATTTCTGAAACAGAGTCCTTCTGAGGCATATTAGAGCACATTTCTTCTAAGGGATTAATTGTTGCACCTCTAGACAACTATAATATTCATGTGATTATTCACCTATCCTTTATTATTATCCCTATGCCTAAATTCATCCTTTAAAATATTATTAAGGGGCACCTGGGTGGCTCAGTCGTTAAGCGTCTGCCTTCGGCCCAGGTCAGATCCCAGTGTCCTGGGATCGAGCCCCGCATCGGGCTCCCTGCTCGGCAGGAAGCCTGCTTCTCCCGCTACCATTCCCTCTGCTTGTGTTCCCTCTCTCGCTGTGTTTCTCGCTGTCAAATAAATAAAATCTTAAAAAAAAAAAAATAAAAAATAAAAAAAATAAAATATTATTAAAATCAGCTATGTAAGGTAAAAGTATGATTGTGAATCCCCAATATTTGTTACAATATTCTAGGAGCTTTCCATTGCTTATAGGATAATGTTCAGCATTTTTATCCTTTATATAGCATATATTTTTAGGTTTATTGCTGTGTTTTAAACATTTTTATTTATTTTTTTAAATTTTATTTATTTATTTTTTTCAGTGTTACAAGATTTATTGTTTTGCACCACACCCAGTGCTCCATGCAATACGTGCCCTCCTCAATACCCACCACCAGGCTCGGCATTTTTTTAAAGATTTTATTCATTTATTTGAGAGAGAAAGAGAGAGCATGCACAGGAGTGGTGGGGGGAAAAGGGAGAGGGAGAAGCAGGCACCCCACTGGGCAGAGAGCCCCTGGGAGAGGTCTTGATCCCAGGACCCTGAGATCATCACCTGAGCCAAAGGCAGAGGCTTAACTGACAGAGCCACCCAGGTACCTCTAGGATAAAATTCAACATTTTAACAAAACAAGTAAGAATTTTTCTTAATAGGTATGATTATTTACTTCCAAATCAAAGTCCATCTTGTTATAGATTATACTTAACAGTCCAACAATATTATCTTGTTTCTTACTTCATTATTTTTCATATCTCACTTTTCCCATAAATACTCATTGTGCACCAGCTCTCTGGAAACTTGTGCTCTGTACTGGGCGAGTGAAGCTGGACCTGGTCCCTGACTTTATGGTTCTCACAGTCTGCTGGGGAGACAGCTATTAATCAAAAAAGTAAATAAATATAAAATTTACCATGACAAGTGGTATAAAAGAGAGGACCATGGTGATATTTATGCTAGTGGTAGAGGAATTTAATCGAATCATAGAAATTAAAGAAAGTTTTCTCAAGGAAGAATTTCAGAGTAAAGATCTGAAAGATATTGATGCTTTCTTCACAGGGAGAAAAGGACTTTATAAAGAGAGAGAACACTTCCTTCCAGGTTGTCATTGATTTCCGAGAGCTTTTTCTTCTGCCTGAAGTTAACTTGTCCTTCACACACTTTTCCACATTCACCTGATTCAGAATTGACATCTCCTAGAAAATTTCCCTTATTCCTTTCTTATCAGACCAGTCCACTTCCTTTGTGTTCCTCCCCAAATAACACATTATCCACATTACATCATTTCTGTATTGAAGGGAGAGGAAACAAAGTAGAACTCAAATTGTTGCCCAAATAGACACTTTTGTTTCTATTAAAATTCTACCTATTCATTAAGGCCAAGTTAAAAAAAAAAATCTAGCTTTCTTTATAAAGTTATTCTTTATTTTCTCAACAAGATATGTTTACTTACTATTTGAAACTCCAAATATTTAGACTTATTTTATTGGTTTACTTCCTTCTACTGCATTTTTTTTTCTTTTTCTTTTTCTTTCTCTTTTTTCTGTTTTTCTATCTTTTTTTTTGCATCTACTCAACTCTAAGTGATTTCAAAAGCCTTGAAGGTAGGTTCAAGGTTTACTTATCACTGAATTCAGCATTTTATATATTTTTTGTTGAACTCATAAGACAAAATTCTTTCTATTTCAGCTTGCTTTATGTCAAAGTATCAGTTTCCCTTTATTGATCCCTGTAACTTTTGCCTATTTGAAGTGAAACTGTAAATACAAAGCATAAGAATTGCAGGACAAAATCTCAGCCTTCTTTCCTCCACAGGGTTTTTCAGTGTTCACACTAACATCATTTTGGGCCAGGTAATTTTTTAGTGTGGGGCTAGGGGCTGCATTATGCATTGTTGGAGGTTTAGCAACATCTCTGTCTCTACCCACCGTGTACCAGTAGTGCTTTTTCCCCACATTCCTGGTTATGACAACCAAAAATGTTTCTAGTCTTTCTTTTTTTTTTTTTTTAAGATTTTATTTATTCATTTGAGAGAGAGAGAGAGAGAGAAACACAAGCAAGGGTAGAGTCAGGAGGAGACAGACTCTTGGCTAAGCTGGAAGCCTGACATGGGGTTCGATCCCAGGACCTGGAGATCATGGCCTGAGATAAAGGTAGATGCTCAACCATCTGAACCACCCAGGTACCCCTGTTTCTAGTCTTATTTGCCTAATGTATCTAGATGAAAATTGCTGCTTTTTACTATGAAAAAGTCTTGATTTCTGCAGATAGAAACTGGGAACTCTAAAAATTTTCATGAGATTTTAATGTTCACGGAATGCCTGCAAGTCTGACACAAAGTAGATGTTCAACATTTACTATTATAACTGTTACAATTCTGTTTATTTCCCATCTCGTTCCCAGTGAGACCTATTATCACACTGTCCTTTTAGGCCAAATCACCATATTTCTCCAGTAACTTGAGGGAATTATTTTTAAAGGTTTGAAAATTTTCTGTTATTAGTGGTGGTAGGTGGTAGGACAGTGGGGAGTGTCAAACTAGCTCTTTCAAATTTTATCCTCATGTAATGTGATTTCAATTATTTTCCAAAAAAAAGTTATGACTTTAGATTTTATCCTATTGCCTGCCCACTCACTCACAGTGAGTGAAATTTTGAAATAGAGTTCTATTGACTTGATATTTCAGCATGTGGGAGAGATTAGAATCATTAGCAAACCATATTCATGTTCTCTTTCTTCTAGATCATTATAAAAAATGTTAAATAAAGCAAAACATCCACCCAAGTACCAATTGTAATTCTTAAACAATTTGTAGCATGGAAACTTGTGTAACGACACTTAAAACAATAACTGATTCCCCCTGCCCACATTTGTACAAAATTCCTCAGGGAGGGGCACCTGGGTGGCAGTGGGTTAAGCCTCTGCCTTCAGCTCAGGTCATGATCTCAGGGTCCTGGGGTCGAGCCCTGCATCGTGCTCTCTGCTCAGTAGGGAGCCTGCTTCCCCCTCTCTCTCTGCCTGCCTCTCTGCCTGCTTGTGATCTCTCTCTCTCTGTCAAATAAATAATTAAAAAAAAAATTCCTCAGGGAACTACTGCAAGTATCTGTTTTTAAGGCAAATATTTTCCCGGAAAGATGTTTATTTTAACATAGTCTTTTTTAGTCTGGGATTTATAGAATTCTCTAATTCTATACAAACCCAATTCTTACTTAATGTTTACTAAAAATTGTATAATGATCACATGATTAGATATGTACTATTTTTATCTATCTGAAATGTCTGTATTGTTTCTCAATTTCTTATTTAAAAATTTACATGATATATTGTAGATTTCTAATATTTTTCTTCATAAAATCAATGCAAAATTAATGATATAGTTTTCCTATTCTTTTCAAACCCCACAATTAGTGTTAATGATATCTAGATTGTTTTTGTTTAGATGTGAAGAATGTAATTTTTAAAGCATATGCTCCCAAATTGGTGGAAAATATAATTTAATAAACTTAGATTGACATTAGACATGTGTTCTGCTAATTATGAATTGTGGAATCACTATAAATGTATGTAAATTAAAGTTTTTACTTTTATTGTAGATAACTTAAAACTTAATCCGTATGTTAATAGTTCACTTTCATTCATATATGCAGTTAAACATTTTCAGTTATATATATATATTTTTTCTAATTTGATTCCAGACTGCTCATCAAGGTAATATATTAATTAACATTAAGAAAAATTCAAGCAAATATGTATTATAGATGAAGAGAAATGAAGACAAAAGTATAGAAGTCTTAAGCTGCAAATAATATTCCAGATCATTTAGATCCTATCCACTCAGTAGCAAATGAAACAACAAAGAGTGTACACAACTACCTGATCATCACTACTTGGGTGTCGTCTTAATCTCTTAATTTCTAGGTCAATGATATTCATAATGTATCATTGAATCAAAAAACTCTAGAGGTGCAAAGGTTTTCTACAAATCCTCTAATCTACCTCTCTCCTTTCTTTGAGAGCTTTTTAAATGACAAAGAACTTCATCCTCTCTGAAGATGATGAGTATATCTTTCTATTTGTTCAATGTGTATCTTTTTAGTTGTTCAACACATCTTACACATGCTCCCAATTTCTTTATAAATTTTGTCACTGGTTTAGTTTTGTTCTCTAGTTCAATATAGGACTGTTCTTCAAATGTTAAAAACAACCATCAGAATAGATATTGCAAGTTTCTTCAGTTGCTTTAAATACACCAGTGGTTCAGCCAGATAATTTCTTAATAAGAATATTCTAATTTGCCATTATTTCTTCTCTTTCTCCAAAAGGATCACACCTGGAATTAAATGCAATTTTTCAGGCATTGTCAAACATTTGAGACATTGCTGCCCTTGTTGTGAATATTGCAATTGCACTCATGAAGCCAATCTGATCATTTTATTAACTAGGGGAAAATCAGTTGAGTTAATTCAATAATATTAATAGAGATTGTAATCCTACTAGCCACTGCACTAAATGTGGAAGTTAAAAGATGAGTAAAGCATGTTCTTGCTTTCAGGCATACAGTAAGATTACCTAATGTAAGTCAAAGCTAACCAGAAGGAGAAGGAAATAATTTTTACTGGGAATTGTAGCAAAAATAAGGATTTAACATCTGATCTAAGTTTTTGCAGAGACATGTTACTTCTCAAAAAGAAAAATAAGTGAAAACTATTCTGTGTGGTAGAAATAGTGTATATAAAGAAAGAAGGGCATACATTAATGATTTATTTTGTGAACCGTAGTAGTTATCTACTTTCAGATCATAGATTATAAAGACACACAAGGGTAGGAAAAATAAAAGATATTTTTTAATGTGTATATATTTAGGAATCTTATTTTTTGTAAGTTTCAGAAAATGCAACATAGGCTATAAACTGACCTGAAGGGAGAGGATGGGAAAAAGAAAGAAAGAAAAGAAAGAGAGAGAGAGAGAGAGAGAGAGAGAGAGAGAGAGAAAGAAAGAAAGAAAGAAAGAAAGAAAGAAAGAAAGAAAGAAAGAAAGAAAGAAAGAAAGAAAGAAAGAAAGAAAGGGAAAGACAAACGACCAGGTGTTGGCCGCCTTACGGTTCATCAGGGGCTTTGGTGGCCATGACAGCATTTCCGCACAGAAATTCTTAGATGCCGCAAAGCAGACTGAAGACAACATGCTTTTCTATACCATATTTCGCTTTTTTGAACAGCGAAACCAGCGTTTGCGAGGGAAGCCTAACTTCACACCAGGAGAATACTGTGAAGACCATGTTGCTTTTTTCAAACAGGTTTTCGGAGACCAAGCTCTAATGAGGCCTACAACATTCTGAGACTACTTGCTAGTTTTTTATATATATAAAAATGTGTACAAAGTTAATTTATTGCATTAATAATGCTCTTTAAACTAAAAAAAAGGAAAGAAAGAAAGAAAGAAAGAAAGAAAGAAAGAAAGAAAGAAAGAAAGAAAGAAAGAAAGAAAGAAAAAAAGAAAGAAAGAAAGAAAGAAAGAAAAAGAAAGAAAGAAAGAAAGAAAAAAAATATATTGTAGTTCATGAATTATTTAGCTTGAGGAACCACTTCATCAAGAGGCTTTCATAAATCCACCAGGACCTGGTATCTCTAATTCCCCCAATTCTATTCTCCTCTTTGTTACTAGAATCTATTTGATAGCAAGATGGCTGACCAGTCCTACATCTCTGCACTGCCATGCCAACATGAAGGGAAGTCCCTATGTTTGAGCAGTTTAAACAAAAGTTTGGGTACTGACTCTCATTGACCCACATTGGGTTAAATTGCTCTCTCTGGACCAAACCTAGTATTTCTGAAATAAAATGTACTATTTGGCCAGACCTGCTTTCACAAACAGAGAAGTATCAACTTCACCTAAAACATAGAAATGGAAGATTGGGATAATTTTATCCCCCCTGCCCCCTTGCCACCCCCAACATTAAGTTTTTTTAAAAGATTTTATTTATTTATTTGACAGAGAGAGAGAGATCACAAGTAGGCAGAGAGGCAGGCAGAGAGGGAAGAGGAAGCAGGCTCCTCCATGAGCAGAGAGCCCGATGCGGGGCTCAATCCCAGGACCCTGGGATCATGACCTGAGCCAAAGGCAGAGGCTTTAACCCACTGAACGACCCAGGTGCCCCACCAACATTAAGTTTTTGATGGCAGGAAAAAAAAAAATAAAAGAAAGCCAAAGATATAGATGGAGATGAAATGTACATTAGAAGATATAATTTTATCTGAGAATATACCAAAATCACTTCTGTTTCATGGGCAGCTATTTATTCACTGATTACATGGTTGGCATTACCCATTACTTATAATCCTTGCAAATCCTCTGGAGGGTTTGTGGTATCAATCCATTTTATAATTGAAGAAAATTAAATCTGTCGAAGTGTACTTGAGGAGTGGCTAAATTTGGTCCAGGCAACTTTTAAATTAAAATAGATATTTTTTCTGTACATCTTAATGTTTTCACAAAATAATAATATTTATTTAAAGTAATCTTTAGCTCTACCTTCCAAAGGAATATTTATATCAATATTTATGAACTTTGGCTAGACATTGGAATCACCTGAGGAATTTTTTAAAATATTGAGTTCTGGTTCACACTTAGAGATACTGATTTTAATTAGTATGTGGTAAGGCTTATATATTAGGATTTCTAAACCTGTTCATGTGATCCAAATGTACCATTGAGCTTAAAAAACAAGCATACTTATGCCAAGTACAAAAGCAAGCAAACCAAACACAGGAATCTCACTCTATTTTGCATTTTGGGTTTATGAAATTCTTTTTTTTTTTAAAGAGAGAGAGAAAGAGAGAGAAAAAAAGCATGCACATGAGGGGAGGAAGGAGAAAGGGTGACAAAATCTTAAGCAGTCTCCATGCCCAGTACAGACCCCCCACAAGGGGCTTGGTCTCAGGACCCTGAAATCATGACCTGAGGTGAAATCAAGAATCTGATGCTTAACGACTAGGCTACCCAGGTGCTTCTTATGAGATTCTATATTAACAGCAAAATGTCAAAGTCATGATATCAAAATCGATAGAGACTGTATTTTCTTGTATGCCCTTACTGAACGTAAGTCTTACAGTCTTACAGAATAGCTCTTACAAATCATCACCATTACTAAAATCTATACTTGGGTTTTTTTGCATGGTTATTTACTAAGCAAAGTTGAATTAAATGGAAAAGACATGGTCACCACTATATAAAGATTTCTCTTTCTGAGCCTCAAAACAGTTCCCTCCTCCAAAAATGTGGTGGTTGACTGAGACAAATCTGAGAAGAAACAGGAAGCAGAAACAATGGCTCTTTTTATCTTCCATGCTTTTTTGAGCCATGTTGACCAGGCTGCCCTCCTTTTGGCATGCATCCCTAATGCACAGAGCAGGAATCCATCTTTTCAGCATTCTCATAGACCCTGGAGTACTGTGTCATCAGTTTCCATCACACACAATCCTCAGCTCCTTTGTAGAAGTTGGCTCTGAAAAGAGAGACGATTATCTCCTAAAGTCTGAAATAGTGTGGCATTGTATTTCCCACCTAAATTAAAAGACTGAAGAGCTTAGACAAATACAGTGATGTCAAATCTAGTTGGTAAGGAGTTTAGCAATGAAATAAAGTCAGACTTGGAGATCAGTACACATTTTTTATCATGGGCAGAGTAATGTATAAAACTCCTTGAATGAGTGCCTAAAAGCCATTTAAATCATTGCTGAAGAAAAAAAAAATAGGGCTAGGGTAAAAATGAGCCAGTTTTATTCTCAGAGCCGTGTCATACTTCACTAAAATAGAGTTTCAGAGTATGTTCTCTAAATGTATTAAAATGTAGGCTACTATATGGTATACTAAATGATATTCATAGTCTCATATAAATTCTTATAATAAACTACAATAAATGCTAAAGTTTAATGTATTTCCTCTTTTCTCTGTAGATGCTATTTCCACAAAGAATTCATCCAAACCTTTTCTAAGGTGTATAAGATCCTCTTTAAATATTTAGTAGAATGTCACTTCTTTCTGAGTCTGATAAAAGTAAGACTTTTCTTTATCCTTTAAACATAAAAGAAACAGTATCACTGACATCATTCTCTCCCTTAGAAGAGTGTTTTCGAATTATCAAAATGAAAAACCCTTTCTTCTCTAACTGAACTTAACTCTGCTGACCCTGAAAACAATGTCAACCACATGCAGCATTTTAATATCATAAAAAAAGTTTCCATTGACTGTAATTATTTTCACTCTCCAGAGGGAGGATTGTGTGGTCTAAGGTATTAAGAAAGGCTTCAAGTTTTTAAACATTACATATCCATTGAAAATACTTGGGGAAAAAAAAGAAAGAAATACTTGAGGAAATGTAATTCAAAATGCATGTTTTGAAGGACAATGTGAAGAATGCCAAATCATTTGGAGGTTCACAATTACCTTCATGTGACCTGCAGTTATAGATTGAAATCTGTAACATAGGCCAGGACCTGAACCAGACACCAAAGCCCCAGATGGAGTCCTGAACGCAAAGAAAGAGAATTTCCACATTATTTCATGAGACAGGGGAGATCATGGGTGTTTCTGTATGTGTGTGGTGTTGTTGTTGTTATTGTTAAGAGTGACACAAATTATTTATATATATTATATCTATTATCTTGGTGGATTACAGATAGCTTGGAAAGAAACTACTATGAGAATGAGAACTCCTGGTAAAATAGTTTGGACCTCCCAAGAACACTACATTCTCACAACAGGTTAATTTTACATTATATGATTGCTTACTTTTTAAAATTTTTATATAGAAAGTGTCCCCAAGTATTTGTGCCAATATTAATGTTCAGTAACCTCAATCTATGGAGTCTGTACATGGGGAAAAAAAACAGTGGGGTATAGTGAAGTGTATAAGAAAAATTATTTTGGGGTGCTTGGGTGGCTCAGTCATTAAGTGTTTCCCTTCTACTCAGGTCATGATCCCAGGCTCCTGGGATCCAGCCCTGCATCAGGCTCCCTGCTCAGCAAACAGTCTGCTTCTCCCTCCTCCACTCCCTCTGCTTGTGTTCTCTCTCTCACTATCTCTCTCTCTGTCAAATAGATAAATAAAATCTTAAAAAAAAAGAATAACTTTTTAAAATATTTAATTTAAAACTTATTAAAATATTGTTTATGTATTTAAAGTTACCTTCCCATATCAGGACTTATAGTTATGTAGCTCCTTGAACACAGACTGCTCACAAGTTGTTTCTGAGAATAGACACAAGTAAGGTACACTCTACTAGGTAAAGAAGATAGTCAATGTAACTGCTCTCAAGAAACACATTATCAAGTCTAGGGGTCATCATATGAGGAGAATGGACCCATTCCAGCTATAAGATCTGGAAAGACAAGTGCCATTCACAGCACTGGACCAATCCCATTAGGAACTGTACATAGAGTAATTGTGAAAGAGACCTCATGGAGGAGATAATCCAAAAAGAAGCTGCAAATTAATTAAATCATTCAACATATGTGTAGTCCCAAATGTGTGCCTGGCCATGAGCTGGTTCTTAATTATATTAAAATAGAGGACAAAATGATGCTCATAGAATTCATATCAAGAAAATAAGCTCAAAATCTTATTTCCTCAAAGAATTATTAAGAGCAGCTCTAATAGACATTGCATACCCCACTAATATACTCTTCCTGCTATAAAGAAACTGAAGTCTTGTTTTGTTTTTTTAAGAAATTGAATACATCTATCAGAGGGATATATTTAGTTTCAGGTGATAAATAGAACATACACTTTTCTTTCTTGGACCCAATTCATACAGCAATGAAATTATTTTTTAAAAAAGGTCTAAAACTACAAGGACAGAGAAAAAGGAAGAGGTGAAAACAGCAACACTGTAAATTTATGTATATCGTCAAGAAAAATTATACCAGACAAGGTTAAAGAGGCAGAAAAGACTTCATTCAAGCTCATTGTCATAGGGAAGAGAGAATGAACTTGAGTTTACTGAAACAAAAAGTGGGAGAGTGTTTAAAAACAGGGGACAAGTACTGGCAATGTTAGCGGAGAGGTTGGTCCATGTAATTAGGCCATCTCTATTTGCTGATCAGCACTTACTGACTTCCTATAGAGAAGAAAGATAAAGGCCCTGTCTTCCACTATGATTACCTTTCAAAGAGATGGCCTCTAGATCCTTGAGGAAAACATTCTGGATTATAAAACTGTCAAAAGGCTAGGAGAAGATTTACATTTCAAAGGAGCAGAGAAAGAATTTACAATTGTAAGTTTTCTAAAGGAAATATTCTAAGAAAAAGAAGGTCAAGGGCCTATAGTCAGGAAGAAATCTGTCTCAAGTTTAGTTAAGCTGAGGGGGATAGTTAAGGCCATTTCAGTTAATATATATGTGTGTACTGTGTTTTTTTACTTATTTATTTATTTTAATACTAGATGAAGAAAAGACAATGTAAGAAAGGAAAGAAATGTAAGAATTTGGTCTATAAATTATAGACCAAATTATGAGTAAAATCAGGTTTAAAAATCCCAGATAGTAATTAGTAATTAGCAAACCAAATCCAGCACTGTATAAAAAAAGAAGGAAAGTATGGCAGAATGGATCCAACATCTGCTTTGAAATGAAGTGGTTCTATTAATTTAGGGATATTTCAAACAGTGGATAAACTGACATCTCTGGGCCGCTGTTTTTCATCTGTAAAATAGGGATAGGTTTGATTTCCTTGAATGGCTGCTTCAAGGATTAAATACTGCATTTTATATAGTGTCAAACACAGTGTGTGGTAGAAAGAAAGAAAAGAAAGAAAGGAAGGAAGGAAGGAAGGAAGGAAGGAAGGAAGGAAGGAAGGAAGGAAGGAAGGGAGAAAGAAACTCAGTAAACAGTTCTTAATGGTAATGAAAATATTATTTCATGAGTAAAATATGATGAAAGGTTTAAAAATAATGCTATATATATATAAACTCAAATGTACAGAGATGTGAGAGAGTACAGTATATTTGGGGAAACACAGATTGATGTAGCTATAAAAAAAATAGAGTAAGAATAAGTGTGGGCTTGACAAGACAGGGGTCTGTAAAGGTAGGACAGAACTCAAGTGATAAAGGGTAGCATATTCTGTCCTTCGGAAATTTTGTAATTTATCATGTGGGTGTTAGAAATTCATTGAGAGATTTAAGCAAGATGACATGGTGAGATTCAAATGTTTAAAAAAAAAACTTTGTGGAAAAAAAAAACTTTGTGGCAGTAGTCTGGAGGGTAGGGTACAGGCAGCAAAATTGGAGCCTTAAACAGTGCATTGGACCATGGTAGGAGCCCGCTGAATGAATGAATGAATGAATGAATGAATGAATGGTGAATGAGATCATGATGTAGTAATAACATATTAATTTAAAATATTGTTACAAGCCTAATAGGTGTCGTATCATTAAAAGAAGTTGGAAATAGCATCAGGAGTAATATATAGACTCTTGCCCTTAAGGCATTTACATTTGTTACTCCATACCTAGAAAAGGCTCCAATAAAAGTATGGGTGGAAGACTCCCTCCACTTGTTAAAGCTGAAGTCAAGGAGTAGAAGAAGCAGTAATATTATGGCAAATTTTAAAACTATATACTTCACATGTTTATCTACTTTAACCATATTCCATTTCTGGCCAATTCTCCTTTATCTCTTTTCCTTGGAAAAATAATTGTTAGAGTGGAGAAGGTGATAAGAGGAAGGATATTGACAGCCTAGTGTAACATATTTTCAGATAGAACAGTTTCCTTAACTGTAATGCATTTAATAACTTCAAGTTTTCAATATTACTTTATTTTCTTGAAATAAAGTGGTCATATAAACCAAAGCAAATATAAAGGAGGTGTTCTAGTATAAGCAAGTAGTCCATACTCTTTTTCCAACATCAGTTGTTATGTTTGCCATACCATGACCATGGATCTAATGATGATCCTAATGAAGACTATTAAGAGATAAACTCGGATGCTCACATATTTTTACATTTAAAAAGCCTCTACCCATTTGTATGTGTGGTTATAGCAAAGGATATGACAATAGGTCGATTCCTTAAAGGAACAAACAATATATTTCATGTCTTAGAGTATTCCTGGAATACTCTATATATCTGAGGAATTTATGAGGCAGAATTTTAAAAAAAATGTATGAAACATCGTAAGACCAGTAAACAACAAATGTCCTTCTGTCAGTAGTAGTAATAATGTAATAAAAGTACTGTATCTACAAATTTTAAGATAATTAAATGGTTTTCTCAAAATCATACTGTTGATAAGTGGTAGATTTGAATTTTACTCAAAACAAATGTGTTATTTCCTTCTAATTATTAGAACATCATTTTACTCACAAATAAGAAATGATTATTTGCTAGCTTAAAATATATTTTTAGAGCCACTATATAACTTAATACTGGTATTGTAGGGCAGAATTTGATTTCATGTAGATATAAGTATACCTTGAGGCAAGTTTGTATCATTTTCATAACATAAACCCACATATTCAAAATAATTTATACTATGTTGATGTTAGGTGAGTATATTGTAAATGAGATTATCTAATACAATGACATAATTTTGTTGGCCACATTATTGATGGCATGAAGAAATATCATGTATAAAAGAGGACACACTTATTTTTACTAGACAGGAGGACAGAATGAGAAGTTATCATTGGAAGTTGCAAGGAAGCAGATTTCACCTCAACCGAAGCCATTGTCTAAATTAAGAATTTCCTGATAACTGAGCTAATTGCCTGATTAAAAATATAAGCAGACAATTTTCAAGCTCAAAGTTCTAGCATTCTTTGTGAAGGTGAGAAAAACAATTTGTGTTTAGGGGAGTTTTGGATCTGTTCCCAAATGGAGCATAATGACAAAGCTGGAGAATAGGAGTGCGATCCACGTCATACTCCTTAACTGTTAGTTCACTGCAAGTTTATTCATTTTCTTCATTGCAAAGTTGCAGGATGTGAATTAGGGCAATTAAGAAGAGGTTGTGACAAGAGTCTGAGAGCGAGCAAACTACTTATTGAAAGCAGTTAGCTAGAAGGAGAAAAAAATGTGAGGAATGAGGTAAGCAGATGCAGACATCTGGATAATGTTGATTGGCAGTTTAATGGCTTTTGTTTTCCCCAAATGAGGTATCCAATGATTGTCTCTGTTCTTTCTTATCATAATGGTGTATACCGTATGGAAATTTTAAGGAAAGGGAATATAGTAAGAAGACTGGGGAGGGCACTAAGTACCCACCTACAACGTACAAATTCTGACCGAATAGGTTCAACATAGACAGCGAGTCTATTTGTACTGTGTGTCCTAGATATTTAAATCCAAGGGTCCTGAACCATGATCTGATCACTGTTTCTCACAGTATGAAATATATTTACAGTATTTTGACTTATGCTTTGTGTGTGCAATGATTCCCGTGGTGAAAGTTATTTTACCTGGCAAAGTACTTAGCCACTCTCTTAACACCCAGCCCATCCATATCTGTCCTTGGGCATTCAATCTGAATATATTTGAATCTGAAATTCAACCTTCCCCAACCAAAATATAAAACCTAACAACTGTTGTTCTATGTCTTACTTATCATTGTCTGGTACCAGTAGCACCACATTTGCCTAACCCCAAATCACCCCGGGCATCTGATCTGTGTCCTTTGCCAAAGTCCCAGTGCTTCATCAGCAACCACACCCAACCTGGACTTAGGCAGGTCCTGCAGAGTGAATAGTTTAAAGATGAAAAGTATAACATGGAAATACTTTTAATCTTTCAACTCCTAACTATTCATAGGATAGAGGTCAAAGTCCTCATTTTGTTCACAGATGCAACTTCCAAATCATCTTTCAGACTTTATGTTTTGTGGTAGCAATGCATTATGGTACACTTAATAGTTTTCTTTAAGTCAATTAATCATTTTCAATTTAAATACTTATTTCAGCCTCACAATATGCATTAAAAACATCAGTAACAGTTTATACATATTTTTTCTTTAGTTGTATTAAAATAACCATATACTTTAAAATTCTGCTCTGGATATACTTAAAATTACCTAGTATATGTATGACAAATCCCTAGAAGCCTGAGAACATAAGACATTTTAATGTGTTTTGTCTTCCCTCTCAAACTTCTCGTTTCCTTCTCCACCTCCATCCCAGCATATTGAACTATGTGCAATTCCGTCACGACTCCAGATTAATTTGTTTTTTTTTTAAAGATTTTATTTATTTGACAGAGAGAAACACAGCTAGAAAGGGAACACAAGCGAGGGAATGGTAGTGGGAGAAGGAGGCTCCCCGCTGAGCAGAGAGCCCGATTTGGGGCTCGATCCCAGGACTTTGGGATCATGACCTGAGCTGAAGGCAGACGCTTAACAACTGAGCCACCCAGGCGCCCCTAATTTGTACCTGAAGTTTTTTTCTTGAGTTGCACTTCCTAATGAGCTTATCTGTGTCATAGACATTGGTTGTTCTTCGAAGACCCAGCATCTGGATTCTATGCTGCATAAATTTTCTCTTGACTTACTTTATTCAGGTCAATACAGAAAATTTGACATCCCTTGATCTGTCCATTTTTTTTAAAGATTTTATTTATTTATTTGAGAGAGAGAGAGAGAGAGATAGCAAGAAAGAGCACAAGCAAGGTGAGGGAGAGGGAGAAGTTGGCTCCCCACTGAGCAGAGAGCTGGATCCCAAGGCTCCAGCATCATAACCTGAGATGAAGGTAGACACTTAACTGACTGAGCCACCCTGGTGCTCATGGGTGGCTTTTTAAACTGGCCCTCTTATGTTAGTAACCATGGTATTTGTGACACATTTTTAGAGGTACCCTTTGTCAATTTTTACTAGAGGCACAGCAGATACGGTAGTTAGGGCATTGGGATCTAGAATCAGATGGTGTGGTTTTAATTCCTAGTTCTGACACCTACTAGGACTCAGAGGAGTTACCTTATTTCCCTTGTGTTCAGTTTCATCATGTGGGTCAAAACTTGTTTCATAGAGTATGTGAGTTAATACATGTAGAGTTCACCACAGTACCAAGATCAAAATAAACCAGCATTATTATGGCTAATAACAATAACAATATTTTTAAATTTTTATTTATTTATTTTTAGATTTTACTTATTTATTTGACAGAGAGAGATCACAAGCAGGCAGAGAGAGAGGAGGAAGCAGGCTCCCCGCTGAGCAGAGAGTCTGATGTGGGGCTCCATCTCAGGACCCTGAGATCATCACCTGAGCTGAAGGCAGAGGCTTTAACCCACTGAGCCACCCAGGTGCCCCTATTTTTTATTTTTAATACTTTATTAATATAACACTGCAATCTGCCTAGAGATTTTATCTTACCTCGGTCTTATTGAAAAATCCACGATCTACCTACTCTACTAGAATTTAGTAGGTGCTTATTTCATGTTTATTTAAAGAATAAAATAATGGTTCCATTCACTTAGCATTTAGGTACAATAAAGCAACAATGGTCAGCTTTTCTTGTGTACTTTTATATTCATACCTATGTATATGTCTAAACCTCTTGAAAAATAATATCTGGACTTGCAACAAAAGTATATACACACATTTATCGTTAAGTTCCTGAAGATAACTGAGGAGACTAATTGAATTTATTCAGCTTCAAGATGGATCTGTGCTTAAATTTGAGATCAAGGCACTAATTTCTAAAGAGGTAATGCAGACACACAGAAATACAGGCACACAGAGATGATGTTTGATTATGTGTTTTCTAGCAAGGCATAGAGATAATATCAGATGACTGAAAAAAGAGCATGAGTTACTTTGACTAATGAAACATCTTTACCTCTATGATTCAGATGGGTTACTTAAAAATAATGATGCATGTATCTGTAGATCAATTTTTTAAATATTTTATTTATTTATTTGAGTGAGAGAGAAATAGAGAGAGCACAGAGGGAGAGTGAGAGGGAGAAGCAGCGCCCCACTGGGCAGAGAGCCTGATGCAGAGTTCAATCCCACGACCCTGAGATAATGACCTGAGCCAAATGCATATGCTTAACTGACTGAGTCACCTAGGCGCCTATCTGTGGATCAATTTTAACCTCAGTGGTTTTTGGTTTTGCTTTTTTCCACTTAACGGCACAGAAAAATATGTTTGATCAAATTTAGTTGTGTGCTTTTCTTTCCTGTTTGAGGTCTATGTCACTTGCTAAATCACATTCAAGTTGGTATACTGTTTGTTGAAATTTTCACTCCACTGACTATTTGAGTTCAAATGGTCATAACATGCTAATAACCTGATTCCTGTTCTACAACTGACCCTGTCACTCTGAACTAATGAAGGTAAATTATAAAACAATAAATAAATAAGAAGCAATTACCCTTGGGTGACATAAGTACTGCTTTTAATTACTTTAAAGTAGGCTTTTTAGAGCCAACAATATGAACTCATTGTTTGATAAACACACTGGAAAAACAAGAGCTCTCATTTTGGCTTTTTATAAATTTATGAGGTTACTTTAATGGAAGCCCTTAGTCATACAAAGCCTGCTATAATGGAATTGTGTCATTCTTGGGGTAACTATATAATGATAGCAATAACTCAATGGAAATAAAATGTATTTATTCAAATTGCTTATCTTGCTGTGAGACAACATAAGATGCAATAGGAACTTTGATGAGTACATCTTATAAATTCTGATCCTGAAGTCTATTTATTCAGTCTGTAGAAATACAATTTTATTAACAAAGTAGATATGTAATGTTTTTGCTTTAATGAAAATAGGAGAGCTCTTATGGGATCATTCAGTTTTGGTGATATGGATAACAAACTATATTCAGTTTGGAATTTTCTAACCCATTGCACCAAATTCCCCAATGTTGATGCAATATTTGTCATATTCAAAGAAAGATGACCAAATAAGCAACCCATTGAGAATGTTGTTTACCATGTTTTGAGAGGGAGGAAAGGTCGAAGGAAGGACAGAGAGAGAGGGAGAGAGAGAATCTTCAGCAGGCTCCATGGGCCTATCACGCCTAGCATGGACCACAATGCAGAGCATGATCTCAAAACCCCGAGACCATAACCTGAGGCAAAATCAAGAGTTGGACTTTTAACCAATTGAGCTACCTAGCCACCCAACTTACCATCTTTTTTTAGGTTGACTAGTATTTCATTGTGTGTGTGTGAGAGAGAGTGTGTGTGCAAGTATGTGTATATTTTTTCTTTGTCCATTCATTTGTCAGTAAATATTTCTAAAAAACTCAATTTCATAAAATCCAAGATTGAAATAGTGGTTACCAAAGCCTGGGGGAGGGGAGAAATGGAGAGTTATTAAAATGGCATAAAGTTTTAGCTAAGTATTGTAGACAAACTCTAGGGATATGTTGTACAGCATTGTAGCTATAATCAATGTAATGTGTTACTCGTTTCAAATTTGTTGAAGAGGATAGATTTCACATGTTAACATGTGTTCTTACCACAATAAAATAAAGAGGACAAGAATGTTGTTTACCAGGTACACTTTCCTAGAGACCACAGTTTTGACTGCAGATCCATCTGACAGCTACCAGGTCTTCCCAAAGAGTGTCTTTTGAAACCCTAGTCCAGGATTTACTCCTGGGTGGAAATAGATATAGATATAATTTGTTTGAAAATAATTTAACCTTTTTATTCCTTGGAAAGCTCGTGCCCACTAGTAAGTCAATGATTTTATAAAGTTCTATTTATCCTTTCATTTATTATTCAATACATATTAACAGGCGTTAACAAGCCAGTAATGGAACATTGAATAAAACAGGAATGTTTCTCTCCTTTACAGAACTTTTTTTTTTTTCAAAACATTTTTTTTAATTGAAGGAGAAAAATGAACAAATAATATATTCAGGTGGCAATAGTGCTGTGTTAAAAGTTAAGAATGGAAAAGGGACAAAAAGATACTTTGGAATACTATTTTATAAAGGTTAATTAGGAAAGAGTCTAAGAAAAGAAAACAACTGAGAAGAAATCTGCAGGCTGTGAAGAAGCAAGTCACATATTTATTAGGAAATGAGCATCTCAAGCAAGGGAAGGAGTACAAAGGTCTTGTGACAGGAACATACTTAGAATGCTTATGAAATGAGTCAACCAGTCAGCCAGGAGTGGTGTGAATAAGACATGAAGGCCAAAATTTAGCAGAGATCACATACGCCACAGCAGGAATTTGGCTTCTATTGAGTGCATCTGAACATGCGAATGTCATGATTTCATTTTCATTTTTAAAGGATATTCTTGCTGATGAGTGGAGAATAGATTTTAGAATAGAATAGAATTATTCTATTATAGAATAATTAGAATAGAATAGATTTAATTTTATTTAAATCTAATAGAATAGATTTAGCAGAGCAAAGGTAGAAACCAGGAGATAAAAACAAACAAACCAACAAACAAACAAAAAACTTCTGCAATTATCTAATGAGAAATAATGATGGCTAGAGACTAGGCAGTGCTGACTGATGTGATGGGATATATATATATATATATTTATATATATATATGTATATATATAAATATATATATATATATTGTAGATATAGCCAATAAAACATCATTGATAGGTGTCTAGGATGAGATGCATAAGAAATATTCATTGGCCTGAGAAGTGGGAAAAAATGAATTGCCAACTGCAAAGATGAAGAAGACAATGGAAAGGGCAAAAGGTATTTATTTCGTGAAGCATCAAATATTGTTTTTGGAAAATATAAAATGAGAGCTACTTATTATATACATAAGTGAGGATGTTGCAATGTTATTGGATATGGGAATCTGAAGATCAGGCTATGTAAAGATGAACACTAGATTAGATCATACGAAGAGTGAAAATAGTGAAAGGAAGTCCAACAATTGAACTTATGGAGATGAGGAGGGGCTTGTAAAAGATATTAAGGTGTAAAAGCCACAGATACTGAACTTGAAGTGAAAGAGAATGGCATCCTGGAACTCAAGGGAAGAAAATGATTCAAGAGTTTTGTCGTCATCTGTGTCGACTGATCTCAGTGAAGAGCTCAAATTGGATATGGAGAGGAATTGAAAAAAAAATATTTGGCAACAAGAATATTTTCAAAGACTTTGGCAAGAACCTTTGGGGGAGGTGAATGCTTGACAGCATGACTAGAGAGGGCTTAATAGATGGTGGGAAGACAAGAACTGAAGAATGGGAGTAAAAACAACTTTCATTTAGAGCAATGAGTTTACAATTGTGAATAAGAGACTGTGGATTGCTGAAAGCAGAGTGGACTGTTGGCTTGGAAATGGGTGGATTTAAAGTACTCCATCACCATGTTCAAAGCAATACATTGAATAAGTGTACCACCTTACTGTTACAACATTCTGGTTTTATTGCCTGGATTCTACTTGCATCTATCACACTCACACATACAGTATAAATTTCTACCCCTTAAGGTTATGAGATAATTGCACTAATTAATAACTTGTTTGACACTAGCACATTTTGGAAATTATATTATCCGAACTGACTAGGTAACTGAGAAAGATCATGTATGCATATGTGTATTTATTTTTAATAAGTAGTGAGACTACTTTATTTCAGTGGAATATAACATATTGCATAAGCTTGGAGATTATTTGTCAAGTATATAGACCTAAGTAAATATATCAACCCTGAATTTCCAGCATTTATTCACCGCTCAAAGAAATCTTCCTTTCCTGAAGGTTCTCCTTAACTTCTTGCTCTCAATGACATCTGGCTGTCTCCTATTAACACTGATTTCCCCCAAAGACCTCTCAAAAGCAATCTGTTTATTCTATCACTCTCTACTTAGGTGAAGTTTCAGATGGTGCACCTCTCCTCCTTGTCCACTAATGCTGGTCTCTCCCTTCTACCTCCCTCAAAACTCAAGCTGTGTGAGATATATACACTCATATTATTCCACTCAGGGTCCTTTGTCAGTATTACTGCTTCTGTCCAGGCCATTTTTTTCATCACTTAACTCATGGTCTTCCTCCTCACTACTCTAGCTGTTGGCTGTTTCAGAATCCAAACAAATGATACACACAACACCGATCTCTCCTATCCTTCACTCTTTAGCTCTAGCAATGTTGTCTTGTTTTTTGTTGGTTTCTTTATTTTTCTTTTGCTTTGCTTTGGTTCCATCTCAGCCCCCACTAGACCTTGTTATCGTGAAAAACAATCCATTTTCAAACACTTCATTCTGTTCATTAACTCCACTCTAAGTTCACTTATCATAGTTTCCTTTCACCAAGAATTCTTCAACTTATCAAGATTTACATTTCATTTTCTTACTTCTAATTATGTTTTAGCTCACGCGTATGATCTCTTTCCTCCAAATCCATGTAAATTCATATGTTTCGACTCTTCAATTGTCGTTTGACATTCCCTTATTTACCTATCTCTTTTCCAAATCACTTACCTTATAATTCTGGTTTTACTCAAGTGCCACTTTATCATTTTCTTGAACCAATGCAGTTGAGTATTGTGAGAGAAATATGACACAGCAGGGATGACTGGACTCACTTCAAATCAGTGGTTACAAATCTCAGACACTACCTCAACAGTGTCCATCAATACTCCCATTCT
Organism: Procyon lotor; assembly: GCA_028646535.1. NCBI lineage: Eukaryota > Metazoa > Chordata > Mammalia > Carnivora > Procyonidae > Procyon > Procyon lotor. The sequence continues at coordinate 17,696,855 of CM053604.1, forward strand.
TCCCTGGTAAAACCAATTGCTCCCTCCCAAGATTACATATTCATAATTGCCTCTGCAGAAGTATTTCATCAATGCACTATCAGTTTCATCAAGCCAGTTAAGTTTGTGCTAGCTAAGATAATATGCTCTATTAACCTTAAAATGGAAGATATACATTGTGCTAGCTAAGATAATATGCTCTATTAACCTTAAAATGGAAGGTATACACCATCTCTACAAGGAAAATCTAACTCCCTCCCCATAGTACCTACCTTTTATTCCCTCTCCTTTTGTTTTCTTAATGACCTTTAGGCAACCATATCTCCCTTCTCTATACTACTAGGATTTCTTTTTAAAGAATGAATCCCATGGTCCTGTGAATATGAATTAATTTTATCCATCAGAAGAATAAAATACAAAAATGATGGCAATAAAAATAAAAAAGAAAGTCCTTTGATTCCCACACTCCATACAAATATTGCCCCATTTTCCTGAGCTGCTTTAAAGAGAAATTGCTCAAAATAACAGAGTATCCAAACATAGATCTCTTACAAAGTGTTCCCAAAGTCTCTAAACACTGGAAATATAGTATACCTTTTATATTCTTTTCAAATAAACAATTGGACTTCTGGTATTAGATTTAGAAGTAGTAGGATTGAAAAAACCTCTGAAGGTTAAAACAGTGAAAAGATTACTGGAGACTGTAACACACTTTATTTTATTTATTTTATTTTATTATTTTATTTTATTTTTTAAAGATTTTATTTATTTATTTGAAAGAGAGAGAAATAATGAGAAGGAGAGAGAGAGAAACCACAAGAGAGAGAAAGCACAACCACAAGGGAGTGGCAGAGAGAGAGGGAGAAACAAGCTCCCCACTGAGCAGGGAATACGATGTGGGGTAAGGGTTGACCCCAGGGGCTTGATCTCAGGACCCTGGGATCATGGCTTGAGCTAAAGGCAAACACTTAACCAACTGAGCCACCCAGGCACCTCAACTAACATTTAAAAAATAATTTTATCCCATACTTTCTACCTTTCAGGGCCACCTATAGTAGTCTAAACTCATTCATTTGTTTCCACTTATTCATCTCCATTTTCTTATCATCTTGTTCTATTTGAATATTTGCCCTACCTCACCATTTTACTGTTTTTGTTAAAGTCATCAAAACTGGCAATGAATTTTCTGATTTAGTTATGATATACTAGCCCTTCTTCCTTGTTACTACTTTCAGTTCTTTGCTTCAGGGAAATGGCAATTTCTAGAATTTCCCATGACCTCACTGTCCACTTCTTCTTTTATTTTTTTAATTAACATATAATGTATTATTTGCACCAGGGGTACAGGTCTGTGAATCATCAGTCTTACATAATTCACAGCACTCACTATAGCACATATCCTCCCCAATGTCCATCCCCCAGCCACCTCATCCCTTCCCCCCACCCCCAGCAGCCCTCAGTTTGTTTCCTGAGATAAAGAGTCTCTTATGGTTTTTCTCCTTCCCCAGTCCCATCTTGTTTCATGGGAAACAATGGTTTTATTGTTTTCCCTCCTTTCCCCCCATGAATCCCCACCTTGCCTCTCAAATTCCTCATATCAAAGATATCGTGATAATTATCTTTCTCTGACTGACTTATTTCACTTAGCATAATTCCCTCTAGTTCCAGCCACGTTGTTGCAAATGGCAAGATTTCGGGGAGTTTTGACAGCTGCATAGTATTCCATTGTATATATATACCACATCTTCTTTACCCATTCATCTGTTGATGGACATCTAGGTTCTTTCCATAGTTTGGCTATTGTTGTCCACTCCTTCTTAGTCTTATGTACAGGTTTCTTCTTTTCTAAGGACCCGTGTATCCTAGGGACCTTGCTTGAGCACACTTCTATTTTCACTCTATGCTTTCAAAGAATGGATGTCATTCTTTTCTACATGTTTGATATTGTTATTGTCTGGATTGCCACTCCTGACCTAGACATCTTCTATGACCTACATCTATCTTGGTGTCTGCAATTGGCCATCATAACAGGGATAGATCCTAGATCCCTAAAAACCTTTCTTATCTTACTATATGCTACAAATCTACTCATCTGTGTCAGTCAGAAACCTATAAATTATCTTGAACTCCTCTTTTTCCTTCACACACTATATCTAATCCATTGGTAAGTTTTGTTTGTTTGTTTTTTTTAAGATTTTATTTATTTATTTGACATTGAGGAGAGAGATCACAAGCAGGCAGAGAGACAGGCAGAGAGAGAGGGGGAAGCAGGCTCCCTGCTAAGGAGAGAGCCTGATGCGGGGCTCGATCCCATGACCCTGAGATCATGACCTGGGCTGAGGGGAGAGGCTTTAACCCACTGAGCCACCCAGGCGCCCCAAGTTTTTTATTTCACTGTGAAGATATATTCTGAAGTTGAATGTCAAAAATATTCCAAACACAGATATTATATCCATTCTTTTTATCGATGTCTCTACAACCACCATCATCAGGCCTCACCAGGACTATTTCAAACTCTAACTGGTCTCACAGTTTTCATTTTTGTTCCCCTATAACACATCCAGTATTAAGCAGCAAGTATGATTATTCTCAGAGACAAATGAGCTGACATCACGTTTCTATAATGGCTTATAACATATTAATATATTATGACATATTATAACATATTAACAACAAAATTGATTATTTAAATCAAGGCCTAGACAGTTGTGTGGCATCTACTCTAGGTTTACCTGTTTTCTTTTCACTCTTTCCTTTATTGCCTTTGCTACATTTTCTTATTTACTTATTTATTACCTCTAACATTCCAAGTTTATTCTTGGATTAGGTTTTCACCCTGGTTAGTCCATAAGCTTTGAATATTCTTTCCCTGATCTGACGAATGTTTTCATCTTCTCATCATTTTGATTTTTTTTCCCTAGTGTCAGTTCCTCAGAAAGGTCTTTTCTAAAGATTCAGGGGTATCCTCTGGGGCTCTTTGGAGCTTTCTGGGGAATGCCCTCTTCTCTAGTATGCTACCCCACCAATGCTAACTGCCCTAACCTCCTCAGTCCTATATGTCTCCTTAATCCAGTGAGACCACCCAGCTCTATTTGAGTTTCCTCTCCCTGGGCCACATCACACAAACTCCCTCCAAACCACAGGCATGGGGATGATAGCATTTACCTGGCCTGATGACCACCTATCTCTTTTCAAAGAATGTAGTTCTGCACTGCCTATGGCCACTATCTGCCATTTTTTGTTTTTTAAATTTGCCTGGTTTTCTATTTGTTTAAATCTGTAGTGTAAATCTGGTCCTTTTTACTTCAGAAACCTCCTAATGGTTTTTTAGACATATGTGTTCTTAAGGACTTAATGTGCCACTCAGTTTCTTACTAGAAGAATTATAAGGAAAAGAAATTAATAAGCATGGGATTTACATGTTTTGAGGTATATTAGCCATTTTATATTATTGTTATAGTCTTATATTATATCATTACTATATCATATTATGTTAAACTTCCCTGTTCTTACAGTTTGATGTAAGATTAATTGAAACTTTAACACCTATTTAATAGGAAATAAACAACACCTAATTATGTGACTTATCAACTTTCTTCTTAGACAGATGGAAAGACTTAGCCTAGGCTGAGATTCCTTCATCTCTCTTTGCTTTTTTGTTTCTCACATTTTTTCTGTTGACATGGGAAATTATCAAGTGCTATGATCTTAAAATCTGGTCCTGAAGGTGAAAGAAAAATTTTGGTATTTTTTAAATGTAGAAATCTATCTTTATGAAAAATTATTTTTTAATTATGGAAGAAATTTAATTTTCCAAGTATGTACGTGTATATGTGTTTATGTGTGTCATATAATTGTTTTGTAATTATTTTAAAAGGTTAGAAGATAATTTTATTTTTCTAATCTAACAATTTTAGTTATCATCTCTCTTTTATCATAGAATTTGATGAAAACTGGGGTGCTTGAGTGGTCATTTGGTTAAGTGTCTGCCTTTGGTTTAGGTCATGATCTCAGGTCTTGGAATTGAGCCCCATTATCAGGCTCCCTGCTGAGCAGTGAGGTCCCTTCTCCCTCTCTCTCTCTGTCTGCTGCTCTCCCTGCTTGTGCTTTCTTTCTCTAATAACTAAATAAATAAAATCTTTAAAAAAAGAATTTGATGAAAACTAACCCTTTCAACTTAAAATAAAAGTTTAATTGCTATTTTGTCCTAATAGGCATTATCTTCAAAATACACTTAAAATAAGGTTGAAAATGTGGCTTTATATATTTGTTTAACTAAATATATACTATATATTAATATCCATGTATGTTATGTTAATATACATATACCTTTCTAATAATAAATTTCTATATCTGTGGGTTTGTCTGCAAGCATATGTTTCTTTTTTTTTTTTAGTTTCTTTTTCTTTTAAGATTTTATTTATTTATTTGACAGAGAGAGAGATTACAAGTAGGCAGAGAGGCAGGCAGAGAGAGAGAGGGAAGCAAGCTCCCTGCTGAGCAGAAAGCCCCATGCAGGGCTCGATCCCAGGACCCTGAGATCATGACCTGAGTGGAAGGCAGGGGCTTTAACCCACTGAGCCACCCAGGTGCCCCACAAGCATAGTTTCTTTCCATTTCAAATATTTGTGTACATTTTGATTAAAAAAATCTGATTTATATGCTAATTACAAAAATATACTTTTTTCTTTTTCTTTTTTTTAGATTTTATTTATATATTTGACAGAGAGAGGAAGGGAAGCAAACTCCCTCTGAGCAAAGAGCCAGATGCAGAGCTGGATCCCAGAACCCTGAGATCATGACTTCAGCCGAAGGCAGAGGCTTAACCCAATTAGCCTCCCAGGCACCCCCTTTTTTTTTTAACTTTATACAAGAACCATATTTGTTTTCATCATCTTTAGATAGGTTGACAACTTATAATCAACTGTAGATTAAACCAATTTCTTACCATAATCTTTTATTTACCATTGAACAATTATCACAGTTATCTATTCTGGAAAATAAATTGGATTCTTGAATGCTGATAGTTTGAATAGAAAAGCATATCAATGTCCCAAAGGTGGACTAAGACACATTGAAATATGGCACATTGGGATATGGTGGCAGTGTGTTAGATGGAGAGAGGGAATGGCTTCTTCTGGTGAAGTATAAATGGATTCCAATATAAGAAAGGGCTCTCCTGAAACGAAGCAAGGAAAGAAATATCTGTAAATTATTCCTAGGGTTCAGAAAGGAAGTAAATTCTCAAAATAAGCATGGAAGTAATTGTCCAAACCATGTCCAGATTCCTGCTCTCCTAAGGTCCTTCTCCCACACTGATAATGAAGAACAGGTAAACAAGCACAGGTGTGCAGGCATTGGCTGCTAGATGCCTTAGTGACTGCAGGAATAGAATTAATTTTGTTTACTATTTCTACAAGTAAGGGAGAAGTACAGGTAAGCAAAGTAATGGAAGGATTTCAGGATAGGAAGAATGATATTCATCTTAATAAAACATGTTTCTTGAATATGCTAAGTCAAATGGTGAAAAAACTTGACTTACCATAACAATCAATGTTTTCATCCTTAAAGATTCTACACTTTGGCTATCATAATTATTATCTCTTTTGGCAACAGAAAGAATAAATTAACATTTCAAGGCAATAGCTACACTGATCAAAATAATTTTTTTTTTTGGTTTTACAACTCAATCCTTCTATTTTTTAATGGATCAAATATCCATCCAACTATAGCATTTTTATTTATTTATTTTTTAAAAGGTTTTATTTATTTGACAGAGAGAGACAGAGAGAGAGAGAAGTAACACAAGCAGGGGGAGTGGGAGAAGCAGGCTACCCACTGAGCAGAGAGCCCAATGCGGGGCTCGATCCCAGGATCCTGGGATCATGACCTGAGCCAAAGGCAGAAACTTAACAACTGAGCCACCCAGGTACTCTAGCAACTATAGCATTTTTAAACAATTTTAATTAAGTACCTTTTTAAAAAATTGCTTGCTTCTTGACTTTTTAAAATTCACATTTAATTTTAATTTAAAAATTAAAAATTGAGTTAATCTTGACAATGACAATTTTTAAGAAGACATTGGAAAAAACTTATAAAAAACCTCATTGTGATTACTAAAATATTTCTCTAACAGTCAGTCGATCAATCCATCAATAAACAACACCATGCTTCATAAATAACAAAGACAGCTCTTATTACCGGCCAAAGTAAGCATTCGAGCCATTATTTATTCAGCATGTTCTGTTCAGCCTAGTCTCTGCTGGTGGGTCTCTGCTTGTTTCCTTTTGCCATCTTGTGGCTTAGGGGTTTCTGGAGATTTATTTGTGTAAGTATGTTGCAGGGGAAGGACTCTGCATAAAGTGTCTTCAGATCCTGGGTTTCTACACCTTAATTGTCTTTATCTTTTCATTGCCATTTGTCTAGACAGTCTCTGCAGAATGGTGCTCTATAACCCTGATGCCTATTCTGCCTCCATAGTCTCTCTTGTTCCCAGGACCCTGAGTGCCACCAAGCTCCATCACATCTCCTTTAATAGAGTCTTGGAAGGAGGGGTGTCCTCGTGTGGAAAGATGGGAAGAGCTACCTGCTGAAGCTGGAGGCACCTGGCAGCTGCTGGGTCTTTATCTTGCTGCTCAGTTGCAGTGTCAGGGCCAGGAATGTCTGTGTGTGCAGAGGCTCCTCTCCAGGCCTGAGGATGACCAGGCCACTGGAGCTGCTTGGGCTTCTGGAGTCCTCCATCTACTGATGCTAAAGATGGAAGATAAGGTGGTGTTTTTAGAAGGAACAAATTCGCATTAAGTCATAAACTTCGCAGGACAAGGTAAAAATCTAGGGTCAGAGGCCATGGGGAAATACACAAAGTATTTCAAGTCTACCCAATACATACATTGTAAGCATCTGTTCCACTCAGGTGACCCCTTCACTACTTTTGCCCACCTTTGAGGTGCTCTCTTGGAAAGCCCTGTGTGCATTTCTACACTGCCTAGCATGACACGTTGGCAGACCACAGTTGACTAGAACAGCAGCAAGCCCCTCGTGATCTGGAAGACTTTCCCAGGAAAATGATGTTGTGACCATTTTATGGCACCATTTTTCCGTAAGACTACATCTGTAAGATGTGATTTTGGGAGCCATGGGTGAGGACTTAATGTCAGTCCCCATGGGGACTGAATGGGAGAGAAATTCCTTCTGCCAGAAAGAGAAGGTGGCTCTAAAGTCCATAGATGAGAAGATAGAAGACAAAGAGGAAGCCTTTAGAAGTTTGTAAATAACTATGGAAACCTAGAGCCTCTATCATCTCAGTGCTCCCTACGTTTCAACCTGTCATAGCTTCAAGCCTGTTAACATTTCTTCAAAGATTTCCCTCAAAAAGTCTTTCATAGTGTATTCTTCCTGTGCATAAATACCCAAGCCCTAAAATCCAAGCTTGTTCATTACAAGCTCTCTAATCACATTTTAAGTTTTTCCTGTGGCTCCAATGTATTTCTCTCTGTGTACTCCATCAGATAACTCTGTACCCTTAAATTTTTTTAAAAGATTTTATTTGTTTGAGAGAGAGATCCCAAGTAGACAGAGAGGCAGAGGCAGGCAGAGAAAGTTTTATGTATATACAGTTGGCCATAATAGTGACACAATGATTTAGTTTATCATTATTATTCATTTTTTTAAAAATGAGTGGAACTTTTAAATAGTAGTATCCCAATCAGAGGTGTAAAATGTGTTCTGCAGAATGTTGTCACTTTTCAGCATCATGATGATTTGGAAGAGGTAGTTAAGAAGACTTATTTTCTAGTTACAAAATATTTTGTTTTTAAGGTGGTTACTACAAAAAATGCATCTTTATTTTCCAAGGTTAAAGACCTAAGATATATTTAGGATTCAAATTAATCAGAGTTAATTCTGAACATCTTCTATATAGCTCAAGGAAAAGGATTTCTATTGTGTTTCTTTTTCTTTTTCTTAAAGATTTTATTTATTTATTTGACAGGGATAGAGATCACAAGTAGGCAGAGAGGCAGGAAGAGAGAGCGGGGGAAGCAGGCTCCCTGCCGA
>CM053604.1:17705388-17726983 GCA_028646535.1 Procyon lotor
TGCACCAGCAGGCAAATGCTAAATTGCTATGAAGGTGTGACATTATGGCATTTAGGCAAGTGCTTTATATTTAGGGTCATCAGATAACATAAAGGACTCTCAGTACATCCTATGAATAATTTGCTAAGTCTTGGAAGTTTTTTTTATTGCAGGATGTATTATGTATGTATACATATATGCATATATCTGTGTCTTCATGTATATTACATATATGTATCCTTCATATATGTATATAAATTAATTCATATATAGGTACTATAAAGGATACATGAACACACACACATGCACGCATGCGCACACACACACACACACACACACACACACACACACACATTCTTTATTGCCTTATCCAGTGTTCTGCACCACCTGGGAGGAGGAGGAAGAGAATGAGGTGAAGAAAGGAAGGAAAGAGAGGAAGAAAGAAGAAAAAAACAAGTAAAACCACACCACCAGCAGGAGCTGCATTTGAAAAATCGTATCAGTTTATTTCTTTTACTAGTTTCATTCTGTCAAGTAGGGATAAAGAGATAGTATAAATGACTTAGCATAATGACTGACATATTACTGAGACATATAGCTTTGACATCTGGAAAGTTGAGTATAATATTAATATGTGTAAGTACATTAAAGTTTTTAGTATGGAGATTTAATAATCAACTAAAACTTATTGAGCAGCTACTAAATATTTTATTTTAAACTTTGATCAGCATAGCATTCAGCATAAAATGAAGAAGAATTTTAAATAAAATCTTGATGATGGAGTAACTGCTTTAAATACATTGTATCCAGAAACAGGAACATTAATAAACATCTCAAGTTTTATTATCAGGAACTACTCTATGCAAAACTGTAGTTTGTTCACTAAATTATTATTTAAAAGACCATTGATTGATAAGAAGCAAATGGTCAATTAGTTAATCAGCAGATATTTTTGAGAGCTCACAATTTACAAGTACAGGAGATTACTAAAATCAATGACTGGGTAATAAAACTTTGGAATGTATTTATATCTGTTTACTGTTTTTGTTTTTCGTATGGCTTAACTTTCTGATAGCAAAATTAAACTACTTTAGATTGCTTAGAAAAGCAAATCTGGGGGCGCCTGGGTGGCTCAGTGGGTTAAAACCTCTCTCTGCCTTCAGCTCAGGTCATGATCTCAGGGTCCTGGGATCGAGCCCCACATCGGGCTCTCTGCTCAGCAGGGAGCCTGCTTCCCTCCGTCTTCTGCCCACCTCTCTGTCTACTTGTGATCTCTCTCTCTCTCTCTCTCTCTGTCAAATAAATAAATAAAAATAAAATCTTTAAAAATAAAGCAAATCTGGACATGCTTTTCTTTGAGTGGTTAGGTGACAGCCAATAAGAAAGTCTGCCTTAGAGAGTCAAGCACAGCTTTCTAGAGAAGTATTCAATAGTGAGCTTGAACCTGTCAAAGGCGAGTGAAAAGAAGATGCTGTCATGGGACTTGCATGTGTGGTGAGAGAAAGCGCGTGTTCATCCACTTAACAGCTTTGTATCGTGTCCCATTTACATTCCAGATAAGCTGAAGACACTCAGACGTCCTTCATGCTTAGAAAACCAGTCACTCCTTCTTTGTAAGACACAACACTTAGGTATATTAGATACGGGTAAAGGCAGGGAGATGAGGTTGAAAAGAAACAAAGTGATGGAGATAGGCAGAGGCTGAATTACGAAGGCTTAGTCTACCATGATGAGGCACATATTGTAGCTTCAAGGGCCATGGAAGAATCTGGAGCCATAAGCAACATGAGCACTTTTAAATTGTAGACGAACCACATGACTGCAGGGTGACAGTGATTGAAGGAGTCACACCGGAAGCAGAGATTCTAACCCAAGAGTTATTCTTAAAGCTAATATTTTGGCAGAATTCTTGCTGCCTACAGTTCTTCCTGGTCTCCAGGCAGGCATGGTCTGTATTGTTCACACATCTATGGGTGAATACAGAAGCTGTAAGACAGAAGCGAAGGTCACAGTCTCTGAAGCCTCGGGTTTTATGTCTCAACATCACTATATATCTATCAGCTACTTATCTAATCTGTCTTATCTTTCTTTTAGTTTTACATACAGGGTTAGAAAATGAGAAAACAAAATGCGTCTTTACCATCCCATGTGTACCTTTCCTACTGTCTCTTGCACATAGGTCGAGTCCTAGTAGCGGAGAATCTCTCACACTCCTTCGGACCACAATGGCAGTATTGTCAGCCCTCCCCCACACATGCACACACTTAGCTTTGAGGCCAAAGCCTACGGCAAAGGGACGCTGGTTTATGAAAGGGCTCTAGTATACTTGAGGGAATTTTAGGCATTGCAGCACCACAGTCTAGCTGAGCCTTTAGCATATAGTTTACTTGGTATTTCTTAAGTCAAAACACACTGGTGATACTTCTCCAGTGCATTCCCTAGGTGTGCAGATTTAGTCAGAAAAAAGCTCTTCTTGCAAGTGTGAGAAAGACACCAGGAAGCCCTTTTCTCTCCCTTGTCAAAAAAGAGAATGACATCTCAAGAGTGATCATCTAATTATTAAATATTTGATCTTAGAAAAGCAAGTTAATAGCATTTTATTATAAAAATAGTAATTGTTTGATAATAGAGAACACACAGAAAACAATGTTAGTGTTAAGAAAGCACAGTAATTATAGAAAAAATCACAAAGCATCTCTTAATTTCAGGAAAACATATTCCTTCATCTCTCTTAGAATGTCACACGGCAAAGCTTTAAAAACCTTTGTTAACAACTTTATGAATATTAAAGAATACCATGAAAACTTTTTTTAAAAAATGATTTATTATTTAATGCTTATATTATTTTTATTATGTATTGTTGCCAAGCAAGCAACTTCCTAGTGGTCAAATAGGAATGTGAATGTTTTCATATTTTAGTGCTACAACATTCGTTCATCTATTATTAATACAACTCATAAATACTCTCACCCTCAAAAATAGCCTCAAACAATCTTATCTGGGCAGACTCAGACTTCATTTCTTCCCCAAGGGTTACCAGTTTCTGGACTATAATTAGTTGTCATCTAGTCTGACGGAGAAGATTCTACCGACCTTCTCCCATGTCTCAATAATGTTCTTGACAGATTTCATGTCCCGAGGCAACCTAAACAGTTTACTAAGTGAGATTCCTCCAGTAGAGAAGGAAAAGGTAGAATAGGAAAAAAAAAAATTCTTATTATCTTTAGCTAAAAGTTAATTAGTTATTTTTGTAGGATTATTTTTCTGGAAGCATTCATATTTGGCCAAATGTGTAACATGGCCCATGTCACTCTGTAAAATAATTTTAGCTACTTGTCTTAACACTATGATTGTACATTTGGATAAAAAAGAAAGAATTTTCTTGCTAATTAAGGGCACTCCATTAAAATTTTATGTTTATATTGTTAAATGATTCTTTCACATTGACACTCATATATTCTATAAAATGTCTAAACTATCATTTATTTCCTAAAATAATTCATCAAGATAACAAAAGCCCTACCCCTGATAAAAAAGGAATACTTGAAGCTACAGTTAACCTGAAGAAGCTTCTTTCTATGACTTTCTCAAGAGGTATATGAAACTTTCCTCTTCAGTGAAAGTATTGGCAAGTGCTTCCAGAAGAAAGGCTGGAAATAATCATAGCATAACCAGACTCAGGCTTCATTATCAAAGTGATAACATGAGTAGAGAACATCTTGTCTTTGAAGGCAGATCTTGACTATATCATGGATAGCTGTGTTTCAACCTTCTTAATTGCACAAGGCATGCATATAAGAATTAAAATAAGAAATTGAACCCCAGCTGTGTTAAGCACTGTGCTCTTATTCTCAAGATAAGGCAGTGAATGATACAAGTTCTAGCTTTCAAGACTCAAATTTTTGGATGTGGAGTCCATAAGTAGTTAAGTAAATGGGACTTTGTAGCAGAGTAACATGAGTACTAAGATAAAGATTCCAACACAGAAAAGAGGAGCATCCCATACAATTTGGAGGTAAGATGGGGTGGGTATTTAGCAAAGTCTTCATAGTAGAAGTGACATCTAAACTGAGTTCTAAAATATAAATAATAGCTCTTCAAGGTAGAATTTAGGGGGCAGGTACAGACAGGTCTTAAATAAGTCATTCTGATCATAGAATTATTTTTCTCAGATATTTTCATTGCTCTTAGCAGTTCTCTCTATAATTCTAACATAGACTGTGTTTTCCACCTTTACTGCACTCCTCAAAAGCATGTTTTTGGAGTCCATAAGAGAAATGGCTAGGTTTGAGTGGGAGTGCTGTAAAGAATGGGCACTGAGGTTGCTTCTGTTAGATTTCTGGTTCCAAAGCATCCTTTATGTGTGACTTTGAGCAAATTTCTTAATCTCTCTCTGTTTCTCCAGATAAAATACTGTCAAATCACAAGATTGCCATGAGTAGTAAATGAATTAAAAAACATACGACATGCAAAAATATTCAGTGTTAGCTGTGATGATGATGAAGACGAAGACAAGGATGAGGATGGTATTTCGTCAGCCGAGAAATCCAAGGTAAATATTTAAATGTTGTCTCTGTAGTGATATTTTAGACCAGGTTCAAATAATTTAGATGAAATCAAGCTAAATTTCCTTTTAGACCGAGACAGGGTAGAATGCCCTTTCCTCAAAGTAGTTCCCATATTTCCTCAAAGTCTTACTTTAAGATAAATATAGCCAACCAGATACCTCCAGTTTTCTTTAACTAGTTGGAAATAAAACATATTTAGGATTTCCATCTCTAGCTAGAACACAGTTTCCATACCAGACTTTGGCACCCTTTGTAAATAAATATCAAGAGTCAGAATATATGAGACCATTATTTGTAAGCAATAGGCAACAAAGAGTGCGAAGTTATTTTATTTGATTAAAAAAAAAAAAGAGGGGCGCCTGAGTGGCTCAGGCGTTGGGCGTCTGCCTTCGGCTCAGGTTGTGATCCCAGCGTCCTGGGATCGAGCCCCGCATCGGGCTCCCTGTTCGGCAGGAAGCCTGCTTCTCCCGCTACCATTCCCTCTGCTTGTGTTCCCTCTCTCGCTGTGTATCTCTCTGTCAAATAAATAAAAATCTTAAAAAAAAAAAGAAAGAAACACTCCTATAAATGAGCTCTGCATTACCCTGAGTTCCTGCTGAGGAGATTTTTTTTAGACCATAGCACAAAGAGAAGGAACCCAAGCAAAAGCTGCATTCTCAATGAATGAAGCAGCCAGAAATGAGAGTCCAGAGCTTCTGAAGTGGAATAATTTTGTGAGCCTAGATAGTAGAAAGGAAAACTGTACAGAGAAGAAAGTCTTATGCTAGCATATTATTTCCTCTGTTCCTTGTGGAAGGCAAGGCTCCGAGTGCTCAGAGTGAGATTCTAAGGCCTGGCAGAAGGCAACTGCTGAGGACTAATAACTGAATGGAGACACAAGAGGCTGCTCAGTTTAGGGAAACGCCGCAGTACGGGTTAGCTGGAGCGGAGACTCCTACTGGGGATCTCAGGTGTGCATGCGACACTCCAGAAAGGCCATTCCTCCAAAGCAAGATGACCTACTAAGACTAAGCAAAGAAACTGAAACAGAGCTACCCAAACAAAGCCTAAAATAAAGGCTCATAATGATCAATCATTTATGCCAGGGCAAAACACAATGCTTTAAAGGAAGAAACATAGTCCAGATATCTTACAAATACAGCAAACAGAATTACAGACCCCAAAACACGGAAACATATATTCTTCCACCAAAGGCATTGAAGAGCTAGTTATTTAGAAACGGACCTCAACAACAGCTGACACGGATGATGGAATTCACAGAAAAGGACTTTAAAACAGATAATATAATATAAATATGTACAGGATTTGCAGGAAAAGAAATACCATTGAGAGAGCAAGTGTAGAAATTTGGCCAAAAAAAAAAAAAAAAAAGGAAATTATACAGAGAAGTCTAAAGAATTCACAGAAATGCACACACAAAATATATGAAATGAAAAAGTCATAGGATGGATTTAAAAAGCAGAAGGATCAGTGGATTTCAATTCAGGTTAATAGACATTATTCAAACTGATCCAAACAGATAAAATGTTGGAAAACAAAAGAAAACAGAAACTCAGTTATCTGAAGGATCAAATTTGGAATACATGCAGTTGGATTCCCCAAACAAAAAGAAGAAAAGGAAATTTTTGAAGAAATACTGGCCTCCAAATTTTCCAAGGTTAGTGAAAAAATAAGTAACCACAGAGTCAAGATACCCAGTTTGTATTTATCCAAAGGAAGATAAATATAGAGAACCACACAAAGGCATATCATAATCAAACTTCTAAAAACCTAAAATAAATAGAATAAGCAAAGGATGAAAAAGAAAAAAAAACTAGATACAAGATATCAGTATTAAAAATTCCAGTAGACTTGTCAGAAATAGTAAATGCATGATGAAAATGGCTGAACATCTTTAGCATTCTTTAAAAAAATGTTGTCAACCTAGAATTCTACATCCCTAGAAATTAACCTGCCTAGAAAGACCTAAAGTTGACATAAAAAAAAGTCAGATAAACAGACCTGAGAGAATTACTGAAGTATTACTACAAGAAATGATTAAGGAAGTTCTTCAATACGAGGGGATGTTGCCAGATAGACATTCAGATGCTCTGATATACTGGATAAATGGAAAGAATTGGAAATGGAAAATGTAATAATAAATGTAGAGATTATCCTTATTTTCTTAAGATCTTTAAATGTCAACTGACTAAAGCTAAGACAATAATTATCATATGTAATTATTATAATATGTTTAAATAAGATATATGATGACAAAGTCACAAAGGTTTGGAGGAATAAATGGAATTATATCCTTTTGTTTTGTTTTAAAATTAATGTGAAGTAGAACATATGAAATCTAACTAGAATAAAAGAAGTTAACAATACATTGTAATTCTTAAAACAAATTTGGAAACATTATACCATCTAGTAACAATATGTACTATAGTAACCAAGAAAATATAGCTCTACATAAGGATAAGCAAAATAATATTAAAGGAATGGAATGGAGTCCAGAAGTCGATTGCATATATATGATCAATCCATTTTCAACTAAGTTGTCAATGTAATGAAATGAGAAAAGGAGAATCAGAATAATAATACTAAAAGCAAACAAAAACCAAACACAAAACCTTGATCTATACAACATCATACCAGAAAAGCAATGTGCAACAGATTATAGACCAAAATGTAAAAGCCAGTATTTTAAAGGTCCTGTATGAAAAAAAAAGGAACAACTTTGGACTAGACAAAGACTTTTTCAACTGGACAAAAAATGCTCTAATCATAGAAAACTGACCCTAGCGTCCGTAAAACTGCCAGGACCTTTTGTGCAGAGTTCCCTCATCATTGATTCACCTGCTGTTTCATTGGAAAAATGGAACAGATTTGAGTCTCTTGCTTATGCTATCATCGCTAGTGATTAAAGACTTGAGTCTTACTTTCAGGTTTGTCTTGTTGCTGTAATGGCTACTCTGATACCTGACAGTTCAGCTCTCTTTCCAGCTCAGCTTATCTCCTGACATACCCAGGGACCGAAATTACACAGCAATAACAAGTAGACATTACTTGTGTAATGATTGAGTCTCTTCTTAAATTAAAGCTTAGCATTATTATCAATATGAAAACAGAATTGACAGATGATCACACTTATCTTCAAAATAAAATATAAATAACCGATGTGATATTAGGGTGTTCTTTTGTTTTGTTTTGTTTTTGGTAGGGGAAGTGAGTGATCATTGTTTCATGAGTGGTGAAGGCCTTTATTTTGTTGTAAGCCTTCTTTCTGATATATATAAACTGAATATAAAGAGTAAAGACATCAACCAGTAATTGTATAGCATGAAGAAATATCACATGGTGGGCACATCACATAATTACCAGTCAGGCCAATGTGTGGAAGAGTAGCAACATCCACAAACACGTAACCCTTTGCCTTTTTCCAAGTACCATCTTATTCTTGACAAAGTTAAGAATTGGAAGACATCTAACATTATAGATCAGATTTTCCCATTTTTTTAACTTTATATAAATGAAATCATTCATTTATTCTTTGCCTCTTTGCTTAACATCAAGTTTATGCTCTTTGCTTTCACTCTTCTTTGTCACTTATTCAGTTTTTGCCTCTAGATATATATATCATATTTATGCTATGGTTCTTAGAAAATGAAATCATGAAAACGAAAACTTCATGGATTAGTATAACGGCAGAATAAATATCACTGAAGAAAAAATTTGTGTATAGAGAGATAAATATTCAGTTATAGAATTTCCAATGATTCCTGTTTATACTCGTCAGTTCTCTCCAGAATATTTTGTCATTCCTTAACTTACTAATCAGGTGAATTTAAAGTCTGTGTCTGTAATTTCACTATCTGGATTTCCTGTGAGCCTGTATATATTTTCTGTTTTTATCTCTTGATTAATGGACAAGATTTGTCTGTTTATATACTTGATTATTATGACTTAAGTGCCTAACATTATAATAAAAAAGTATAATTATGCTTTAAAGTTATGGATGAGTTTATATTCTTCCAGTGGGGATTTATTTTTGCTTCTGACAGTTAGCTAGGCTAGGAGAACCAGCAATTCTACATAATCTTGATCTAATTAGAGGACGACAGGATTCAAAGATGAGCTTATGTCCTTCTAAGAACAAGTTAAATTTCATTTCACACTTATTCGTGGTGTGTGGTCATTATGAATCCTATGGAATGCCTGACGTCCGTGTTTCTGGGATCTCTCTCCTTGGGATTCGCTGAACTCTAGTGAACTTTGTATCACTCTTACCTTTGGCTTTATTTGTCTACCAAAAGTTCTCAGTTTTTTAGTCTCTCAGATACTATTTTACAAGTCAGCAACTGCCTCAAGGAGAAAACATAAGCATAGAGAGAACAAAGCCAAGTGGAACTTCTAGAATATAATATCTGAAATGAAAAATTCACTGGAGACTAGACATAGTAGAAGAAAAGATCCAACGAAAAATATCCTTCAAAAACGTATTTCTGTGCCTGCAGTCCTATTCCCTTCTGTTTTCACTGCGTCCAGTGATCTCTAGATGCTAGGGGTTGTTTAACTTGGATCTCCTCAATGAGGATGACATGGACCAGAATGTCTACTAAATTACCATAGACATGTTATTCTAGAGAAATATAAACCTTTGATTCAAAGTTCCTGAGATTTGGAGTTATTTTTTTGTTTTATTTTGTCTTATTTTTGTTTTTGTTTTGCTATAGACTATTCTATAATATCCTGACTAATAAAGATGCTTTAATATTAGAAAGTTTATTAATATATTTTACTTCACACCATATCAGACTGAAAGTGAAAACAGAGTGGTTACATCAGTATAGGAGAAAATGTATTTTAGCTTTCCTCTCACATTCATATTAAAAACAATCTTAGCAAAGGAGGAATGGGAAGAAGTTTAATGTGTTGAAAAGCCCTGATAAAAATCTTAATATTTCAAATACAATTTTTTTTATTTTAGAAAAGTTTTAGGAAATCTAGTTTTTAGAAAAATTATAAGGATAATACAGAGAGTAACACTCGGTTTCCCTGATTAAGTACAAGCATGTATACAATTACTGAGCCAATCTTGGTATTTTGCTGTGATGGTTAATTTTATGTGTCAATTTGAGCTCAGAGATGCCCAGATAGCCAGTAAAACATTATTTCTGGGTGTGAGGATGTCTCTGGAAGGGATTAGTATTTGAATCAGTAGACTGAATAAAGAAAATTATCCTCACAGGTGCCAATGGACTTGCAATCTCTTCAGGGACTGAATAAAACAAAAGTGTTGAGGAAGGGCAAATCCATTCTCTGCTTGAGCTAAGACAGGCATTCCCTGCCCTCAGATATCCATGCATCCGCTTCTTCAGCTTTCGGACTCAGTAATTTATAGCACCACGTTGAACTCCCCCCAGGTTTTCAGGCAGTTAGTGTTGACTGAATTATACCAAAGGCTTTTCAGTTTCTCTAGGTGGCAGAGGGCACATTATGGGACTTCTCAGCCTCAATAACCATGTAACCAATTCCATTAATAAATATTTATATCCTATTGGTTCTCTGGAGAAACTTACTACAATCATTATTAACTAAAGTCCATTCTTTTTTTTTTTTTAGATTTTATTTATTTATTTATTTATTTATTTATTTATTTATTTATTTGACAGAGAGAGAGAGATCACAAGTAGGCAGAGAAGCAAACAGAGAGAGAGGGGGAAGTTGGCTCCCTCCTGAGCAGAGAGCCCGATGCATGACTTGATCCCAGGATCCTGAGATCGTGACCTGAGCTGAAGGCAGAGACTTTAACCCACTGAGCCACCCAGGTGCCCCTAAAGTCCATTCTTAATTCAAGTTCTCTTCATCGTTACTTGTGACTTTTTCTATTTTAGATCTCTTTCAGAATAGTGTGCTTCATTTAGTCATCGTGTCTTGTTAAGCTCTTCTTGACTGTGACGTTTTCTCTCCCTCTCTCTCTCTCTCTTTCTCTCTCCCTCTTTTTGTTTTTGATTTTTATAAACTTGACAGTTTGGAAGAGTATTGGACAAATATTTTATAGAAGACCACTTCACTGGACTCCGGCTCATGTTTTTCTCATTAAATGGGGTTTTATGTCTTGGGGATAAATACCATTGACATAAAGTCCAATTTGCCTCACAGCATATCAAGATTACATGGTACCAATGTGACTTATTGTTGATGCTAACTTTGATCATCTGGCTGAGAAAGTGTTTGTCTATTTTCTCCATTGTAAAGTTGGTTTACTTATTCCCGTACTCTATTCGGGGAAGGAAGTCACTAGAATAGCTCACATCTAAGGAGTGAGGCATTATGTTCCTCCTACTTAAGGGCAGAATATGTATAAGAAGTTATTTGTAATTCTTCTGTGTGGAAGATCAGTCTATTCTCTCCAATTTATTTATTCCATCTTTAATTTACAGTATATAGATTCAAGGATACCTATTTTATACTTTGGGTCATAATCCAATGCTTCATTACTTTGCTGCTCAAAATATTTCATCTTTGACCTTTGGGAGCTTTTTAAGTTGACTCCTGCATTCCTTTGACCTATTCCCATTTTAGTGGGGGGTTTTGGATTTAGCACTTCCTTCTTTTCTGGAAATAAAAGGCAGTTCATGACTTTCTTGTACATTTTAATGCCCTAGTCCTAGAATTAGTAATTATTTCAAAGGGCTTTGATTCCATTTATTGGAGAGTGATATCAGAAACAAAAATCTATGTATTAGGTTTGCTTATTTCCACTGCAACATAATTGATTCTAGGTCATACCAAGTGACAAAGTTAGAAAATATATTTGTTCAACATATAGTTTAATGATAAAGTAATATATATGTTCTCATTAAAGTCATAAGTCAGGCATGAGTGCCCACAACTTTCATTTCAATATTGTAAAAATGATCCTAGCCAGTATAGCAAGACTAGACAAAAAATTAAATGTCTAATAAAGTTGAAAAAATACATATACTAAAGTTAGTAGTTCCACTCTTAAAAAAAAATCTTACTCTGTGTGCAGAAGGATATGCATAAGGGTTTAGTAAAAACATCGATAGAAGCAAGAAATATTGAAACAATGTAAATATTCATTTTAAATATAGTAAATGCATTGTGGAATATCATGTCTCCTTTTATCTACTGCTAGTTCAAAGGAAGGAACTAGAATCATATATATTCAAATTGTATACATATAATATGAAAGACAGTGTTTCAGTAAAAATAGAAAATGGTTAGATTAAAGGAGTATCCCATTTTTACAGTTTGAATACATATAAACAATGTATATTAATTATTAATATATACATACGCAGTAAGAATTATTAAATTTAGAAAGAATGAATAATATTTATGATGAAAAGGAAAGAGGTTTGCTTTAAGGTCATTATTGACCTCTACATTGTTTAATTCATAATCATCTTTCAGTCATGATCCTTGACATGTCATCATTTACCAAAGCTACTATCTTCTTGATCCAGGCAGTGTTTTCTTCATTTGCCTTCTGGACATCACATTATCTGACTTTTTTCCTTTAACACTGGATATACTTTGTTTTATTTATTTATTTGTTTGTTTATTTATTTACTTATTTATTTATTTGCTGTTCTTGGTCTCACTTTTTAAAATCCCAATTATCACCAATGTCTTAAATTTGGAGTGCCCTAAGTGTCATCTTCCTGAATATTTTATCTTCCTTTTCTTGCCAGTCATTTCTTTTGGTTCACAATTATCATCTATGTAATAAGACTCCAAGAGTTATACCTCCAGTCTAGACTTCCTCACTAGAGTCCTTAAGTCTCTATAGAACTCTACTTAAAACATCTCACACTTGAAGTGTTCACAATAGAACTGTGGAGGTTTCCTCTAGAGCCTGCTCCAGTCACACACCTTCTGCCCCAAAATTGGACTGTATCATTTTGGCACGTTAGAAACAACATCAACAATAAAACAAAAACTTGATTCATCTTTAAAATATTTCATTTATATTCCATATCTGGAATATCTCCCTATCTCCTTTACTCCAAGCTTTCTCTAAGGCAATATTTCTACTCACCCAGATTACTGTGATTTTCTCTTATCCTTAGGTCTGCTCTTTTCTCCACTGAGTTTCTTTGAAACAAAGCGTTGGAAGGATACCTTACAACACATCAGTGCATCAGCTCACTGCTCTGTGGGGTGGCTCCTCATCCTCATCCAGTAAAGTCAATGGCTTCCCAAACCTAAAATGCTCAGCACAATCCAAGCCATTCAAAACTGTGAACTCATCACAAGCACTGTCTTCATTTGCCTTCCTTGCTTTTTCTCAAATATGCCAGATGTGTTCCTAACTTATAATTATTTCTGCTATTTGTTCTCTGTGCTTGAAACATTGTGCCTAAATGTCACCTTCTCTTGAATTTTTATCTGGAGTTCTCAAAATTAAAAAAAATAAATAAATAAAAACAAGAAAAAAGAAAGAGGGCCACCTGGATGGCTCAATTATTAAGTGTCTGCCTTTGGCTCAAGTCTTGATTCCAGAGCCCTGCATGGGTCTCCCTGCTGGGTGGGAAGCCTGCTTCTCCCTCTCCCACTCCTCCTGCTTGTGTTCCCTCTCTCTCTCTCTCTCTCTCTCTCTCTCTCTCATTCTCTGTAAATAAATAAATAAATAGTCTTTAAAAAAAAAAAACAGAAAAAGAAAGACAGAAAGAAGAAAGCCCTTACATACTGCTCAGACTACTTATAATGCTTTAATTTTCCCTAGTGCGCTTCATCTGATACCATACTATGTAGTGAACATAAATTTATGTTTTCCTTCTTTTTCTTCCCATTAATAGGTACACTCTAAAATTCATGGAGCTTCTTAGTTCTTATTACTACCGTGCCACTGTGTAGCATTTTGCACACAGTAGGAGGCTCAATAAAAATTTATCGAAATATATATAATGAATAAATATTTATATATAAATTTATATATTTATATTATACCTGCCTATACTATATTAAATTTATATAATTATATTATATTTATTATATGTACTGAAAATATATATACATATACATATAAAATAAATGAATACATATATATGTATACATGTTTTTATAGTGTCAGCTTCATATATATATAGCCGACATTATGATGGCAGGAAAAATTTCTTCCTATCAGATTTTTGATATTTTATTTATAGCTATTTATTTAAGACATAATATAATAAAGGATAAATGAGCCCACTGTGGTATTAATTACAGTCCTGACTGAAAGTACTGTTATTCTCTGGAGAATAAATTCTCTCAATTGCAAAATAATAAAAGGATATAAGACATAATTATATACACATTCTGAAGTAAAAAACACAAGGATAATGGAAGTAATTTTTTTAGGTAATGTTATTTATCTTTTTTAATATATACTAGTAAACTGATATGATTTTCAAAATGTTAAAAAAGAAAATAACTAACCCTTGAACTCTATTTGTTGGACCACATGGCTGGCCTCCAAAAGTCTTCTTTATTATGAGAAGAGCAACTGGAAATACCTCAGCAAAGAAGTCTCAGGGGATTTTTCCACCAGAGATAGCTGAAACAACCTAGTTGGGCTGGAGATTGGACATGACTAGTTCAAAGTCAGTGAACTGTGGGTGGCATGCCGAGAATAGAGACTTTTTTTTTGAGAGAAGGTTATAAAAGTTATTCCAAGAGAGATGTACCTGGCATTGATTTCTTATACTCTAGTACAACGGAAATGAAAGAGTACAGTTTCTCTCTGGAAGATTAAAAACGGGAGTTTTCAAGCAGGCCCCTTTACCATTTCTATAATCCTTTGTGAGCAACTATAATTGTTATTGTATTTCTTTTGTTAAAGGGTATTCAGTGGGAAAAACTTTAATTAAGAGCATCGATGGTACAGTTATCTTTCTTTTTCCCCTCTTATCCTGGATAAGTTCTTAAAATCAAAGACAAGATCTGGAAGTCACTTTACATAAACTTTACACTAAATAAACAAATCCGTTCATCTCTTTTGTCCAAATCTAATAGTGACACGGTATCACACAATTTGTAAAGAGTAAATGAATCCCAAGTAGCTTGTCAAATTATAGGGGCTTATATAAAATTAAGCAACGCCATCAATTTCAATTGCAATTCATTAACCAATTTATTATTTACAAATGCAATCATATAACTATCCACAAAGATATCCTTTTAAATCACAATCAAGAACAAAATATCACAGCTGACTATATCCACTGAAACACTTATGACACTTTTATACATCTTTCATGGTTGATTTTAAGAAAAATTACTGGCTCTTAGAGATGCTTAAAAATAAAACTGACCTGCTCTGATTCTGTGTGTTTTGATTTTAAGTCTTGCTTATGGATGGATACATATTCTGATGGTTGGTCTATCCCTGTTATCTAATAAATCATGCAGATAACAAACTCTACAACTCTGAGACACTTCTAATGTGGATTCTGATCATCAAATGGTCTACTTAGAGTGAAGTTTTATGATAAATGTTGAAAGTGGAAATATATACAAATAAAATTGGACTTTTTCATTTGTTATAGTCATAACTAAAAACTAGTTCGATTTTCAACAAATTTTGAAGCTATATTTTTGATCTTGTAAATTGACATGCGGTCTGTGTAGTGTATACAAAATTTGGGGGCAGGGATCCAAAAGCAACCTCAAAGAGTAACAGTAACCACTAAAAAAAATAGAAACTTTGTGACAGTAGAAAGCTTTCATCACTGCTAATAAGAGAGACCTCCCATTCATGATAGGTACTACAGAGAGGTGTTTCAAGTAGAGTCCTATAATTTAAGAGTTATAAAAGTTAATTTTCTAAAGAACAAGTTCTCTTTTGTGACTGAGCTTCTTCTCACATGGTCAAGTCTGTATAAGAAGCCATTGGGTGCTAGGCTCAGACGCTTAAATGATTGCATTCATGTTTCACAAGCAAAATGGAGAGTTTTACTCTAAATGAGACTCTAAAATGAGGTTAGAAAAGATAAAGAAAGGATGCCAGGATGGCTCAGTCAGTTAAGCACTTGCCTTCGGCTCAGGTTATGATCCCAGGGTCCTGGGATTGAGCCTTGTGTCAGGCTCCCCACTCAGTGGGAAGCCTGTTTCTTACTCTCCCTCTGCTCCTCCCCTGGTTGTGCTCTCTCATTCTCTCTGTCAAATAAATAAATAGAATCTTAAAAAGAAAAGAAAACATAAGCATGGCATAGCTTGCATATATACCTTAACTATAAAGCAATTTTTAAAAAATTTTTTAGAGAAGAGGTAATCTCTAAAGTTCCAATCTCCTCAGTATATTTTCAGGATCCCACATTTAAGTCAAACCTTCCCTTAGTATATTATCTCTACAGAACAATCTTATGATTCTGAGATACACACATATACAGGAAACACATATTATGCATCAATATTAAGTGTTTCTAGATATAAGTCCAGTTAATCTCTTTAAATCTTCTGAGTTCAGTAAAGTATAATTGCATCATTGTGTGTACCCTTGCTTTAAGTCGTACAATGTAAATTATTTGTTAACTAATAAGTAATTCACATCAATACAAATTTCATATTTTCCATGTTGTTTTCTTTAAATGATCCTATTTATCTCTTTTTCCTTCGTATTTCAAAAGGCCATCTTTCACAATACAATGATAAAAGAATGTAAAAAAAAAAAATGTTCACTTCAGGTTCCAAGAAAAGAATCAGTATTTTGGTCTACTTCTCCAAAGTGTCACTTAAGTCAAACAAGGAGAGAGTGTTGGAGCAAATGTATCCTCCAGCTCAAAAACAAAAGAAAAACCAATTACATGTTCAGTAAATTGAAACAGATTTTAACAAAATCAGGATATTTCATTCTTGGTCTATAGTTTTCTAAGTCTATCAAAATGAAACACCCCAGAATGGGTGGCTTAAACAACATAAGTTGATTTATTCATAGTTCTGGTGGGTAGAAGTCCCTAATCTAGGTGTTGGCAAGTTCAGTTTCTTCTGAAGCCTCTTCTCATTGTGCAGATGGTGTCCTCAACTGGTCTTCCCTCTGTACCTGTCAGTACCACATATCAAAATCTAATAAAGACACAAGTCATATCTGACTAGAGCCCACCCTAATGACCTCATTTTAATTATCTCTTTAAGATTCTATCTCCAAATATAGTGTACAGTACATTTAGATGTACTGGTAGCTAAGGTCTTCAGCCTATAAATTTACACATTTCGATCCATAATATCTGGTCAAGTTATTTTGCTTTGAGTTGTATCCTGATTTTCAACTACATTTTGAGAGCTAAGTCTGAATGAAATGAAAATCCTCAATCAGATGAACGCATAACCACCATGCAAAAGTAGAACTTTAGAAGGGATAAATAAAGTGAATAGTCATGGAAAAATAAATGCCACACGTCTCTTCCATGCTACAGAATGGAGAGTACACTTGGTACTGGATGTAGAGAGTGACCGAGAGGGCTAGATCATAAAATTGGATAGAAAGGTGTTTATCAATGTAAAAGCATTCTTTGAAAATACTAGATCGAAAGCCCTGGCAAGCGCTCCAAGGATGGTGTCACCTCCCTAACACAATTGCTGCTGAAAGCTTCAAAAAAGCAATGGGCATACTGAGCAAAACTGAAATGCCTAAATTCCCATGGAAGAAGGTGGAAGGGGATTTAAAGGCTTGACAATACAGGCATGGTAGAAAAGATAAGCTGTCCACATCCAGAACATCCATCAGATGATTATGTTTCATGAGAAGGCCACAGCATAGCCTTTGCCAAGTCCATGAGAAATACACTGTTGAGAAGATACAAAAAGATTCAGTTGCATTTCTATAGCCAGGCATGAGAGTAAGATAAAATACTGTTGAAGAACTTGGCCTTCTGATGACTATGGAGATAGAATCCGAAAACATGAATTGCCAGCACTTAACCATGAGAAGCCAGGGGTCACAATTACTGCAATGGTCACCAAGTCCAGTATGGCCTTCAAAGTAGCCTGATATGTAGATTTATGAAGACAGTTAATAGGCTACAACATCCTGAAGTACAAAAGGAATGGGCATAGAGTGATGTTAACACTTAGGTCATGATAGCAGAAGGAATCAGTGGTGGTTGTCTGGGAGGCAGAGACCAGTCACCCCAAGAAAATTCATGACCTCATATAGAGTCTTCAAAACTCGAGGCAGTTTTCAGATCCAGACACCAATGCATAGTGGCCATATGGAGGGAGAAAACCTCCAAACATCATGCCAAGTAAAATAGTAATTGTTCCCCAGGTCTTACCTGAAGGGACTTCAGTCATTTACTCAGGGAAGGACATTATCATTAAATTTCACAGACCTCTGAACACAGAGTATGAATTGAATTTTTGCCAAGAGCTCTAAAACACCATCATGCACCACGACCACCAGCCCAATACACCCCCATCCCCCAATTAGAAAGCGCCCTGCCAAATCTAATTAGAGCCTAGGAGGTGACCATAGAGTATTGCAAGTTCATTCAAGTAGCAGGACAAATTTTAGCCAGTGTCAGAAGTTCAGATATAGTGTCTCTGCTCAAGCAGATTACTAGGACCTCAGGTACATGGCTTGTGGCAACTAACTCTTCAAACAACCTTTTTTTTCCTTACCTCATCCAAAAAAAAGAAGATTTTTGCAAAAGAAGAAAAAAATGTTGTATTTACATAGAATAGACAACAGCATATATTTACATATTTTCCCCAGAGAAATGATAACATTCATACCCTTCATCATATAATAGTTCAAAGGTATCAGTGTGGCATAAATAGAGTGTGATTAACTCAACCTTTCACTTGTATGATGCAAGTTAGTGTATAAATAATGAGATGTGTGACAAATTTAAAGCATAGATTTTTATCATGTATATGCATTTCATGTTGGGTTAAATTATAGAGTAAAAATAATAGCTTAAATATAAAGAAATAAGAAATATATTCAGAAAGAAATATATGCAAAAGCCCAATTTTTCTAATTCAAAGTTGATTAATTTTTGCCAATCAGATGCATTAAATATTACACATATCTATTCATTAATACTCAAATCTCATTTATTAAAAAGATAATAATTAATTTAAATTGCATTGCCTCAAAGGACTTTAAGGATTAAATGAATTAATATATGTGCATCATTTAGAAAAGTATCTGGCATAGAAGAAGACTGCAGAGCATTGGCTATCATTATTATTATTGCCCTAAAGTAAAGTGAACTCTTAAAAGAAATCTAAAATGAGTAACTAAAGAAAACAAACCACTTAAAATTAATTTTATTGCAAAAAGTCTATGTTTTATGCTCAAAAAAGCATACCTCTTATTTGATTTAACAATTTTCCATTTCCTAAAAATGGATTTTTGATTTGTAATAAATATTCCTCAGATTGGATATATAACATTTTTCTGCTAAGCAATTGTTAATGTATATTTTAAACCATCTGCATCACACTGAGAATGATTATCTCTCAAAACCAGGCATGACATCCATACCCAAAGTTAGCAGTAAACTTCAACTTCTTGACTCTTACCCTGAAGTGTGGCTTTCCAGGGGAGGAGTTTAACCATATAATTGGTTATTCAAACTGGGCTTTAGTCACACATTGCTTCTTCAAATTCCTGCGAATAACCAGGATCTTACCAACCTCAGAATCAATAAGACACAGAAGCGGAAATAGACAGATATACATAATATGAGGTTTTAACATGCTAGTTTTATTCCGGCAGATCAAAGAGGTAATCAATTAATTATACATTAAAATACAAACAACCTTAACTCAAAAACTAAACCAGTAATTACGTATTAAAATTACGTATTAAATTAAAATGTTAATTTGGCCACAATGTAATAATGTTAAAAATTGATAACAATATCAAAAAACAAAAAGTGTCTTCCTCCAAGAAACAAAACCCAAACAACCACAAAATTTTATTTAAAAATGTAATGGATCAAAGGTGAAATGTGAACTGAAATTGAAAGAATTATTATAAACTTGGAATAATATCATAATATATGAAACTCTTCAAAATATAACCAAAGCAGGGCTTAGAGAAAATTCATAGTATTAACTACCTTTCTCAAGAAAAATAACAAATGAAGTAGATAATTGCACCCAGAAAGATTAAAAAAAAAAACCCTAAAATAACTGATACCAAAAAGATAATTAAAGGGGCGCCTGGGTGGCTCAGTCGTTAGGCGTCTGCCTTCGGCCCAGGTCAGATCCCAGGGGCCTGGGATCGAGCCCCGCATCGGGCTCTCTGCTCTGCAGGAAACCTGCTTCTCCCGCTACCATTCCCTCTTCTTGTGTTCCCTCTCTCGCTGCGTTTCTCTCTGTCAAATAAATAAAATCTTTAAAAAAAAAAAAAAGATAATTAAAGATAAAAGCCAAATTTACTGAGTTAGCAAAGAAAAAGTAGAAAAATAAGTTGTACTTTTAACAATCAGAAAAAAAAATCACACCACTAAATAACTTAATTTTTAGGGGAGTCTGGGTGTCTCAGTTAAGCAGCTGCCTTCAGCTCGGCTCATGATCTCAGCATCCTGGGATCCCACATGGGGCTCCCTGCTCAGTGAGGAGCCTGCTTCTTCCTCTGCTGCTGCTCCTCTCCACCCCCGACACCTGCCTGCACATGTACACGTGCTCCCTCTCTCTCTCAAATAAATAAATAAATGAAAATCTTAAAAAAAATAAAATGTTTAAAAATAATTTAATTTTTGGGGCACCTGGGTGGCTCGGTGGTTAAAGCCTCTGCCTTCAGCTCAGGTCATGATCTCAGGGTCCTGGGATGGAGCCCCACATCAGGCTCTCCGCTCAGCGGGGAGCCTGCTTCCCCCTCTCTCTCTGCCTGCCTCTTTGCCTACTTGTGATCTCTCTCTTTCTGTGAAATAAATAAATAAAATCTTTTAAAAAATAATTTAATTTTTAAAAGTAGAAAATACAAATATCCAAATAAGAAACTAAAAGAATTTTTTAAAAAATCATTTGTATGCAAATTTATTTGAAAATCTGAACTCTACACAAAAGCTAATGATGTACCCTATATTGGCTAATTGAACATAATAAATAAAAAAAGAAAATCTGAATCAAATTGATAATTTTAGTAGAAAATAAAGTATATAAAAGTAGTATATTAGAAGTATCTTATGGCACAACCATAAGAGGAGTGATTGAACTTAGTGGAGTTAGAAAACAACTAATCTCCATATAAGAAGAAACAGAGATTAGGCAAAAAGGACCCCTCACAAAAAATTTCCAGCTCTCCTAGTAGATTCAAAAGGGCTTTTAAACCTTTAAGAAGTAGATTATTTTAAACAATTACCAAGAATAGAAAATTCAGGAAAACTTCTGAAATATTTTTTAAAGAAGATAATAAAGTGATTCCAAGACCTGAAAAAGGTGACACAGTATATTAAAATTAAAGACATTTCACTTATGAATAACAATGAAAAATTTAAATACAGAATTATTAAATGGAATTCACATACATTTTTACTTTGTATTGCAGCAAAACCTCTTTGGGGGAATTGAATGTGAGAGAAGTAGTATATTAGAAGTAAGCTGCCAGACAGTTTCCGCATAGTAAGGAAAGGTGTAATTATTAAACAGCTTCTCTCACAGCTGTGGTAGGGGCAGGGGAAGAAGTTTGCTGAAACACAAGGTATCAAAATGTTACACAGGGAAATAAATGTTAAAACCACATGCATGCCATCTCTGTCTTCCCCCCAAGGTTGAGGTAGCCCATCTCAAGGTGGGCACTCAATGACTGAAACTCATTAAGTTACTGTGCCCATATCAGAGGCAACTTACCACAATGACCTCAGTATGGTCACAGCAGAATAAGATCCGTATCAACCTGCTTCTGCAAACACCATTATAAGGGCAAGAATGATAGGTTGTGCTAATATCCTCACAGTTTCCTGCCATTATCTTAAGGTTGTGCCTTGCATCCCTCCACGTACTTCTCCTAATCTCTGCCTGGTCCCTGATTCTTACTAAGTGTGGAGCATAACTGCAGTGATGGTTCCAGAAATAAGAGCTTTATGGACACAGCAGCCTTG
>CM053604.1:17727483-17820971 GCA_028646535.1 Procyon lotor
CTTGAGTCTGTATTTTCTCCAATATACTTTTTCCAACATATTTTAACAGCATTTCATATTTATCTTAATAAGAGATTTAAATTGATGTATTACATTCTGTATTGATTATTTTAAAATGAAAATTATACAATTTCATAAGATATTTCTTCCCCAAATCCAACACACTGCAAAAAACTGCAAAGCTTGTGAGGTCATATGTGGTGTAGCAGATATTTCATAGTGTTTGTGATATTGTGGAAACCTCATGATAATAACAAAAAAATAAAAATATTGAATTAATATACAATCAGTATGTTTTGATTGATAACTATGTGCCACTGGGTATGCCCAGATTTTTTCCAAAATTTCTCTTATTTAAGCCACCAAAAGGACTAAATGACAAAAAAAAACAAAACAAAAAAACAACCCAGAGGGATTGGTTTTCCCAACCAAAGATATTGCAGCTGTCTTTTACATTTAATAACTTCAGTGGTACATGATTCTTTCCCCCCCAACCCCCAAGTTTCAGACAATTGTTTAAAACAAATGAAATGTCACAAAAAGCAAACTATGGAAGCACAATATTGCAAATGATAACAAACATACAGGACAATAACAAAATAAATGAGGCATTGGCATGGGGTGATTTTCTCATTGGAACAAAAAGTAAAGAGGAATGTTTACCTCATTAATCCATTATTCACTCCTGAAATGACAGTCATAAACTTCTGAGAAATGTCACGGAAATTTTAAAATGTTTTCCTGGATTTCATTCTGCTACTTAGCTACTTGCAAAAGCTCTTCAGCTTGGGACAATGTTCTTACATGATTAACTCCTACCTATTTGCTTTGTGGTCACTTCTTCCAGGATGTGGAAGAAGTTTCCTAGACACTCCATACCTTGAATAGGGGCCCCTCCCTTTCATTTCTGTGGGACCCAGAGTGTATATTATCAGGGGACTTTTCCCAGGCTAATGACCGTTCTTGTTTATTTATCTGTGCCTACACAATTTTCTGTTTGATTCTCAATACCTAGCATAATGCCTAGAACAGCATAGTTCTAGAAAAAAGTTCTGTTTGTTGTTGGATGTTGCTGGATGTCCATGACTGACAGTGCCATCCCCAACAGGAAACTTACCACTGGCTTTACTACACCTTACTATTCTGATCAAAGAGGCCTGAGGTCTTGCTTATGACACAGGGGCCCTTGCTCAGTGATGGCCCCTTACTCTATAGGTTGTCTTACCTCTCCTGCTCTTCACACTTTTCACACTAGGATGGATAATTTCGCAGATTAGTCGTGGTTCTTTTTTTTTCCCCTCTGAACAGGAAGGTCTCACTGCTCATGTGCGGCTAAAGGTGTTGTGTCTATGAGGGGAGGTCGACTGGATCTTGAACAGTCCACGTGCCAACTTATAAAGCTCAGTCTGTCCTATATGACCCACCTATGTCTGGTGTGTCAAAGGAGGCTTTTCGTTAAGAGAGTGATAAGGCTAGAGTTTCATTTAGATAGATCATTCTGCTGACCCTGCAGAAGATGTGTTTGAGAAAAATGCATTTAAAAGTGATCATTTCACTGGCTCTGCAGAAGATGGGTTCGAGAAGAATATATTAAAAAGCAAGGAAATCAGGATAAGGGTAGTCGGTGTGACAGACCTGCATGTGAAGGGCTCATACAAGAGATCAGCAAACTTATTTTCTGTAAAGAGTTAAATACTGAATGTTTCAGGCTTTGTGGGTCATAGGATCTCTCCCATAACTACTCAACTCTACCTTTGTTGCTCAAAATATAGACAAAATGTAAACAATTGAGCATCTCTGTGTTCTAAAAAAACTTTATTTATGGAAACTAACATTTAAATTTCATATCATTTTCATTTTTTACATATTATTTTATTTTTTAATAATTAAAAATTAAAAGGCATTTTTATTTGCTGATCATATAAAGAAAAGGTAACTGGCCTATACCATTCATTTGTTTGTAGAAGAGAGGATTTTTTTTTTAATACTTAAAAGGCTTTGATTCACTGGAATGTCATGAGCTCCTAAAATAGCACATGCCAAGTAGTAGATACTCAAATGTGTTCTGAATGAAGGGAAATATATGAAAACTTAGTGACATCAAATTGCAGAGAGGAAGGAGACCAGAATATATATCATATTTTCAGTTTTGGTTACTTAAGGTATCGTGGGGTCACTAACCATCAGGGAGAATTCTGGAAAAGAGTTCACCTGGAAGGTGGAGTAAGAAAATATTTGTCTACTTTTCTGCTTGACTGGTGCTTCTCTGGTTTGAAAGTGGTTAGAATTATCTACTCAGCCTCCATATATCTAGAGTTTCTGTGCAGATGCTTCTAGACTTCTCTCTGGATGAAGGATTCTTTTTACTATATTCTCTGTAAAATATATACACTTTAGTGAATTCTGTGAGCTCCTTTTAGTTGATAACTTTCCCTTTAAATTTTTCAACTGAAGAAACAAGGAAAAATTTTCCAATTTTCCTCAAAGAATTTCATTTTGTTGTTGTTGTTGTTGTTATCTTGAAGTATAGCCGTGAGTGGTTATGGCCACTAGGTGGAAAAGCAGGTAGAGAAATTATACCACTTATAGTATTATTTCAGTCTCTAATTCCAATTCATCTAAGTCTTCCCAAGGCCAATGTGAGGAATGCCATTAGAATCCCTTCCCAGATAGATATTCCCTGTCTTACCTCCCATTCCTTTTCCTCTTCGATCTTACATCTTACCTATTTCCATGATTTCTCTAAACTTATAGATGATTCTTCTCCTTCCTCACCTTCCCCTTCTTTCCCTCTTTACTTCCTCCCCCTTAATCATGGACTTTTATGCCCTTGAGACTTGTGACTTTTAATAATAAGATAATATTACTAGTGTCTGGAGTGAAATATATGTGTTTTATATCTCAGTAGATATATATTTTCAGAATGAAATAATTTACCATAAATCCTCAAAAGCAAAAAAAAAAAAAAAAAAAACTCAGAGGAGATGAAAGAGAACATATGAAACACAGCATTGTAGAAATATATTTGCCAATTCTCATCCCTGCATATCATCTGGAACAAAAATTAAAAAGAAGTCATTTTGGTACAACCAAATAAAGGATCCAAACTTAAGCTTGGAGGAGCCTTATTTTGTGAGTTGTCACATGAACTGGGACTCACAGAATACTACTTTTGTAAAATAAGCAGACTTTTATCATAGAAGAGATCTCTAGAATTCAGAACTATAAAGAAGTTGAAAACTTCTAATTAGAAAATTGCATGGGGGAATCCCACAGTTTGATTGGGTCAATTGCTTCCTGGCCTAGTTTTATGAATTAGAATTACTTCTGCTTACTAATGGCATTACATAAAACATGAAAATATTTCTACA
Organism: Procyon lotor; assembly: GCA_028646535.1. NCBI lineage: Eukaryota > Metazoa > Chordata > Mammalia > Carnivora > Procyonidae > Procyon > Procyon lotor. The sequence continues at coordinate 17,730,855 of CM053604.1, forward strand.
AGTCAAGGTTATCCAGGTTAATAAGAACAAGGTCCCCAAACATCATTGAATACAGTGTTGATAATACTTAAGTAACTATTCATAAATAAAAGTAGGATAAGTATGGGATTATGTTGCATTTACTTACATTAATTATTTTGAAATAGTCTCTAGCATTCTTTTTGTTTCTTTAATTTTCCTAGTTGCTGATTATTTTTTATCCCCACTCTGATCTGTTTTCTTTTTTTTACTTCATATTTTTCTAATTTTTTTCTCTTTTATATACATGCCCAAAAAAAAGGCTTTTTAAAGGATTTGCGTTAATTGAATTGAATAGTTTGTTCCCCATGATTAAAATCAGAGGCAAACATAATATGATCCTGATGATAATCTCCCCTTTCTCCCAGTGCATGAAACAAAGTAGAAAAAACAAAATATAGGATTGGAAGACACACAAATCTCATTTGGATCCTGACTCTCTTACTTCCTTTACTTCTAAAAATTTAATTCAAACTGGTTTAAAATCTAATAATATATACCTAATTGAGTTAGAATCGAGTGGCTAATCCTTGAATTAATTAATACATTTTATTTTTTAAATACATATATTTGAATCCTCGTTACGAAGAAAACATTATGCTCAGTACATGCAATGATTAAAAAAAAGATTCTAAAGCTTGAGATCTGTTGTAAAGGATCTAAGAACAGGTGGATGATATGTGAACATTTATATATGCACATCAATGTGTGACACATAGAAATATAAAATGGAAATATGAGTGCCTTAAAAGACTAAAACGTGAATATTGATCATAACATCATGCAAATATTTGAGTAGATAGCCCAGAACGGACTTTTGAGAAAAGTATTATTTATTTTGACCTTCTAGGATAGATTTCATAAAGACAATGATCAGAGGAGAGAAGTAGATGAAAATTTATTTTAGGATATCAGGAAAAAGTTTATGTAAATGGATGAAGTTTGAGAAAACGGACTAACATAAATTTATTTTGGAGAGGTACAAACACAGCTTATAGAGGTTAATCTCGGAGCTATGATTACAAAGTGAAAACTCATAGCAATTAAGACTCTAAAATGGTAAGTTGTACCAGATCTATTTTCTCCCTGCCTCTAGCCAAGCATAATGATAATGATAATAATATCAACACAATCAACAATAAACATCATTTAGTGCTTACAAAATGCCAGACCTTGAAAATAAACTCTAAATAAACCTATAAGTACTGTAAGTGATCCCATTTTATAGATGAATAATTTGAAACACAATGATACTAAGCAGGTTGCTCAAAGTAATCCAGCTTCTATCAGATAGAGCCTGGACTTAAACCACCATGCTTCAATCTCTTTGGGGTCTGGAAAAGGATGATAATTGGTCAAGAAGAATGGAATATCAATGAACAAAACATGTATAAAACTGAAAACTGAAGTCACTGATGTCATTGTTCTCTCTGTGCTTCTAATCTTAGCCAGAAACCCAATCACAACCCTTTCCTCCTCTACTTCTCCCATTCCAATATTGTCTATTCTGCACTTTCATATCATTCATGAGAATTCCCTCCAAATAGCCTCACATTAGTCCCTGATCATCTCTTGCTTGATCATCATGGGTCTCTAGCTAGTCTCCCTCCCGCTGGTTTCCTCCCATGTTTTTCAAGCCATAATCAGTGATCTTCCTAAAATGCAATCAGCGTGACACTCCCCTGCAAATGGACCTGCCTCATGTACCTCACAACCTACAGAATAAAGTCTAAGTCCCTTCCCCTGGCAAAAAAGGCTTTACCTAAGAGGTGTCCTGTTTTGGGCAACTCTAATCTCCAGTCATATGTTGAGACTAAACTAAGAAATATTTTCCGAGAATGCTTTAAATGAATTTTTTTTTCCTAATGAGCAAAACTCTTTCATATCTACAAACTTTACGGTTTTCCTGCTTTTGTCTGGATCTCCCTAGTGAACTATTACTTTCATTTCAAGATTCAAACCAGGCCTGACCTCTTTTATGAACCAGTCCTGAACCTAATGATTAAAACCTATTTTTTTAATTGCAAAAACAGAACCCTATACTTTTATTGGAGCACTTTCAATATACTAAAGATTCCTTCATTTAAATCCTGACTTCCAGTAAGATCTTGGAAGTCAGAAACAATGTCTTATTGCTGTCAGTAGTCACAGGACCTTAACACCTGGTGGGGTTGGATAAATGAAACATGAAATAATGAGGAGGGTTGTAGATGTAAGTGGGAGATCCTGGCTCTATCAGTTTATTCCCTCTTTAAAGGAAAAAAAATGCATGTAATTGAAAGAAAAATAAATAAATAAAACACAAGCTTTCTCACTGTCCAATATATGGTGTAATTTGGTCATATCCTGGGTCAAAGGAGCCACGTAGAATAAGACGGAGTTTACCTTGCATTTGTGCCGATGCCTTAGCTTTAATCTAACACATGAAAGGGGAAAAGTCTGAATTAAAGTAGTTGAGAACTGTCACACATGGCTGTTCTGTGCTCCCAAAAGACACTTGGAAAGCCAGATTTGAGGGGGTGGGGTGGGAGGCAGAGAGCAAGGCAGAGACGGAGGAAAGAGGGAGCGGGGGCGAAGTGAGAGAAATCCAGGAGGGCAGCAAAAAAAAAAAAAAAAAATAGCAAGATAATTAGCTGCCGTGATTAAAAGGTTTCATTTTTCAAATCACTTTTCAATCTAATTCATACCATGTGAAATGTTAAGAACTATTTCTAGCCTGAGTAATATGCTGTAGTGCAAAATTTTGATAAATAATTATCTTTGTATTTTATCCATAATAATATTAAGACAGATTCATTTAATTATCATAACCGAGCACGACAGGGCGCTGGTTCAGCCTTGACGGATTGCCATTTCCAGCCTGACCTAAGTGTGTGGCCCTGAGCCTCATGTATGCACACCTGGGGGCAGAAACTGGCCCGACTCCTTCCAGTTCACAGCGGAGTGCTGTGTGTCATACTGCTCATTTTCTGATGTGCAGGCTTTGCTCTTCCCTTAGGGAATGGGATTCTGACAGGCACTTTATCTCAACACATTGAGTCTCGTATGAAATTGTCACTTTCTCTTGCCTCCTTGCTAGTTAGTTCAATACCATGACGAGATACAGAGTGAGATTTTATACTGAAGCCAAGCCAGGCAACTGTTGTTTGAGGGGAAGTGTACTGCTCTCTTTTTACACATTCCCAAAGACCAGCAATTCCAGGAGGACAAGGGAAGGGCTGGAAGCTGACCCATTTCACCTGACGATGCAAGTCTTTTATTGGTATAACGCTATGTGTTCACACATATTATTTTAGCTAATCCTCACAAACTACCAAAGGTTGTTATCATATGCCCTATTTTCATTATCAGAACAATAACGTTTTACCAAATTGCGGTAACAGACATATTAACTTCTAGGCACATTCCTCCCTGTGTCCTATTATATCTTCTAAGTAGTTCATGAAAGTGCCAACAGACAAGTGCCAAACAAAATAATAAATTTAGAGGATTAGTCTGGAAAATCTAGTCGGTCCTATAGGAGGAGCATTCTGATGTGTGCAATGGAGGGGAATAGATATTGAAGGGGGGAGTTTTGATGACAAAACCAGCATTTTATTCAATGGTCATTCCCTCTTGACAATCCTCTAGTCTGCACTCTAATGATTACGAATTTTTAGAAGTGGAACTTTTCACCCTTTGGAGTGAAGTATAGAAAGCATCTAGACACCAAGCTTTGGTTACCACCATCTGATAAAGGCAGGCGTGGTCTGTGTACCTTCGTATTTCCATAATGATTTCTCTTTCTCTTGTGTGGACACATATTTGTCATATTTTATTACTGGCTGCTCATGCTTGGTCTCCTACGTCCCATTAAAATGAATGTAAGCAGATAAATAAGGGGACAGGGCCACCAAACAAAGAATGGAAGGGAAGACAGCCTCTCAACGTTTTGAAGGCTGCAATGCAGACAAGCAAGTCACAGCAGACTCTGCAAAGCCATCTCAGAGCTGGCAAAGGAGAAGCCCGGAAGCAGGATGAATAGGAACAAGCAACTTCAGAAAAGGAGGGGAGGGGGACCTCCACTTAACTCAGAAGTTGGTGGTGCAGATAGGCTTAAAAACAGGATTCTTTTCAATATTTGAGAAAATAATGTTGGATGCCTTCCAACCCTCCTGAGCACCATGATGCCTCTCTGACCCCTTATATCAACCCACCCGACCATGGCAAACAAGCACTAGATTTACTCACTGGAGACACTGAACTAGTGATGCTTTGGTTAAGCGACACAGGCCAGTCTGAGTGTGGGAATATCACAAGTAAAATCAGGGAAATAATGGAAATCTCTATATTGAATAATGAGACCTCCTTCAGCCACTCTCTCTACTGCAAGAACACTCTTAAGCAGGGGACTGGGGAATGTCTTTCTGGTGAAACATCAATTAAAATATTTACATAGTATTAAGATGGGTGGATAGGCAGAAATAAAATCAGCAAACTTACTCTACATTGAAGTACAGCAATTAACAAACTACAAATACACATAGAGACTCCAATTAGCATTTTATTTCCTAGGTCTTTAATGGGAGTTGCTAGCCAAGGATCAATAGATATTGAATAAGGGAAAATAAAAAAGGTAACAAAATAAAAATTTAAAAATAAGTAAAATAATAAAACCACTAACATGTCAGAATGGCCTGGGTAAACTAAAAAAAGAAGAAAAAAAAGAAAAGAAAGAAAGAAAAGAAAAGAAGAGAAAGTATATCAGGAGAAAGAAACATGAGAAAGAAAGAAGAAAATTTAAAAAAGGAAAGTTCTTAGAATAGTCCTCAGAGAGATTAGAGAGACCATGAAAGAAGAAAAGAACTAACAACTGAAGCAAAATAAAACCACACACACATAACCCTTTGGAGACGTAAAAAGATCTTAGACACACAAAACAGGAAGAAATTTCTTAAAGTCAACAAAAGAATAAAAGATAAATAATAAACGTTGATGTTATCTCTCAAAAGTAAAAAATAACAAGATTTGAAAAATAGGAAAATAAAAATAAGAAATTTAGAGCATTAGTCCAAGAAACAACTAATATCTAAGTAATAGACATTTAGAAATATAGAGAAAACAGATGTGAAGAAATTATAAAAAACAAAATAATTTCTCATGATTGAATGTCATGAAATTACAGATTTTCCTGACCCCAAGTGAATCCAGCTAAAAGGATGATAAAAAAGCCCATCCCAAGGTCCACCAAACTTCCTTCTTTATATTTGTGGGCAGGTAATCAGGCATTTGGAAAAATTTGGTTATCAGAATGGCATTGAACTCAGTTGCACTATAATCTCAACTTGTACTAAATACTTGTTTCATTAAGTGCCAAGTACTGTGTCAAATCCTGTATGCCTAACCTTCATGACAGACTTTCAGATGGATATTGCTATGTCTACTTTGTAAGCCTGTACACTGAGATTTAGGGAAGTTGATCCACTTCCCACAGTTCTAACAACTTCCAAATACCAAATCTGACATTCAGACCATGTTAAGTCTTCATATAAGTCAAATGTGAAATGATAATTAGTCCTCTGTGGTGTTCAATGAGTGGACGTAGAGATTAGAATTTACCTTTACTTTGACCTTGAACATGAATCTCCTACCTTAGACCAAGGTCTGGGTGAAACATTACTAACTAGCAAATTCATCCTTATAAATCAAAAAAGAGAATAAGAAACCATTAACGACAGTGACAACTTATTATTTTTATAGTTTTTTAAAACTAAATACAGTCATTTAAATTCACATCTAACCCAATCTCTGCTCTTTCATGTCAAAAACAAGTAACATCCATCAACAACAACAACAAAAATATGTTTTTCTAAACTTTTTTGCTACTGGAGTTTTGACCATCATGTTAGAGTATAACAATCATTACTTTGCAAGTTAATTGTTTATAAGTGTTTTTGAGGCATGCCTTAAGACATAATTAGTTGTGGTAGGTTTCTTTTCCACAATTAGGGTAGGAAAGCCACTGTAATGCACTAAACACTATTAAATTAGACTACTTATCTCAAAACAGAAAAAAAAAATATGTTTTAAGCTCTTTCACCTGCAAAATGTCCACTCTTCAAAGAGGGCCAACTTTGTGGGCATCATTCTAGAAAGAAGGTCTGAGACATCCATGATATCCAGGTATGGTATATTTTACTTGTCTGATTCTAGTTTGGTATTGGAAGCAAATTCAGTCTGAAAATAATCAAAGCTAACTCTTAAATAGTGTGAGGATGTGCCAGGAATGGTTTTGAATGCTTTGAATTCAATGTCTCACTAATTTTAACATCTCTATATGGTAGGCATATTGTTCTTATTCTCTCGTGTTTACAGGTGAGGACACTAAGGCACAAAAGAGAAGAAACTTTGTAAGGCTACCCAACTGATAAGTATCTACAGCTAGGATTCACACCTTTGCACTCTGGTTTTAGAATTTGTTCTCTCAATACATCTCTCAGGGAAAATGGGCGATTGTAGGGGTGCCTTGGTATCTCAGTAGGTTAAGTGTTGACCTTCAGCTCAGGGCTTGATCCCAGAGTCCTGGGATCGAGCTCCACTTTGGGGTCCCCGCTCAATGGGGAGTCTACTTGTCCCTCTCCCTCCCTCCTGTTCATGCTGTCTCTCACTCTCTATCTCTTGAATAAATAAATTAAAAAAATTAAATAAAAAAAGATTACTAGTATTTGATACCACATTTCTAGCTGAGTAACCTGTCCTACTCTCTGGTCCTCCATTTCTTCATCTATAAAACTGGGATAATAAGGATACTTAGACGAATGAACAATAATATATGTGTGAGCGATCTCTAAACCCTTAAATCATATAAAATGTTATTTACTTTTAAGGGAAGCAAATTCACATGACTGACATTTTCTGAGACATGGTTCAAACTAAAACACAGACTGGCAGGAGAGGCAGGAACATGTTTATAACTTCTGACCCCTATAATTCTACGGAGCTGAACTTAAGACTCCTTTTAAGTTAGGGACAATTGAATGACAGCGTGCACGGTGGTGGGGATTGCAGAGTGTGGTAAGACATCAATAAGCTCACCTACGAGCAATAGAAATTGAGAATTTGGAGAGTCAATGAGATTTTCAGGCTTAATAGGACAAATGTAATTAACTGAATATTAAGTCTTCTTTCCCACAGGACTGCAGTGGAAATTGACCTTTGACAGAATAGCATAATTCAGTCAATAATCACATTGAAGTGGCGAGTAGCATTCAAAAATAAAAGGTGCAGTGAAATGCACCCAAGAATGTATGGTTCTGAATACTGTGTTCATTCTCGTGGCTTGAGCACTGCTAAGTAGTATTTTTTCATAGTTCACAAAATTCTTAAACTTAACAATTGTAGGTTTTGAAGGTCCTAGGAGGCCCTAAACGTCATAATGAAATAGGACTCTTTCAAGGGCAAGGGAAACAAATCTTTGTTCTAGGACCACCCAGGGCCAGCTCTATTTTAAATCAAAGAAAAAAATTAAGATAGCAAATACGACTTGAATAAAGAGTTAGGCCTTTTAATTACCTAAAATTCAAATTTTACTTACTCAGTTAATTAGTGGCTGGCACATCAAATGATATATGATGCCAATTCTGGTAAAAACGGAACATTTAACAAATAACGTACAAGTAGGTAGAAAAAGCTTTTGAAGTAAATAAAGATCAGTAAAATTCTGCAGTTGGATCGGGGTTCAAAACATGTCAGTTTAATTAATTTCAGCAGAATATTATGTCAACTCTTGGAGAATCATAATCATCAGTTGATATTTCTCACACAACTGCTGCTAAATCTTTCAATTGGCAATTAAGCGAAGAAGAGAGAATAAGTGTGAAATTCAATATTTTATTGTTGGCTCAATATTTGTTGAGTTCAAGGTCCATAATAAGAAAACCTTTTTTGTATATATTTTTTTTTAACTTTGTAGCCTTGATTTCTTGCTGCTTATGTATATAACTGAACTTCCTCAGAACTAAAAAGATTGAAACAAATTGCTACGTAAAAAAATAATCTCTGTTTCCTCTAGATCTTGTGTGTGCTGGTCTTGCTAGCATTTTATCCGTGATACAATGTTACATATGCAAAAATGAAAAAAGAAAAAAGGTATAGGAACAGACTGGAAAATAACCATTGTGCTAAATGAGGTGTTCCCAGGGAGGCTAGCAGCCATAGGTATATCAAAATCTATGAAGAAAAAACCCCATAAAACCAGCTTACAAAAATTGTGCCCCTAGAACCCATGGCACTTGCTTTTGTGCTCAAATTGGAAAGGAAACTTAAAGAAAGAACCTAACTGTTCTTAGAATTACAAGGAGCAAGTGGGTGTGGTTTCTCATTTTCACTTTTAACTATCTCCTAGAAAAAGAAATGAATTGCTTTTAAAAAAGCTCTGAAAACAGTACATGCTCTTCAAGATCTAACCCAGTTTTTTTTTTTTTTTAAAGATTTTATTTCTTTGACAGAGAAAGACACAGCGAGAGAGGGAACACAAGCAGGAGAAGAGGGTGAGGGGGAAGCAGGCTCCCCGCTGAGCAGGGATCCCGATGTGGGGCTCGATCCCAGAACCCTGGGATCATGACCTGAGCTGAAGGCAGAGGCTTTAACCCACTGAGCCACCCAGGTGCCCCTCTAACCCAGTTTTTAAATGATCTTTATTTGACTGTATGAAAATATGAGATCAGTGTTTTTTTCTTTTTTTCTTAAGATTTTTTATTTATTTATTTGACAGAGAGAAAGAGATCACAAGTAGGCAGATAGGCAGACAGAGAAAGAGGGGTAAGCAGGCTCCCTGCTGAGCAGAGAGCCCAATGCGGGGCTCAATCCCAAGACCCTGAGATCATGACCTGAGCCTAAGGCAGAAGTTTAACCACTGAGTCACCCCGGTGCCCCTATGGTTTTTCCTTGATAGTTCTTTGGCTAATACTCTGTATAACTCGATTTCTTAGCCCTGACCAATGAGGAGACTTTGACAGCAGTTTTTATTATGTAAAAAAAGCAACAACCAAACTTTTGTTCAAGTGAGAATTCCAGTTATACACACACACACACACACACACACATACACACACACACACACACACACGCACTCCCTCTCCTTTCCTCATCCCATGACTGTGTGTATGTCCATATGTGCATGTGTGTACGTGTGTGTAGTTGTGAAGAACTTTGTTATTTCATTCTTCCTTTCTCCCCTTTTCTGTCTCAATCTTTTAGGACTAGGAGAGAATTCAGAGGTAACTTGAGATATTGACTCCTCTGTAATATCCTTTTTTGGGGGGCTGTTGCTTCTCTGCTGGTGGGCACTAATGACTCTCATTGTCCTTTGCGGGTCGAACATCCAAAGAATGACTTGATAGAGGGGAGCGTTGTAAGACTTTCAGAGCCTGGCAGGGGAATAAATTCTTTAGTTATCTTGGGTAGATTTGCTCAGACTTGACCTGCTCCAAACATAGTTCCCCTAAACTCTCCTCCATCCTCTTGGCTGGTCTCATTGGTGGTTTTCATGGGGTAAGACACCTTCAAGGTATCTGTAGCTTGCCCGTCTTCTTCATTGTTGAAATTATTACTGCAAAACGCATGTGCATTTGCAAGCACTCGTGCTCTTGCTAGCATTCTTTTCTCTGCCCTGCTGTCTTTCACCATTTCCCTGCTTACCCTTCTCAAATAGGTCTGGCGGGCAAACCTGCTATTTAAATAGACATTCCCCAAGATTGGGATGCTAGCCTAAATTTTAGGCATCCTTGATCATTATGAATGGTTTTATTGGAGCATTCTGACTTAGATGGGACTAGAGGCCCTTTAAATCTTCCAAATGCCATAGTAATTTAACTGCTTTTAGTGTGGTGATTTGAGATGCCAAAGATAACCTTCTATCCCCTCAAACTCCAAGTTCTTTTTTAGACAAGGATGATGACTGAAAATAGATGGGCCAAATCAATCTCCAGTGTAACTGCTTTTAAGATAATCATTATTTCTTACCTTAATGTTTGCAATCACTTATGAAATGATGCCACGGTCTCCCATCTAAACTTCCAAAGTTTAGCCCACCAGTAGGTAGTATTGTGCAGTGTTAAGAGTCAAATCCCTGGATTCAAATCCTAGCTACTATAGGTGCTTACTGGTTCTATGGCCTTGGGCAGTTTAATTAAGTGCTCCATCCTCAATTTCCTCATGTATAAACTGATAATAATAGTGCTTATTTTTTAATGTTGTTAGGAATATTAATAGTAGAATCCGTGTAGAGGACACACAGTTAACTTTTAACAAATATTAGTTACTTTGATTAAGAATCATTTTACTGGGGCACCTGGGTGGCTCAGTCGTTAAGTGTCTGCCTTCGGCTCAGGTCATGATCCCAGGATCCTGGGATCGAGCCCTGCATCAGGCTCCTTGCTTGGCAGGAAGCCTGCTTCTCCCGCTACCACTCCCTCTGCTTGTGTTCCCTCTCTCGCTGTGTTTCTTTCTGTCAAATAAATAAAATCTTTAAAAAAAAAAAAAGAAAGAATCATTTTTACTGGAGCACCAGGGTGGCTAAGTCAGTTAGCCCTCTGCCACCCGCTTGGGTCATGACCCAAACCCATGACCACAAGCCTGAGCAGGGAGCCTGCTTCTCTCTCTCCCGCTGCCTGCTGACCCCCTTGTTTAGGCTCTCTCTCTCTCTTTGCCAAGTAAAGAAATAAAATCTTAAAAAAAAAAAAAACAACACATCTTTTTTACTTAGGATCCACTCTATTCAAAGATAATATTGGAATGTCTGCCTCCTACTCCTTTGACATAGACAGTGTTTTCTACATTTTATAAGGAAGAGATCGAAGTTGATAGAGACTAAGTACTTGCCTAAGTTCCCACAAGTGGTAAGTAGAACAGTCAGAATTTTAATTCAGGATATCTTGAATTAAAAAAAAAAAAAAAAAAAGAAAAGAAAACAAGAAACATTTAAAAAAAACTTAAGAAACTTAGTATTTTCCTTTACACAGAGAGGCATTTTGTGATCAATTTTCTTCAATGGTTTTGCACATTCTTAGGTCCAAAGTCCTTTGTAAGGCAAATAAATCTTCCCTGATTTGGTTTTTTCCTCAGCATCCAAACAACAACAACAACTTCTCTGAACAACTGTGACCATATTAAGCTAGTTCCAGCTCTCTGCAATCACCAGATTCTTTCTTGCCTTCATATCTCTACACGTGCCATTCTTTCAACTAGAGATGTTTTCCCTTTCCTTCACCTCGATTCACCTGGAGAACTTTTGTCCAATTCAAGATATACGTCAAGACTCTGTGTCTGGAGTATTTCAGGACTGACTTCCTCCACACATCATAGTTACTTTATGGGATTTCATTATTATTGTTAATATTAACCATTTTAAGTTTATCGTGTGAAGCACAGTGGGAAAAAATGCTGAACTGATAATCAGGAGACCTGAGTATTATAATTATAAATAAATAATTTAGTGTATGATTGGCATAATAAATATGGATATGGTTTTCATTTTGCCTCAGTTGTTTTCTGGGTAAAACAGATTACTCAACCACATATTATCTCTAAGATCACATCCAGTCTACATATTTCAAAAAATTTGAACAAGCTCTCCTTATTTCCTTGAACTCACAGCCCTGAAATCAAGACCTGAGCTGAGATCAAGAGATAGATTGACTGATCTATTGACTGAGCCACCCAACCGCCCCCTCTTTATTCCCTTCTATAGAAAAATAGGTTTGCAGTTGAAGAAAAAAAATTAATGAAAATTAATGTTTTTATCCAAATTTTAAAAGTTTTATTGTCATCTTTGTAGTCTCTTTTTCTCATGATTTGTTTCTCAACTACCTCCTCTGTTTTTCCTCCTCCTACAACATGTTAGTGAAAGAGATTTTATATATATAAAATCAAATGTTCACATATTATACATATATGTATATATAACAAACATGTTCACTTTATACATATACTTAAATGTTCTTTAATTGCCATAGCACAATCCTTAAGCAAATTAAGTCCAGTTTTAATGCTCTAACTGTCATGTTCATCTTAAAATTTATTTGGGTTTATTAAAGAGCTTACATCTTTTCTCAGCTTTCAAGCTAGAGTTTAGATGGGGCAAGTCAGTGTGCAATTCTGTGATATCAAAGCAAAATGAGCTTTAGATTTCACCCGATTCTAGTAAGATAATATACAGCTAAGCATCTTTCACCTTCGTTGAATTTAATTTGATTTTATTAGAGAAAGGTAAAAATTTCCCATAAATAATGTTTAATTTAAAACAAACAAGCTAGGCGTGCCTGGGTGGCTCAGTCAGTTAAGGCTCTGCCTTCAGCTCAGGTCATGATCCCAGGGTTCTGGGACTGAACCCCACATCGGGCTCCTTGCTCAATGGGGAGCCTGCTTCTCCCTCTGCCCACAGCTCCCCCTGCTTGTGCACTCTCTTTCTGTCAGGTAAATCAATCAATCAATCAATCAATCAATCAATCTTTTAAAAAATGAATTAAACTAACCAAACGATAAGCCTTTCATGTTTACAATTTCAGGCAATTTTTTTTAATTTAAAACTTTTTCTTAAAGATTTTATTTTTTTATTTGCCACACAGAGAGAGAGAGATTGAGGACACAAGTAGGCAGAGAGGCAGGCAGAGAGAGAGGGAGAAGCAGACTCCCTGCTGAGCAGGGAGCCCGATGCGGGGCTTGATCCCAGGACCCTGAAATCATGACCTGAGCTGAAGGCAGCCGCTTAACCGACTGAGCCACCCGGGCGCCCCTAAAAATTATTTTTTTAAATCTGTAAGTTATAGCATTTTTGCACATGTTAAGACAAAGATTAATACATTACAAGCCAGGAAACCTAAGGTCTTTTTTAAAATTTCTTTACCTTCAGCAGAAGTTCCAGGCCTGTAGAAAACATTCAACTCTATTCAGAGACATTTGCAATATCTGAAGAACATGGAGCAAAACAGTAAAAATGTGAGAAGCTTCCCTCTGGAATCCAGAGGGAATAAAAACACAACCATACACACACACACATGTTGCCATGGAGTGTATGATTTTAAGGATCGAAGTATCTAATCATGACAGGATGTAAAAAATAGAAATAGTCCCTGTTACAGAAATTAGATATTCAAAATGATGTCAGGGAAAGTAACTTGGAGGTTGCATTGGCTTTGGAGTAGGTTTGACCTAAATTTAAATCTTGGCTGTAACATTTATTAGGGGTATGAGCTTGAAAAAATTTTGGAACTGGGTGTGATAAAGTTTAGCCATATGCAAAGTGGAGATAACATGAATTCCTAAGGTTATCATAACAACCCATAAAACATGGATGTAAATTACATAGACCAAGATCTGAGACACAAGAACTGCCTCACAAGCACTTGTAACTATCAGGCAGATCATGTGAACATTAGTGATACCTTGAGGATTTCTTTAATTTTTTTTTAATATTTTATTTATTTATTTGACATGGAGAGAGATCACAAGTAGGCAGAGAGGCAGGCAGAGAGAGGGGGAAGCAGTCTCTCTTGTTGAGCAGAGAGCCTGATGCGGGGCTCGATCCCAGGACCCTGAGATCATGACCTGAGCCGAAGGCAGAGGCTTTAACCCACTGAGCCACCCAGGTGCCCCGATTTCTTTAATTTTTTGACAGAACTAGCAAAACTACAGTGAAAATTCTCATTAACAAATATGTTCCTCATTAAAAAACTGATCAGGAATTGCATATATGAATTATTATGTGCATGGAGTCCATATATCATGTAGTGTGTGCATTAATAACATTTATGGGATAATAGTTAAAAAACTAGACTATAAATCTGTAGTACCTAAAAGGAAAGCAATGTAATCCAACTTTTTTTTTTCAGTGTAATCCAACTTTTAAAAATAATCTGATAGTACACTGGGGAAAAAAAAACATCTCAGAACATGCTAAATACCAGGGTTTGGATGGGAGGTGGAGGATAGAGAGAATTTAATATAATTTCAAAAATAGAAATCACCATATGTTATTGATTTGTTGATGATTTAAGTATTTAGATATACATGCATCGCCATTTGAAAACATGTATATGGATAGATATGTGTGTGTATGGTGTGTGTGTGTGTGTGTGTGTGTGTGTGTATAAAAAACTGTTAAGAACAAGACAACAGGCCCAAAATGGAGTCACTTATGCTAAGCTTCACAATACCAAAATCACTGTAACTAAATTACAGTTTTGGCTCTCCCAGAAATGGAATCTTAAGCTAGTCAATCAGGAATCACTTGATCAGCACTGGTTAACTAATCTGCCTGATAAAACCCTGCCATCCTGTAAAGGTAAGTTACTGTGCAGTAATTAACCCCCTTTTTTGCCTAGTATTACTTCCTTTTTCTTGCTCCCTTCTGCCTATAGAGGTCTCCTTTTCCATAATCCCTCTGAGCTCCTTTCTAGTTGCCAGATTGGATGCTGACCAATTGCAATCCAGTTTTGCTCAAATTAACTCTTAACATTTTAATATGCTTCAGTTTATCTTTTAACAATATGTATGTGAATAGATATTTATAAAGGTCATAGCAAAACTCAAAATCAGTTTATGGTGTTTTAAACAACTCTAAAGCACTAAATAAGTTTTAGACTGACTTTAAAAGTGACTAAAATACATGACTCAAGTAACTAAATGTATGAGCATTTTTATACCATGAAGTTCCAACATAAATAAATAAAAAGAAATTAGATGTTATGATGCCAACATCAGGCAAAAAACAAACTGTAAAAAAAGAGGGTCATTCTTTATTAATTTATTTTTAAAAATTTTATTTATTTATTTGACACAGAGAGAGAGACCACAAGTAGGCTGAGAGGTAGGCAGGGAGAGAGGGGGAAGCAAGCTCCCCGCTGGGCAGAAAGCCTGATGTGGGGCTCCATCCCAGGACCCTGAGATCATGACCTGAGCCAAAGGCAGAGGCTTAATCCACTGAGCCACCCAGGTGCCCTGAGAGTCATTCTTTTTTATTTATTTATTTTTTTTGAGAGTCATTCTTTAATGACAAAAGTTAAATGTCATGATCAAGAACAAATTGAGTTGGTTATGTTGACTGCAAATAATGAAGGAAATTTAAAGAGAAACAGAGAAACTTTTTAATAAGAGGAGATTTTAACAAATCCCTTTTTGAAGTTTAAAGAGTAATTGGAGAAAATAAATAAGAGTATGATGAATAAAATTAATCAAATAGATAGGTACTATTCTCTATCCTGTATTGTACAGAGTACATCCTTTACTAGGACCAAGAGATTGTTTCATAAAATAAATTATATTTATTACAGAAATATGAACAGAAAATTTAAAAAAAACTTTAGAAATTCACATTTGCTTAAAAATCACTCAGTAATAAAGCAATATTATGCAATATTAGAAATACACATGTGTAGGGTTGGAGGTAGAAATACACTACTACCCATAACGTAGTGATGGGTGTTATGGGTATTAAGGAGGGCACATGTGATGAGCACTGGGTGTTATATGTAACTAATGAATCACTGAACACTACAACCAAAGCTAATGATGTGGCTAACTGAATATAATAAAAAAATTTAAAAATTAAAAAAAATCACAAACACTTGGGGCACCTGGGTGGCTCAGTGGGTTAAAGCCTCTGCCTTCGGCTCAGGTCATGATCTCAGGGTCCTGGGATCGAGCCCCACATCGGGCTCTCTGCTCAGCAGGGTGCCTGCTTTCCCCTCTCTCTGCTCTGCCTCTCTGCCTGTTTGTGATCCCTCTCTCTCTGTGTCAAGTAAATAAATAAAAATCTTTAAAAAAAAAAAATCACAAACACTCAAAAAAAAGAAACACACATGTGTATAATGTATATCATATAATGTATATCATACATTGTATATCATGTAATGTAGATCATATAATGTAATACATAATAAAATATAATATATATATAATAACATATATATATTTTAGAAAGAGTGATTGAAAGGACAGAGAGAAAGGGGAAATTAAGCATGGGGATTAACTATCTCCTAAAGTACTTGAAGAGGAAATAAAAGTCACAATCACAGAAGGTTTAAAACATAACAATGGCTACATTTTTACAGAACACAAGCTATGAGTTGTGGTAAAGTATATATCTAGATTAATACTTATAGAATGCAAATTTTATTACTGAAGACATACAAAAAGAAATTAAATATAGTGATGGTAAAGTTAAAAAAGATTGAGAAAACAGAAATAGCAATAAAACTAAGTTAGACATGAATAATTAAATATTTTTAAGTAGGATTATCAAAATATCCAAAATCCTTCTTTGCACAATTGAAAAAATATACATGCATTAATTAGATTAACATAATTAAAACAGAAAATAAGTTCTCAAACACAAACACATTGGGGTTAAAATAATTATGATAACTAATTACATAACAAATTGTATTATATAATATGATAATCAATTTGAAAACTTGAATGATGTATAACTTTTAAGGTAATGTTTGTTTCAAAATATGTTTGCCAACATTGACATATTTGTCAAAAATAAGGAATCCACTACTAATTTTTGTATGAAAATCTTTCAGCTGTCAACATATGATATGAACAATTTTATAAGGAAAATAAAATAAGGACATTAGTCTAACTTTTTTTGTTTTCATAACAAATATCAATATCTGACAGAGCACAACGGACAAAAACAAAACAAAACAAAATTTGATTCTATTTTACCTCTAAAATGTGATGTAAACCTTAAATTATACTTTAGGAAATAGAAGAATTAAAATAATACACAAAACATGAATGCATTCTGATAAATTAGGATTCATTCAAGGCACCTAATATAATGAATAATTCAATTCAGTATGTCATAATCTAAGGTAGTAAAAAAAATAATTCAATAAGAAAGCAAAAAGTAATTTGGTAAATTCAACTTCTATTTTTTATTTAATGAAAATTAGCCACAATCTGTATAAAACAACCAAAAACAAAATCATCAGTAATAGTAAAAATTATATCTACCATTTCTACTAACTGATATATTAATTCTGAAATAACTGTTCATTTAGAAATAGATAAGAAAATGCATTTCCATGTTTTCTCACAATTATATTTTTGTGGTTCTTTTACATTGAAAGCGCTAAAACTAGTCATCTACACATAATGCTGTCAACAACTCCTCTTCCATGCTTTTTAAATTCCATTTCAGTTAGGATCTTGTTCGAACTAGTACACAGGACACCATGCACTTTGAGTTTTTGTCATATCTCACTGGTTGCTCCTTCTCAGTTTTGTTTCCTAACTAGTCACCTCTTCCGCACATGTCAGCAGTAGAGTACTCGTGAGTTCAGTTCTTGGACCTCAACTATCTCTATCTACCATTACTCTTTTGGTAACTTCTTCAATTGCATGCCCACAAATCCAAAATTTTTATCTTTTTTTTTCTAAAATTTTATTTATTTACTTGAGAAAGAGCAAGAGTGAGAGCAGCAGAGGGAAAGGGAGAAGTAGGCTCCCTGCTGAGCAGGGAATCTGAGGCGGGGCTCCATCTCAGGACTCTCTGATCATGCCGGATCATGACCTGAGCCAAAGGGAGACACTTAACCAAGTAAACTACCCAGGTGCTCCCCCAAATTTTTGTCTTTAGCTCAGACTTCTTGCTGATCTTCAGATGCTTATATATTAATGCCTGCTTGACATTTGCTAGTCATCCCCAAATGGACATGTAGTAGACAAATAAAACTGTGTATGACCAAAAGTGAAATCTGAATTTTCCCCATTTTATTCGAAGGAAGTTTTCCAATCTAAGTTGATGGCAATTCCATCATTCTAACTGCTCAGGCCAAAAACTTTGAAGTCATCCTTGGGTCCACATTTAATCCATCATGAAAATCTATTGATTCTTTCTATTTTCAGTATATTTAGGAGCTGACCATGGCTTATAATTTCCATTGCTAATGCTTCCATCCAAGCCATCATTAATTTTCACGTGGCTTTAGTGCAATAACTTTCTTGCAGTTTTTCCCATTATACTTGACCCGACTCTATACCTTGTTTTCAAAACAGCAGCTGGAGTTAATTGCATAAACGAAAATCAAACCATAACTCTTCTTTCCTCCAAACTCTGTAAAGGTTCTCCCCTTCCCTCAGAGGTGACATTTTACAAAGTTACCAAATACCCTACACGATACAATTGTTTTTTCCTTTCCGTTCTTGTCTGTTATCATTTTCAACTGTATTGATCCTTTTGCTGTTCCTTGGTAACACTGGGCACATTCCAACACACATCTCTCTCCCTGGAAATGTCTTCCTGTGGATAATTCTTTCAACCTCTTCATATCATTGCTTAAATATTATTTTTTTCCAATATATTAATTTTCACAGTATCATCGCAATTATCAATTTATGTCCTCGTAGTTGCAAATTCTACTTCATGGCCAGCTTTGAGAAAATGAAGCTGAGCTCTTTAAGTTTTGTCTTCGTCACCGGTCTTAGGTTAACCTTTGTCAGGAGAGGGCACTCCAGAGACATTACAGGAGAAAGGAGTTTCTCCTCCTGCTTCCAGTGCGCTCTCGGCAGGCTCCTGCAGAACAAGGGACTTTTCCAGTGTTTGGATCCCAAGGCACTGTGGCTTCTCTAGCTCCAAGATTCTATAATAATTTCTCCAGCACTGGCATCCCGAAGAGCATTATAGGTGGCTCAGCAACAGCAAGGAACCTCTCCTTAGGAAATTTCGCTTGTGAACATCCTTCCCTGACACTCCAGAAGGTGCATTCCATCAAGTCCCATCCATAGTACCTCAGTGATTTCTTTGCAATTCAGTGCGTCACGGTCATGCATTCTCAAACAGGATCTGAGTTGCCATTTTACCTTATAAGTTACACATTTATGGTTTGTCAGACTACCTAACGATGGGAAAATCCCGCCTTTGGGATCAGAGAACAACATTGCTAAGTATTTAAAAATAGAGCTGACGTATTTCTCTATTCATTTTCATGTACTTTTAAAAATTATTTCTCTGTTTACATCAAATAGATGCGGCCCTTATATTGTGCTCACAACTGTACTGATCAGCCATTCGATGCGTATTGGAGAACACAGGAAAATTCAAGATTCCCAATTTTGCCACAGCTTTGAAGAGTCTGATGTTTTTTATAGTGTATTGTTTTGTTCACTACTTTGGTGACTATTTATTTAGCTACATAGCCAAATATAATTTAGAAAAGAAAATGTCCCATATTCTACTACCAATTAAATAAGAAATTAGTCAAATAAGTAGAATAAATTTATTTTTAAGTGCTGTAAAATAAAAAAAAATAAAAATACAATAAAATTCCCAGCCATGTAGGACAATGAAGGTACGGAGAGAAGAAAGAGACAGAGGCAGAGTCACAGAAAGACAGACACAGAGAATGAGGCCATGGAGACAAATTATACTGAGCAGTCTCTGCTTCTTATCAATCTTCAAGCAGTTCTTTCAGAAAGCAATGGCCCAGAGCAGAAAACTAGATTTTTGCTGTTGTGATCAAAACCCAGTTGCCCGATACTGCCAATGTCTCGTGTGCTAGAAGCACATTTAAATGATAATAAAACAGCAGTATTGAAGATGTTCCAGCTCATGTTCATTTGACAATGAGAAAATATAGTATGCTTTGATTGTAATTGCTGTCAGACCATTGAAATGGTCCTTCCACACATATTTGTTCTAAATTTATTTCCCTGCAACTTGTAATGGTGTCACTAGCCAGTCAGCAACTGGGAAACAACAGAAAACGTTTTAGGTAAATTGAGAATCTTTCACGTGGGAAACGTTAGGACTAAAAATATAGTTATGCCACAGGCTGATTTATGGTGGTGCTGTTGGTTATTTACTGTGTTATCATGAAATAACTCTGTTTATTTTTGTGATTTACCAAGTGCTTTACGGAAAATTCTGGGTGGTGATTCAACACAACTCTCTAAATAATCCCTCTCTTCTCTATGGCTCCTGATGCTGACATTGATTTATGATGTCAGAATGAAGGTAAGAGGCTTCCATATAAAAAAGATCTTTTATGAGTAGGAATCTTTGTACGGCAGCCATGTTAGACATTGAAGGGTGTCATTTAGGAGCTAAAATGGCAATAGGCATGGCCAGCGACTGCTTGTAGATTTACTGGTCCCCACAGCTGTCAAAATCCCATCCAATCTCTTTTAGCCAAACCACCCTCTGAAGCTCACTGAACTTCCCATTCATTTCAAAGTTTGGAAATTTGAAAATTCTCATTCATTTGAAAATTTGGAAGAAAAAATTGGTCTATAATAGGTAATAAATCGGTTTGATATTCTCTCTTTTTTCTCCTTCTCATCCAACAAGTCCAAATGATCATATGGGTACATTTCCTAGGTTTATGAGCACAAGGTTATTGGTGTGATATGTTCTCTTCAATATTTTGGTGAAAATAAATGATAAATCAAGTTAGTTATCTCACCAGCATATCTCACCAACATCAACATTTTTTTTCTATTATGATGGCAATATTAAGTGGACAGTCAGCAATTACTCAGTTAATGTGATCAATCAAGGTAGATGATAGGCCATGATTGACTGAAAACTTATTAATGATTGACAATAACGTTATTGTCAAATTGACTATCTAACAATGTTATCCATTATTATGTTTACTCAGCTGAAAAGACTGATGCCATTTTGGATCTACTTACTTTTGCATGTTTTAAAACATTACCAACATTAATCAGTTTGGATAACTAGATTTAAAAAATTAACTGATAATAAAGATAAGTGTGAAGTTACCCCAACTTTTTTGTTCATTTCAAGCCATGAATCAATAAGTTGGTTCCGAGGGGCGCCTGGGTGGTTCAGTGGGTTAAGCCTCTGCCTTCAACTCAGGTCATGATCTCAGGGTCCTGAGATGGAGCCCCGCAATGGGCCGTCTGCTCAGCAGGGAGCCTGCTTCCCCCTCTCTCTCTGCCTGCCTGCCTCTCTGCCTACTTGTGATCTCTCTCTCTCTGTCAAATAAATAAAATAAAACAAAATCTTTAAAAAAATAAATAAATAAGTAGATTCCGAGAGTCATCTCATCTGTTATTCTTGGGAACCAGTATCCTGGTCTGTATCCAGTTAGAAACTGTAAATATTAATTTTTTTGTGACTCTGCCACCCATGTTTCTTAGAAAATAAATGTACCCTGCAGCTTGGCCTGATTGAATGATCCAGTCAGAATGAATCTTGAGGCTATTCTAGCTGCATGTTTTCAGATAGAGGGTAATTTGTTTTGTTGTTGAATTCCATAGCACAGCCACCTTTAAGGAATCAATAATATCAGATATAATGTCTGAATCTCCAGACTTATCACAAACTAAAAAAACAATCTGATTAAAAATATCTTTTACATAATTGTACCTTTAATTTGTTCTTTTTGTAAATATAGAACTCTTTAAAATAAGCCATTCACTTTCATGTATTTGTAAAGGGCAAGGTCATATCGATAATTGTGTGCGTGTGTATTTCAGTTCACACATGCAGCATTAGATAAACTATATTTTCTTCTCTCTATAATTCTCTTTCAAGTTTTTTATTTCTACTTCTTTCACTCAACTACTGGTCTCTGGCTTTTCTCAGCCTCTGTTTTAATGCTGGAAACAGATTTTCTACCTTGATGAATGAGCTCTGCCAGAGCTTATATACTTTGATGGCCTCGCACCTCTTGGAGTAATAATGAGAACTGCTGCTTCCTAATGGGTATTGCTGTTAACTCTAGTGAGAAACGGGATTTTACAAGATGATTTATTGACTACGCAAAATAGATTCCCAAACTGATTTGCAGGCTGGCAAGTAACAAAAATATTGCCAGTTGATATTAAACTTATATAAGCAGGAAGTTAATATAGAAAGCTGATTTTTAAACTTTTTCTGTGTTGCCATATCTAAAATGAAAAGATCTGTCTTATATCTTAATGGCTTGTGGGCTTGAAAATCAGCTCCATGTAACACGAGTAGCCAAATACCTGACGTCTGTGATAGCTCATAGATAACCCTGAAAGAATAATTACCCACACATCTATCCAATTCCTTGCCTTGGTTTTATTTGTCCCAAAATTTCTGTCCTGATACTTGTGATAATTTCATATTTTATCAGAATATAGCATGAAATACCATGCAACCATCTATTAAATGCCTGGAACCCAGCCTTCAGAAATAAAATAAACTCTGATCATATGAAGCATATTCTAAAGAGAATACTACCTCTTTGCTTTATAAAAGTGGGAAGGAAATAAGTTTAAGTTTCCACTGCATGATATATAGGTGGGTGAGTATGTCCTACCAAATTCTGGCAATAGAGCTATTAGGTGGGTAATATATGGAGAGAGAGAGAGACAGCAAGGGAGAGAGAGAGGGGGCTATGCAGACCAAAGTTCTAAGAGAAAAAAACAATTTGTCCTGAATCCACAAAGCTATTAAATTTGGAATTAAAATCTGGGTCAGTCTAATTTTATAACCAATGCTTTTCCAATTATTTGAATACAGGTATCACAATTTTTAATTTATTTTTCTAATTGTTATTGACTTTTTATGGAAACAAAGTGTGCATGTTTTGAAAAAGTATATAAAGAAAAAATTTAAATTTGTTTGCTAATGACTTCTTTTTTCATTAAATAATTTATTTTTAATTGAAGTACAGTTGTAACTAATATTCTATTAGTTTCAGGTGTACAACATAGTGATTGGAGAATTATATATATGATAAAATGCTCACCTTAGTAAATGTAATTACCATCTACCACTATACAGTTATTACAATATTATTGGTTATATTCCCTAAGCTACACTTTTCATCCCCATGATGAAATTAATTTATTTCATACCTGGAAGTTTGTATCTCTTAATCCCTTTCATCTATTTGCCTATTCCCCACCCACCACCCCTCTGGCAACCACTAGTTTGTTCTCTATATTTATGAGTCTGTTTTTGGATTTTGTTTGTTTATTTGTTTGTTTGTTTGTTTGTTTTAGATTTCATGTATAAGTGAAATCATATGATATTTGTCTTTCTCTGTTTGACTTATTTTATTCAGCATAATAACCTCTAGGTCCACATAGACTGTCACAAATGGCAGTATTCCATTCTTCTTTATGGCTGAGTAATGTGTGTGTGTGTGTATGTGTGTGTGTGTGTGTGTGTGTGTGTATGATATTGCGTTATCCATTCATCTACCAATGAACACTCTGGTTGCTTCCATATCTTGGTTATTATAAATGATGCTTCAGGAAACAGAGGGGTTGCTTGTATCTTCTTGAGTTAGTGTTTTTGTTTTCTTTGAGTAAATAGCCCAAACTGGAAATGCTGGGTCATATGATATTTCTATTTTTAATTTTTTGAGAAAACTTTATAATGTTTTTGACAGTAGTTTCACCAGTTTACATTCCCACCAACAACAGTGCACAAAGTTTCCCTTTTCTTTACACCTTCGCCAACATGTGTTCTTTCTTGCCTTTTTGATACTAGCCATTCTGACAGGTATAAGGTGATAACTCATTGTTGTTTTGATTTGTTTGCTTATGACTTCGGTGAGATTCACTAAGAAAAACAAAACCAAGTACCTCTTTTCTGTACCGGTAAAGAATATGAAAGCTTTTAAAGTATATTCGGTATAGCAAAATTCTTTGAAAATTTCCAAAGAGGAGGAAGTACTGTGGTTTAGGTGCTGCAAACTCCACTTTATGACATCCTTTTGTATCTTTTCATCTAGAGATTTTGGTTGGTTCAAGTTATGATTATCTCAGAAATATTAAAATAGAATCACAGGTCACATATACTCTTCATGTCATAGAGGAGGCATTTGATGCCTAGAATGAAGTTAATTACTGATGTTTACCCTGACAGGTGACGAGATCTGGGACTCTAAGTCATGCTCCGGATTCCCTGAACAGAGCCCTTCACATTTTACCAAGCTGTTTTTCTGGTATTTGACTAGCTTTGGAAATTGCAGATTCTAAAGGCTATGAATCCAAATGCTTGTACATTTGGCTTTTCCTTTGTACATTTTATAATAGCTCAGTGGCTGTGGAGAAGGTAATCTACCTCTCAGTGTGCATGTTCTTTTACTACAGGCGATAATCTACTGAGTTCTGGAGTTCCCATAATATAAGCGACTCCCTTTGTGACTTTCAATTGCTGTAGGTCTGTAACGGTGCTTGGCACTTTAATAATTAGTCTACGGGGAGCTTTAGTAGAGTAGGGCAACTGTTTTAATTAACTTAATCCCCAGAACATGAGTTGACCATTAGACATCAAATCACAGTTTAGCTCTAAGAGTATTTGAACTCTGAAGAAATCACATTAGTAACTACAGTGGGGATAGCATTATCTTCTGTTATAAAACAATGCAACTGTAGCTGATTTGGCTTCACTGGCCTCTGACACTGTGGTAAATGGAAGTCATTATTTCTATTGGAATGAATGTATAATGGAAACAGCTTAAGAGTTTGGCTTTGGGTGGTGTAGAAATGATGTGTACTGGCCTAAATCATGAGAAGCAAAAGACAAATAGAAAGGAACAGCTATTTTAAAACTTGCAGAGTGCATATTTTCAGCTGAGTAAAGAAATGCATGTTGAGAAATGACTTACACTTTTGAATTTGGTTCAAAAGAACAATATTGCAATAACACATTTTTATGCTCTGATAATTTACTTTATGTTAGTTTTTTAAACTATAAGACTATTTTAGTCACTCACTTATTCAGACACCATTACTATACATAAACTACGTATAGGGAAAATGCTAGGTGCAGAGGACATGAAGAAATGTAATTGTAGTCATAAGAAAATCACAAGCTAGAGTTTATAAAATATTTTTTCATCTGTGTAATGGAAGTTTGTTCTTATGACCAATCAAAGTGACCTTTTCCCCATTGTTCATGGATTCTTTTCTACACCCCACATACATTTGAAACATTTATTATATGAGGCAAGGTACTAGGCACTGGGAGATTGAAAGAAATGATACATAAGGTAACCTCCAAGAACATAAAGTGAAGTGGACAGGACAACCAAGTGGAGAGAGGCAATTAAGTACTGTGTGATTAAGTGGAATGAAAATGTTAATCACACAGTGTGGAGGACATAGGAAGGACACATATTCCGTCCTGAGATTCTGAGAGGTTTCATAGATGAAATAATATTTTGGATTAAAAAACTAGAGATCAAGAGGCTGTGGTCAGACCTAGAGTTGGTTAAAACTGTTCCAGGAAAAATGTGCAAGGACCCAGAGGCAAGGGAAAATTTACCCGGATTTTAATCTTAAAGTTATCTGGCTGCAAGAATAGAAAGTACAACGATAAAACTAGAGGAGTGATTATATCATAAAGAGCCTTTTATACCTTGCTTTGAAATTTACACTTAATTATAAAGGGCATGTGAGGTTGCACTGAAGAACGTAAAGCAAGACAGCTTAAAAGGAATGAAAAGCAAACAGAATAATAAAGCTCATTTAGCATCACGTATTCAAAATGTTGTTATTTCTACATATAATAAATGTAAAAATATTAGTCTAATATCCTACATTCTTTTTAGTGCTGTTTGGAAGTTGATATGTATTTGACACCTGTTACACATATCAATTTGGATTTAGCGCATTTCAAGTGCTCATTAACAGCATGTAGTTAGTGTCTATCTCGCTGGACAGTGTAACTCCAAGTTTTACCTGGGAAATGAGAGGACCCGTCTCAGTGCAATTCCTTCTATGACCGCATGGATAATTCTGCCTGTGGATAATTTTGGATAAGTAGATTCTGCCTAACTCTGGGGGTTAGTGAATGGGCACATTTGAGGTCAATTCAAACCACATCTGCAAATTCAGTAATGAAGATAATGTTTTGGTTCCTGCCTGACAATACTTCCAGTTCTCTTTTTGATCAGAACATACATAGAGAAGATGGATTTATTTATTGAATGGCTCCTTGCAAAAATCGAGTATTGACAATCGAGAAATGAGATCAGCATTAATGAAATGAAATCAGCATTACAACAAAAATTTTTGGCAACAAGTTGGATAACTGTTCCATCCTTTAAATCAGAGAACATCTCAGAAGGGGCAGGTTTGATGGAACATGGCAGTTTCCATGCTTTGGGTCATTTTGGAATGCTTGAAGGACATCCAGATAGAGGTCATTGCTAAGTGATTGAACATGAATACCCAGAACTTAGTCTCACCACCTTAGCTCCAATCTCATGAGATCAGCTCTGACACCCCCAGTCCAATGAGAATCTTCACTTATGAGACATTTATGCAAATTTTTAATAAAAAATAATATGCTGATTTGTATATAATGTTGTGACTCTAAAATCACATTGATTTTTTGTTTTGGTTTGTTTTAAATATTATATAGCAGGGTGCCTGGGTCACTCAGTAGGTTGAGCATCAGACTCTTGGTTTCAGCTCAGGTCATGATCTTAGGGTCATGGGATGGAACACCACATTGAGCTCAGGGCTCAGCATGGAGTCTGCTTGAGATTCTCTATCTCTCTCTCCCCCCCTCACCTCGCTCGCTCTCTTTCTCTCTCCATAAATAAATAAATAAATAAATAAATAAATAAATAAATATCATTTCTCAGGTTTGTTGAAAAATATTATGTGTATGCATGATCTTAACATTTTCATAAACATTGTATTTCATAAACATTGCTAAATATGATTGAACTACAACAAATTGAAGCATATTTTCTACTGACATAAATTGCAAAATCACAGAGTCATAGAAAATCAGATACTTAAAGGTGTCTGTTATAGAATGCTTCAAGTAACAGAATGTTTGATACCTTCATGGATTCTTCAGTATTTATGACAAATCTTCCACAAAAAAAAAAAAAAAAAAAAAAAAAAACTTTACTTAGTAAAAGTTAGAATGCCTTAACTATAATACCAAGAATATTCATTAGCTTTTGAGGATCCTCAACACTGTTGAAATTTTCCTTGACTTTTACACATTTTCCCAAACATGACTATTGAAATCATATTTGAGTTGTCTTCAAGGATAGTTATTTAAATTTTTGAAGATGGACATCAGGATCCTGGTAAATCTCATTTCAAGTCAACAAATATCTCCAGGAAACTTGTTGTACTTAAAAGATTGTGTTATAATATTATGAGGCAGACTAATTGTGCTTTCAAGGGACATACTACCAACAGGTGAGACAAGACTATAAAATATTGACTCTAATGCTAGGCAGAGTGATGTGTATGCCTAATCAAAGTAATTACCACTTAAATGTGCCACTTAATGCAGAGAAAAGATCCAGATAGTCTCACCCGGATATGTGGGGAAGTATTAAAAAGGAATAGACATTTTAGGTGAGCCCTAAAGAATTGGCAAGGTGGTCACAGATGAGGAGAACGGAAATTGAGGGTAAGGAAAACTATGTGTGTGACACACACATACACACACATACACACAGAAGTGAGTAATCAATTTGCACCCTTCTTCCCAGGCCTGTCCTGACCAACTGATCTGTTCTATTTTAATACAATGCTTCTTTGCAAGTTGATTTTCTGAAGTAGGATACGGAATTTGATTTTAGAGGTAACCTCTGCACTATTATCAGTTTATCCAGGTAGAATTTTGGGTTCCTCACGAAAGCCCAGAAATCCTTATAGAGTACCTTGAAACAAACCCTTAAAACCTCTTCTATGAAAGCTCTCAAAATATTCTTAAAATCAGTTTGATGTTAAATTGTTATTTTAATGTTAACTATTTTAATGTTAAACTGTTAAAATAAATACTAAAACAGTTAAGGCATTTTTAAAATTATAAAAATTTCCTAACATTTGGAGTTTTATATCTCAAGATTGTTATATCCCAGATGTGGTCATAATTCTCTCTCTCTTAGCTGGGGTAGGATAATGACACTGTATTTTCAGATGCATCCATAGCAGAGGGGATCAAGTAACCAAAACAGCCCTCTCCTTTGGCATCAGTGACTCTCTGGCCAGAAGCCCCATCTCCACTCCTGATCCTGGTTTCTTTCTAGGTTGAACAACGCTAAGTGCAGCAATGTATACGTCACAAATATTAATCTGTTGGAAGAGTCCCTTAATTTCACGGACTTATAGAGGGACCTTTGTTCTCCATTCAATGCATGTACTAAATCAGGATCAGAGATAATCATTAGAAAATAAAAAAGACTATACTCAACCAGACTTTTATATTGGCTCTAGCTGAGCCAACTAGATAAAGAAAAATAAAGGAGACCATTCTTATAATTCTCAGATTGTGGCACCAATCACAGGTAAAATATTAAAAAATAGCAAAGCACACTCTTCTTTCAGGAAACAATGCATAAGGCCCAGTTGACTACATACCAGCCCACCACTCTGATGTCTCTTTATGGATAGCCTTTTCACCCAGTCCCCACATTCATTTATTCCAATCACTTAATAAGTATGTACTGAGTGTCTCTTATATGTCAGGAATGGTTCTAAGCTCTAGGAATACCTCAGAGATAAAATCAGACAACAATCTCTGTCCTTGGGAAGACAGTAACAAATAAACAAGAGATAATAATGTATGTTATACTAAGAGATTATAATGCTATACCAAGATAGGAGAGCATTAAGGAGTCTAAAGCAGAGGTTAAATGTGGTATATGCTACTGGTCACATTGAGAAAGTGACATAGACAGAGACAGACATGCACTGAAGGAGGCGAGGGGTTGACTGACAAGGGAATCTGAAGGAACACTCAGTTCGAAGGCCCTGAGGCAGAGAGTGCCTAGTAGACTCCCAGAGCTGTAGGGTTCTAGCAGGTAGTGATCATGGAGGAGAGAAATGGGAGATGACAACTGGAAGGAATGAGGGGCCAAATTGTGTAGCACTGTGCAAGGCCTTGTAAAGACCTGGGTTTTACCTTGTGAGAAAAGGAGTTGCCACCAAAGGATATGAAGCCGATGAATGACATGCAATGCTTGACTCTTTAAAGGAGTCATGTGGCCTCTGTGTTGAGAATGGTTAGATGAGGGAAAAGGATATGAACTAGGAAACTGAGTAGGAAGCTATTGTGATAATCCAGAGAGTGATAGCAATGGGATATGGGGAGAACTGTTCTGAACTTTTATTGAAAGTAGAGAAAATGTGATTTCATATCTGATTGATATGTGGTATGAGAGAAAGAAAGGAGTCAAGGGTGTCTCCAGAGTTTTGACTGAGCAAGCTGGAAGGAAAATATTGGCATTCCATGAATTGAGAAAGACTGGGGATAGAGCAGGTTCTGGAAATGCACAGGAAATTGAGAACTCCACTGAAATAATAAGAAAATTCATCTTGAAAACTCTTATTGCCTTGAGCTGAATAATACCTTCACTGTGTCCATAGGAGCCACAGATCTCCATTCGAAGGAGCCATGTAAAAAGCAAATATCTTAGAGCAATCATCAAGTGAGAGCAGTGCTAACATACACCACAGTGTTTGAGAAAATCACAATCTCAAAATGACCCCTAAATTGTACCATGCATGTAGCTTCCCACCCTGACCTTGAGCAGGCCCGCAGTGCCAACTTGTCCATTAGGCACTGTAGCCATAGTGTCTTAGGACCCACGATAATTTTAAGGGTGGCCAACGATGCTTTAATTTTTGTAAAATCAGAAAAATAAGTGAACACAACCAGCCTGGATTACATTTATCTTTATACTCAAACAATCATAAAGTGAAATTTTATTATTTATGTAGTTAGTTGAAGAAGGATGTTGCCCGCTCCGAGGCAACTCGTCCAGGGCTCCGAGGGTAAGGGGATGGGGAAATAGTAGAGAAGTAAAGAGATGGGAACAGGAGGGACACAGTGGGCGATGTCCAAGCAGTGCCAAGTTTATTCAAAGTTCTACAGTACTATATAGCATGAGTGAAACAATGATAAAGAAGCACTTATTCTGCATGCATGAGAAACTCTTCAAGCTTCCCCACTATCTCTATCCCAGGCGTTCAAGGCTGACTCTCTAGCTAGTGGATAGGTTGTTTATACCAGGTGCACATACTTCAAAAGAACGTTGGATATAGTTTGTAGACCAGCAAAAACATCACAGACTCATAACAGATTTATGGCTAGGCCTAGTTTTATTGTGCCAATTATGTTCACATGAGCAGTCACGTACAAGTGAGTTTCAGGACCCACTGCTCAAGCTCTTTCTCAAGCGTTACTCAGCCTGTCCACCTGCAGGGCTCTTAACCCTTTGTGGGTGTCCAGGGGACGCAAGTCCGAGCCCGGTTTGGTCAACTCACGCCAGCTAGTCCGCGGCTGCCCACAGAAGGAGCCCACAGGCATAGAAGAGCTCAGGGCCTGTAAAAATCATAAGGTGACCTAGAGGGCAGGTTTGGATATAGGCTGTATTCCATCCTAGAGTCACCTGAGATTATTGAATTTATTCCTTTGCACTAGAATACCAATTCTGTATCATCAGAGACATGAAACCCTATACAACAAACTACCTTTGGAGGGGTATTTGTTAATAAAGATGGCATGCTTGGTTTCTGAATATTGTCTATTAACTCTTGATAGCAATACATTATTGATGCCCTCCAAACTAAATCTTTTGAAATTAAATATTACAGAAGTACAGAAAACCTAATATTATTTTCCTTTTTCACAATCCAAGGTATTTCTCTTTTTTTTATGAAAATTCTCATTTGATATTCTTTGTAAAACGCTGGGAATATGATTCAATAACCAAGAGAAATAATTACGTGTAGGCACTGGACTGGAGCAATCTAAAACAGTAGGGAAATTTAATCCCCTATCTGATACTCCACAGGGTTGGCAAACCTGTGCTGTGCTTACCTCGAGGAGTCTGTAAAGGACTGAGGGGCAATGGCTCAGATGGAAAACAAAATGAGACGGCAGTGCCAAATCTGTTTCTTTTTGCAAAGTGAGCCAGAAAAGGTTTTTGATTTATTAAAAAAAAAAAAGGCCAGCCACTCTTCACTCATATCTGTAATACTTATAAGTGAAAATAAATAATAAACTAAGGCAAAAAGTTAAGCCATTCTACACTCTTCTGATTCATTGATAGCTATGTTTTGTTTTGCTTCTAATTTGTTTCTGTTTTGTCTGTCTGTTAGTGTATAGATGGCAGCATCAGGAATTACAGGTCTAGTCCATTTTAATAAACTTTCTAAAAACACTTGCGACTGAGTGTCTAAGGACAGCATAACCCTGAATGCTTGCTCATTCTAGGAAGGTCTGGAACAATGTCTATGGGGAGGTGTGGGGGGCCGGGGAAAGATGGTAAGAATATGCTGGCATTCGTGTGGCAAAAGGGGGTATGGTTGAGATATTTGTGAAATGTCAGTGTTCGGACCAAGGAGAGGGACTGAAAAAGAGAGATAGGGGACAAAAGATAGAAGCCTTTAAATATAAATTTCTGTCAGAATATGCACTGACCTACATTTTTTCTTCCCACTCTTCGGTCTTTTTTTTCTCCCTCTTTTTAGCTCCGGGAAGTCATAAAACCTGTTGACAAAGAAAGTTGACTCCAAAGAGTTTAGATTTTTTTTAAATTCAGTTTCTCAAATTTTTAGATTAAGCTTTGGTTTTCAATCTGCTACTTCCTGGCTTTGTGCACATGGGCTCCCCACTATAGCTCCAGTCATTCGCTGGCCGTATTAAGAATAAACACCCCCTAGGCTTGTTCTGAATACTTTACAATTAGTATTGTAAAGTACAATACTGATACTTCACAATTAGCAAAGAGTTGGACATTACACAAATGTCAATACATATCAGTTCATTTTATTACTGTTGTTAACACTCTTCTGCAGGAAAAAGCCAGATTGATTTTGAAAACCAAACACTTAGGATTTTTTAAGTTAAATCTCACATTGAAATCAATCTTTGATTCCTTACCTCTCTTCAATGTTCCCTCCGATTCTTTTTGGAATCCACGCACATTGATTAAGGACAATCTCTAAATTCGGAAGGCTCCAATTTTCCCAGTTACATTCCAGGCTGCTATAGATAAGTTCTGCAGATAGTCACCTGCCCTCTTTTTCTGTCATCCACTTTAATTGACTTAAAATCCTTCTACTTTAACAATAGGTAGTTTAAGCAGTTTTTTTCTTTCTTTTTTTTGGGGGGGGGGGTGTGGGTGTGTTTTCATAGAAACTGAGATGAAATCATCATTATAATAAATGTCTCCCAATAGCTGAATTGGCATTTCTTGTCATAAAAAGAAGAAGGAGAAATAGAAGGAGAAGGAGAGGGAAGGGGAAGGAGAAGGAAAAGAAGAAGGAGAAAGCGTCTGAAGAGGAGTACCAACCAGACTAATGACACGACACACTGGTATGGTTAAATTTCATAATCTATATCCTTTAAAAATCACTCTGAAATCACTGCGGTATTGCTACTAGGAATCTATTCTTCCTATAATTCAATTTGTGTACTTCCATTTATCGAAAACTTGAGAACTAAAATATTTGATGAAAATAGGGTAAAATTCTCTGCCTCGTTGCTTAACAGCACATAAAAAGAAGATGTGCTGAGGGAAAAAAAGTGCAATCTGCCTTCCAAATACAAGCTGCAAAATAGAAAACGATGCCAGGCCACTGAAGCTCCTTCTACTAGTTCCTTCCCTGTAGCCGACACTTAATATTTTATTTCTGTGTTTTGCCGGTTATTTGACTTTAAGCCTGCTTTTCATCTTAGCATTCTTTCTTGCGCATTCTACTCACTTTTTCTCTCACAGTTCCTGGCTCTGAATGGGCACTTGGGAAATGTGTTTTGAATGCATGAATTATTGCAATTCTTTTGAGCTTATTTATTGAGCACCAATTATGTTCAGATACTGCCTAAAAAACCGGCATAAGACAGACCACAAAAAAGATACTAACTTCCCACTCACATCTTTTACCTTTGCTTTGCTTCCTGACCAGGGTCCAGGTCAAACCCTGGACCCCAGGGTGCTAATCTTGTCATAATGCTACAATCATCGCATCCATGATGCTACGTGGTGCCCACCAAAGAGTGGGATTCCCAGTCCTGAGTGGAGGAGAGGTCTGTCTCGAAGCCATGGAATCCCAATCCAGGGACGCTTGGGGGTTCTCTCTGGAATGGGTAAAATATGTCCTTATTACACAGTTCCCCTTCCACAGGTGGAGTGCTCGAAGAGGAAAGGCACAAGTGCCAAAGAATCCAATTAAGATGTTCAAAAGGAAAAATGTTTGAAATGAGAAGCTTCTGGCCCATTGGTGCAGAATCAAAAGATGGTTTTGATATATTAGGGGAAGGGAATGGAAATGCCTCCAAGTTTTTGAGGAAAATACCACAACAATTTAAAGCTCTAGGAATTATTTCAAGTACATAGCCTGGAAATGAGTATAGAAAAGGAAAAAGATAAGAAATAAAAACTAAAACTAGTCTGTGTGATCATTGGAAAGTTACACTCAGTCTATGGCCCATGAGAGTGTCTGTGGATAACATGACCTTTGGGAAAACCTCCCTCTTCCTTATATGAATTCACAGGGCATTTGGAGTGTATATGTAAGTTTGAGGTGTGTGCGTGTTGTGTGTGTATGTGTGTGTGCACATGCACACACATGTGGTTTGTCCAGTATTTCACAGGTTACCAGAAGAAATTTTTTCAAAAGACACACAGCTTTACCTCACACTGGCTACAAGGCTTCCGCATTAGTCAGTATTCTCCACATAAGTAAGATAGAATATATTTTGAAAGAGAGAGACAGAAAAAGAGAGAGATTTATCATAAGGAATGGGCTCATGTGGTTATAGAGGCTAAGAAGTCCCCAAATCAATAATTCCAGTCTGAGAAACAGGACAGCTGAGGGTCTAAGTTCCAGTCTGAAAGCCAGTAGGCTTGAGTCCCAAGAAGGGCCAATGTTTCAGCCCAAGTCCAAAGGCAGGTAAAGAACAATGTCCCAACTAATCATTCAAGCAGGAGGAGTTCCCTCTGTACCTCTGTGTTCTATTCAGGTCTTCAGTTGATGGGATGAGGCCCACTTACATTAGGGAGGACAATCTGCTGTACTCAGTCTACCAATTTAAATGTTCATCTCTTCCAGACACACTCTCACAGACGTGCCCAGAATGATGTTTGGGCAAATATCTGAGCACCTAGTAGCCCAGTCAAGTTGACACATAAAATTAACCACTACAGGGTCATTCTTGGATGGTTCTGATAAAGCCCTCAGCAGTCTTCAAGAAGGGTCTCTCAGAGACCAAAGTACTCTGTGAATTATCACGTGTCATTGTCCAGGTGAAGGGGGTGAAGAGGTTGATACCAAGTTCTATGCAGAGAGGTTAAGATGCTCCACAGAGGAGAGATATTTGCTATATATTTAGATTTAGATTAAAGAAGTGTGTTTTCTCTCTCATTCTCTGCAACCTATATGTATCAGTCATGCATTTGTGGCAAGGCAGAAAATTATGAAAACAAGGTATGAGAATTTATAGCCTTCATGTATCACCTGAGACCAGTGTGACTATAACCACATCTTGTAAAAGCAGGATGGACATTTCTGAAGAGGTTACAGGAAACAAAGCAAAGGTAAAAGATGTGAGTGGGAAGTTAGTATCTCCAATGAACTGTCTCTGGAGCAGAAGTAATAAAAACCTTTCTTCCCTAAAAATTAGAGTGAGAACATAAACCCAAATAGGTTTGTGCGGGCAATGCAGGTTGGTGTCCAAACAGAAGGATCTCCAAATCCATTTGGACAGTGCATTGGCTTACTCTGAAAAATAAGTAGTGCTTGGCTCATGATCAGAACATCACTGACATCAATCATAGGCACAGTCCCTGCCTATATAGACAGAAGCTTGCATCTGTGTCTGTAAGTCTTACTACTATCTGGACCATGAGTGTACTCTTAAAATGTGGATACAAAAATAAAGTACTAAATTTTGTTTCTTTGAAAAAGCATAGGTTCCTATCGTGATTTCTAGTCTCGTGCATAGTGTCACCACTTAGCACAGTGCCTGAGTCACTGAACATACTGAATGGATTTCCCTGGAAAAAATGCACAAAGGCACTGTACTAGCGTCTGTGGTGTTTTACATCTGTTTGAGGAACTTGCTCTTTGAAAGGAATTGTTATTACCAGTGCCTTTGCGAAGAAAAATGAAACGGTTTGATCAGCAATTGTTTACCTAATCTATCTTTCATGAAGATCTGGATATTTTAAAGGCAAGTAGACCTGAGGAGGGAGTAATGAGTGTTTTCTTTTCAGTACAAGGCAGACCTCATTCAAAATATACTTGGTTTTTAGCCAGGGTTTCCAGACTTCCATTTATCTTTACTTAAATTCAAGTGTGTGACTGAAGCTAAAGGTCACTTTATTTACCAAAACCAAAATGTCAACAAATAAGCATTCTTTTCCCTGCTTCCTCAAATCAGCATGCATGAAACATAACACAATGCTCTAAGACCTTCTCCACAGAGATATTAAACGAAAGCATTAACCCATACAAAATATGCTAATTCCTGGTCTACTCATCCCACATGAACAGAAAGGATAATGTGTCAAGAGTCACTACCTTGTGTTCTAAATAAGCCTCTCATATGTCTTACTAAGAAGGAATCCCTGGGAATAATCAGTGATTCTGGAAGATCTGGCCTGGGAAATGGGACATCTGGAGTCTGAATGCAGCGAGGCTATCAAGTCCTGCCTGTGTGACTGTAGATAAACTGCTTTGACCCTCTGGCCCTCGTATTTAACCACCTGTAAAACTTATGATAAAACTTACCTTGAGAATGATTGCTGTGAAACAGAGCAGGATCCTGGAAATGCTGAGATATTGATACCCTACCTTCAGAAGCTAAAAAGTGTAAGATGTGATCACCAATTACATTTGAATGACAGTGATAGCAACGATGTGATTATAACCATGAGTGTGTCCTCTCTGGATATGCACTGTTCTGGGTCCCTGCTGGTGTGCACACACCGTGAAATGTCGGTGCCTTCTGATCTTCAGGACCCACTCTTTGAACCCTTATTGTGTGCCCAGCACTGGGCTGAATGCTGCACTAGGGAGTGCTAAGCTGCCAAACGTTGAGGAAAGAATCTATGTTGGAGCTGGAGAAATCAAAGGGAAATTATATTAAACTGTGACCGACGTGGTCATATCAAGCCCAGGGGGCTTGGAGACTGCACAGGTGATGCACCAAATCCAGCTGCCCAGGAGCGAACCTTCCAGCAGGGGGATCAGCTCTTTCGGTGGTGACTGCCTACCTGTTGTCAGAAGTCGGTGTACGATTCTAGAGAAGGGTTCATAAGAGCTCAAGTGTAACTTCAACTTCTCAGGCTTTTGTGGGAGGTAATAATCAAATTTCTCCTCTAATGTGATCTAGCATTCTTAAAAGTCCGATATTCCGAAAAACTGTGCATGAAAAGATGGGTCTCGTGGGGAAAGTAGACTTGATGCAGATCACTCTAAACCTACCATAAACACAATGCAGATGAAACACAATTATAATTCAAATAAAATATCAGCATCCTTAAAGAAGACACACTAAGTCCTATAGAAACAAACAACACACAAACCCACCTGGGAAATATAGGACTTTACCTTTAAAAGAAAATCGTAGCTTGAGAAAACATATTAAGGAATCAGTGGAATGAGTGAGGGCTGAGGACAAGGTTAAAGTGCACACACATCAGGAAAACAGCGCCCAGAACAAAACAGATTGTCAATCCTAGCCACAGGAGGAGAATGGACACCACATGACAGACAGGACTGTTTCTTCAATTGCTTACTGTGCTCAACAGATATTACCTAAATATTAACTGGCTAGGACTACAAAATTGAACTAATATAACTTCTCCATTATGCAAACATCAGGCCCTTATTTATCAACTGTACATGAGCTTATTCACCTCATTAAAAAAAAACTTAAATTGTTGCTGAAGAGACTGTGGAGATATTTATTAAATGTGATGGTGGTTTCTGAGGAGTTCTGCTCTGCGGCATATTATCTTGCTTGCCATGGTTCTTGTCCCGCAAGATGAGATGATTAAAATATTTGCCAGCTAACCATCCCCATGAGTGCCTCTAAAATCCAGTAGTCCCCAGCACTTGTATTCTGGAGAAACTGGTCTCCTGGTGCACACTTTTCCCTACCTCCCCTGTGATTGTGCTCGCTCACTTACTTTTTATTCCTTTATTAGGAAAGTATACAATTAACTTAATTTAATTATTTCATTTAATTCAATTCAATAATTCAATGAATTATTTCAATTAATTCATAATTTATTCATAAATTCATAATTTAATTATTTCATTTCAAGGGTAAACTACATAGGAAGTTGCAAATCAACTACTATTATTAATCAGACACTGTTTTATGCTTAAATATGCTACTGCATTTTAATCTTAAAAGCCAAGCCATGGGCCAAGTTGTACATGTTCACTTAAAAGAATAGGAAAAAAAAAATCAAGACTCATGAAGATTGGATACCTTGTCCAAAGACACTTAGCTAGAGGTTCTTGTAATTGGAATATAAATCCAGGTGTGTTTCCCTCTGGCATCCCCCTTCTTCCTCTAATGCTCACAGTAAATGATAGCAGCAAAAGACTTATTCACTTCAGTGTAACCTGTTTTGTTATAGAAATCAAAATTTTAATCTGAAGTAGCAACGATTTGCATTAGAATTTAATAATCAGTTCCAACTGGGGAAAAAAAGAAAGATGTTCTCATAACACTTCAGTTTCTTGAATTTCACATCCAGAGTTCTTCTTAAAACAATCTCTGAGAGACAGATGTTTAGAGTCTTCTCTTTAAATGGATTCTCTTGCCACATAATCCTTGACCTAACTCATAAATAGAGCTGATAAAACTTCTTACAAAAACAGGAATGGCTTATCTTAGTTTTTAAGAGCTTTAAGAAACATTGAAGGGTTTTTAGATTCCGGCCTAGTTAAATATGTTTTTAGAAACATCCCAGAAGTTTCTATAGTTTTTTTTTTTTCAGCCACTGGGAATATATTGAAAGGTTCAATTCATTGTTTAGTACAGTATAAATCTTAACTCCAGAATCCAAATGAAATGACTTCAGTTTTCTTTCCTGCAAACAAAAATGAAATTCACTCATATGGGGTCTCTAACTCCCAAGTCCTGTCAAACCTGTTGACAAGACTGATTTTCTTGCCTATCGTGTGTGAGGGTCTGGCTCTACTAACCCAATGACTCCCTTATTTGCTTATAGTCATAATTGATTTTAATTTTATTTTACTTATTTACTCAAGTGTTCTACGTACTTGAAATACACTGGAAAAACAAAATAATACAGGATTTTGTTCTTTTACATCCTACATTCTTGTAATGGTATGGAAGGGCATAGTTTTAGGCAGAAATTATAAGGGAGAAAGAAGTTAATTTTAGAAATATTTTCTGAAACTGATAAAGAACTAAGTGTTTTCCTTCTTTGGATAACTGGAATCCATCATCATATAATCTAAAAGGAGGACATATTTTCTTTCCTACATATCAACAACTTAATGTATTTTTGAAATAGTGTACGTATTCAGTGACTATATTTATCTAATAACCCTTAATAGGGCCTTGATAGTAGGAGAGAACAGGGTTCTCAAGAATGGAACATGCAGTGATTATTTTATAAAAAGTATGTAAAGTCATAAAAGGTACAAAGCGCCAGCTGAAATGCTAGTGTCCGTGGGATGGTTGTGGGAAAGAGAAGCTTCCTCTGGCTGTCCGAGTGAGCCTTCTGACAGGGCCACGGTTCTTGAGCATCTAAGGTTAATTGCACTTTGCAAAAATGGCCACGGCAATATCTCTGCTGTCCCATACTCTTTTAGAACTTTGATTACTCTTCTGATCAAAAAATGAGGTCTGAATATTGTATCCTCAAAAGGGGATTGTACATGATGACTAGCATTTTGTGGTAGAAGTGACTCTGCTTGGATTTCATGGTGAGGTAACAAAAGGTGGTAGAGCTTCTTGCTG
Organism: Procyon lotor; assembly: GCA_028646535.1. Classification (NCBI taxonomy): domain Eukaryota; kingdom Metazoa; phylum Chordata; class Mammalia; order Carnivora; family Procyonidae; genus Procyon; species Procyon lotor. The sequence continues at coordinate 17,769,808 of CM053604.1, forward strand.
GCTCCCTTTCTTTCCTGGGACATGACTTTGAGGTCCATGAGTTAAAATATACATGTCCATCTGTTGTGAAGCCTCCACACTGAAGAAAGCAGATGACAGTAGAAAGAGATGTTCTGGTAGTCTCATCTACTTCAGTTCTCAGTTCTTTGAGTCTTCATAGTATGAAGCCCTAGATACTAAGGGTATCAAAACCAGACCCAGCTGATGTCATGGAGAACAGACATAAGCAACCTCCAGCCCAAATTGCAGATTAGCAAGCAAAATAAATATTGTTTTAAGCTACTAAGATTTGCAGTGGCTTGATATGCAGTATGGCAAGAAAAACATTTACATAGTTACTGCTCAATAAACAGCACCACAAGACATGTTTTAGAAACTTAATATGTCCTATAAAACTAAGTGGGGTAGTTATAGACTTGCCTGCTGACTACTGGTTGTACTAGCTTCTCGAACACACACACAAAATATACCCAAAACTGAGATTTCTAGAAAACTTTTATTCTTCTGAATAGTTATCTTTCATAATAGTAGAAACATCAGAAGTATAAAATACAGTTTGCTTTCAATTTATTGTCCTTGTGTCATTTTTCTGAGCAAAATTCAAGTGATCTACCAACTGATATTTTTCATACATATGTGCTCTATAGATCATAAGCTGGTTAACAATAAAAAAGGTAGTAACTATGGCAAATTAAAGCACTTGACTCTAATTATTCACCCTTCTTTAATCCACACTTTGTCATATAACTTTATAGCATCAGTAAACTCATTACAGACAAGAAGAGCTACCTTACCTCGTAACCCTAAAGTTGGCTATATAAACTCATGTCCAATAAATGCTAGTAGACTTGAAGCCATGAAGAGGCTTGAAAACACATTTAGATATGCAGCTTGATCATTTGTGTTTCTGTCATCCTGTTAAAATATGCCTGAGTTTCCATGTGTAAGTCAGATGACAGCCAGCCAACCCCAGGCATGTGACTGAGCCTAGCAGAGACTAGAAGGAAAACCCAACCAAGGTCAATCTAAATCTCTTACTCACAGATTCATGAGGTGACCAGAAGTTACTGTTGAAATACACTGAGTTTAGCATGATTATTATGCAGCCCTGATGAAATTAATAAAGTGTGTATTAAATTTTATTGAATGGTTTTAACAATAAAATTGGAAAGAAAGTTATACAAGTGTAAGAATGGAATTTTTACTTACATAATAATTCAGCGCTGCTTTTTTGGTGTCTGTACTTGTATTTCAGATACCAGAAAACACTTTATAGTGTAATAAGTAGTACAGTGGTGTCAGAGAAAGGATAGCTCACTCAGGATTTAGAAAATTCCAGAAGGTGGAACTCAACAGGGTCTGAAGTAATGGGAGGAACCTTTAAAAGAAGCAAAGAGGTATAACTGATATACTAAGAAAGGAGAAAAAATTAAATTATCTACATTGTTCAGTTAAAACCACAAAAGACAGGAAAGGAATGAAAGACAAAAATAAGAAAAAAAAGCAAAGATTCTCAGAATGGATTGAAAAATAATGCAATTGCATGTTGTCTACAAGCAACAAAGTTTATTCTTTTTTTAACATTTATTTATTTTAGAGAGAGTGAGAGAGAACACAAGGGTTGGAAAACACATGAGCAGTGGAGGGGGTGGGCAAAGAGAGGAGAGAGAAAATCTCAAGCAGACTCCATGCTTGAGTGCAGAGACTGACATGGGGCTTGATCCCAGGATCATGACCTGAGCCAAAATCAAGAGTTCCCTGACTGAGCCATCAGCGTGTCCCAGCAAGCAGCCAACATTAAATATAAAGATACTTATAGACAAAAAGCACCTGGATGGAGAAAAATACACCACGCTAAAACTATGCAAAAGAAAGCTGGAATAGGGGTGCCTGGGTGGTGCAGTCAGTTAAGCAACTGGCTCTTGGTTTTGGCTCAGGTCGTGATTTCAGGGTCATGAAATCAGCCCCCCATCAGGCTCCGTGCTGACTGCAGAAGTCTGTTAGTTTCTCTCTTCCTCACCCTCTACACTTCCTGTCTCCCTCTCTTCTCTTCAAATAAATAAATCTGGAAGGAAGGAAGGAAGGAAGGAAGGAAAGAAGGAAGGAAGGAAGGAAGGAAGGAAGGAAGGAAGGGAGGGAGGGAGGGAGGGAGGGAGGGAGGGAGGGAGGGAGGGAGGGAGGGAGGGAAAGGAAGAATAGCTATATTAATTTTAGACAAAAAAGACTTCAAAGTAAGAATTATTAAAAACAAAGAAAGGCTTTGTCAATTTATATTTGTCATTTGTATTTTGCAAATACACATATGTATTTGCAAATATTTTCTCCCAGTCTGTAGCTTGTCTTCCTATTGTCTTGACATTGTCTTTCTCAGAGAAGGTATTTTTAATTTTAATGAAATCTAGGTTATCAATTATTTATTTCATGGACTCTGCCTTTGGTGTTGTGACTCCCTTTTTTTTTTAAGATTTTATTTATTTATTTGACAGAGAGAGAGAGAGAGAGAGCAAACATAAGCAAGGGAAGCAGCAGAAGGATATGGAGAAGCAGGCTCCCACCGAGCAGAGAGCCCAATGTGGGGCTTGATACCAGGACTCTGGGATCATGACCTGAGCTGAAGGCAGAGGCCCAATTGACTGGACCACCCAAGCACCCCGTGACTCCATATTTTTTAACAAGGGTTTCTCATCCTAGAATTAACTGGAAAGTTAAAGTAATACAGTTTAAATTCTTATCATAAAAAAATGATCTTTCCTGTGGGAAAAGAGAGAACCAAAGAGGTTTCAAAAGAAATTGTATTCATAATTATGGTAAACATGTATTTAGTACATACTAAATTTCTAAAAACATTTAAGACCCGTACATTTAATATTCAATTTTCACCATAATCATACATGGGTGGTACCATAACACCATAATCATTTTATAAGTTAGGAATGTAAAACTCACCAAGATTAATAGCATTCTCAAGGTCATGCAGCTGGTTAATGTTAGAGCCAGCATTTCAATTCAAGAAGATCCAAGATTCTAACTCCATCAAGGTTCTGTACCACCAACATATTTATTCACTGCGCTACTTCAAGAAGATTCCTAGAGAACAATGAGCAAGTATTCAGGCTTAGGAGATGGGGCTATGATTATAAATGCAGCAAGAAATGGTTTCAGGGGTTTCAGGAAATGAAACAGAAGCCTTCAGTTTCTCATTCAGAACCCTAGTTCCTTGGAGCTTCCTCCTCTCATACCTTCTTATCATTTAATTATTAGCAGCCTTGGTTAATCATTAATTATGCACCATCAATTATGCTTACATTATCGTTTCAAATAGATACAATATCTGATTGCTTTGACTAAAATAACCCCCTTGTTTAATTGTCAATTTGCATAAATTCACATGCAATGAGGTGTTGCACAGTGATTCATTAGGCACCGAGAACAGCAGCCACAACCTGAACAACGGGAGGCTCACAAATTATTGCCATTTTCATCAGGAAAGGGATTCCATTAAAACTGACTGTCCTTAGTTTGGAGCTGTGATGAGGAGTTTGCAAGTTTAAGCTACCATAAGCTTTGTGGGCAGACACTAAAAGGGAGCACATACTCATGACCACTGGCAAGACATCTGTCCTGCAAGTAATTGAAACTCTCTCCTGTGCTGGTCCAGTGCTTTAATGGCAAGCCATTGGATTTCCATGCTGGTGCTCTCATTACAGAGATGGCCATCAGAATGTGATCCCAAAGTCCTGGGAGTTGAATGACTCACTTCCCCCACTGACTGGGAGGAAAGTTTTGGTTGAAGGTGAGTGAGGTGAACTAGCAAATTTACTTTGTCTGTTTTCCTTTGTTTCCTTGATAATAACATAACATTTTAAGTGCCTACTATGTGCTAGTCATACATTAGAAATCATACATAACTTGAAAAAAATCATACATAAAGCTGTTCACATTTAATATAATAACCTTATGAAGTTTATAAGGTTATCATATTTTTAGAAGTCACTAATTTAGCAAATGTCAAAGCTGCGATAGATCCTAAATCTAATGGGATCAGATTTCTTCTGTGTTATATCCCAGTGCCTATGAGTAACTCTTGAACTAGATCCTAGGAGAACCTAGAAGCATTGTTGTTCATATTAAGAAGCACATATTTCTAAATGCATATTGAGGCACATTCTATTTTCAGTGGGACTTTATTATTTAAGCTACTAGCAATTCAGAGTTGGATTTAAAGAATGCATGATTAGGGATTTTTTCTGGATTTCTTTCTGTTATACTTTAATAACAATGTATATTTTTATGGCTCTACAGTTTTCAAAGAACCACAAAGCTACAGTGAATAACCTGTCTCTATGACCTTCTTGGGGTCTTAGGGAGCATTTTAATCTTCATTTTAGAGATCTGAAAATTCAGAAATATACTTGCCCCAAATTGTAAAAGTCTTTTTAAAAAAGGACTTAAATAAAAGACCTCTAATTTTGAAGTCTATCTTCTTCTACACTTGACTGCATTTATTTTTTTTCTTCTTCTTTAACTTTAGGTGACCAGTGTGCTCAAATGGGTCCCAGCCCTCCAGAGTATTTCCACAGGGATACTTGAGTACCTATAGATGACAGGGTCACTGGGTAAAGTTAAGCTACTTTGCTATGAAATCTCCTGACTTATTGGAAGATATTTTCCTTGAGTCCCACCCCTCAAGGTCAAAAAAAAAAAAAATGTTTTCTGTGGGTTGTTCTTCTCACTTTTTACCCTAGAGCTCATATGCCCTCAGAAGTTTTGAATAAGGGAAATTGGTGCCTAGTTGCCTAGTTTCACTCACCAGTCATTGTTTAGACAAGTTGTCTTTTTCTGGCCATTTCACTTTATCTCTAATTCCCACTGTAAAGCAAAGTGGTATGTAAGCAACAGCCACAGTAACTTAAAAGATAACAAAAGCTCAGTAAATTTAAAGTCTCCAATATGTTTGAGGGGATAATAGTGTACATTTGAAATAGCACACAAGTAATGAAACAAAATAAAGGAGTATATATCAAGACCTGATGAATGTAAAAGAAAAATAACCAGTAACTGGAAAGAATATACATACAATTATTAAAATAAATAAAAAGTATATTCAACTAGCTTAGATATAGTTAAGTGTGTATTTATAAATACACTTTATAAATAGCACTAATGAGTTTATCATTTAAAAAAAAAAAGTCCTGGAGGCACCTGGGTGGCTCAGTCAGTTAAGTATCTGTTTTCTCCTCAGGTCATGGTCTCTGGGTCCTGAGACTGAGCTGTGCTTTGGGCTTCCTGCTCAGTAGGGGGTCTGCTTCTCTCTCTCTCTCTTCCTCTGTCTCTCTCTCTGCCCCTACCCACTGCTCATTCTCTCACTCTCAAATAAATAAATAAAATTCTTAAAACATAAAAATAAAAATAAATAAAATTAAAATTTAAAAAAGGCATGGGGGTGGCACCTGGGTGACTCAGTTTGTTAAGCAGCTGCCTTCAGCTCAGGTCTTGATCCCAAGACCCTGGGATGGAGCCCAGCATCCAGCTTCCTGATCAGCAGGGAGCCTGCTTCTCCCTCTCCCATTGTCCCTCCATCCCTCACTCCTGCTCTCTCTCCCTCTCAAATAAAATAAATAAAATATTTTTAGAAAAGATAAGGAAACAGAAAAATTAAAAATATGAAGACGTTAACAATATGAAGGAAAACCAAACCTAACAGACCCTTTAAGTTAGAACTTTAAACTCTTCTTTTGAAGACATTAGTTGGGGAACTGATGTGATCCATTGTCTATGTTGGTTACAGAAGAAGAAAATATTAGACAATGAGTCTTAATAAAAGGCACAGTTTCAGAGTCAACCAGAACCTCTTTTTCTCAGTAGGATCCCTTCTTGTATTTGGAGCATGTAGACAAATCCATATGCTATTTCACTGTTTTGTAATCTTCATTTGGTTATTAAAACATTTTTACTGATTTCAAACACAAGGCAGAATCCAATCCCAGAATTTTCCCCATTCTTGATGATACCATAGTGGTTCCAGAAATAGAGTTTCTATTCTTTGCTGGCCTTTGGAGGAGTGTCGATCTTACAGCAATATGGAATAAAAGAAAAAAAAAAGATATGGTTGATGAGATTGTTCTAACATGAGGAAAATGCAAGAGTCCCAAGTTTAATGACCAACTTTCATTTACATAGGCATCTGCTATTGGGAATGAAATGATTTTCGTTGTCTACCAGAATACTTGAAATGTGAGACAACTGTATCATGCTAGTTTAGGGTCCCTTCAACTGTGAAGTAGTATTTCTAATACATTGGCTAACAGTTGCCTATTAATTGAGATTATACCATTTTCAATTTTGGGATGTGAAGGCACCTTATTTTAAAACAGATTTCTATTTCACTTATTTCTTTAATTTTTTGAAAATCATATAATTTTAAATCTCAAATATTCACTACTATAACAAAATCTCTGCATGAAGCCTCTTTTAGTATCAAAAGTATCCACATCCTGCCATATTATTGCTGATTTTACTTCTTGGTTATGACTATTCAAAGATAATAGAATGAGAAATGAAGGGGAGATTAGTTACATAACACTGCAAAAATATAATAGTAATATTTTAAATATTTAATAGATATGAATTACCACCACATGTTCTAAAATATTGGAATTGCACATATAATCCTTGTTCTCTTTATTTTAAACACATTCAGGGAAAAAGTTAAATTTAAAAAAACTTATATTCCCAGGATAAAAATCATAGAATTGTGAGAGTCTCGTGTTTCCACTTGCTCTGTAGTCTTTTTTTTTTTTTTTAAGATTTTATTTATTTATTGGACAGAGGGAGAGAGATCACAAGTAGGCAGAGAGGCAGGCAGGGGGGCGGGGAAGCAGGCCACCTGCTGAGCAGAGAGCCCTATGTGGGGCTCCATCCCAGGACCCTGAGATCATGACCTGAGCCGAAGATAGAGGCTTTAACCCACTGAGCCACTCAGACGCCCCTTACTCTGTAGTCTTAATAAGTAACAGGTTTTGTGGAAATAAAATCTTATTGTTATTCATTCCAACCAATTGGACTGAATGTATTTTCAATTTTCAAAAGTACAGTGCTAAGTTTGTGCCAGTTTCTCAAGTAATTCATACTTTTGTTAAAAAATATGTTTTTTTCTTACTGTAAGAAGCAATTGCATTCTTAAATAAATATTGCAATTTTCTTAGCAATGTTAGAATTATATCAGTGTTTATTATTGTAGGTTATATTAAGTACCATTTAAATATTGTCTCAGAAACAATACATGTCATCTGATTTTTGCTTCATTATGTTTAAGATACGGTAACTGAAAAGATACTCTCATTAGGTCAAATATTTTATTTTTCTCCTACCTTGGGATTGCTAATATTTTAAAAAGTTAGTGCAGTTAAACTTTAATCTGTCCTCTGGTTTATATAATGTAAGTCAGGGCAATGTAATTTTGTACAATATTGAGATTCACTGTGAAATTATACTCATCATTTGAGGCCCAGACTGAATCATTTCTCTGCTAGAGGCATTTATCTTATTAAATTCATGGCATACAAAGTTTGGAATAAACCTTAGAACTCATCATGTCATACCCCTAGACCAGAATTTCTCAAATGCTTTTGTATCAACCTTCCATCAGCAGCACATCTCAAAATCACCCATAAAATCACACTCTTAAAAGGGTGAAGCCCAGAAATCTGAATTTAAATTGGCACTCCAAGTAATATTATGCATTATAAAATTGTCAAACCACTACTCCAGCTGGGTTTGAAATCTTTCTTTGACAACTTTTCCAATGGTTGAATATCTTTGTAGAAAAAAAAAAAAAGTGTTACTACACTACACTCAAATGATGCTCATAATGTAGGTAGTTCTATTTTAAATATAAATATATTTTATACTTTGTCAAACTTTGTTACTTCCTAACATTTATTTCAGTTTTCTGCAACTACAATGAAACTTCTAATTTTTCAAACATATTTTGACAATTGATGTCACATTAGTCAGTGATATCCTTACATTGTTAGGTTTGAATAGATACTTTTATCACTTTCTGATGACACTGTTTCAGCCTTCCCAACTCTATGGCCATGCTGACTTATTAACATTCTGGTAAGCTTTTATTGGATTATGTTCCTCTTACTGAAGAGTATACAAAATTCAATGTAATCTTTTGGATGATAGAATGGGTCCCCTAAATTAAAGAAAATAAGTGAATATAGAAATAAAATTTAAAAGGAAATTAACATCTTTGAATGCTGTGTCATCTGTATGGCTCAAGTTCTCAACAATCATTGTTTTATGTAAATCTGCACTAAACATAAGAAGCCAGGAATTTCTTATTAAATGACTTTTCATATTTTTCTTGATCCCACATCCTAAACCATGGTTGCACTACTATTTGGAACCCAGTCTGTTTGTTATCAGAGTTTGTGTTTGCTTTCTACATACTGTCTTTATAAAGGGATTTATTATTTTTAGCCTAAACAATGAAAGTTCTATTGACTTCAAGGATATCTGTAATTGCTCATAAAAATGAGCAGTATTACTTTTAAATGTATAAAAGAATGGAATCTCATGATATCCAATTAAAATAAGCAACATTAAGATTGTCAATTTTATTATCATTAATATTAATTTAATCTGCAAAATTAGCCAGTTATTACATTAAGGCATTCTCATCTATTACTTTATTTAATCCTAAAAATAGCTTCATATGGTAGATTCCTCTCTGATTTTAACGTCGATGTTTTAGTCATTAAAGAGAAGAACAAGATCCAAAAAGCTTCTGGAGAGAATAAACAGATCATGTACAAAGAAAGAGAAATAAGTTGTCATTAGGATTCCCAGCAATAACATCAGGAATAGAATAGATTCCATATTTTGGCTGAAAGTACAGAAAATAAAATAATGGCTTCTGGTATGCTATGTAAGAAAAAATTGAAAAAAAAAAAAAAGAAAAAATTGAGGGTTGAGAAAGGAAAATAAGTCATAACTACATAGAGAGAAACTTTATTAGGTTTCTTCCCTTTTTTCCCCTTCTTTCCTTCTTTCTGTACCTTTCTCCTTCCCTTTCTTTCTTCTTTTCTTTTTTTTTTTTTATTTCTTTCCTTTTAAAGTTTAGCAAGGAAACTAAGGCAATTATTAATTTCAAGGAAAATAATAACAAAAGCAAAATAAACCTTCATAAAATAAAGCCTATATTATGTCATATGTGGCTCAGCTATTAACAGCTTCCCCTCTTTCATAATATTCTCAGTGTTAAATATTGGCATATATAAAATTTACATTATAAGCATATTTTAAAAATGGGACATGTGATTGTAGGTGTATGTGTATTTAAGCAAGGTCTTAAAATCATCTTCTTTAAGATAAATTTCACAGATAATTTTCTGGAAGGAAAAAATAGGACATTTCTATTTTAAAACATACTGTTTTCTTCCAATTTCATCTCCATCATATAAAGAGCTTAGAAGTCATCATTCCCGGGGCGCCTGGGTGGCTCAGTGGGTTAAGGCCTCTGCCTTCCGCTCAGGTAATGATCTCAGGGTCCTGGGTCGAGCCCCACATCAGGCTCTCTGCTCAGCGGGGAGCCTGCTTCCCGCCCCCCTCTGCCTGCCTCTCTGCCTACTTGTGATCTCTCTCTGTCAAATAAATAAATAAAATCTTAAAAAAAAAAAAAGAAGTCATCATTCCTATTCTAACATTAAGAGATTCTAACATTAAGAGAAATCTAAGGTGCACCTGAAAAGTGGTGCAGTCAGTTAAGCATCCCACTCTTTGTTTCAGCGCTGGTCCTGGTCATGAGACCAAGCCCTGTGTTAGACTCCATGCTCAGAGTGGAGCCTGCTTGAGACTCTCTCCCCCCTCTTCCTTTGTCCCTCCAACCGCGCCCTCATCCCAGCTCACTCCCTCTCTCTAAAATAAATAAATCTAAAATAAATGAATAAAAAAAAAGAAAAAACTGAAAAATAACTGATAATTAATGACTTTTGCAGAATCCATGAAATAAATGAGGTCTCGGGCAGTCACCCTAAAATGTAAAAGCAGGTGTTTGTAGAGAATCATGGCTGATTGCTGCTTATACGGACCAGAGACTAGAACCATAAGCTGATAGGAACAGTTAAGGGTAGACTAATTTTTTTTTTAAGTGTAGACTAATTTGACAGTAAAAAAAAACTCTTGGTGGCTACAGTCTTTTATGCGTGTGGTTGATGGTAAGGGGACATTGTTTCAATAGTTTTACCTCCAGGAACCATGCCAAGTGGTTGACTCACAAAAAGAGTCAAAAAAGACCACGTTAAAGCTCTGTCAAATAAAGTAAAGGAATCACCATTGTGAAATACACATAGAAGATTCTACACATAAAATACCTTCCAGAAAATAGAAACAGGAGGAACTTTTTTTAAGTCTTCCTATGAGGTTGCCACCATACACAAAAAGATTAAGGAAAAAAAAATCATGATTGTATCAATTATTATAGAAAAAGCATTTGACAAAATCTAACACTCATTCGGGATAAAAACACTCAATAAACAAGGATTGGAGGGGAGCTTTCTCAACTTGATAAAGTACATCTACAAAAAAAACTTCAACTAACTATAGATTTAGTGGTGAGAAACTGAATTCCTTCGCCTTAAAATATCCTTTCTTATCAATCATATGATACAACGTGTTAAATTCTTAGCTAGTAGAATAAGCAAGAAAAATAGATAAAGAATAAGAAATAAAGGTCTATACATTGAAAAGGAAAGAATAAAGTCATCTTCGGTCACAGGTGATGTGACTGTCTATGTAGAAAATCCCAAAAAATCCACAAAAATAAAGAAATAAAACCTCTTAGAATAAGCTACTATAGCAGAGACACAGGATGCATGGTTAATATACAAAAGTCAATTACTTTCCTATAGACCAGCAATGAGCATCTAGAAATTTGAAATTTTTGAAATTTAAAAAATTGTAATTTATAGCAGACTTCCTCTTAAAATATTTATGTATAAATCTAACAAATATCTACAAGACTTACATGCAATTTCCTACAAATTCAGTATTATTATGATGTCAATTGTTTTCAACTTGATGAATAGATTTAATACAATCCCATTCAAATCCCAAGAAGTTAATCTATGCATACCCACAAACTTATGAGGGATAGAGACAAAAGACCTAGAATAACTACACAAAACTGAACAAGAAAAATCAAGTTGGAGAAGTCACACAACCTTAATTATAAAAGATTTTTATTAAAAAAAAGTCACACAAACTTTATTATAAAGCTAAAATAAAAACAGCATAGAATTGGTATAAGAATATAAACAGGGAACAGAGTCCAGAAGACCCATATAAATATAGTAAATGACATTTTACAAAAAAGCAAAGGCAATTCAACAGAGAAGAAATAGGCTTTTCAACAAATGGTGCTAATACATATGTGGAAAAATAAACCCAGATATAGAGCTTATATCTTTCACAAGAGTAACTAATGATGAATTACAGATAAAAATGTGAAATTAAAATCTATAAAACTTCCAGAAGAAGAAATAAAATATGTAGGTGATCTTTGGTTTGGCAGTGATATTTTAGATATAACACCAAAAGTATGATCAATGAAAGAATAATATATTGAACCATATTAAAATTAAAAATTCCAGGACGTCTGGGTGGCTCAGTGGGTTAAAGCCTCTGCCTTCAGCTCAGGTCATGATCTCGTGGTCCTGGGATTGAGCCCCGCATCAGGCTCTCTGCTCAACAGGGAGCCTGCTTCCCCCTCTCTCTCTGCCTGCCTTTCTGCCTACTTGGGATCTCTCTCTGTCAAATAAATAAATAAAATCTAAAAAAAAAAAAAAATCATAAAAAAATTAAAAATTCCTTCTCTTATAATGAAAGAGAATGCAAATACAAGTCACAGATAATAGAAAATATTTGCAAAACATATGTATGATAAAGAACTATATCCAAAATATACAAACAGCCATTAAAACAGCACACAACCCAGTTTAAAAATGGACACAAGACCTGAACAGAGACCTCACTGAAGAAGCTACACATAGAGCAAATAGGTACGTGAAAAGCTGCTTAACATCGTATGCTGTTAAGAAATTTTCAAACTAAAACAACAATATCCACAGCTTTTAGAATGTCTGTAATCCAAATAACATTGGCAGCACCTGTTGCTGGGTAAGGCTGCAGAACACCAGAAACTTACTTATTGCTAATAGGAACGCAAAATGTTATAGCCCCTTTGAAAATAGTTTAGTAGTTTATTACAATGCTAAACCTAGTCTTGCTAAAATCTTAAGATTTTATTTACTTATTTATTTATTTATTTATTTATTTATTTGACACAGAGAGAGAGCACAAGCAGGCAGAGTGGCAGGCAGAGACAGAGGGGGAAGCAGGCTCCCTGCTGAGCAGAGAGCCCGACGCAGGGCTCATCCCAGGACCCTGAGATCATGACCTGAGCTGAAGGCAGAGGCTTTTACCCACTGAGCCACCCAGGTGCCCCATAAATAAATAAAATCTTAAAAAAGAAAAAGGGGAAAAAAAGAAAACTTATGTATACACACAAAAAAATCTTTACATGAATGTTTATAGTAATTTTACTCATAATCATCAAAAAACGGGAAGTACCTAAGATGCTCTTCAATAGGTGAATGGATAAATACAATACATTTGTACAATGGAATATTATGCAGTGATTACAATATAAGCTATCAAGCCATAAAAACACATTCATGAATGATAAATGCATATGATCAGTGAAAGGAATCAGAAGAAAAGGCGATCAACTACATAACTTCAAATATATAACATTCTGGAGAAAGTAAAGCTATAGTTAAGGGTAAAAAGATTAGTGGTCACTAACTAGGAGTTTGGGGAGGAAAGGAAAAATTGGTTGGATGAAGCACATAATTTTTTTAGATCTGTGAATTTGTTCTGTGGGATTCTGTAATTTTTGATGCATGGTGTTCTAAATTCATTAAAATGCATAGAACTTTACATTAAGATAATAAGAGTGAAGCTTCATCTATGAAAACTTTTAAACACCCTTTAGGATGTTGGGATGTAGAATGTCATACCAAAATCTAACTATATTACACATGTATGAAGCAATCTTTCTAAAATGGAGGAGGGAGAAATGCTTACCTAAGTGACTCTCGTAATAAGTGGAGTATGAAAGTTTAAAGGCAAAAGAAGCTGTACAAAAGATTTGTATTCTAGTTGATAAAGTTCTTTCTCACCATGGCACAGATGAGTGATTCTAATACTATCATACATGTGCACTAGAATTGAACAGTTAAGTAAATGAATGGTGGGCATTGAACTAGGTTTCTCTTTGACTGTGAGTTCAGAGATAAACAAGGGGAAGAGGCTAGATTGATCCATTTTTTAATGAATTAAAGGTGGAGGTATCAGTATGAACTTACATGTAGCTTAAGATAGATACAAATGGCTACATGCACAAATATTTAGATATAAGATAGATGAAGTATATTCACAGATTAGTCTACACAAATGTATTTCTTGCTCTGCCATCTGAAAGACCCTAGAAACACTAACAGTACAGTAGCAAAGACCACACTTAGTGCACAATTCCAGGTTGCTAACATTATTCTCCAATAAAAAGACCGGGATCTTCTTGAAAAAATGTCTGATTTGAAGATTCAGTCAGGAAATATGTAAGATGATCGTGGAGCAACATCTTGTAGTGTCAGAAAGTAGACATACTCAAAAATAAACAAAACAAAGCAAAGGACAACAATGACAACAGCAAGAATAACACATCAATGAGGATATGTCAAAAGGGCATGACTCCCCTGAAAGAGGTTTCAGTGGCCGCAGCTGGAAAATTTGAAACATAATAAATCGAATGCTGTTGAATTATACCACAAAGTATAGAATAAATGTCTACAAGTCATTTGGATGTAAATAAATACCTGAATATGCAAATACATGGGAAGAAATAAATCTGTGAAGAAAATTCCAATAGTTTATGTAGACATCTTTCTCAAGAGATGAAGCATACCTCTCCACACGTGTGCGTGTGCTGCATATAATGATTTCCTTCCAAGGAGTACAATATGGAATGGAGGTTGGAGGAGGAGTAACTTTCAGTGAAGAAACGGACAAACACTTCAGCTGGATGGTCCTTGTCAACATCAACAGTGGCAACTCTGGTTGACAGTATGTATTCTTGATATGGTATGATGAAAATGTCGCTTAATTTCTGGGGTCTTCCTCCTCAAAACCCACAATTCAATCTAAGCGTGAGAAAAACATCATAAACCAAACCGGTCCTACTCAGAGTCATCAAGGTCATCAATAACAGGAAACATTTGTGAAACTGGTCCAGCCCAAAGGTACCCACAACAACCTCTGACTACATGTAATGTGATATTCTGGATGGTAGCCTGGAGCAGAGAAAGGACATTAGTCAATCATAATGTAGGAAAATATAAACATAACATACTAACCAGTAAAGGGAACTAGGTGAGGAGTATATGAAAACTTTCTGTACTGTCTTTTTCAACTTTTCTGTAAACCTAAAAGTGTTCTAAAAATAGTTTATTTAAAAACACGGTATTTTAATTTAAATTCAATTAGTCAATATATAGTATATCATTAGTTACAGATGTAGAGTTCAGTAGTTCATTAGTTGCATATAACATCCAGTGCTCATCACATCACATGCCCTACTTAATGCCCATCACCCGGTTACCCCATCCCCCATCCACTTCCCCTCCAGCAACTCTCAGTTTGTTTCCTATGATTAAGAGTCTATCATCATTTGTCTCCCTCTATGATTTCTTCCCCTTCAGTTTTCTTTCCCTTCCCCTATGATCCTCTGCACTATTTCTTATATTCCACATATGAGTGAAACCATATGAAAATTGTCTTTCTCTGATTGACTTATTTTGCTCAGCATAATACCCTCCTGTTCCATCCATGTCAATGTAAATAGGTAAGATTTCATCCTTTTTGATGGCTGAGTAATATTCCATTTTATATAAATATCACATCTTTATCCATTCACCTATTAATGGATATCTGGGTTCTTTACACAGTTTGGCTATTATGGACACTGCTGCTATAAATATTGGGATGCAGGCGCCATTTTGAATCACTACATTTGTATCTTTGGCATAAATGCCTAGTAGTGCAATTCCTGGGTTGTAGGGTAGCTTTATTTTTAACTTTGTGAAGAACCTCCATACTGTTTTCTAGAATGGCTGCACAGCCTGCATTCCCACTAATAGTGTAAGAGGGTTCCCCTTTCTTTACATCCTCACCAAATTTGTTGTTTCCTGACTTGTTAATTTTAGTCATTCTGCCTGGTGTGAGGTGATATCTCATTGTGTATTTTTTAAAGATTTTATTTATATATTTGAAACTGAGTCACCCAGGCTCCCCTCATTGTGGTTTTGATTTGTATTTTCCTGGTGCCAAGTGATACTGAACCTTTTTTCATGCGTCTGTTGACCATCTGTATGTCTTCTTTGAAGAAATGTCTTCTTCCCATCTCTTGACTGGATTATTTATTTTTTGAGTGTTGAGTTTGATAAGTTCTTTATAGATTTTGGATACTAGCCCATTATCTGATAAGTCATTTGCAAATATCTTCTCCCAGTAGGTTGCCTTTTAGGTTTGTTGACTGTTTCCTTTGCTGTGCAAAAGCTTTTGATCTTGATGATGTCCCAGTAGTTCATTTTTGCTTTTGTTTTCTTGCATTTGGAGATGGGTCTGGCAAGAAATTTCTGTAGCTGACATAGAAAAGTTTGCTGCCTGTGTTCTCCTCTAGGATTTTGATGGATTCCTGTCTCACATGTAGGTCTTTAATCTATTTGAGTTTACCTTCGTGTGCAGTGTAAGAAAATGGTTGTTTCATTCTGCTATAGGTTGCTGTCCAGTTTTTCCAACACCATTTGTTGAAGAGACTGTCTTTTTTCCATCGGATATTCTTTCCTGCCTTGTTGAAGATCAGTTGACCATAGAATTGAGGGTTCATTTCTTGGTTCTCTATTCTGTTCCATTGATTTATGTGTCTTTTTGTGCCATATTGTCTTGATGATTACAGCTTTGTAACATAGCTTGAAGTCTGGAATTATGATGCCACCAGCTTTGGTTTTCTTTTTCAACATTCCTCTGGCTATTCGAGGTCCTTTCTAGTCTTAGCAATCAGACAACAAAAAGAAATAAAAGGCTTTCAAATTGGCAAAGAAGTCAAACTCTAACTCTTCACAGATGACATGCTACCTTAAGTGGAAAATCCAAAAGACTCCACCCCCAAATTGCTAGAACTCATTCAGGAATTCAGCAACATGGCAGGATATAAAATCAATGCACAGAAATCAGTTGCATTTCTACACACTAACAATGAGATAGAGGAAAGAGAAATTAAGGAATCAATCCCATTTACAATTGCACCAAAAACCATGATATACCTAGGAATAAGTCTAACCAAAGAGGTAAAGGATCTGCACTCTAAAAACAACAGAACACTTATGAAAGAAATTGAGGAAGACACAAAGAAATGGAAAAACATTCCATGTGTATGGGCTGAAAGAACAAATATTGTTAAAATGTCTATGCTACCTAGAACTGTCTAAACATTCAATGCAATCCCTATCTAATATAATAGATGTTTTTCACAGAGCTGGAACAAAAAATCCTTAAATTTCTATGGAAGAAATAAAACACATTTTTAAGGAAAATCCAGGTAAATAGAAAATTGCTTGCTTCTTAGGAGTAGGATTCAGCCATTGGGAAAGGTAGGATAGAAGATGATGACTTTCCTTTTTAAACTTGTAGTGGTTTTCAATTAAATAAATTGTGCACATGACTTTTTCTGTGAAGAAGAGGAAGAAGAAAAGGAAGAAGAAGAAGAAGAAGAAGAAGAAGAAGGAGAAGGAGAAGGAGAAGGAGAAGGAGAAGGAGAAAGAGGGGGAGGGGGGAGGGGGAGGGAGGAGGAGAAGGAGAAGGAGAAGGATGGGGAGGAAGAGGGGAGGAAGAGGATGAGGAGGAGATGACAGAAAGAATAGAATGAAGAAGGGAGCAAGGATTGGAGGAAAAGAGGGAGGAAAAAGACTTAGGCTAACCTGCCCCAAATTATCCAGGTAATAAGATAAAACCAGAGTTTAAATTCAATCCTTTCTTATGCTAAAGCCCATAAGATTAATCACTTTTACTTTTTCCTTTTTTTTCTAAAGAGGACAAAATGGTCAAAAGGACAGCTAGGTATTTCTTGCTTAACTGTAGCTACAAGGTAAGAAATTTCATTTCTCATTCCTTCAGCAAATGTACTGAAAATGTATTCAGTGCCAGATGTTACTGAACTGAATACCTCATTATAATTTTAAAAAGAACCTTGGAACTTGCCTCAAATGTTGCAAACAGTTAAGTCAACTCTACCTGCTTTGCCTTCTAATGCCTCTCTTAAGCTGATCTTCAATAACTTCTTTTGTCACATCTTCTCCGCGTCATATTTGAATTTTGATTTACAAGGCCAGATTCTTGGGTGGAACTTTCATTTAAGTTGATGGAAAGAGATATACTAACTCTACAGAAGAGAATCCTCTTTGGGAAGCATAGGAGGAAAATAATCTCTGTGTGAATAGAGTGAGAAAGTTCTTATTGCAATCAACAAAAGTTGCGCTGCACGTAATTTTATACACTTCTTAATCAGTGACATATGATTTTTTTTTTTTTTTTAAAGCCAGGGCATAGTGATTCTTTAAGTGTTTTGTATTACCTGTGTAGCTAAGAAAGGGAATGGACCAGTGATCATCCTCTCTCCATTTGTTGTTGTTATTGAAGGAGGCGAGAGGGATGAAACTAATTTTCTGTGTAATTATTTTAAGACTGAGTTAGAGAGTTATCTTTTTGTTGATTCTTTTCTCCTGTTGCGTTTATAATTGAGAAGGTGCAAAACCTTTTTAATGAATTGTGTCTAGACTGGAAACAATCCTGAAGATTTGTATCTAACCACTGGGGTGAGTCTGGTTGTGGTGGTTGTTTGAGAGCAGAGTTTGGGTTTTCAGGGGCCACACGAGCTTCCTCTGCACTTACAAGAAGGGGAAAAAATATCTCCACTCTGAGCATTCATAAAATGACTGCAGAAACAAAATGCCAATTATTTGTTTATGTGGAAGGGTATTATGAACAATAATTAGAAAAATGGTCGTTTGAGCTTTTCCCTACAGCAGCTAATGTAGGAAAACTACAAAAAGACATCCTTCTTTTAAAATTGCTAATGATTGCCTTTCTTTATTATTTCAACTGACATAAAATGACATAAAAGCCAGTTCTACTCTTCCAAATCTCATTTCAAATATTAAAACAACACCCTGATTGCAGCTTATAAACAAAGTTACAATTAGGTGCACATGGGTTGTCTTTTTAAATGTTAACTTACACCATAAACTCACACACACACATATATATGTAAAATTTGATCCCTTTTAAATCAAATTAATCATCATGAGAACTTGAAGGGTTCTTTATATTGTGTAATAGTAATCATGATATGTGATTGGAACATATTACATAATTTCACATAGTTCATTAACGTTATAGGGAAAGCACCAGAGGAGCACCTGGGTGGTTCAGTTTGTTAAGCATCTGCCTTTGGCTCAGGTCATGATCTCAGGGTCCTGGAATCCAGCCCAGTGTCAAACTCCCTGCTCAGCAGGGAGTCTGCTTCTCCCTCTCCCTCTGCCCCTGCCCCTCCCCCGGCTCAGGCTCACTCTCTCTCTCTCTCTCTCTCTCTCTCTCCCCCTCAATCTCTCTCTCTCTCTCCCCCTCAATCTCTCTCTCTCTCTTTCTCTCTCTCAAATAAATAAGTAGAATCTTAAAAGAAAAAAGCATCAGAATAAGAGTCCAACAGTTGGTAGTTATTCTGAACAGTAGCTAAATCACCTTGGATAAGCTACGAGGTCTTTCAGAGTTTCAATGTTCACAAATTTAAAATAGGAATAATAACAGCTGTTCTGCATCTTCCAGGGTCATTATTAATGACAAATTACATGTCAGAATTTTTTGAAATTCTAAGATACCAATTGTTTTTAAAGAAATATTATAATTAAACATTTGAAATACAGGCCATCACTCTTTCATAAAAGATTGTCTTTGTAAGCAAAGATTTAAATTTATTCATTTAAAGACATATAAAGTTTTATATTCCAATAAATTCAAATTGTGGCAAATTGAAGAAGCCCTCAGAATTAAAGACAAATATGATTTTCTTCATTTAAAAGAAGACAACATTTAGACTCAAAATGTGCCAAATCCTATAAACAGAAGATTCATAAAATGTATTATTTAAAAACAATTTAACTTGAGAATCATTTAGTAAATAAGAATGATACGTCATTAATTTAACATGTATCAATTATGAATATTCTTTCAGTGGTCTTGAAATTATTTGAAAACAATTTGCACATTCGCATATTTTGAATAATAATGTTTATATTTTTACATGATAATTTTTCTCATTTTTACTTAGCATACCTGAAAATTGAACCAATTCTAACCTTTTTAACCATTTTAATTTCTATTAACCATTTTAATTACCATTTAATGTATAAATGACAATTAATGCATTATATATATCTTAGTATAGAGAAGATTTATTACATAGGCTCTAAATTAGTATTAGTATAAAGTTTAAATACATTATTTATAAGTGCATTGCTAAAACAACAATCTTATAATAATTCTGAAGCCATATTCTCAGGTATTAACTTCTTCTTCTGTGACTGGTACTCTTTTCACTTGAGATGCTACACTTAAACTGGATCCATTTCAGATTACGCGATTCCAAAGTTATGAAAATTTAAATAAGAGCTTGTTAGAAGCTTATCCTTACTTATAAACCTACTTACAAATTCTGCAAAGCAGTTTTACAAATAATATCCAAGATGATTATTTAAAATATTTATTTTATTTTTTAATTTAAATTTAATTAGCCAACTTACAATACTTCATTAGTTTCAGATGTAGTTTAAAATATTTAATAAAACAAATTGTTTTGATTGACACAAAAGTCATTTGGATGCAACCATGTACATGTTACAATATTGATACACTAATTATGAGTTGTTACTTATTGAAAATAAATTCCTTGAGGATGGACAACTGGTAAGTAACATGAATTTTAAAAGTATGGAGCGCCTGGGTGGCTCAGTGGGTTAAAGCCTCTGCCTTCAGCTCAGGTCATGATCTCAGGGTCTGGGGATCGATCGGGGATCCAGCTGCATCAGGCTCTCTGCTCAGCAGAGAGCCTGCTTCCTCCTCTCTGCATGCCTCTCTGCCTACTTGTGATCTCTCTCTCTATCAAATAAATAAATAAAATCTTTAAAAAAAAGTAGGTATAAGTCTACATATTTATCTATATATTTCTATATAGATATAATAAAGGTAATTAAAAGTCAAACCAGCCCTACTCCAAATGGTCACATTCAGAAAGTGTTAGCAATGTACCTCTGTGTTGTTATAAAATTGTCAAAATCTTAAATATTTATCTTAAATTTCATTTTTATTCCTATAATTTGCTTAGGGTAAGATTAAAAGCCAATATTTGTAATCCAGTAATAACATGTAATCCTGTCCACACTTTAGTGCATCCCCTAATAGTAGCAGATAAGATATTCACTACTAATCATTCTGTAATCAACCTCATAATTCTTACAAATACAATGAAATTTTTATCATTTTTTATCATTTTTGCTTTATAACTGAACCATATATATATATCACCATATACATATATGCATATATATATAAATAACAATATTCATGGGAAAACAGGCTTGTGATTTTAGAGTTTTCTTATGCGTTAGAAAAACACCATGTTTTTCTGAGTTGGACCCCTAAATAGAATCCATATCTTACTGTCAGTTTATTACAATCATGTTCTCAGTCTAAGGCATTAAGAAATTTTTTTGTATATCCAGAAGCTATAAAGCCTAGAGAGGCTGACTCTTTCTACTAAAATGTACAAAGACTAAAGAATCAATTTAGAAGATCTGGGGATTCAGTGAAAACCTTAATAACCAGATCAGATGTTTATTTGGGTCTGGAGAGATCATCATTTTTGTTTCCTCTATGCAAGCCAGTGGGAAGTCAGATGATAGATGGTTGCCTGGAGATAATGAAATCTAAAGACAAAGGTATTATTTATAATATTCAAATTTCTAATAACATCAAACATACATATACCCTGACGTAACCATCTTTGTTATAGGGAGACAGCTGTCAGTAAGAATGAGTCAGTTGTCCATTCATCTATTGATGAACATCTAAGGTCTTTCCATAGTTTGACTATTGTGGACATTGCTGCTATAAACATTCGGGTGCACGTGCCCCTTCGGATCACGACGTTTGTATCTTTAGGGTAAATGCCCAATAGTGCGATTGCTGGGTCATAGGGTAGCTCTATTTTCAACTTTTTGAGGAACCTCCATACTGTTTTCCAGAGTGGCTGGACCAGCTTGCATTCCCACCAACAATATGATGGAATACTATGCAGCCATCAAGAGAAATGAAATCTGGCCATTTGCAACGATGTGGATGGAACTGGAGGGTATTATGCTAAGTGAAATAAGTCAGTCAGAGAAAGACAAGTATCACATGATCTCTCTGATATGAAGAACTCGAGAGGCAAGGCAGGGGTTCATGGGGGGTTGGGGGAGAGAAATGAATCAGGGGGGGATGGGAAGGGAGACAAACCATAAGAGACTCCTAGACTCACGAAACGAACTAAGGGTGGCTGGGATGCGGGGAGTAGGGATAGGGTGGCTGGGTTGTGGACATTGGGAAGGGTATGTGCTATGTTAAGTGCTGTGAAATGTGTAAGCCTGACGATTCACAGACATGTACCCTGGGGCAAATGATACATTATATGTTAATTAAAAAAAAAAAAAAAGAATGAGTCAGTTGGCCTACTGGGCATTCTTGGCCCTTAACACTAATAATGCTGGTCTTTCAATTGACTATTTTATTAACTGAAATTAAACACTTACTATTAGTTGTTTAAGTGCGAACAACGTGCAAAAACCATTCTAAACACTTTATATGAATGATCTCATTAACTTGTCTCAATAATTCTTTCAAAATCCAAAAGTTTATATATTAGAAAACTAAATTTTGAATCAGAAAATTAGCAAGACTGCATTGATATAGTTGGTAAGCCACAGATTTAGTACTCCAAACCCAAGTATATTTGAATGTAAACTGTAAAATTGGACTCTCGATGACTCTCATATGAAAATTTGGCTTCTTATTTCTCTTTATGATAGACCAATCTTGCTTGCATTTTTATCCACATTTCTGAGAGTGGAGCCATTTCTCAATTGTTTACTAGTACAACTGACATTCTTATTACAGATGAAAACATTGAGCTTCAAAAATGTCAAATAACTTGCTCAGCTTTCTCAGCTACTAAGGACTAACAAGGGACTTGAACCTGGATCATCTACATCTAAAACACATACTTGTTGCAGAGAAGGTGTCCCTCTGGTAACCCCTGGTCCCCTCTATGTGTGCAAAATTCTCTGGCTGAGCAAAAGATCTTTGGAGTAGTTATTTCATTTGGAAGTTGCACTGCCTAAGCCCTCAGTATGAAATCTGAAGAGTCTCACCTTTATTAAGGGCACACCACGAGACAGTTCAGAATGTGCGTTTTTCTCCAGTTCATTTATACCACAAATAAACTTATCAAAGCTCTCATTTCACATTCAGGATAGTCTTTCCTTTGGAATCACTTATTGCTGTAGACCTCTCAATTATCACAGGGACAGCTGGAGATTTCCATTTGGGGCATAATAACCTTTTATCTCCCACCTCAGCTCTTCAAAGCTACTCGTTATTGTTGCAATCCAAATTACTCAGGAGTGAAAAATTGTAGCAACGGTGGAAGAAAGCATTTGCTGAGAGGTCACAACCTTTCTTTTTCTGTTGGAGAGAAAAAGGTAGATGTTGTCAAGTAAAAATTTACCTTGAAAGATGTCCGGGCAACCAGGTAGTGGAATATAACATATGTTATAAAAGGATCTCTGTTGGGTTTTTTTTGTTTGTTTGTTTGTTTGTTTTTGGTTTTGGTTTTTTTTAGCAAAGATTGATGGAAATACACCTGGATGTATGTTTGTTTGGGTTGTGTGGGGGGTAACTCTAATGCTAGCTGAAAATTCCATCCACAGCATTTGTTCAGATTAAATTTAATGGGAAGTCAAGGAAATCTAAAATCTGGGTTTCGTCGAGGCAGATTTATAATTATAAGTCACTTCACTCAATTCCATCATGGAAATCTAGTTAAAATCATATCCTCCCCCGCCCCCACCACCATGTCCTAAAAAGCGAAGAAAATGAATTGATACTTTATTAACAAAATTTTTTCAGCACCAAGTATAGTGCTCGTAAGTTTATATGAAATGAATAAATGGATAAACAAAAAGGTCATGGACAAATTATCAATATCATCTTAAATGAGCATAATAATGAAGAAACAACTATCATCTAAAGTGTAAAACTCCATTTTTTTTTTCTAGTTCGAAGACCTGAGTCCTTTAGAGAAGAGCTGACACTGATTTCAAAAACAAAACCTCTATAAAATTGTTTTAAAGACATTAGACCTGGCTAGTTTTTATTTCTACAAGCTTGATTAAAATCATAGAATCATTATTTCCAATTTTCAGTTGACTCCATTTTTTAAGTACATGATTCCATAAAAGTCTTGGCATAACCTAAAATACTCACAATGCCCTAGTGTTCAAGATAATGAATTTCTCCTACTGTATATTCAGTGCCCTTTTTCTTACATGAGTAGTGGGAAGATAAACCACGTTGCTTCAAATTTCCATCTTTTATATAGAAGTGGTTCCAAAACACTGCATTTCAATCCACAGGATACTGGATATGTGGTCTCTCTTCTGCTTTGATAATTCTGAGTTTGCTAACAGTTAAGGTATTTTGTCTTGGAGATGCACTTAGAACTCTGATTTTGAGTCCTCGCCAGCTATCGGTGTGTAAAAGTTTAAAACACACGATTTATAATCAAACATTGTTAAAAGCACTTTTTTTGAAACAAAAAGGATCTCATATACTCTTTATGGGAATTAAAAAATGTATGTTTATTTTGTTTTATAGATGAAGGCACAATGTCTATCATAGTGCAACTGCTCAATAAATCATTAATAAATTAATAAAGAAAGCTAAAAAATTAAGTGAGTTTTCTAAGTTCACAGAGAAAGTAAATGTCATTTTCATGTTCTAGTTTGGAAACTGGACTATCTTCCTATTTATAATCTACCCTCAGAGTATTGGGAAAGCATGCATTGAGTACAGGTTATGTGCCTTGTGAAAGAAAGGTTCTCAAAATTCATTTGTGAGTCAGTTCTTTTGCCTAAGGGCTCAGGCATCTTTTCTCTCACCTAGACATGAAGGCATGATTTTTATTTACCTAGAGAGTTGATCTAGAAAATATTATTTTTTCTTAATATTATGTATTTGTTGTGTTTTTGAGAGTCTTTTCAAAAGTAAAGTAGAATAAGCCTGTAGAATTTCTGACTCACCTAAATCTGATCTTTTCTCTTAGAATAAGGTTTCCAAATGATGGACTCTCTATTTAACACGATCTTTCATAAATCTCTATCTGCTCCGTTAGTGCCTCCTTACCTTAATGACTTAATGACATTTATAAAAGTTTCAATATCTCTGTTTTAAATAATGGAATACGAGCTCTCTATCTTCCTAAAAGAATGTATAGAGATAACAATGGACACTACAGATTTTTCTCATGACATCAATTTTTCTTCCTTCCTTTATGAATCTAGCCCTGCTCCATATACCAGGTGCATCTGTAAAAACTGATTTCATCTGTACTTTGACATTAAGTTAGTTTAGGCAAATAAGGTCAGCTCTGGAATTTATCACCAAGTTACTATGTTAGCCCATTACACCAAAGGTAAGGACTTATATTTCTATATCTCTTGACAAATAGGATTTTTTAATTTAATTTAATTAATTTATTTATTTGACAGAGAGAGATCACAGGTAGGCAGAGAGGCAGGCAGAGAGAGTGGGGAAGCAGGCTCCTTGCTGAGCAGAGAGCCCAATGCGGGGCTCGATCCCAGGACCCTGAGATCATGACCTGAGCCGAAGGCAGAGGCTTTAACCCACTGAGTCACCCAGGCGCCCTGACAAATATGATTCTTGTGATTATCTATTGCTATTACAAACATCCCCCCAAATTTAGTGATTAAAACAACAATCTTATTTTATCCAAATCTGCAATTTGGTCAAGGGTAGGTGGGGATGCCTTGTCTGCATTCCATGTGGCATTAGCAGATCAGCTGGAGTAGGAATGGAAAACTGACTTCCAAGATAGTTCACTTACAAGGATCGTAAGATGGTGCTGGCTGCTCCCTGGGAACCTAGCTGGTGGTCTTCAGCTGCTTTTCATGTGGGCTTCTCCAAGGGCTGGTTGAGCTTTTTCATAGTATGGCCACGGGCTTGGCAAAGCAAGTGTTCAAAGAGCAAGAAGTCAAACCTATCAGTCTTTCAAGGTCTGGTCCTGGAAGCAGGGACAGAATCACTTCTTCCCTGTTCTATTGCTTAGTTAGTCAGGGAGCCCACCCAGATTCAAGAAGAGGTTAGAGTCTTGATCTCAAGATGGAAAGAGGGTCAAGTTTTCGTGGTCATCTTTAATGTTACACAACGAATAAGAAAGCCTATAGCATTGACGGATGCTGCTAGCTTTCTTGCAATCAAGAGAGGAACAAGACTTAAAATAAATTTAGCCCCGTGAACTTCAGAGCTGAAAATAGAAAGGTCCTGGTTTCTTGAAAGTGGGGAGCCACTCACTCAGCCTATCCTGGAAACTTCATCATGTCCGGGCTTCCGTTTTTGTAAGATAAGTTGTTCATACTTAAGACAAATCTAAATTGGGATATTTCTAGTTGCTATTTACAGTATTCTAACTTATATAGAACTGTGGCAGGATTTAGAAGACAATTTAAAATTTTTTGGTCGGGTTTACAATTAAAAAATTTAAGTTAAATCTCTTGTACACCTGAAACTAATATAACAATACAAGTTAATCACACTTTAATAAAAAATTTAAAAATAAAAATAAAATATAATACATTAAAAATTTATAATTAGAAAGGAAAATGGAAGTGTAAGAAAGAGTAAAAGTAAAAGAACAAAACCACAACTGACCCTTGAGCAATGGGGGTTAGGGTGACCCTCACACAGTTGAAAATCTCTGTAAAATTTTTGACTTCCCCCAATTTTAACTACTAATAGCCTATTATTGACCAGAAATCTTACCAGTAACATAAACAATTGATTAACAAATATTTTGTATACATATTATATGTTATATTCTTAGAATAAAGAAAGCTAGAGAGAAGAAGATACTGTTAAGAAAATTATAAAGAGGAGAAAATACTTTTATAGTACTGCACTGAATTTAATGAAAAAAAAACTGCATGTAAGTGGACCCGTGCAGTTCAAACCTGTGTGGTGCAAGGGTCAATTGTATTTAATTTCCGTTTACTGGGTACAATATGAGTCATGAATTATTAAACAGCAAAAGAACAACTAAATTAACACTAATTAATAATGTGTCAATTCCCTGGAGTCCGATGAACGTTCCTTTATTGTCACGGGTGGGTAATCATAAATTACTTGATTTGTTTGTTCTACAATCTCTGTGGCAGATTTTTAACTACATACTAATTAATTTGCTAATGAGATTTGAACATTAATTGATATATTACCAAGTCTTTAGAATTATTAAAAAAATATGATGCTATACAAGTCTTAGAAATAATTGACTTATCCATCATGTTATCAATCAAAAATTTTTAATATAAAAAATTTCCAAATCTGCCATCAATAATAATTTGTGCTTATTTTTATTATCTTTAGTAAAAAAAAATGCTAAATTCCACAAAAAGAAAATCTGTATCTGCATATTCATTTTCTTTCATTTCCAAATGTCTTATTGTAAAATGTAAATAATAGCCAGAGAAACAGTCCCTTAAAATTATTTCCTTCCTCCCTCCCTCCTTTCCTTCTTTTCTTCCTTCCTTCCTTCCTTCCTTCCTTAATTATTAACCTCTTTGTGTAAATAACTGAATTGATATTATTTCTATCACTAAGATTAAAGGGTTAAAACTGTTTTCTTTACAAGTGTTATCTGAGGAATATATATTACCAAATCAGACTCCACACTCCCAGAGATTATACTGTGAGAAGTGTGGATGAAATTTGCAGATTTTTTTTTAAAGATTTTATTTATTTATTTAACAGAGAGAGATCACAAGTAGGCAGAGAGGCAGGCAGAGAGAGAGGAGGAAGCAGGCTCCCTGATGAGCAGAGAGCCCAATGCCGGGCTTGATCCCAGGACCGCGAGATCATGACCTGGGCTGAAGGCAGAGGCATAATCCACTGAACCACCCAGGCGCCCCCTGATATCTGCAAATTAACAAGTTCTCAAGTGATTCTGTTAAAGGATGACTCTTAGAGGAAAGACCTGATTAGTGTAATGAGGAGAGGAATAGAATGAAAGGAAAAAGCAAGGAAAGAACTAAATGTAGATCTAAATATAACTAAATACACATCAGTTAGCCAACAATTTGCCAAAACTATAGGTTTTAATTCCTAATGATGACCATGAGATGCAGTAGTGTTTTAAATTGTGACCTAAATCATTACGTAAAAATTTGGTCAATATAATGTTATTTCTACTGCATTCAGGTATGACTGAAAATTTTAAAGAAAGGAAAACGTGATTTTGACTAAGATTATTTAATACCAGAAGGTTTAATTTCTCAGAATGAATTAAGACACGATTTTGAAATGTATATTTAAAAAAAAAATTGTGCAATATACTAACGTAGGACTATCGCTTGATAAAAATTATCTTTAAAATATTTTGTTATCCATAAAATAAAGTATATACATCTATAAAATCCTGAAAGCCATAGCATCTGGAATATAATGAGAGTACTTATGCAAAGTATGACTTTACAACCATGATTACATTCTTCTGTGGGCCCCAGCCCTACCCCCATCCTTTTCTTTTTCTTTGTACGCCCTCTCACCTTCCATTTAGGCATAGTCAAAAGTGTTAATTTAAACACAGGCTGTCATTTGGGACTCTGGTCCAGTATTTTACTCCTAACTGCTCTCATTAAAAAATAATAATAAAGACTTCATGAGATGTTTCAAATGTGTCTTTTCTCTCCGTCCCAACCCCTTATCCACACACATACGCATTCAACCACTATACTCTGAGGTTGGCCTCACACACACACTCATACACATACATCCAGAATTGTTGCATATTTGATATCATTTCAGAAAATTCATACATAAGATAATTACATCTATTGATATGTACGATTAGCTTTTTCAACGCTAACATCCCCCTCATATGCAGATATTTATATACCACTGGACAATAAAATAAATATTCTGATTTATGTCATATATTCCTGCTAGGAATGGTCAGCAATCCCTGTACCAGCTGATGAAAGATCATTCCAAACTTTGCTGTGAAAGGGAGGAGAAGGCTCTTTGAAGGATCAATGCTCAGAGAAAAAGACCCTTTGCTCTTTCTCATAGGTCCTTCAGGATAATCACAAATCCTTATCTCTGTCTCTCAAGCACTGATGTGTGACAAGGGATCTTACTGAAACTAGGAGGATCTGTTTAGAAGAAAGACAAGATATGCTAATCTATGTGTTCTGCTAAACATAGCCAAAGGAACAATGCTTACATCTCTTAAATCACAGGGCTGCTGTTTGCTCTAAGAAAGCCTCAGGGAAGGCAACTCCCAGAGGCATTCCAAAGGCCCTTGCTCTTCTCTGAAACTTTCCTTTGCCTCTAGAGACCTCTGTGTTAAATTTTACCAAACCCCTCATTACAGCTCATTTCATGCTCTACATTAAGCCCAACTTATCTCTGAGAATAAAAATCTATAAATTTGAACTTAGGTTTCTTATTGCTAAATATAACAATTGACAATATGTAATAATCTTTGGTCATCCCTCCAGTCCCAGAATTTAATGTTTTTTGAGAAATAGAATATAGGCTTCGTATCAGTGCAGGTATATCTACTGTAGTCACAAATAAATCAGGAAATAATATGTGTTTATAAGCTGCTTCCGTCTCTGTTGGTATAAAATGAAAAAACAAAAATGAATAATACAATATTGCCAGGGGAAATATAACAAAAAGTTTGTAATAAGTGTGAATATGTTATGCCAGCCAAATATGGAGCAGAGATAGAATAAATAAAGTAATGTGAAATTCTTTTAATTTTGTTCTGTAGACCCTGGTATGTATGATTTTTACCTCACTAGGTAAGAATCTAACTCCATTGTATTTTTGAAAAAGGTTTTTATGGGCTTTTTGGTGTTGTAAATTGCCGATTTATACAAATTTTACTTACTTTAATCAGAGTTTCATTACCAGCTTACAAAAGTGTGATAACTTTGAAAATAGTGCATTTTAGACAGATAGACGATACTTGGCGAACTAGAAGTTGGATTAGTGCTTTATTGGGTGGTCTCATGTACAAAAAACATTCAGCACTCTGAGCACAGGAAGAATGTGTCACTGCATAAATGGGGAACACTGGAGTCATTAAAATTTAAAGAGGGGAACTCTGGGGGAAATTAAGGAAAGGAAGTTCAAAGGAAAGTTGGAGATTGAACAGTTTAGAAAATGTTCCTTTTTTCATTCTAATTCTATCTCATCTCCATCTTCAAAACCTACTACCTGAGGCTAACTTCAATAGGGTGAGAATATGATTAAAATACATGATATTGGATTAATGTTCTGTAGAGTTGACTCCCTCACACAGTGCATTTACTTGCTGGAAGTGGTCAAATCTTTAATCCAGTGTCCTCAGAGCATGGTGTATCATGCGTCAGGCTTCGGGCACTAGGAAACTCTCTCTCTAACACCTTCATGCACAAATGCGCCTTAATTACTACTTACAGCACCAGTTCCAACAAGTCACTAGTCTTGACAAGTACAGTTCAGGTTAGAGATCTCAGCAGCTATCTGTTTTGCATCTCAAAGTCTGGCTGTAAGCACAAAAATGCAACATTCAAGTATCATCTTGGCAAATGTCTGGGATGTTGTGTTAAGTTATTAACTTGTGTTAACTTGGCCTAAAATAGAGGTGGACCTAAAATAGAAATCCCTGAAAATCTTTTCTGGGATGAAAATTGAAAAGAACAGGTCTGTTTCTGAGAGAAATAACTAAATTTAACGTTCTAACCATGAGGGTGTACTTCCACACAGAAACCTGTATCTGTATAGTATCACGTCAATCGTGGCATTCTTTCCAAGGGAATGCACTGTACACAGTACCATAGTATTATCAGGACTTATTATGGTTAAGCCCTGTTGCATTAATTCCAACACCCTGAATCCCACACTACAGTGGCTTTCATTAATGTGTACCTCCTCATTATGAATAAAGATGAGCATCGTAAAGAACATTCCTTCCCTACAGCCTCTCTCAGTATTTCCTCAACTCTCATTAGGGTTTCAATATCTCCTCAACTGAAATTTCAAAATCAAGTGTAAAATTAAAAAGTCAAGTATTAATTATCATGTTAACCTGGAAGAGAACAAGAGGCAGAAAGCCAGTGTTGTAGAACTGGGGAGGACAATGATGAGATTTATCATCTTGGAAAGCCATGAGAACTCACTATATCTGTTTTTTTCCTCTGTAGAATATGAAAAATCTCGTCAAGTTTATAAAAGTTGTAAGGATTCCCAAAAAAATGTATTTGAAATGAATTTGAAGCATATTATAATAAAAGATATTACCGTTATCAAAATAATTACTTATTTGATAGGAAGAAAAAGTATGCTTCCATTGCATAATCTCTCTCGATATAACCTCCAAGACTGGCATAGTCATTATCAGCATATCTTTCTGTATGATCAGAGTCTCTGAAAAATAATTTTCAGAAGCTCCTGGATGATGCCTTCAGCTCAGGTCAAAATCCCAGGGTTCTGTGATCAAGCCCTGCATGGGAATCCCTGCTCCCTCTCCCTCTGCTGCTCTCTGTTTGTGCTCTCCTGCTTTCTCTGTCAAATAAATAAATAAAATCTTTTTAAAAAGTCTTAAAAAATAATTTTTAATAAGATTTTGTAACATATTCTTGTAAAATTCAACATCTTTAAAGGTAATTCAAGAAGAGGAGACTCTGTAGAAACATACCTCCACTCCTACCCCACAGTGCTCAACTCACAGTGTGGTCCACGGATCAGTACCCATGATGATGTAAGTTTCAAAAATGAGAGCAAATGTTTGGACAATTTTTTTTCCAAAATGTTTGCAGAATAACTTTATGTCTGTTGAATCTAATAAAAACTCAGGGCTGTGTTTTATATGGCATTGTTTTTTTATTTCATTTTCTAGTAATTCATTTTACTGTATTTTATGAAATATAGGTGAAAAACACAGTGAAAAAAAAATCTTTCACCAGATATAGGTTGAAAAGCACTGCTTTATAAAACATTTCTGCAGCTCTTTCCTTAGGAATATTCAGTGAGTGCCATTTTGTAAACAATAGTACCAAAGACAGAGTGCATTCTCTAAAACATCATCTATGTTACAGTGAGCTTCAACATTTCCTATAGAACTTTCCAAGATTAGCCATTGTCATCACGTAAATGCACAAATTTTGGAGCTCCTGATTCCTTGGTCCTGGATACTCAACCATTTATGAAAAATCTGTGAATATCTTAATACTAGGTGTTGGGGTTGTGATTTCCTATTAACATTGATTATAAAACAGAGACTGGATATGAATTTAAATAGTTTGTTAAAGTGCTAATTTTTTGAACTAATGAAATAACTGTATAACAATTGAAATCTCAAAAAAGGAAGAAAAATTAGAAAATTATAAAAAAAAAAAAAGAAGAGAATCAACAGAAATCATTCCAGAAAAAGTAGAGAAAGAAATAAGGTGCAATTTTACATTTTGAAAAGATTTTATTTATTTATTTGGGAGAGAGAGAGAGAGAGAGAGCTTGTGCATGAGGGGGAGGGGCAGAGGGAAAGGGAGTGAGAGAATCTCAAGAAGACTCTGAGCTGAACCTGACCTGGGGCTTGACCTCATAACCCTAAGATTGTGACCCAATCTGAAATCTTGAGTTGGATACCTAACTCACTGAGTTACCCAGGTGCTCCTGCAATTTTATTTTATATATATATATATATATGTATATTTATTTTTAAGATTTTGTTTATTTATTTGATAGAGAGAGAAATTACAAGTAGGCAAAGAGGCAGAGAGAGAAGGGGGAAGCAAGCTCCCCGCTGAGCAGAGAGCCTGATGCAGGACTCGATCCCAGGACCCTGAGATCATGACCTGAGCCGAAGGCAGAGGCTTCAACCCACTAAGCCACCCAGGCACCCTGCAATTTTATATTTTAAAACAGTCCTAAAAAAAAAAAAAAACAAACAAACAGTCCTCCAGTCTTCCAGGACTGGGTGGCTCCATCAGTTAAGCATTTGATTTTGGCTCATGTGATGATCCTGGACTCCTGAAATCCAACCCTTCATCAGGCTCCCTGTTCAGCAAGGATTCTGCTTCTTCCCCTGCTTCCACTCTGTTCATGCTTTCTCTTATTCTCTCTCTAAAATAAATAACTAAACCTAAAATTTAAAAAAAAATTAATAAAAAAAATAAAAAGAAAAATAAAGAAGAAAAACAAAACAAAACAAAAAAACAGCCCTCCAGGGACTCCTGGATTGCTCAGTTGGTTAAACATCCAACTTCTGATAGAGCCTCGCATTGAGCTCTCTGCTGGGCAGGGAACCTGCTTCCTCCTCTCTCTTTGCCTGCCTCTCTGCCTGCTTGTGATCTCTCTGACAAATAAATGAATAAAAACATCCAACTTTTGATTTTGACTCAGGTCATGATTTCAGAGTCCTAGGATCTGGCCATTCCTCAGACTCTGTGTTCAGTGGGGAGTCCATTTAAGAGTCTCTTCCTACTTCCCCCTCCCAAACAAATAAACAAATGAATAAATGAATAAATAAATCTTTAAAAATAAGATAATAAATAATAACTACCTACCTACCTACCTAAATAAATAAATAAATAAATAGTTGACAAGGCAAGAAACCACAAATGTTGGAGAGGTTGTGGAAAAGGCAAACCCTCTTGCATTGTTGGTGGGAATGCAAGTTGGTACAGCCACTTTGGAAAACAGTGTGGAGGTTCCTAAAAAAGTTAAAAATAGAGCTACCCTACAACCCAGCAATTGCAATACTGGGTATTTACCCTGAATACACAGATGCAGTGAAAAGAAGGGCCACATCCACCCCAATGTTCATAGCAGTAATGTCCATGATAGCCAAACTGTGGAAGGGGTGAGATGCCCTTCAAAAGATGAATGGGAAAAAAAAAAAAAGGAAAGATGAATGGATAAAGAAGATGTGGTCCATATACACAATGGAATATTATTCAGCCATCAGAAAGGATGAATACCCAACATTTGCATCAACATGGATGGAACTGGAGGAGTTACGCTGAGTAAAATAAATCAAGCAGAGAAAGACAATTATCATATGGTTTCACTTTCTTGTGGAACATAAGGAATAGCATGGAGGACATTAGGAGAAGGAAAGGAAAAATGAAGAGGGGGGAAATCAGAGTGGGAGATGAACCATGAGAGACTATGGACTCTGGGAAGCAATCTGAGAGTTTTAGTGGGGAGGCGGGTAGAGGATGGGTAAGCCTGGTGATGGGTAGTAAGGAGGGCATGTATTACATGAGGCACTGGCTGTTATACACAAACAATGAATCATGGAACACTACTTCAAAAATTAATGATGTACTCTATGATGACTAACATAACACAATAAAAAAAATTTAAAAATAAAAGTGTCCAACTTTTGATTTAAACTCAGACCATGATTTCAGAGTCCTAGGATGTGGCCCTACCTTGGGAATCTGTGCTCAGTGGGGAGTCTGCTTGAGATTCTCTCTCCCTCTCTCTCTAAATAAATAAATAAATCTTTAAAAATAATAAAACAAATAAGTAAATCTTAAAAAAAAAGTCCTCCAAAAAAGTAGAATGAGAAGATAAACTAAAACATAATGGAAAATAGAAAGAAAATGAAAAATCTTGATTATGTAGAAAATTTTCACTTAAAAAGTAGTATTATTTAATTATTACATACTATAGAGACAATTTATTCTCAAAATCTATCCTTTAATTTTTAATTTTAATCTATTTAAGTACACATAAAATCAGAAACATTAAGATAGGAAGCAAAATCTAATAAATCATACACTTCAAATTAATAATGTAAGCCAATTAAGTTTCTCTACTAAGAATTCTCTATGAAAAGATTATGAGACATGACTTTAGATACCAATGACAAATAAGTATTCTATAGAATTCCAAAAAGATGCTCAGACAGCCATGTTCCCACTTTCTGGAAAATAGA
The DNA here is from genome assembly GCA_028646535.1 of Procyon lotor. Lineage (NCBI taxonomy): Eukaryota > Metazoa > Chordata > Mammalia > Carnivora > Procyonidae > Procyon > Procyon lotor. Next base: position 17,804,312 of record CM053604.1, read on the forward strand.
ATTTGACTATTCAAATCTCAACCTTGCCCTTTACTCATCTGAACCTGATAGAATTGTTTCATCTTGTAAAACTCTTGCTTTCTTAACTTGATTTTTTTAGAGTCATTATTTTCTTATTTAACCGGCTTCTTCTTTCAGTCTTCTTTAGGTGTGTCATTTTTTTCTCCAACCTCTAAATGTTGGACTGCCCAATCTGAGTTCTTGTGTCTCTTGTCTTTTCAGTCTATACTCATTCTCCAGGTGATTGCATCTAGGATTAGTTTTAAATACCATCAAATAACACATAAAAGTTTGTCACACTCAAATATTTCTCTTCTCTTAATATAATTATATCCATTTGCCCATACACATCTCCAGTTGAGTGGCTAATAAGCAAACTATATTACTATCAAACTATATTACTGACTCTCTACAGCTTCATCCACTTCTCACAAACATACCTCATTTCATTCTGTTCAGTTTGCATGACCTAAAAACCATGGAATTACCTTTGATTTCTTTCTCTCTCAACACACACACACACACACACACACACACACACACACACTGAGAATAACTAGAAATATCTATGATACCTAAGTTTTGTTTTTTTCAGTGTTAGAACAAATGATAAAAATGGTTTGCAATAGACAGTGTTGAGGAGAAATAATGTTATTTTCTACTCATATTCTACCAAGCCAAGCTTTCAGTAAACCCCATGCATATGAATTAAACGGATAATTGTTTGATGACTATAAAAATGCATAAATGAAAGAAACAGCTTTTTACTCACAACCTCTAATTTATGCAACAGATATTTATTGATAAGACACTGTTGCAAACATATTAATGGCCTCTCAAAGACATCATGTCTTAATCTCTCAACTCTGTGAATATGTTACCTTGCATGAGAAATGGGCCTTTGCAGATGTGATTAAGTCAGGATCTTCTGATGGTAAGATTATCTACATGGGCCCAATATAATCACAGTAGCCCTAACAAGAGACAGGTAGAAGGTCAGAGTCAGAAGAGGTGTGATGAAGGACACAGGGGTTAGAATGACAAGTGGAACTGTTTATGAACCAAGGAACATAGGAAACATCTGGAAGCCAGGAAAGGTAAGGAAACAGATTCTATCATCTTCAGAAAGAACATAGTCCTTGATTTTAGGAAGTCTGATCTCTAGAAACTTAAGAGAATAAATCCATGTTTTTAGAACTGTAATGTAGTCAATTCATATTATTTTAAGCCACCGAATTTGTGGTAATCTGTCACCACAATAAAAAAACTAATATTGATTCTGTGTGATGAGCCTAGTTCTACATGAAGGAAATCCAAAGATGAACAAAATGGAGAAGTTTGCTGTGCAGTGTGATCTCTGCTTGACAGAAATTCAAGTCTCCTTTCACAGTGACTCTACAAGATAGGTATAATTAGACCCTTTTAATAGATGAAGAGACTGGGAGTCAGAGTAATGTGTCACATGGCTAATAGGTAAGTCGTGTGTCTTCAGAGCCTGTATTCTTGTCACTCATTACCCATTTTACCTCTCCCAAAAAAGTAGAGAGTACACACGGGGCAGTGTAATACAGGGCTATGAGTTGAAGATTCATTTGCTGCCATATGGCTTATGTGGCCATTATGGAGGGAGGGACAAGAAAGTAAATCAAGTAAGGAGAAAAAGCTTATTTTGCATCAATACACTTGAGGAGTTGGAATATAACTTGTATGACACAAGATGAATCTATCTACATATCCAAATACACAAGAAAAATAAAACAAAACTTTATTTAATTCAAACATTCTTTAGTAGGTAACTGCCCCACATACATTAATTTCAGATTTTTATTTGTAACTTCTTATGTGGCTTTTTAATTTGTGTTTCAAAAGGCCAAGATTAAACAGAAATTATGTTATCAAATTTTTTTTTTTTTTTTGAAAGAGAGAGAGTGATAGTGAGCAGGAGGGGAGGGGATGGGTGGAGAAAGAGGGAGCTGGATGCAGGGCTCGATCTCAGGACCCTGAAACCATGACCTGAGCTGAAAAAATGAGACACTTAAAGGACTGAGCCACCCAGCCAACCCTAAAACATTTTTTTTAACAAACTTTTCACTTGTTAAGTATTTGGGAAATGATCATTTCAGAGTGTATTTTACTAATTACTTAAGACACTATTGATAGAATTCTTTTCTCATCTCAAATGTTTTCTCTCCAAACATTTTCCCTCACCACTTATTTCACTTTTTTTCTCTTATATTTGCTCCTAAGCCTAGGTTTCTATTTATGAACCCAGCAATTATGGGTGCATATTTCTCTTTATCAGCTTTGCCTATAAATAGGAGACTAATGGTAACTACTTTAATTCTACTTTAAAACTACTTTAATTCATGTAAGATTCATATTACTTGATGTTTAGTGATAAAAATATCTTATATAGACTATGAATTTTTCATTATTTAAAAGGGATAGGAAAAGCCTAGGAATATATAGAAGAGGGTCAGGTTTATGGTCTCAAAAAATACCCAATGAGGAAAATACGAGTTGGTTTACTAAGTTTTAGGGAAAAAATGACTCACAATTTAACTCTTTTATCTTGAACAAGAAAAAATAATGTTTGAATTGCACTAAAATTATATAGACACTGCTTTATATTAGGAGACAAACTTTTAACTAATCTGGCTCTTAAAACAATAGAATAAACTGAGAAGGAAGGATAAAAATGCATTTTAACAAAGCTATTTGTAGATAAAATATATTAATACATTTCCACTTGTGCTGAATATTTTTTACAGTTTTGGTCAAAAGCAAGTTGAAGAACAAGATTCACAGGAGTTGTTGCTAACCCTGGGATCATCTTATTATTATTATTATTATTATTATTATCATTACTAATTGGAATGCACATTTCTTAGAATGAAAAAATATCCCTTCATAAAGCATGTCTTGCCTGAAGATTCTTTGACTTGGGTGAAAACAACAGTTTTTCAAGCTCATTAGTTCTTTTCCCTAAAATAATTCATTTTAAAAAGTCATTAGCTTAATAAAAAGGAATTGATAGAGGGCCTGTAGGGATTCTACTCTAAATCTCAGGGATTTGCCTCATTAAAAGTCATTTGCAGAGTCAAACTCTCATGTATGCATGTATGTGAGGGAGAGAGCAAAAGAAGGGTATGTATTATAAATCTTGCCCAGTTTTATTTAAATATTTCTGAAAATAAAGACCCATCTTAAATGATATTAACAAAGACTTCTTTGAGATATTGATGTTTTTCTAATACAAAAGATAGTGTTACTTCTGGGCATTATTATTATAAATTTCCAAAAGCTAAGTCTCATTATGTCTCATAACCAGGTTAGAAATTTCATTTTCTGATAGTTTCCTTATAAATTAAGCCTTAAAATTGCCTCCATTATTTCTGCAACTCCACCAGAAATTTAGCAATGAGTGAGCTTAATAAATTGCAAGCATTACCCAACAATGTATATGTCATGGAGAGAAAACAAATATATCCTACCAGCGTGGTTAGTTTTTCATTTTAAGAAACAAAAGGAGTTGGCTGAAAATGGAAATCTAAGAATCTTGAAAAAGGATAATAATCACATACCTAGCACTTTAGTAAGTACTTTTTTTTCCATTATCTTAAGCTATTTACAAACCTGTGTGCTTGATAACCTGGGCTTTCTAAGAAGTACGATCCAGAGGAGAACAAAGTAGTTGACATATTTGCTTCTTCTTTCATGGGTGAGCTATGCTGCTATCAGCTGCTGTTACTGCCAAAGATTTCATATGTCAGGGGACGAGGACCATAAAGCCAAGGTCATCCTTCAAGTTAGATGTGGAAAATGGCCACAATGACCATAATGATATCTATAGTCGTTAAAGAAAAACAAAGGCAAAATCTGAGAATAATGTTGTCTTCTCTTGTAGCTAATGAAGCAGTTTTTTTATATGAAAAGAGGCAATCTATCCAATGTCTTAGAATACATATGTCGGGTATTGCCATTATTTCCTTCTTCGTGAACTTTCGGATATGCAAGTTACCATGGCAGATAATGCTTGGCTCTTTAGGTTCAAAAGCAATAGTTAACGCTTGTAGTGCACACGTCAGTTGAAAATGTGTCATATACTCAAAGGCACTTGTAGAATCCCAGAGGTATAATAAAAAGCTGATAAAAATGATATGCCAGTAACATTGGGGTATCAGGCTTACACAGGACTTAAAATGTGGGAGATAGATATTCTGACACGACATTATACCAATAATGACTAAGAACATAGTCTCTTGTTTCCGAGGCGTTTTTTTGTTGTTGTTGTTTTTGGGGTTTTTTTGCTTATATTATTTGCAAATCCCTTCTAATTCAGTGATTATTTTCAGAAAAACTACCTGAATAGTCTAATACAGGGTAAATTCCAACAGGGCACCCAGTGATTCTTTCCATTCATTTTTTTAAAACAAAATTTTTTTGTGAGGGAAGGTGGGTGAGGGAATGGGGTAACTGGGTGTTGGGCGTTAAGGAGGGCACATGATGTAATGAGCACTGGGTGTAATGTGCAATGGATAAAAAACTGAACTCTATATCTGAAACTAATGATACATTGAATGTTAACTGAATTTAAATAAAATAACTTTAAAAAATAATAAAAATAAAAACAAATTTTTGATGTGACTATCAATCACTCAAAAGTATACAGAGCGAATAATAGGGCGTGTGAGTGACCTATCCAAAGTCATCTAGAACATGGAGAAATGCAAAGATCTTCTGATTTTATGGCAAGAGGTCGGTATAGTGTTTCTTGTCCTTTTAATTTTGTGAATGTACTTAGCAGAATTAAGGCAGTAGTAAGTATTAAACAAAAGTCTTATAAGCAGAAATAGAACAAGTCACCTTTAAAATTGTAAACATTTCACAAATGCATTATCTATGAATTCTTACTATACTAGATAGACTATCAAACTGTACTGACCTCAGAGTTAGGACGCAATGGTGCTATTTGCTTCCCCTACCTCAATCCGAGTGGCAATTCTTTTGTGTTCTATTTTGAGTTTTTCTTTCCTTTTAGTATCTTTCCTGAAATAAATCTGAAAATACAAAGTCACAAAACTCTGAGTAAGCATGTCTACAATGTAGGAGTGCCCTGAATTGGGGTGGAACAGGGAAACTCTATCCTTTAAGTTTTATCAGTATATTCAGTTAAGAATACAACAACTCATTAGATTGTTATATGACTGTAGTATTGTTCTCACGTGAAGACATGCACATTAATGAAAAGAAAAAGAATTAGATCTGTGTTAATAAAATCATGGGGTAGTACTTGCAAATACCTGTTCCAACTGTATCCTAAACATAAAGTGCTATGGGAGAACTTAGTCTCTAGCCCTAGAATGGGCCTGTGCCTAACATGTGATAAATGAGTTAGGATCCACATTTTCTTTTTCTTTTTTTTTTCATATTTTATTTATTCATCTGCAAGGTGTGGGGGAATGAGCAGGAGGCAGAGGGAGAAGGAGGCTCCTCGCTAAGCAGGAAGCCCAATGCAGGACTCCACCCTAGGACTCTAGAATCATGACCTCAGCTGAAGGCAGATGCTTAGCTGACTGAGTCACCCAGGTGCCCCAGGATCCCACATTTTCTAAATCTGTATTCCAGAAGCTGATATCGCTGGCTCTCGCAGGGAGGGCAGTAGCCCTGTGCCTGATAATCCCCCCAATCTATTATTTTCTTTCAAGGTTTCTATAACCCCACAAGAAGGAAAGCAGGTGCTTTCATTCCTGCTTCATTCATGACAGTACCAGGCAAGTTTCCTTGGAATGAAGCCACAAATTGTAGCAGCTCTAATAACATGTCCCTTTTGAGGGAGTAGGTTGAAATATTCCTTTGGGAATTTTTGCTGAAATGTACAATCAATCAAATCAGTGAAGGAAATCATTTAAAATCCAAATTGTTTTTAACAGGGAGAAAAATCTAATCAATTAAGAATATATGGATTTCCCCCTTGATAATTAGCCCTGACATAAAGATCAAGGTATTTTCTGCCACTTTCACTTGTTCTTGGACCTTCCTTTGCTAGCTTCTAAGAAGAACGGGATGCTAGGTGATCAAATAAAAATCAGGTAAATATTGAATGGAATTTAGAGAAGTTAAGAATTATAGGGCTTTGTGCAATCCTATCAAACAATTATTTGGTAGTTCCTAATTTTTATTCAAGTTTCTAGGTCTGTGTGGATCATGGCTCAGAGTTCTGAACATGAATATGAAGAAATAGAGGAGAGGCCGAACAGCAAATAAGTTAGAAATGACAATGAATTTAAAATAATTATCCAAAATTTTGTTTACAGATTAATCCAGCTTCATTAATTGAGAGTCTTTCATTTAATAGGTGATTATTAAATTCTCTGTTGAGACAAAAATACCCTTTTAAATGCACAAAGCATTTATCCTTTTATTGTTAAAATGATAGGAATAATTTAGTTTGGTTTTAGACAGCTCTCTGTCCAAAAAAGGAGAGAAAAAACTTGGAAGTTTGATTGTTTGTGCTTGGTTAATATATGTATGTCCTATCCTAAAGAAATCTGATCTCACTTCAATATTTGCAGAAAGATATGCCATTTATTAAAAACTCTGGGGCAGTCATTTTATTGCAAGTGTTCTTTGCTTAACAAAATAGATTCATTCAGCAAATATTTATGGAGCATCTTCTGAGCTCCAGGCAATGAAACAGAAGAGATTCAGAAATGAATAGGATAAACTGCATTTCTTTGAGGAACTCATAATCCTATGTGAGATGTATACATTGGAAAGACTGCAATACAAATGCCACTCATGTAATAGAATTTTAGTACAAAGTTTTATAGGAACATTGAAGAGAATGATTAACTCTGACAGAAAAGCCTTGGAAAAATCTTCACAAAGACATTTACATTTCTGGTGAGTGTAAAGGCACAAATGGATGATTTCAAGGTAAGGAAGTACCTGAAATCCCATGAAGAATTTAACCTGGAGCAGCTTCAAATACAGTCAGTGCATTGGCAATTTGCATGTGATTCCCTTTATAAAATAAAATACTAGTGGCAACTCAAAATTGTATGTTAGCGATACTGAAAGTAAGGTAAACAATTTCTGTTTTTGGTAAAATTTTAGAACATCATTAGAGAACATTGGAGTTGACCCATGTCTGTTTATGTAAGCATCCATCAGGACAAAGAGGGAAGGGATGGGACGTTATTTTCTTCCCTTACACCAATGTTTCTTACTGGTGCCGTTATTGACCTTTTAGGCAGGAAAATTGTGTTTTGTAGGCTATGTCATATCCATGCACCTCAGATGCTACATGCAGGTCATTTATTCCAGTTATTTTTCAATGAAAACAAACTTTCACATTTCTAATGCACCAAATGACAATGGAGGTATGGGTGGCTATAGCTCCTAGTAGAGCAAACGAAGCACTCATTAACATGGTGGGTGGATATCACAACTCCATGTTGCCTGCTCTCTGGAGAACAGTCCCTGAAATGGAAAATTTTCAGGCAACTTCTTAAGTTTTCCTAGTTATGTCTGATAAGACTAAACTTCTGAAGGCCTAACTATAACTTATCATTCTTGTACCAAGAGTTGCCTTGAGAGATAAAACATGAGAAGGATGAGAAGGAGCAGGAGAAATAGGAGGAGGAAGAGGAGAAACTGATGATCACTTACTTTTAGAAAACAATGCAAATCTTACTATGGCTTGCATCCTAATTTGTTTTAGTCAAACCCATGAATTATTAAAAAAAATTCAAAAATCCCCACTTCAACACATTTTATTACCATAATGGCTTTGTATCCATCCTAATCTCACCCATGGTCCCACTTCCCTGACCTTCTTATGGGAATTCAACCCATGATTTTATCATTTTTTCACTGTTTGTGGCTTTGGTAAAAACATTGCATTCCTCTTCAACTATTATAGTTATTTTATTTGGATATAGAATTTGAGGTTGGTAGGTGGAGTTTTTTTGCTTTATTTTTCAGTTTATTTTATTTTTTTATTTACGTTGGTTTATTTTAGGAACAATAAAGATATTGTTCCATTCTCAGCTTCCATTTTTCCGGGTAAGAAGTCAACCATCGTATGTATTATTGTTCCTGCTATTGTATACAAGATATATGTTTTGGTCTCTGGTCACTTAATATTTTTTAATCATTGTTTTTCATAAGTTTGGTGACAATGCTTCTGGCTAAGTAAGACTTTCTTTGTAATTTTCCCTTTTTTCAGATTTTATATGTTTCCTTGATCTATGGATTATGGGCTCTATGAAATTTTGACATGTCTCATTTTTTCTGACATTTATTTTATATTATATACATTATAATATATACAATATATACATATATATTATTGAATATATACATATAAATGTGTATATACATATGTATGTATATATGCATATATATTATTGAATAATATTCCATTGCAATACCTCTATTTGTATTGTGGATCCTATTGTCTCTCAACATTCAATGACTTGTATTTTCAATTTCTTCCTCTATTTCCTCCAACATTGAGCTCTCCTTTTGTTGGATTATACCCATCAGTACACACATATATCTTGATATCTTCAATTTTAATAAAATGTTCTTCCTTTATCCCATGCAACATCACCTTATCAACTGATACGGTTTTAATCTAAATCTTATTGTTGTTTTTGTAGTGATTGCTTTTGTTATATCTTTAGTATGTCAAACCTACCATCATATAATTGTATCATGAGAAGGACAGTATAGGCCAAAGGGGAAAAATAAATGTCAGAAAAAAATAATAGCTGAGAAATGTCATACAACCCATAGCCCATAGATCCAGGAAACATAAAATCTGAAAAAAGAGAAAACTACAAAGAAAGTATTACTTAGACAGAAACATTGTGACCAAACTTATGAGAAACAAAGATTAAAAAATATTAAGTTACCAGAGACAAAAACATGCATATTGCATACAAACTCAGGTACAATAATATATCTGATGATTGACTTCTTACCTGTTAGAACGGAGGCTGAATGAGAATGGAATAATATCTTTATTGTTCCTAAAATAAACCAAAATAAATAAGAAAATAAAATAAACCAAAAAATAAAGCAAAAAACCCCCACCTACCAACCTCAAATTCTATATCCAAATAAAATAAAACACTATTTAAAATAAAAGTTAGATAAATACATTTTCAGACAGAGAAAGCTGAGAAATTTCAATTCCAACAGATTTGACAACAGGAAATGCTAAAAGACTTTCTGTTTCCTTAAAAATATGGCTCCTGTTATATATCTGGTGACCAATCTGATAATGGCCGACAGCTCTCACGTGTACTATTCTTTTTCCCACTCTTTTTTTTTTTCCTTTGTGTTTCAGCTTACTTTTTTATCTTTAAGTTCAAGGTCATTCGTTTTCTTCATTATGCTCAGTTTATTCATTAGTTTATTTAATGAATTCTTCATTTGTGATTATATTATCTGCCTATTTATTTATCTATATCTATGCACTATGAGTATCTTTCCCTAGCATTTACTTTTGGTTCTTTTTTGTAGACTCTATGTCTGCTAAAATTTCCCATCATGTCACACCTATACCCATATTTCCCATGAAACCCACATATTTGTTTTTTCAAGTTGCTGTCTGATCGTTCTAACATCTTCACCTGTGAATTTATTTCTATTAAATATTTTCTCTTAAGCATAGATTACATTTGCTTGCCTGTTTGAGTGTTCTACAGTTTTTTGCAGAAACTATCTCTTTGCTATACTGTCTAGCCACCAAGTTTTATAATTGCTGCATAGTTCTCTTTGCTCTCTGGATCTGCCTTGAGCTTTCTATACCTCAGAGGCTCTATGATTCTGCTCTTCCCTCAGCATTCAGAAAATGGGTGCCTTATGCTTTGCAATGCTGAGGATGTTTTATTTCTCACATCCAGCACTCACTCAGCCTTCTGGGGATGAAAGCCAGCAATATCTCAGAGAGGTTTCTTTCAATGCTCCTGCCTATTGCCTGTTCAGCCTTTGGTTCTTAAGAGCCCAAGGTGCTTTGTATGTATTTCACCCAGACATTAATGGCTTATTAACAATTTCATTTTTTTTCTTACTCTAGTCTTTGGCAGGTTTATTATTATTATTATTATTATTATTATTATTATTATTATTTATCCCTCTACCACTCTGCCAGGGATAAGAACAGCTGAGAGTTTTTTTCTCACATAGACAACTTTTTTTCCTGAATTTAGTTTGGGTTGCTGTTTTTTGTTGTTGAGGTGAGCACTATGGTATCCAAAAATGTTTTAGGACCAAATGGAAGCAAGCATTCACTTATTTGTTATTACTTTGGGCTCAGGTCCACTACTCCATCCTTTTTCTCTTTAGATTTTATTTGAAGTCTAATATAAACAAGTTGGAAATTGTCTTGTATACATCTTCATCCAGAAAAGAAGTATGAGGGTTTAGATAAAGAATATCTGTGCTGAATCCCATTAAACAGAGCTTAATCACTAAATTCTTGATTTTCTGTACTCTTTTAATCAGTGGAAATATTAATTAATGCTGCTTAATAACATGATTTTCAACAGACTTTCCAATGGCTTCCAGAGTAGAAGTGAAGATGAACTAAAGTTCATAAAAGTTTTTAAACATTTTAAAATAATATACACTTGCTGATTTTATACTCATTAAGAAATAATACTTTTTGAGTCGATAATCATTTTAAGATTGTATTCTAGTTAATTCTGATTTGTAACACAATCATACATTGACAGTTACCACCAGTTCTGCTGAATGTTTCTGACTTCTCAAATTCTCAATCCTCTGTGACAGGATATGATTTTTTTCCCTTGAGAAACATACAGAGTGAAATGTAAGTCATCTGGTATTTCATATACCTAAATAATATCTCTATTAACAACTTTTTGCTAATTCATTAGTCATTCAGAACATCATACCTACTCCTTGACTAAAATATATATGTAAATATTTAATGTCAACCCAAAGAAACTCTCTCAAAGTCTATAAATCTAAACCAAATATTATTTAAGTTACAAATTTTTAGTTAGAAATAAGGTAGACATGAAATTGAAATGTGTGATGAGTCCAAGTAAGAAATAAAGTTCATATTCTGACATGTAAAAAATAATGCTTGATTCCATAGTGTGAATTTCTTTAAAAAATTCATTTTAATATCTACTGTAGTTTATTTATAGTCCTAGTTTAATTACCCTTCCTTTGCAACTTGGGGAATTAAAGATTTGCATTGTAATATTTCTTGGTAGAGGCTACATGAATTTATCTTACTTTAGAGTGTTTAGCAAGATCTAATAATAATATCACTGATGCCATCAGTTTTCAACTAGCTAAATAGACATTAACAAGGTCAACATAGATAATTGCAATCCATACATATGTGCACAATTTCTCTAAGTTCTGGGTTTTGGGTTTTGGGTTTTTCTTTTTCTTTTTTTTTGCTTGCTCGTGACAAATATAATAACTCCTAGCAAATGGGGAATGACTGAGCTAAATAACATCTTTCTTTTCCTGAATCTATCCTCAAGTAAAGGTGCAAGCAAGAACTGTGGAGGAGTGAGGCCCAAAATAGAGGCAAGAAAGTGCATGTGCCAACTAGAATGCCAGTTGGAAAAGGTTATGAGCAAAGACGTGTTTAAATTGGAACTGAATCAGAAAATTCCAAAAATGTGTGTGAGAACCCACTACCCAAACCACGATCTTTCTGGGAGATGTCAAGAGAAGAACAAAAGAGAGAGTGTGAAACACATATAATCTATTTCAAAATGCATATAGCCACCATTATTCTCTACCAAACTACTTGGTTTAATATGAAGTCACAATGATAATATTGGGCCTCAGATCTGGCCTGTGTGACTAATAAGTTATAATGGTAAGTGTTGTAGTAGCTAAGAGAAAACATGTAAGTGCTTATTCTATAACAATAAACAATAATCAAAGTAATCAAGGTGAGAATAAATTTTTATTACAGTATATTCAGTATTAATTGTGAAAAAATAGTTTTAGTAGTGATTGCTAAATAATTTCTCAGTAAGAAGAGGTCTGAGTGAGAGAAGAAAGAAATTTATCACTTAATTTTTCGACACCATGATTATAGTATGTTATCAAAAGAAGAAACCAAATATGGTGGGGGAAAATATAAAAAATCGAGGCGCCTGGGTGGCTCATTGGGTTAAAGCCTCTGCCTTCAGCTCAGGTCATGATCTCAGGGTCCTGGGATCTAGCCCCGCATCGGGCTCTCTGCTCAGCAGGGAGCCTGCTTCTCCCTCTCTCTCTGCTTGCCTCTCTGCCTACTTGTGATCTCTCTATCAAATAAAAAAATGAAATCTTTAAAAAAAAGAAAATATAAAAAATTATCGGTAAAAATGATAATAAAACTTAATGTATCTATTGGGGCTAAATGATAATGGCAAGATAATATAAATACTCAGAAATCAGATACTTAGTAATAACATTTGTTACTCTGTATGGTGTGGATAGCAAACTTTCAAAAACTGTTTATTCTGATATATCATATGTCTAAAATCAATTATAAGCCAGCTTTTCTGAAACACATACAATCTAAGAGGGAATACAGAAATGTCTCTGAGTTGATCTACTTACATTTTTCATGTTGTAGAGCAAAATGAAATGTTAAGTATGCTTCCAACATGAGGAATGAGATATGATGTTTCAAGGCAAAGAAGTTCCTTGCAATGCCCCAGGTTAGTCTGCTCACCTCATCCCTCTGTCTGTCCCCAGCATTAGGAATATCATCCCACCTACCTACAGCCCAAACCCTCCGAGTTCTGAGCTTATTTGCATTTCCTCTGATGGGCATTGAGTTCCCTGCCCTGATTTTTCTCTTTCTAAACTTGTAAGCCTTACAGTTAATTTTAAAATATTAATGACTTTGCTGGCTACTATTTTAGTTTCCGAACATCTGGCCAAGAAAAGGGAAACATGTCCCTCCTAGGTGAGCAGTTTTACTCTATAAAAGGAAATGATGTTCTTAAATATTTTCTTCTTTTCAAATATCATGGGTTTTCATCATATTTCCAGCTCCCACTTATTCAAACCCAAACTGCTTTAAATGTCCCCTTAGAGCTGTCTGTTTTGCCCTCCCTATTCTAAGTCATCTCACAAATTGTAAATTCTTCAGAAAGGTATTCGATCATGTTCTTTTTCTCCAACATCTTCACTGTCTTTCTCTAATCCTCCTTTCTTTAGCACTTGAGCCCATCTCCAATCTGGTAAGAATATTTCTTGTCTTATCTTTTACCACTTTCTCGCATCATCAAAATGCTCTACAAATTATCTCGCATCTGTGTTTCCTTTCCCTATAGTGTTTCCTTCTTCCTTCTCACCACTGGGAATGTTTTTTTTTTTTTCTCTTACTCTCTGTTTATTAATATACCATACACTTATTCAGCTGAGGACAATTCTCTATAGGCTATCTGCAACGTTATACGTATTTAAAACACAATAGATCGAGAATTTAATTTATCATTTTGTTAGCACCCAAACCTACATGGCTCTGTCAAACTGGGACTCGTGTACCTTGGTTAAAGCAGCATCAGGAAAAATAAGACAAAACAAAACAAAACAAGCCATCTATGAAAAAAATCTGAAAACATCCTTGGCTCCTACTTGTTCTACAAATCCATTCTGATGCATAATTTATTTCTTTTTAATATCATTTGAATACATCCTTTCGACTATATTGCCTACAGATACGGTCCTAGGTCAGGTATTTATCAATTTTCACTAAGATGTTTTTTTTTTAAAGATTTTATTTATTTATTTGACAGAGAGAGAGAGAGAGAGATCACAAGTAGGCAGAGAGGCAGGTGGGGTGGGGATGGGGGGGAAGCAGGCTCCCTGCTGAGCAGAAAGCCAGATGTGGGGCTCGATCCCAGGACCCTGAGATCATGACCTGAGCCAAAGGCAGAGGCTTTAACCCACTGAGCCACCCAGGCGCCCCTCACTAAGGTGGTTTTATAACAATAGGTCACTCGGCTCCCCAGCAATTCTATCCACTCAAAAGCTACTTAAAATGGGCATCTGGGGCACCTGGGTGGCTCAGTCGTTAAGTGTCTGCCTTCGGCTCAGGTCATGATCCCAGAGTCCTGGAATCGAGCCCCACATCAGGCTCCCTGCTTAGCAAGAAGCCTGCTTCTCCCTCTCCCACTCTCACTGCCTGTGTTCCTTCTCTCGCTGTGTTTCTCTCTGTCAAATAAATAAAATCTTTAAAAAAAAATAAAATGGGCATCTATATCTGGGTGTCTCATAAACAACGGTCAATATATTTCAAACTTAAGTTCACAACTAATCTCTCTTTCAAAATATGTCTCCCTCTCTATGCTCCAGTTTTCATTACATCTTAGTCAGCCTGATTTTTGCTGGTGTTCTGGAACCAGCTCTTACCTGGCTTGTGAGACCCAATGGGCACAGTTGTCCCAACTCCATCTTTGGTGACATTGTGTTGACAACTTGAAATTCCCTTTCATGGGAATATTTATACCATGGAAATTGGCAGATCCTACAATATAGCACAATAGTTTTTGTTCTTATCAGGGAGTCACTTTATCAGCACCAACCATGATAGTTGTTCATCTTTTCCAGTTTCTCTCAAATATGTCCAGTTTTTTAAGTATGTTTAACTTACCTTGTGTCTGTTTGTTTTTTTTTTATTGTGATACATTCATTTATACTCAAGTGGTTTTGCTGTAATAACTCCCTCAAAATTTTTACCCTTCCTTCCCTAGAGGACCCAAATCACTGCTACTAAAGTAATCTTTCTGTAAGGAAATCTGATTATAAAATTATTCTATTTAACATTTATTGGAGCTCTCAAATACTAGAAAATAAAGAACAGATTTGGGAGCATGCTGTTCGTAGACTGTGTTCTCTTTATCTGTCTCTCCAAAACATTCTTCTCCTGCTAGGTGTCAGGTGTCCAAACACTATTCCTATTGAATTATTTTCAAGTCCCTTGGGTTCAACCAATATTCTTATGTCATTTCAAATGTTGTTCATTCTCATTTCAATATCCATTTTGCAAGCTCAGATTGCCTTGCCTATCCAAAATCCAACTATAAACCTCATTTGGTAAACCATTCCAGATTTTTTTCAGCTCCCCCTTTTTCTGTCATTAAGACTTCTAATACTACTAATATAATGCCTTGCAACATCAAAACACACACACATTCATATTTATTATTCATTTTTTCTATTCTTGGGTCCTGACCTAACCTTAGTGACTGTCCCATACAGAACAGACACCCTGTCCACATGAAAACAGTCTCAAATGACAAAGCTCTCTTTTCCTCCTGCCCAACTCCAAGTCACAGAACGTTTTCTATGGGCCTTCTGTGTACCAAGAACTGTGCGTATTGGTTTTAGATCCTTCATCACATGTGTACTTGTAGTGCTGTTATGTGATTAGATTGTCCCATGTGTGTATGCAAGTCACTTTCTTCTAAGAGTTACGGCAACAAGTTTGAACTGTAAATGATTTCTCCTTAGTTTTGGAAGATAATTTCAAGATTGGATGGGGCACATACTGTGCCAATGAATTTAGGAATTATGGCCAACATATTCATTGCACCTGCACCTATCCATCTATCTTCTATTTCCATTACCAAGGAGAATTCTAAGTACTATGTGCCTATATGTATTTTTACTTAGTTCTGATAATTTAATTTAGTTTACTAGTGTTATAATCCCCTTTCTTCAAATGAACTCACTGTACAAAAAGAAGTTAGGTAGACTTTTTTAAGGTCACACTGAAGACAAATGGAAGACATAAGATATAAACCTGTTTGACTCCAGAATCTTTGCTTTTAACTGCTACGTATTGACTCAATCAGTTGTTGATAAAATAACCCAGACATTCAGCAGTGAAGTGCAGATAGGTCTTTCCTTAAATTTTTAAATCACCTCAACCTTTTTTTTTTAACTCTGTATCCTAAATATAAAACCAGTTTTTGTTTGGTTTAGAGAAAGCATCATGCTGCCTGAATCTACTCTTTAGTATACTTACTGATGGCAGAATAGGTGGTAGTCGGGAGAGGCATGCATGGATAAGATGTTATATTATATATTTATGGAACACAATGTAGATGAAAAAGAGTAATTTTTTTTCCCCACAAATTATGTGAAATCATGGTGGTCAAACTTAAGCAAATGACTAAAAAAGAAAGAAAAGAAAAAAGATACTTTTAACCTATACAAATCATTTTCAACTTATAGAAGTTTAAATACAGTCAAGTATGTTTTTTGGTTTTTTTTTTGTGAAGTTTCGGTGAAGCTCTTTCATAAATCAGGATTATTTCGTTCTAAAGATAGGTATTCTTAGTATATTTTATTTTATTTTTATTTTTATTTTTTTTTATTAAAGATTTTATTTATTTATTTGACAGAGAGAGAGATCACAAGTAGGCAGAGAGGCAGGCATAGAGAGAGGTGGGAAGCAGGCTCCCCGCTGAGCAGAGAGCCCGATGCGGGGCTCGATCCCAGGACCCTGAGATCATGACCTGAGCCGAAGGCAGAGGCTTTAACCCACTGAGCCACCCAGGTGCCCCTTCTTAGTATATTTTAAATGCACTATTCAAACATGTGGATTTTGCTGATTTTATTTTATTTTTTTAAGATTTTATTTATTTAT
>CM053604.1:17821071-17869776 GCA_028646535.1 Procyon lotor
AAGATTTTATTTATTTATTTGACAGAGAGATCACAAGTAGGCAGTAAGGCAGGCAGAGAGAGGGGGGGAAGCAGGTTTCCGGCTAAGCAGAGAGCCCGATGCGGGGCTCAATCTCAGGACCCTGGGATCATGACCTGAGCCGAAAGCAGAGACTTTAACCCACTGAGCCACCCAGGCACCCCAATTTTGCCGATTTTACATTTGAAATAAGACATAGCTCATGCAAAGTATTAATTGGTTTATAGTTCACTCAGTTGACTGATTTCATGGAGTGCAAATGTACTTAGAGTAAGTATTATAATCCCCCAAGGGAGAGAGCACAAGGTTGAGCAAATCAGCATTGAACAAAGCAGCTACTGGAGAAATATTCACCAATTTCTGCCCAGCTTTTAATGTGTCTGAGGGGAGCTTTTGTTTTGCGGAGGATCTTGCTGCTCTTGCTATCATGTAGGATTTTAGCCAGGCTTATAATATTTTTCCATTATGGGGGAGAAAAAATTATGAACAAATGGAACTATAAGATATTGAGATATGAGCACAGAACAGGAAGGAAAAGAGGCAGGCAGCCAACCAAAGCCCATCTATATACCCTAGCAGTCTGTTCTTCCCTATGTGCTATGCTACCAGATTCCTTCACTGACTTTCTCCCTCCCCAATCACTATCCTTCAGGTCTCTGGGCTGAAGAGATAAGGACCCATTTCCTTAGGTGAATCAGTTCTTGTAACAGTTAATCGACCTGCTAAGTGCTGGAGCACCCAAGGTAAGACACCCGTAGATCTGGAAAGGACAACCTGACTCACAAGAAGCATGGTTTCCCAGAGACATTTGGAAGTTTATTGATTTCAAGAGAACTGAAACCTTGGACGTGCGTGTTGTTTCCTCAGAGGGGTTTATTAGAACATTATGACCCTTCTGGGCTCTGTGTCTCTGCTTTTCGTAACAAGAGTCATTGTCACAGTTTAAAGATTGTGCTAGGACAACAAATATCACAGAAGAGTTTTAAGAAGCTTGAAGGCTCAATACTTTGAATTCAGGGTAGCCAGAATCCTAGACTTGGGGTATGCCTTGGGCTAAAATTTGTTTGTTACTTTGTGTGTCTTTACTTTGTTGCTGTTTTCTCTGTGTTTGTGTGTATAGTGACTAGTTTGTTTTATTTTAATGATCCCAATGCCAAAATTGCTAGAGTCGTTTGATAGTTTCTTGAGTGTGTGAGGCAACTCTCCCCTTAAATTTAAAAGAAACAAACATCCGGTTTACTCCCAGACTCCAAAAGCTTGTTTTTGAAAATATTTTGTTACCAAAAGTAGAGAAGCATGAATGCTATTTTGAGGGCAGTTAAAGAATTTGATGCATATTAAGACAAAGTAATATAGATGCATGTTTTTTTTTTGCTTTTTTTGCATATTTGTTGTCTTAATGTTCCTAAGATATTTCTTTTCTTTTTTTTTCTCCACTTTAGGTTATTATGGTTTCATTATGAGTTAATATATAAACTTATATATGTAAAACACTATTTATTTTTAAAGATTTTATTTATTTGAGAGAGAGTAGAGTGAGGGGCAAAGGGAGATCAGACTTCACGCTGAGCAGGGAGCCCACTATGGGTTTGATCCCAGGACTCTGGAATCATGACCTAAGCCGAAGGCAGAAGCTTGACCCACTGAGCCACCCAGGGGCCCCTGGAAAATACTATTTAATATCATATTGTATCTATGGCAAGGAGGGGGAGCCTCAGGACTATAGCTAGGCAGAAATATGTCAAATATTAATATCCCACATAACACCACAAAGCTAATATTATATGTCATATAAAGCAGCCAGAAAATAAAATAAGAGCCGGAATTTGTTTTGATCCCATTTATTCTGCCCCTCATTTGTAACATATGGCATCTGGCTGGCTATCTCAGACCTTTGCACTTCTGGTCATTCATTAGAACCTACGATTTGCGATAGAACCTTTTCAGTCAGTATTTCAATTTTGAAAATGTAGGTTTTTTTTAAAGATAGCATCCAATGAAAAAAGGAAAATATTGTATAGATTTTGGTATTTTTTATACAGTC
Organism: Procyon lotor; assembly: GCA_028646535.1. Taxonomy (NCBI): domain Eukaryota; kingdom Metazoa; phylum Chordata; class Mammalia; order Carnivora; family Procyonidae; genus Procyon; species Procyon lotor. The sequence goes on from CM053604.1 coordinate 17,823,134, forward strand.
TAATTTAGAACTTCAAGTCATTCAGCTACTGGTTTGAAGAACATTTGTACGATTTCTTTTCTGAATGTTCTTAGTAATTCAGTCTGTGACTTTAATTTTCCCACTTTGCTTTCTTTTATAATTGATTTTGAATCTTTGGATCCCTATTTTTATATTATCATGTGTGTGTATGTGTGTATGTATAATTACACATAAATATAAACTACATGTATATAATTTGGCTATGTATAATATCAAAATGGGACCTAAAGATTGAATATAGGGTGCCTGAGTGGCTCAGTGGGTTAAGCCTCTGCCTTCAGCTCAAGTCATGATCTCAGGGTCCTGGGATGGAGCCCCACATCAGACTCTGCTCAATAGGGAGCCTGCTTCCCCCTCTCTCTTGTCTGCCTCTCTGCCTACTTGTGATCTCTCTCTCTCTCTCTGTCAAATAGATAGATAGATGATAGATAGATAGATAGATAGATAGATAGATAGATAGATAGATAGAACCTTTAAAAAATAAAGATTGAATATATAATACATATTATATATTATACATATGTATCTTTCTCTCTATATACTGTATCTAACAAAATGCACACACACACATCCATTATTCAGCTATTCAACTCTTTCCAGAACTTCTTTCTTTTTGCTACTTAAGGAATGTTGGTGACAGGAAGATAGTTTGCTACTGATTTATCTTGGACATTGCTTCATCTTTTGAGGAAAAATAAAATGACCTTATCAGAAGTATGTGTCTATTTCCATGCTGGTTTCTTGGCAACTCAACTAAGTTTTCAGCAGTTGCAAGGCATGGCTTTCTTATAGTCTCCTAGGAGCTGGAGAGTGAATTGCTTTTCTAAATACTGATGAACAAATATATAAATGTCCATTTGAACTAACCAAAAATTAAATTCTTATTTTGGTTTTTTACTTGTTCCTTCATTAATTCTGTTTACATCATCATTTTTAATGACTATAAAATATTCTGCTGTGTGGTACAAATCAGCTTTTATTTAAGGAATCTTCTATTTCTAGATATGGAGGAAAATTTAAATTGCTTTCCTTATATAAATATAGTAATAGGTCAATTTATACAATAATATTTGCTGATATCCATTAGTTCCTTATGATACTTTAGAATATGTAAAATTGATTTCCCCAAAAACAAGGAAATATTTTCTAAGATTATTCTTTGTTACTTAATGCGATAATGCCTTTTTTTTTTTTTTAAGGATTTTATTTATTTTTTGAAAGAGACAGACAGCGAGAGAAGGAACATGAGCAGGGCTAGTGGGAGAGGGAGAATCAGGCTTCCCGCCGAGCAGGGAGCATAATGTAGGGTTCAGTTCAAGTACCCTGGGATCATGACCTGAGCTGAAGGCAGAAGCTTAACAACTGAGGCACCCAAGTGCCCCTGCCTTTTTTTTTTTTTTTTAAAGAATACACTTTTAGTTGCATTACAATTCTCTGAGATTTGTTATATAAATTTGTTTTGGTTTAGTTTATTTTTTTTATTTTAATAGACTTTTAGTTTTAGTTTTAGCCACAGCAAAATTGAGGGGAAAATAAGGTTCTCATATATACCTTGCCCTCCACACCCACAGTCTCTCCCAATATCAACATCTTGGGACAGAGTCATACATTTGTTACTGTCAATGAACTTACCTTCTCACATCATTATCACTCAAAGTTCATACTTTCTATTGGGGTTCATTGCTTGTGTTGTACGTTCTGCAGATTTTGATAAATGTATCATGATATGTATGCAGTACTATAGTATCAGACAGAATGCTATCACTGTCCTAAAAATACTGGTTTTTGCTTATTCAGCCCTCCTCTCTCTAATCCCTGGCCACTACTGATCCTTTAACTTTCTCTATAGTTTTGTCTTTTCCAGAAAGTCATATATTTGGAATCATACAGTATGTAGCCTTTCTAGACTGGCTTCTATCACCTAGTAGTATGTATTCAAACTTCTTCCATGTCTTTTCATGACTTAGCTTATTTCTTTTAAGTGATGAATAATATTCCATCATCTGGATGCACCACAGTTTATCCATTCACCTTCTGAAGTACACCATGGTAATTCTAAGTTTTGGAGTTATGAATAAAGTTGCTATAAACATTTGTTTGCAGGTTTTTGTGTAGACATAAGTTTTCAACTTATCTCAGTCAATATCGAAGAACAAGATTGCTAAATTCTATGGTAAGAGTATAAAGTTTTATTTTTTTAAAAAAAGTGTCGAACTGTCCTTCAAAGTGGCTGTACCAAGTTGCATTACACGGGCAATGAATGAGAGTTCCTGTTGCTCCACATCCTCACCAGCATTTGACATTGTCAGGTTATTGGGTTTTTGTCATTATAATAGATGTGCAGTGGTCAATTTTCTTCTAAGAAAACTTCTAACACCTGATTTCCTATTTTATTTTTGAAATCTCAATTATGTCTCTCTTATGTCTGTGTTTCCATTATTTATAAAAACAAATTCAGGCTGGCAATTATACCTTTTATCCCATTTCTCTCTTTTTTTAATAGTTCCTGAAAATATCTAACTCATACTTATATCTCTGTCCTAATAAAGCCTCAGATAGTAGGTTCTCAAAAAGGAAAGAAAATCATTCTTTAAAATCCATATAGTTCCTGGAGTACTGCAGTAGGAAGCACCAAACACCAACTTAATAACTGACTTAAAATCAACTTTTGAAACTTTATTTTTTAATTTGCTTTTTTTTTTAATTACTCTCCTGCTCATATGATGTGTCTAGAACTCTAGATTCCTTTCAGAAGCTTTTCTTAAAGAATCATTTTTGCATTCAGTCTACCTTAAAACACTCTTGCCAATCTTATTTTTATTATTTTTAAAGTTACAGACATGAAGTACCCAATATTTATTTATTTATTTATTTGTTTGTTTGTTTGTTTATTTATTTTTCACATTGACTAATAGAATCTAAACAGGGCAAACCCGAGACTAATGTTATAGTTTTTTCCACTGTACTGCACCTACACCATTTTTTAAAATTATTTAATTTTAAAGACCAATAAACAACCATACCAAAGCAAGGATTTCATTGTTTTGAAAATAAAAACAATAAAATTCTATATATTTAAAGCAAGAAAAAAGATTTGTATACATAAAACAAGAGATGGCAGGGAATGAGGGACTTAAGATAGCTTGACACCAGGTTTTACAGAACTTTGGAGTGTGTGACTCATTCTAAAAGTGTACCAGGTGGAAGGCAGAAAATGTAGTGCAAATTGGTCTCAAAGATCCACTACCATAAGAAAATTTGTTATGTGTCATTTACCTTGCACGTTTAAAGGTATCGGGGCAGATTCTGATTTAGAGTAAGAAATATGTGTTTGCTTATTTGCTTAGTTGAATCAGACTTTCTTGACTACCTTAACTTAGGATGGGACATTCTAATATTTTTTTTGGGTGGGGACATTCTAATATTTTAAATAAGAATGTTTCTATTTTGTATTTCATATTTTACGAATTTTTGTTAATTTGAATCTGGTGAGCAGTTGGTTACATTTCTAACATGCATATTTATAGGCATTTCTAGAAATTATAATAATATTTTGGTAAAACGTAATAACCCAGATTACCATTTGCACAGTCTAGAGGGCTATTTATTCATATACTTATCAATTAAAAAAATTTCTTTTAGGAGTCAATGTAACTGCAGTTAGGAAGATGTGCTTTATTTTCACAGCGAGTGTGCAAGAGCAGTGTTTCTTCTGACTGTTGTTTGTGGTGCCCACTGAGTCAGTCTTGACAAAGATTCTCTAATCTCTGCCCACAATAGACAATGGGACAGAATGGAATAGTTTAAGATAAGATAGGGTGAGATGCTAGAATGAGATGATAAGATAGAGTAGGATGGTATAGGATAGGGTAGGCAGAATAGAATACGATAGGATGCAATAAAACCCAATAATGATATAGTAAAACGTATCATAGATAATGGAGATCAGCATTATTTTGTGAAACATTCATTTAAGTTGTGTATCCATATCTTACATAGCAGGAGGAAACCCCCTGGAAGTAGAATCTGGAACAAGTTTAGTAGAAGGGAGGTTTGTAAGTGCATGGCCCTTTGAGGCACCCAGTAACAGAGGAGAAGAAGACAGGAAGGATAAGAGCTGCATTAGGCAGATGGAGATGTCCACGTGCAATGCAATCTCAGTGGAAACCTGAGCTGACCTGCTTGGAGCAAGGAGGCATGATGTTCCTTGAGAACTATAAAGAGTGGGGGAAAGAGGTTGTGTCTTCATCTTCTTTCCCCCATCAATCAGTCATTGGATGCAAGCTGCTCAGAAAATCCTGGGCTCTTAGTGGCCCATTTCAGCTGAGATAATTCCCAAAAAGGATTACTGATGTTTGAAGGTATCCTGCCTTCAAAGGTATCCAGTGGCAACCCCACTGAGTCCTTCACTCAAGAAAGCTCTTAGTGGGCTATCCCAGCATCCATCCAATCTTGTAACAATCCGAGAATGCTCACCTTATGCATTAATTCATGTAGTGGGTTTAGTAGTGTCCTTCCAGAATTCATGTCTACCCACAACCTCAGAATATGATCTTATTTAGAAATAGAGTCCTTGCAGGTATAATAAAGGTGAGGATTGAGACAAAATCATGCTGGCCTGGAGTGGGCCCTTAATCCAATGCAAATGAGCTTCTATTTTTTTTTTAATTTTTTTTTTAAAGATTTTATTTATTTGATAGACAGAGATCACAAGCAGGCAGAGAGGCAGGCAGAGAGAGAGGGAGAAGCAGGCTCCCCGCTGAGCAGAGAGCCCGATGCGGGGCTCGATCCCAGGACCCTGAGATCATGACCTGAGCCGAAGGCAGAGGCTTTATAACCCACTGAGCCACCCAGGTGCCCCTAGCTTCTAAGAGAAAAGGACACATTAAGAGACACCAGGAAGGTCATGTGAAGATAGAGCCAAAGACTGGTACTATGTGGCCACAAACCAAGGAGCACCAGCAGACACCAGAAGCTGCAAAAGGTAAGGAAGCTTTCTTATCTACAGTCTTTGGAAGGAGCATGGCTCTGTTGAAAATTTGATCTCAGTCCTCCAGCTTCCTGACTTTTTTGAGCTAAATAAATACTTATCGTTTTAAACCACCAAGTTTTTGATAATTTGTTACCAAAGCCCTAGGAAACTAATATAACACATTTATATTATTTTTAGATTTCCCTGTCCTATACAAAGGGCACCAATTATCCCTAACCCCAAGGACAAAAACATTTGCGTAAAATGTTGAATCAGATCATAAAAAGTTAAATGAGTTTGTTTTTCATTTAAACTTATTGGGTTACATAAGCAATTATTATTAATTAACATATTTTAATATTTTAAAAGTATATTTTTAGCAAGAAAATACAATCAAGCCGGCAGCTATAAATCAGTATGTTAGCTCTTGACCTTGAGGCAAATGAATTAAATTTTGCACAAAGAAGAAAACCATTGAGCATAAATCCTTGGTATAGATAAAACTTCATCGCTCATAACATGTCATCAAAAACATGAACAAAGGCATAATAAATAACTTCGATTGTTTTGCATAAACTGCTACACAAGTATTTGAAGAAAAGAAGGAAGGGGTGAGGAAGAAAAGAACTTAAGAAAAGAAGGAAAAAAAGGATAAAAGGAGAAAATGAAGGAAGGAGATACTTCATAATCTATAAAAATACCCAGTACACACCCCCTCCCACCACTGTAGGAAAATGTTGCTAACAGCTGGGTGTAGAAAAGATTTTAAAAGAAAGTTTATGGAAAGACTCTGCAGAGCAACATGGACTTTTTACTGATGGCTTACCTTTTTAATTCTTTGCATTTTACTTGTGGGCCACAAGGAGATTTCAGGCAAGGTAATTGATCTTTTTGTTGTTGTTTTTCCTGGAGTGACAATGACCATGGTAGAAGAGGATTTCTGAAAGAGAAAAAATATATATTTCTGATGGAAGTTGACATATAACATATGACATATAATAATGATGATGATGATACCTTTATACCCTGGCTTACAATATCCTTTATACCTTCATAGACACACACACACACACATACACACACGTAATAACTTATAAACAGTTAGCAAAATCTATGTGCTCAGGTGGCCCCTATTCGGTGCCCCTCATTGCCTCCTTCATGTCAATTCATTTCCTTTTTGGAAGATGTTTCGTTGTGATTTTTCTGCCTTTGCACTGCACTGCACTACATGAACTCACGTGCCTTTCAACATGACTGAAGTCCCAGCAAAAAGAGCTCTGTCGCTAACACAGATCTGTGTTTGTATGTAAGAAATTTGCTCCTCTGGGATGAAATCACAGATGCACAAATGCTCAAAGTGCTCCAACTTCTCCCAGGAGGGCTGGCTTACATTTCCAGAAGACATCCCCAGGGGGAAGCACTTTTCAAAATAATGCTTTTAACCTTTCCTTTTGTTCACAGTGCAGCTTTAAGCTCCCAACCTTTTTCTGCCAACTGTAGGGCTACTTAACTGGCCACTGGGAGGTAAACAATATTCCTGTTGGTGGTTGTGTAATTCTAAATCTTATTTAGGAACAGTGGTCATAGTGTAGCTCAAATAGTTGTAATTGTGTAAATGGACTATTGCCTGATGGTGGGCAACTAGAAAATCAATATTACTCAATAATCAGACCCTGACCCACTTGATTATGTCCATCTTTTTTTTCTGAGTTGGGACCACTACTTCAACTCTTTGCCTTCGCCGTATGCTGACATAGGTAAGGAGTGTTTGATACGGGTGCTGTATGAGAGCACACACAGGGTATGGATGCTTTGTGTTTGTGCACAGAGAAACAGGTTGCAGAAGCCACAAAATGCTTGTTGTCAGGAACTGAAGGAAGACGGTTGGGCTTTGTGTGTTAAATCACAACTATTATCAGAACTAAAAATCTAGTGCTGTGATCTCCAGTGGGACGAAAAGACATGCCAGCTTTCTCCTACCAAGTGGGTCAGATACTTGGAACATTCCTCTGAGGTTATTCCTAAAACACTTCACCAAGGCTAGGGATCTTCTCAGTTGACGAACACACTTTGCTCCGCAAAGCAGAGTAAGAACCACCTGTGGATGTCTGTCCTGCCATTTCATCGGGTCAACTGTGGCAATGCATTTCTTTGTTTTATAGTTGAAGCTCTGGTGGTCCTCTTCGGAGAGCCACTGTAGCACTCCCAGAACATCATTTATGTGAGGACAGAGAAGTGGTCTGCTTTGTTTGCTGCTGCATTCCCAGGGCTTAGAACAGCACCTGACACAAAATTGGAAGTTAATACATGTATTTTACTTTTTTTTTATTTATTTGACAGAGAAAGACACAGCGAGAGAGGGAACACAAGCAGGAGAAGAGGGAGAGGGGGAAGCAGGCTCCCCGCTGAGCAGGGATCCCGATGTGGGGCTCGATCCCAGAACCCTGGGATCATGACCTGAGCTGAAGGCAGAGGCTTTAACCCACCGAGCCACCCAGGTGCCCCAATACATGTATTTTAAATGGATAACTTCCGTCAGGCTGAGGGTGTACTCGCACAATGTCTGCCACACAATTAGGATAATTGGTACTTATCCTAAAATACATACTGACTTGCCCTTCAGAATAGATTTTAACATGGGGCACCTGGTTTGCACAGTCAGTTGGGCCTCTGACTTTTGACTTAGGCTCAGGTTGTGATCTTAGTGTTGTAAGATGGGCCCCAGGTAGGGTACCACACTGGGTGTGGACCCTGCTTAAGATAAGATTCTCTCTCTTCCTCTCCCTCTGTCCCCCCCCACTTCCCACTCTAAAAATAATAATAATAATAATAATAATAATAATAATAATAATAAAGATTCTAACAATATTCACAATGCAATTTGGATAAAAGAGGGTGCTACAATTTGAATTATTTTATCCATAATTCAAAAAATAGGTACTTTCTTCATACTTCGTTTTTGCGGCATACTCTGTATGGTGCCATGATGCCCCTAAGAAAAATTAAACTTGGTTCCTACAGTATGTAGTTTATATTCTAATTAGGATTACAAGAATGAAACCTATAAAGTAATGGCTTGAATAAAAACTACTTTTTAAGTAAGTGCCTAATCTAAGGCAGAAATCAGTGTGGAAGACCCAGGAAAGAGCCTTCCAGGTTTTCCCTCAAGGAAGGACTTGTCCCAGCTGCCATGAATATGGTCAGCAGACAGCTTCCAGCTACTGGCCTCTTCAGTTTAACCATGGGTTTGCCTCAACTGCAGAGGAGACACCTCATGGGGAGTTGCTCCATTGGTTTGGTCGTCCATATCGGGTGACTGGGTGAGTCAGGCATAAAAACATCTGGCATTTTGGCCAACAATGGGCCAACAATGGTAAACAATATTCACTCCATGCTTCTCCAGGAGGTTTACCAAGGCTTTATTGGGTCTCTATGACAATTCAATTTCTTCTCTTCCCCTCCTTCCACAAGCGTTGATCCCAAATGAATATGCATCTCTGTTTCAGTGTCTCATATTGGGAAACATAAACCATAACCTTTAGAATGGCTAGAGGACATGATAAAATGTAAAAAAAGAATACTTGATGGCAAAAAAAAGGCCAATGGCTTTGGTAGTGAGAGAGGGCACTGCTGAGGAAGAAACTGTTAATAAAATAATGATAAAAGCTGTACATTGAACACAGACTCTGTGTCTTGTCCTGTGCTAAAAGATTTATGCAGTTTATACATATCACTTCATTTAATATCCAAGCAAATACCCCATTTAATAAGGTAGATTGTAAGATCCATGTTTTGTGGATTAGGAAAGTTGTGGATAGAGAAGACAGATGATTTTGCTTTGCTTGTGAGTGGCAGTTTTCAAACCCAGTTTGATGAATCAGACTCTGTTCTTGTAAAGAAGGTTAAGTTCAAGTTGGACCAGATAATTTACAAGGTAACAGTTATCCGTAGGATGTACAGAAAAGAGGTTTAATGGATGGAACAGTCTCAGATATGGGCTTCTCGTTTTTCATATCCTCATCTCTCAACTCGTTATAGTTTAGGGTCTTGAAATTGATTTAGTATTTTTCTGGATACATTATTTCTGCTTCTAGATTGCATCCTGCAAAAACTTCTTGAAAATAACATCTCCTAATTATACAGATTCCATCCCCTCCTTGTCATATGTTACCCATACCTTCCACACCTGGATCATAGGCTAGTTTCCACCCTTTGTTTTAATGCTTGGCAACACTAAGATCTTCACAAAGAGATCATTCGAAGGTGTGGTTTTCCTTAATTCACTCCCTTCAACCACCTACTGTTCTTTTCTATTTAAACAACATTTTCTTAGCATAACATCCTAGACTATCTCACTGTCCAGAGATGTAACACCTTTCATGTGTTAAAATCTGATATTCCTTGACCAATTCTAAATAAGGACTCCTCCAAAATTTCCACATTTCTCCCACCGAAGTCACTGTTCAGCTTAACATTACCAAAATGACTCTTTACTGTCCAGTTTTCCAATATTCTAGAATTTCACCTGACTCATTTTCCTTCCAATTTAACCTCAAAAATTTGCTTGGTCATTTCAATGATATTCTCACTAACATCCTCCATTCCCATCTTCTTTGGATTGTGCCATGTACTATATTGACCAACCACATTTTCCTTTCTGTTATACAAAGAGCAGGCCTCTTTGAAACTCTACTGCTCACTATCAGGACTCCTTCTGCAGGCAAAAGAAATGCACCAGGCTAGAATTTCCATGGAGTCAGTAGCTTTCTCCCCCTCACAGGTGAAAGGATCACAACTCCTCATGGACCCCTGACTCCACATGCTGGATGCCTCGCTCTCAGACAACCCCTGGAAATAGCTGCATTCAAGCACAGATTGATTGTCATCACAATGATAATTTTATTTTCAAGCTTGAACTTCAAATAGAAAAGGCAATAGCATAGGGGTGCAATGTGATGAGTTTCTCATACCTCTATTTATCCCTATTATTTTAAAAGTAGACCCAAGGCTTCTAGGACAGGGAGATTACTATTGTTGTGGTAATAACCACATTGATTCTTCTTTGGCTCAATTCTCCTCTCTTCCAGAGCAATGTGATGAGAGTCAGATGTTATCCCACACACACCAGGGTCTGTATTATAGGGCAGGAATCCTGAAAATATGAATCTGGTACATATACACCTTGTTTCTTTCACCTCTTGAGAGAAAAGAAATTTAATGTCTCTAATGTAAACACATTCTCCTGGGGAAGGGAAGGGTAAAGACTGTTTTTGCCCTCTAGAATACCAATCAGTGTCTCCAGAGGGAAAAGAAAGTAAGTCTGCAGGTTTATGACTCTTAGAATTTCCCTACGGTTCCTGGGGTGGGATTAGTTGTATTATCTTTTGGATAGGAGTGGATGGCTCTAGATCTAATGTGCTTGAAAGTGAAGATCAAATAGGTCTGAGGTAAAGGAGACATTCTCTAACATGTCAATTCACTTTGCTCAAGAAGTCAAAAATACAGAAAGCATTTTCAAAACATCTCTACCATTCCACAGTGTTTGGGACCATAAGTACATTCTGAGGATCTAAAGTGCACCTGGTCCCATTCACTTCATCATGGGGATGATGAAAGAGAAGCTGATTTATAACCTCTCTTGTTAATTTTAAACTTTTGAGATTCTCCAATGTGTTTATCTCATTCCAGGTGATACAGTGGAAGTTGTCCAGAGCCTAGTGCCCTATGTGTGGTGACTATGAACAATCAGTTGTGCACACTTTTTTTTTTTGCTTCCTAATGCTACATATCTGATACTTTCACCAGCTGTTCTGTCAACATTGCTCAGCAAATACTTTGTTTAACTTTATCAGCTACATTCCTGATTCCTCAGAAGTTTAAAGTTCTCTAAATTACAACACCATTTCAGGTTTAAATTCCTTACTGTTTGTATCACACACACACACACACACACACACACACACACACACACACACACACACAGAGAGAGAAATCAATACTCTTTTTTCATGCTTTCATCATTATTCAGTTTCAATACAAAACCCTCCCCTATCCCCTTGCTCCTAATGCCATCCATCTACCTCATGAGAATTGCAATAAAGTGTATGGTTTTTTGCATTAACAAAATTGGATTTAAATATTCTTTCCACAAAGTGTGAGCAATGCGATCCGGGCCATGTCATAATTGCTTCAGTTTCCTCTTTGGAAAAGTAAAGGTTTTGATAACTCCACTGGAGGAAGATTAGGAAGTAGAAAATATAAACCACTTAACTTAGCACCTAGTACTCAAATTGTGATTACTGTTATTGCATAATTGTTTTATAATTGCTCTGTCTTTTGCTTTGATGCTTTAAGTATATGCATTTTACCTGCCTTAACCTCAGTAAAAAAAAAAAAATCATCTGTTCTTAATAGATAATTCTCTGACCCACACTACTCTACAATTACACAATTCCTTCCTTTCTGTCTTTTCTTGCATTGCTAAACCCTGAAACCTAGTATTTATTTGCTCGCTGCCCTCACAGCCTCCATAGCCTCATCTCCCATTGTTTCCTCATTTTCCCATTGTTGCTTAGTCCCAGCTTTCTAATGCCTGAATTCACAGGACTGACTTCTCAGATCACATCCCTCTTTGCCCTCCTGCAACAATTGCAAGCATTGACCACATGGTCTTAAAATCATCCTTTACCAAGTTTCCTGAGAGTGTTTTTCCAATTCTCCATCTACCTCTCTGGACAATCTTTATCATCCTTTTTTGTTGGATACTTACCTTGTATATGCATGTCTCCCAGAAGCATCATCTTTCTGGTTTATCCCTTCCTGTAGTTTCTGTGAGCCAATCACTATGGACAAGGCTTCCCTTTCTCTGATGAAAACGTCTTCCCACATACTTCTTATATTTTCTTGTTTAGCCCATCTGGTAATCTGCTGGCGTCACCAGCATTCTCAGCTCTTAACTAGACAACCCAATACCATATGTGTAACCTAAGAATTAAAACTCTTTCATCAAAGAATTCCCTGTGTAACTCAATTGAATAAAGAAAAGGGGGAACAAGAGAAAAAAAACAGTGAAGACAACAAGTGTAAACCTCTGGTCTGTCTTCTGGATGTTGTCAATTGCTGTGTTTGTATGTTTGTTTTATGAAATTGCAAAAAAAAGAAATAGTATTCTTCATGATGTTCATGATATCGTAGACATTTTTTCTTTACAAATTCTTCTGGAAGGTCTCTGTGAGTTCTTAAAGTGGTAAAATAAGACTACATCACCCACTATAAAAGCAAAATAAGTAAATAGGGGAAAGAAGTTCTTGATTTGATTGTTCTGAAAAAAAATTCTCTAAGATGTCACAAGCAGATAAATGCCTACTCCTGCCTCTGTAGAGGTCTTATTAATTGTTCCCACTGTTTGCATCTGTTTTACTAGTCTTATGAATCTTTAATGAAGCCCTTGTTCACAGGCAAGCGACTTTCGGTGAATCTAGTTATTTATTGACTTGCTACGACTTAAGAAAAATGTTGCATCTGTTTTCTTTCTTCAATGTTTCTTCGTACCTGAGCTTGTCTTCATGTTACCCAGTCACTATGCCTAAAAGCTTCCTCTTCTCTTAGAACTGCGTTTTCCCACGTTGGTATCTGGTGGCTCACTTCTGGCCACTCTGCATTCATCTGGTGCTCTGGTCCCTGGCCCTTTGGTGACAATAGCCTGCCTCGACAACAGCTTCAGTTGAATTACTCACAGCTTTTCTCCCTCCTCCCACACAGGTACCTTTGGGCACAATCTTCCTTCTAGTACTTAGAGCTGCTGCTTAGAAACAGGAACTAATGCAAGTGAATGAAAACTACAGTGCAAATTCTATAGCCATGAACCATAGGACAAATCAGTATTCGTATGCAATAGTAATTCAGTTTTTTAAAGATCTTCAGTGTAGGTTAGATCTGTATCTTTAGCTGGTGAAAATCGGGTAAAAGGAGATATCAAATATGAGCTGGCTTTGCTACAGCTCTTTTCTCTGCCTGAGATGAGTTTTCCTGAGATTATCTATTTGGCTCATCCCTTCACCTCCCTCACATGTTTGCTCAGATCTTGCTTTCTCAATGAGATCTACTTGGACAGCCCTGTTTCATACTTCAACCTGTTCCAACTATCCCCTCTGGCATTCTGGATCATCTCTACTTTGCTCCACTTTTACTTATTTTTCCCATAGGACTTAAATCTGATACTACATTATATAATCTATCTACTACATTTTCTACTTTTATTTTTAATTCTTAATTACACAACCTAGCTTCAACAAGGCAGAGACTTTTGTCTCACTGGATCCCAAATACCAGGATCCTGTCAATAATAAGCATATAAAAAATACTCTATGAATGAAAAGAAGGAAGGAAGGAAGGAAGGAAGGAAGGAAGGAAGGAAGGAAGGAACGAAGGAAGAGAACAATGGAAGCAAAGAATGAAGGAAGGATAGCAATCATAAGCCAAATAATAATTAGTCAGTCTCTCTGCAAAGTTAATGCATATTTATTTCAGGTCAGTTTAACAAATGTTTTCTAAATAACACCATACTATAGGTATTACTCAGTGTTACAATACATAGATAAAGATATTCACCCTTAGTTAAAGGAACTTGTAATAATTTGGGAATGCAACCATCTCTTTCTAATGCAGTAAAGTATTATAGATGTTGGAATACTGTGTAATGAAAGTGCTGTGACAGATTTGCATCCTAACTCATCCTAATTGCTTCTAGATAATACAGTGCATGGCATGGGGTTGCTGTGGGATGGGCAACAGTAGAGACAGAGACACCAGTTAGGAGGGTCATGTTCTTCAGCTAAAACAACATGTGTGTGTGGCTGAGAGCAGTGGTAATAGTAACAGGAAAGCATGGATGGATCTGAAGTCCTCAGGAGATAGAATCAGAGGAACAGGGTGAATGATCAAGCATGAGAGATTTGCTTATAATAAGGCATAGATTTAAAAATAAGCAAACCAAATCCGCTCATCAATGTGTGACCATTATATCACACTGTCACAAGAGAATAAAAGGGATAAATGCAATTTGGTGATTAAAGCAAAAGTATCAGGAGGACATGGGACAGAGAAATTCCAGTTTAGAGTGTTTCTAGTGTCTCCAGCCATTGAAAGTGAACTAATACATCACCAAAACCAGGCGTTGGGAAGGAGTGGGAACAAGTGTCACTTCAAACACCAGCAATTAACCAGTTTTGTTTTTAAATACTTACTTATTTAACTTACTGTAAGACAAATCAGTAATATTTTTAAAATTCCAGGGAAGATAAGAAAAGAATTTGTCAATTTAGCCCATTTTTCATGGTATCAAAGACCTAAGGAAAATAATTAGAAAAAAAAAGGCATGTAAGGTGTTATACTTATTTAAGATAAGGATATCATTAAAAGATTCAATTATTGATTTATATGATTTAATAAATACCTATTAGTCCCAGGCTGCATAATTATTCACTCCATAAGGGTAGGCATATTCTCTTCTTTGCCTGTCTCCTGCAGCACAGGATTTGAATAAATCTTTTGATGGCTGAAGAAATTAATGAATACCCAGATTATTAGTACCATGGGATTTGGAATCAGAGAGAAATGTTTTAAATCCTAGATCTGCCACCTAGTAGTTGAGAAAGCTACTTTATATTCTGAACTTCAGTGTCCTCATATGTAAAATGGAAAAAACAATAGGTCTACCTCACAGGGTTGCTGACATTTAAAAGTAATGATCAGTTATTATTTAAAATGGTTAGTGTACGCCTAGCATGTAGTGTGTGTTCAATAAATGTTAATAATTATTATAATATTCCAGTTTGTATGCCAGGTTGATCTTAAGCCACAGGTGAATTTGAATATTTAAAGCAGCCTTCAAAAACCAGTGACCACTGTGTACTTAGTAAGCCAGAAGGCAAATCCTTTCCAGGGAATCTCAGTGAGAGATATATTTTCAACACTTTCTCCTATAAATCCTCAGTTTATTATTTCACCATATTTTCCCTTTTCTTTGTTCCTAATCAGAGATAAGAAATATGTCAAATAACAAAATGCTTAAAATGAAACTCTCTGCTTTAAAGTGGGAAGTGCTGAGTAAAAACTAGTCATTTCTAAAAAATATCCTTCTAGAGAATACAGTTGAATTATATTTATGCAAGAAATATATTCAATAGTATCCACAAACTTGTGAAGTAAGTGTCTCAGAAGACTAAAAAAAGTTACACTCTACTCCCTAGAAATTGATGGGATCCTATAAAACAAATGT
This sequence comes from Procyon lotor, assembly GCA_028646535.1. Classification (NCBI taxonomy): domain Eukaryota; kingdom Metazoa; phylum Chordata; class Mammalia; order Carnivora; family Procyonidae; genus Procyon; species Procyon lotor. Next base: position 17,838,406 of record CM053604.1, read on the forward strand.
TGTACCTTTAATATTAAGACTGTTCCAGAATCACAGTAGGCCTAGGACACATTTAAGCTGTTAATGAAATGGGTAAAAACTGCTTGGTTAAATGACTTTCCTTCCAACCCCCCAACCTTTTTTTTTTTAAATTTAAGTATAATTGATACAAATTGTTATTCTAGTTTCAGATGTACAATATAGAGATTAGACAACTCTATACGTTATGCTATGCTCACCACAAGCACAGCGATTATCTGTCACCATACAATGTTACTATGATACCGTGGAATTTACTCCTGATGCTGAACCTCTTGATCCTGTGATTTATTCATTCCACTACTGTCCCTCTTAATCCTCTTCATCCGTTTCACACATGCTCCGATCCCCTGCCTTCTGGCCAAAACCAGTTCATTCTCTATATTATGGACTTGTTACTGTTTTGTTGATCATAGTGGTGGTTGGTTGGTTGGAAGGTTCTGTTTTCTTAGATTCTATACGTAAATGAAGTAGTATGTCATTTGTCTTTTTCTGTCTGACTTATTTCACTTAACCTAATATCCTTCAGGTCCATTCAAGTTGTACAAATGGCAAGAGTTCATTCTCTTTTATGGCCTAGTAATATTCCATTTTACAAATATATCATATCTTCTTTATCCATTCTAATTTGAAAAGGTATATGCACCCTTATGTTTATTGCTACATTATTTACAATACCCGAGGTCTGGAAGCAACTTGTGTCCATTAATAGATACCACCTTCCTTTTAAAGAGCCATATCGTTTATTACGAGGATACTCTAGAGGAAAACATAAGAGAAACTGTAGTGTTAGATTCACTGACCACATGACAGCACAAATATAAAATCTAGACTAAGAAATACAGAAAGCATTAAGGACCTCTGGTAAAGGAAATAAAAAACTAGTAACTGAAATGGATTCATAGGACAAGTTCTGTTTGTTTTATTCATTCCTCTATTCAGGCAATTACTTATTTGATCACTTACACATTCCATTAATTAAATACCAAATAAGTGCCAAGACATTTTCTAGCTATTGTAACTAATGCTGTTGATAGCTAATGGCTATAAGGTCTTCCATCCACCTAAAAAATTAATGTAGTCATCTCTAACTTGACTCTTCTGTGAAATGATAAATAATAGCCACCTAGCTACTAGTGTTACCTCCATGACTAAATTCCGGTGAGGAATCTTTAGTTTTGTTTTTCACAAAATCAAACAAAAAATATATGATATGTTGGGAATGGATACTCAAAGTACACAGAAGATTCCCTTGGAATGTTGTAGAGGGATATTTTAAAAACAAACAAACAAGCAACTAAATAGAGTTGGAAAATGATTTCTGTTTAGGCAGTGTTGCCTAAAAGCAGGACAAATTTCCTGAAAGAAAAATTTCCTTAGAATTCCTTTGGCTACTTTGAATTACTGATATATAAAACTTGACCTTAGCACCCCTTGTAGAATATTTTTTGTAGAATGTTCTGCCAAGAATTCTAAGCAAGATTACTAAGGCCATTCAAGCATATGGAAACAGTTTGATAATTAATAATTCCATTCGGGCTCCCACACTGGATGCACATTGGAAAACATGTTCATCTTCCAAGTAGTTATGATACTTTGCCCTGCTGGACACACTATTCAGGATTACAATCCATCTCAACACAGCAAATTGAATGTCCCTTTTGGTCATTAAAAAGAACTGACTGGAAATCTAGAACGCTTATGTTAATTGACATGCCCATCACTAATTTTGGTAACATCGAGATAAATGTACTTATGTATTTAATACAGATGATCATGTAGAATTCCTTGTTCAATACTTTTTTTATTTAAATTCAATTAGCCAACATATAGTATATCATTAGTTTTAATGTCGAGTTCAGGAAATGAATAATAAATGCAGTTTTTTTTGGTTGAATGTGTCAACAGCCATGTTATAATATGTGTGTGTGTGTGAGTGTGTATATATGTAAGGCTACAATGAATGTCAGGGAATAATGTCTTTTTTAACATGTTTGTGATTTTTAAAATATTTTCAATCATTATTACTTTTTTATTAAACTATATTTGACATACAATGTTATATTAGTTTCAAGTATACAACATAATGATTTATCATGTATATACATGATGAAAAAAATCACCCACAATAAGTGTAGTTACAATCTGTCACCATACAAACTTACCACAACATTATTGACTGTGTCCCCAGTGCTGTATTTCATATCACTAAAACTAACTTATTTTATAACTAGAAGTTTGTAGATCTTAATCAATCTCTTCCACTTGTTTCAATGCCCCACCCTTCTGGGAACCAACAGTTTATTCTCTGTGTTTATGAGTCTGTTTCTGTTTTTTTTTTTTTTTTTTTGCTTGTTCATTTTTTTTTAGATTGCATAAAAAAGTGAAATTATGTAGCATTTCTCTTTCTCTGCCTGATTTATTTCACTTACCATAATACCCTCTGGTCCTATCCATGTTGCACCAAATGGCAATATTTCATTTTTTTATTAATTGAATAATATTCCAATGTGTGTGTATGAGTGTGTGTGTATATAAATATATATGTACATGTGTGTATGTATATGTATGTGTGTATGTGTGTATATACACATGTACATATTCATGTATATATACATGTGTATACATATGTATGTGTGTATGTGTGTGTATATACATATACACACACCAGACTTTCTTTACTCATTTATCTGTTTATGTATACTTAGGTTACTCCCGTGTCTTGGCTATTATAAAAAAGGCCGCAATGAACATAGAGGTACACATGACTTTTTCAAATTAGTGTTTTTTTTTTCTTCTTCAGACAAATACCCAGAAATAGACTTGCTGAATCATATAATATTTCTTTTTAAATTTATTTATTTATTTATTTGTTTGTTTGTTTATTTATTTTTTTCTCTTTTTAACTTTTTGAGGAATCTCCATACTGTTTTCCGTAGTGGCTGCACCAGTTTACATTCCCCCAAGCAGTGCACAGGTTCTCTTTTCTCCACATCTTCATCAACACTTATATTTCTTGTCTTTTGATAATAGGCATTTTGACAGTTGTGACTTGACATCTTATTGTGATTTTGATTTGCATTATCCTCATGATCATCTTTTGAGCATCTTTTCATGTGCCTGTTGGCCATCTGTGTATCCTCTCTGAAAAAAAAAAAGTCTATTCAGGTCCTCTATTTTTTAATGAGATTATTTTTGCTTTGTTGTTTTTTGTTCTTGTTTTTGTTTTTGATGTTGAGTTGCAGGTCTTCTTTGTATATTTTGGATAATAACCCCTTATGAAATATATCATTTGCAAATGTCTTCTCCTATTCAGTAGGATGCGTTTTCATTTCGTTGATGGTTTCCTTTACAATAGAAAAACTTTCTAGTTTGATACCATCCTAATTGTTTTTTATTGCTTTTGTTGCCTTCACCTGAGGAGAGAGATCCAAAAAATGTTGCTAAGATCAATGTCTAAGACATTAATTCTTGTTTTCTTTTAGGAGTTTTATGGATTCAGATTTTTTATCCATTTTAAGTTTATTTTTGTATATGATATAAGAAAGTGACCCAGTTCCATCTTTTTGCAGTGCAAAATGTATAGTTTTTATGTAATCTATGAGCCCATGATTATTTGAAAAACATATGTGAGCCGGATTATATATACAAATTCTTTTGCCCCTCTTGAAGGAAAGATATAATGTAAAGCTTGCAATTAATTCTTCAAAGCACTGTTTTCCACCTAACAAATCTTTTAATGTTAAAATGTACTTATTTCAATAAAATATGACTTCCTAAATGAAAGAGTAAATTTTTTTTTTTAAGATTTTGCTTATTTGAGAGAGAGATTATGAGAGAGAACGAGCATAAGAGGGGCAAGATCAGAAGGAGAAGCAGACCCTCTGCTGCGCAGGGAGCCCAGTGCAGAACTCCATCCTGGGACTCCAGGATCATGACCCTCTGAGCTGAAGGTAGAGCCACACAGGCGCCCAAGAGTAAGTTTTTAAAACAGATCAAACACCATTTTTCTGTGATTAACATTCAGTAGTTTCCAAGTTAAATTTTGATAAAGTGAGTGGAGAATAATCAGAAGCAAATGTATTGCAAAACTTAATCTTGAAACCAAGGAAATTGTAGGAATTCAAGGGAACAAAAAAATTTTTTTAAGATTTTATTTATTTATTTGACAGAGAGAAAGAGAGAGAGAAACAGTGAGAGAGAGAACACAAGCAGGGGGAGTGGGAGAGGAAGAAACAGGCTTCCCACTGAGCAGAGAGCCCGATGAGGGGCTCAATCCCAGGACCCCAGGATCATGACCTGAGCCGAAGGCACCTGCTTAAGGACTTAAGCAGGCGCCCCAAGGGAAAAATATTTTTTTTAAAGATGTTATCTATTTATTTGACACAGAGAGAGAGAGATCACAAGTAGGCAGAGAGAGAGAGGGGGAAGCAGGCTCCCCACTGAGCAGAGAGCCCAATGCCGAACTCCATCCCAGGACCCTGAGATCGTGACCTGAGCTGAGGGCAGAGGCTTTAACCCACTGAGCCACCCAGGCGCCCCGGGAAAAATATTTTTAAATCCTAACTTAGAAGTGGTTACATTTCATAAAGAGGAAGGGAGGTTGCACACATATAGTCAATTATCCAACTAACCAAAGTGTGTATTTGACTTGTATTCTGTCAGTGTTCGCCAGAGTAGAAGCTAGAAATTGTCTTAATCAATTGCAACTTGGTAAAATGTTGATTTCTAATCTCACATGAACTAAAGCAGTGTGAGCAGGTAGAGATTGGCATTGTCCAACTTCCTGAAATATGTGAGAGATTTGGTAGAAACCTACCAGATTAGACCATTTATTAAAGGTTAGAATCCTAGTTAGTCACTAGAGCAGTTTTGGCTAAATAAGTCTGAGATGAGGACCTGAAATGTGTGAATGTGTGTGTGTGTGTGTGTGTGTGTGTGTGTGTGTGTGTGTGTTTAGGATTTTATTTATTTATTTGACAGAGGGAGACACAGAGAGAGAAGGAATACAAGCAGGGGGAGTGGGAAAGGGAGAAGCAGGCTTCCCACTGAGCAGGGAGCCACATACGGGGCTTGATTCCAGGACACCCGGGATCACCACCTGAGCCGAAAGCAGATGCTTAACGACTGAGCCACCCAGGCGCCCCTGAAATATGTGTTTTTAACAAGTATAACTAGATACACTTGAGAAATATTCTTCTAGTCAGTGGGCTCTGAAGTATAGTAGATGAAATCATTCATTGGAGAGTAAAAAGAAAAAAATCTGTTTTTATTTATTTTTCATCTCACCTTTTTAAAATTTCTCTTTTGGGCAAATGAACTCTCAATGTCTATTTGAATAACCTAGGACAAGCTCCTTACGGGCCATGGTTCTCAGTTAATTTACTTATGAAATGAGGGTGTTAGACTAAAAGGATCTTCAAACACCTCTCATCACTTAAGTGAGTTTGAAAACAATTTTGCAACAAACATTCTTTAAAAACGAGGTTAGATAGAATAGAAGGAAAAGATATCACAGGGCATCACACACAAAAAAGGTAAGTGCTACATTATAAAGGCTTAGTTTGGTTGTGTGTATATAAATATACTGGGATGTGATGTAAACCATTGTTTTTTTACAATGAATTATAGCCAAAAATTTGAAAAATGCTTCACTAGATGACTTCTAAAATTCTTTTAACTTGAAAGTGTTTAAAATGCAATATTTCTTTCCCAGGGCTAGAAACTTTAAATGCAGTATCATCAAAGTATTTACAGAGTGAAATCGATCTACATATCATTATTTCCCTATCTGATATTAATTAAAATAAATCAAATAGAAACCTATAAAAATTAGTATCATATAATAAAACTGCCTGATTCAAGATCAATATATTTCTGTGTATTAGAAATTAAAAGATGACAAAAATCTAGGGAATATATAGCATACTTTAAAGATAAAGGAAGTACAAAACATTCACAAATATATGAGACATTATATATATTTATAATTACATATGTATAATAATATAAATATATGTTTAATGCACAAATATATAATGTATAAATATGTATATTTAAATGATATATGTGTATATATATTACTACACATATATAATTATGTGTATATATATATGTAATTTACATTAAATAACTGGTGGTTTAAGAAAGCAAATAAATACAAAAACATAAAAATACTTAAGAAAAATAAAAATGTCTAGTCCTAAACTGAATTATCAGATGAATAAATTAGCAATAATTCAAATATTTTAATATCGGAAACAAATCATTTGAACAGAATTCAAGAAATAGACCTATAATACAGACCCAAATACGTGCACACTCACATATACGATTTGAAAAAGACTGGTAATACCCCTCCAAAGCAGTGATCATCAGTCTTGGCTGCACATTGCAATCACTTGGGGGAACTTTTAAAAGTGCTAATATCTCCATGGATGCCAACCCCAGAGATTCAAATTTAATTGCTCTTGGGTGTGGCCTGAGGTTTAGGATTTTGAAAAGCTCTCAAACCAATTATAATATTGCACCAAAATTGAGAGTTGCTGCTTAAGGGAATTGACTCCTTTATTTACAATCACACACCAAAATTTAAATCTTAACAACTACTTTCCAGGTGCATAAAATGAATCTGATCACAAATTGATTCTTCTCAACTGTCATCTTCAGGAGTTTTTCCTCTCTTCTGTTGCTATTGCAATTATAACTTCTATATAATCAATTTTAACTTCTAAGCATAGGTGAGATAGATCAGCCCTTAAACAGAACACCAACAAAACAACATTTTGTTAGTTTGATACATAATAAAGAGAACAAAGGAAACCATATAGTATATTTCAAAAGGAATGTTTTGAAACCGATGTTTATCTTGTAACCAAAGCCTTAGGCTTAGTCCTACTTAGTCCTATTTTATCCTCCCTTCCCCTTATTTTCTTGACACTTGACACCTTTAAATCAAAGCCAAGGGAATATATACGTTTGCTCACTTTGAGTCCTTTCACTCTGCTATATTTTTAAAAATTTCTTCTAATAATCATGTTTCTTCTGAAGTGAATTAAACATCAGTGGAGATACCTTTATACATAAAACATATTCACTTTCATGATGGGATTAATAACATAATACCACATCCATAAAATTCTTACAAATATACATATATGAATTTGTTTTTTTTAAAAGTGGAAAAATAGTTTACAATGTTTTAATGACAGCAATTAAGAAAAACTCTTTCTATAAAACTCAAAGTATTTTAAGAAAATGAGGGGTAATAATCATTAGTATTGGTTGCTAGTGATCAGTTGGGAGAAAAGTCAGGTACAATTTCAATTGTACAATAAAATAGGATCCAGGGGCACCTGGGTGGCTCAGTCATTAAGCGTCTGTCTTTGGTTCAGGTCATGATCCCAGGGTTCTGGGATGGAGCCCCGCATGGGGCTCCCTGCTCAGTGGGTAGCCTGCTTCTTCCTGTCCCATCCCCACTGCTTGTGTTCTCCTTCTCTTGCTGTGTCTCTCTCTGTCAAATAAATAAATAAAATCTTTAAAAATAATAATAATAAGATAAAAAGGATCCAGTGAAATTAAAATTTAATAAAAACATCAAGTAACAATAAATCAACCAAGAAAAATAAATGGCAATTTCTAACTTTTTTAAAAAAGATTTATTTATTTGTGAGAGAGAGAGAAAATCCTCAAGTAGACTCCTTACTGAGCAGAGCCCGACATGAGATTCTATCCCAGGACCCTGAGATCCTGACCTGAGTGGAAATCAAGAGTCAGAGACTTAACCACCTGAGCCACCCAGATGCTGCTCTAACTTTAAGTTTTAAGGTATGTCTGTTTACAATCAGAACCAAACTAATTTTAGTAAAGTTTTTACACATCAAACAAATATTTATCTAGCACGAGTCTAGGGACTGACAACAGAGAAGTGAACGTTGTATAAGAAATTTTATTTTTGGGGGCGCCTGGGTGGCTCAGTCGTTAAGCGTCTGCCTTCAGCTCAGGTCATGATCTCAGAGTCCTGTGATCGAGCCGCATCGGGCTCCTTGCTCGGCAAGAAGCCTGCTTCTCCCACTACCATTCCCTCTGCTTGTGTTCCCTCTCTCGCTGTGCTTCTCTCTGTCAAATAAATAAAATCTTTAAAAAAACAAAAAGAAAGAAATTTTATTTTTTCTTAGAAATATTGTCTCTCTAACAGATATCAGCCTAGAACTGGTACAACAGTATTAAGAGTTAAATGAAAAAAAAAAAATGAAAATGTTAGTGTAATGTCTGGTCCACAGTAAAATCTCAGTAAATTCTAGTCGTTGTGGAGGTGTCTGCGATTAAGAATGCAGTATTAGAAAAAGTATTGTGTAGCCAGAATAAATTTTTCTCTGGAACAAGTACTACCTGTGGACCTTCTGTTTTTATTTTTATATTTTTTTGTTCCTGTTTTTGTTTTGTGTGTGAATATTTTACACATTGAGATATAAGACTTAGTACTGTGAAATAAAGATCATTCAACACCAGGCCAAGGACTCTGATTTTACTTAAGATACAATTTTGGTTTCCTAAGCAAACAAATGATATGATAACTTCCATCAACAAATGTCTAAATATTTCGTGAGTACCTACCAAGTGTTTATTTATTTTATTTTTTTACTTTATTTTTTATTATGTTCAGTTAGCCAGCGTATAACCCTGTAGTGTTCATTGATTCGTTGAACACTACCAAGTGTTTAAAGGAGACTCTGTTTCCCTAATCTCAGGCCGCGGTGCCACCAAATCCACATTATTCATCAACCAGCATCGTAACTGTCTTTTCTTTTTCTGTCTTGTTCTGAATTGAGTTCAGCTTGATGGCATCAATTCTGATTTTGATTTCTTAACTCCCAATTTTCAAAGAAAATTGAAACCTACACGAAAAAAATTTCTTTGCTTATCCAAGAGCTAATAAGTTATCTGCATTCACCTGTATTTTTTTTTTTCTGGCCTACCATGGTTAGAATTAGAGAAGTCTTCCTCTTTGATGTTCAGATTAACAATTCTTTCACCCAAACGCTGCACAGCTCTTCACAATTCTTAAGCTCTCAGGGGTGTGTGTGTGTGTGTGTGTGTGTGTGTGTGTTTCTTTCCTTAGGCAATTTTATTCACTCCAAAGTTTTAAATTATATTTATATATTGATGAAGTTAAAATTGTACACCTCAGTATGTGTCACTTGTCTCGACTACCAAAGCCATATACACTCTCCTCACTTACATATTTGCATTCATTTGATGTCTTACAGACTTTGCAAACTCATTAAGTTCCATATGAAATCAAGGTCTTTCTTTAAACTTTTCCTGATATGTTTGCTGTCTCAGAGTGCAATCACCATCCACACAGCTTCCAAACTAGAACACGGCTTTATTTTTGATATTTCATGGCCAACTACTTAATTTCAGGTATCAAGACATTTCCTTTATATCAATTTAAAAATTTCAGTTGCTCTCCTTGCTTCATTTTGGTAGGCAGAGTTCAAAAGATATCTGTACTTTGGTTACTTAATTAAATACTAAGCTAAGGGACATTGCAGATAGATTTAAGTTTACTGATCACCTGATCTTCAGACAAAGGGAGTAAACTGGATTATACACATGAGCCAAGGTGTTCACATGGACCCTTAAAAGCAGAAGAGGATGGTAGCAGAGATGTGTAAGAAAGATAAGGCAGATATCTAAGCATTAGGGGTAACTGACCAGCTTTTGCTGACTTTGAAGGGGGCCATGAGCTAGAGGATATGGGAAGTGCTGGTAGCTGAGAAGGTAAAAGCTGAAATAGGCAGATAGAATGAAAATAGGCACCTCAGTCTTATCACATGGAACGGAATTTTGCTAAAAATTTAAATGAGCCTGCAAACGATGATCTCTAAGAACTTCCAGAAAGCCCTACCAACACTTTGATTTCAGCTTTGTGAACTCAAAGTATAAAGCTGATGGAGCCACACTGTACATAGACTTCTGACCACATAAACTGTGAGAAAACAAAGTGGTATTGTTTTATGTTGCTAAATTTGAATACTTTGCTGGGGCAGCGGTAGAAAAGTAATATAGCAACTCTACACCGAAGTTATTGGTACTAAAGTACATTCAACAGCACCTGCAGTACCCAGGATGAAGACTAAGTTCCTTCAAATGGATTATGAAGTACTTTATGATCTTGTCCTTGCTTATCTCTTTAATTTATTCTTGTTTATTCCTAATATTTTTGTACTCCATACAGCTTATACCTCTTCTTCTTCTTTTTTTCTTTTTTAAACTCCAACTTTCTGACTTTGGACAGCCAGCTCTACTAATCTTGTGCATATTAATTTACACATTTTGTGGAAACTTAGAGATGGGGTTATGCTTAACATTTTGATTAGTGATTGTATAGCCTGCACTTATATCGTCATAGTACTTTTATCACCCAGAATTATAAGTCTGTTTACTTATTCATAGTTTCTGTAGACCTATCCCTAGTTCCTGTAAAGTAAAAGCTTATGAATTTATTTTCCCATTTATACTGTGAAAGAAGCTAACATGGTACTCCAGATGATAATATTCTGGGAAGTAAGGAGCTAGAAAGGTAGAGTTACTGGAGATTATCTTTCTGTGAAAATAATATTTAAAAGACCTAAAGTACTAGAAAGGACCAGTCATTGGACTCACTGGGCAAATGAGGATAGGCTAAAATTATGATACCTTATATAGGTTGGTAGGCAAAAATGCCTGAGTTAAATCTCAGGTCTTTGTTGATCACTAGAACAGAGTTTGTATTTTATTTTAATTTCAATGCAAGTGGTTTCAAACGTGTGATGAGCCATACAGAGAGTGGTTTGGAAAAAAACATAATAGGAGAGTTTGAATATATTTCCAAAGTCTCTAAAAGGATGTTGGTGGACTGGTCTAAGGTCTACTGTTGACTATGGGCCAAAATGATGATGATGATGATGATGATGATGATGATAATTTGTATTACATCAAAGGAATTTACTGATAATCCAAAATTAGCTCATTATGGTGAAGAGTAAATCATTGAGGGATTGATGTTCACTATTATTTACCTAACAAATAACGTAATATCCATTACATAAGTAGGCACTCAATAAATAAGTATTGAGTGAATGAATAAGGGAAAAGGTAACAAAATGCTTAGAGGACAAGAAGTGATTTCTTTGAGGAAAGGCAATACATGTCACCTATAATGGCATAAATTATATAACGCATATTCCCTGTCACATATGTGGTACCCAATAAATGTCTATTAAAGGAATGAATACATTTTCTGCAGAGTTAAATGATACTCCAATTCCAGCTATTTCTTCTCACTTTCTCTTTTTGTGTTTATGTTTTGTATCAAACTTGATTCATAAAATGAAAATACATATATTAGCATGCATTATCCAGTTTCTTTGACACAGTGGATATTTAATTAAAAAATACAAAATTGAATAACTTTGACACAGTTCTATTTTCTTTTTGATATTGGTTATATTGATTAATTTTCTCATTTGCTCAGAATTCTTTTAAAGTGTGAAAGCTGAAAAACAATGTACTTTGTAATTGTAATTCTTATTCTGTTTCCAACTTTTGAGGTCAACAAGAATTCTAAATAAATACTTGAGAGATATTTGAATATTGCAATGAATCAAAAATATTTATAATTAAAGTCTAACCTATCTAATTTATTACTCTGAGAAAAATGTTAACATTTCTAAAGACATTGAGAACCATTTTTTTCATTAATTTGATTAAAATAAAAATATAATTTTTTAAACTTTTTTTTAAAGATTTTATTTATTTATTTGACAGAGAGAAGGATCACAAGTAGGCAGAGAGATAGGCAGAGAGAGAGGAGGAAGCAGACTCCCCGCTGAGCAGAGAGCCTGATCCCAGGATCCTGAGATCATGACCTGAGCCAAAGGCAGAGGCTTTAACCCACTGAGCCACCCAGGCACCCCTAAAAATATAGTTTTATACTTAAATGAACTTAAATGCTTTTTCTTGCTAGAAGCTTTAAGCAAAGATTAAAATTCAAACAATGACTAATTTTACTTTTCAGGTGAATGTTCAGGTAAAGCAGTAGGCTATAAGTTCTTACCAGTCAGTATAAAATATCTAACTATGTTATTATCACTTTGATGTCATTGGAATTATCTTATATGCCCTTTCTTTTTTATTACTTATCATATATATAAAACTATTTTAGTTCTAGCAGTATTAAAAATTGTTTTTTAAGCATTTTCCATAATTTCCTTGTAGCCATATAAAAGATATTTTGTATACAATATTAAAATATGAAGTGTTATAGGATATCAAACATATGAAGTTGATTTAAAAATAAGTCTTTTTTTGGAATATTTTATGGTTTATTTTATGGTTTTGTTTAGGAAGAAATAAGGAATATTTTATGCTTTTGTTTAGGAAGAAATAAGAGGATACATAAAGCTACATTTAGGTCAAGCTTTATTTCTGTTTCTAAATAAGTAAATTTCCCTATCCTCAGTGTAAAGCCTCAATTTTGAACATTTATAAGGTAGAAGAATTAACCTGAGCCCTTCTCAGTACATTAACTTTAGTAGGGTGTTCAAGTTATTCCTCAGACATGGTGGGAGTAGCAGAACACATAATAATTATTTTAGAATGGGTCAATGAGATTCTATCTCTATTGTTAAACCCCAAACCCCAAATAGAGTCACTTGTAGAAGGCCAAATCACTAAACCAAGGCTTAAAACTCATCTAATTGCAGTTTCAACTTCCTCCAGAAATGTAGTCTTAACTAGTCAGTAAGGCATTTTCTGGTCAGCCCCAGTGAGGTGATCTGTCAAATGGGCCCTTTTCATTCCCCAAAGGAAGACATGGTAATCCACCTAATAAGATCCCCTGCTCTTCCCGCTAAGAGAAGGTGACCTTGCCTGAAATGATCTTTTACATTCTTTTGCTAGTTGCCTCTCCTGTTTCTGCCTATACAATTTTTCCATTTTGTATGGCTTCCATAGCATCTCTCTACTTGCTAGATGGGATGCTGCCTGATTTGTGAATTGCTTAATAAAGCCAATTAGATTTTCAAATTTACTCATTTGAATTTTGTTTTTTAATACTATCCTTTCCCTATTCTCTTCAATAATTCTTTAATTTACTTGCCCAATGTATTTATTGAATGCCAGTGGTGTTCTCGACATCTGGATTTATACTGCTAGAAATTATATATATGTTATGTGCTTTCATGAACTTATTTATCATCTAGTCTGGGGCATGGATGAAAATATGTAAGCACACATTATAATAGGTGCCACAAAAACTAAAGCTAATTAATAAATTTTTTCAGCTTGAATTTCTTCACCTTTTATTTTATACTTATTATTAGCATGCAGTAAAAATTTTTAAGAAAATGATGTACCTAGGCATAAGGAACTCATCAAATGGTTAAATAGTACCACTCCCCCACCCGACCCCCAAGATAGGTCCACCAAGAAACTGTAATTATGACTTTATTTAGAAAAGGGATCTTAGCAGACATAAATTAAAGATCTCAAGATAAGGACACCTTAGAATGAAAGTGGCCCCTAAATCTAAAAGATGTCTTCATAAGAACGGGCAAAGGGGAAACTGAGACCAAGAGGCACAAAGGAGAAAGCCAAGTGAAGGTCAAGGCAAAGATTGGAGTTACATGGCCGTTAGTAAAGAAAACTCTGTATACAGGGTCCCTGGGTGGCTCAGTTGGTTAAGCCTCTACCTCTAGCTCAGGTCATGATCTCAGGGTCCTGGGATTAAGCCGCAGGATGGAGCCCCACATCGGGCTCTCTGCTTAGCAGGGAGCCTGCTTCCCCCCTTTCTCTCTGCCTGCCTCTCTGCCTACTTGTGATTTCTCTCTCTGTCAAATAAATAAATAAAATCTCTAAAAAAAAAATTCTGTATCCAACCAGAAGCTAAGGTGAGAGAGTGTTCTCCCCTAGAAATTTCAGAGGGAGTACGGCTTTGCCAACACCTTGATCTGGGACTTCTGTCCACTAGAACTGTGAGAAAATAAATGTCTGTTGTTTTGGGCTACCAACTTTGTAGTAATTTGTTATGAAAACCCTAGGAAACTAATATTTGCATTTTTAAAAGATTATGGAAAGATAATTATGGAAGTGCAAAATCCACATGGTGGCCACTTCTATTACCTGGAGCAGGAGTGGTTATGGCCTGGACTAACACTTGAATTGAGATGGAACGCTTAGAGGCAGGGCAGCCAGGGTGCCGGGGAGGAATGGGGAAAGGACGAGATCCATATGACTCAGAGTTTGTATGGGAACAGTTGAGTAGATGGTGATGCTGTTTACTTAAGTGTGAAAGACAGAATAGTAGGGGAGAGGGTAGTTTTTATTTAAATATAAAAGGGAAAGAAGATGAAAAAGAAAAGGAGAAAATTTCATAGTGAATTTCAGTTAGAAACACACACACACACACACAGGCTGTGTTCTGAGCCTCTATTTGACCTCTATTATTGATGTGGATTACAGTTCCAAATATTAGAAAGCCCCTTCCTTCTTTAAAGGACTCCCAAGTTGTTTGGTGAGGTAAACAGCAATCAGAAAAAGAAAGAAATTCCACAGGGTGCTGCTAATGCAGAGAGGAGGGAGTTCTCATCTTGCCCTATGGTTGGGTGGTCAGAAGATCATTAACATTCGAGACTAAATCATAAGTATGGGTAGGAATAAGTCATGTCACCGAGGGAGTCGAGAATGCCTCCTAATAGAGCAGGCATCATATGCAAAACCAGCGATGTAGGAAAGAGCATGCTTTGTTGAAAGTACTTTAGTAATGAATGCACACTAGCAGATGTTCAGAGGAGAGCATATGAAGAAGGGGGTGGCTGAGATGGAGGCAAGAAATAGTATCCAATGGTCCTAACATGCTATGTGAAACATTCTGACTTGCATTTTTGAGATTTGGGAAGCTGATGAAAAATTCTAAAAGGTCCAGGGGCGCCTGGGTGGCTCAGTCGTTAAGCGTCTGCCTTTGGCCCAGGTCAGATCCCAGGGGCCTGGGATGGAGCCCCGCATCGGGCTCTCTGCTCTGCTGGAAGCCTGCTTCTCCCGCTACCATTCCCTCTGCTTGTGTTCCCTCTCTCGCTGTGTTTCTCTCTGTCAAATAAATAAAATCTTTAAAAAAAAAAAAAAATTCTAAAAGGTCGGGTTCAGGATCTGAACAGATATTCGGAGATACTATCCTGGTGGTAGGAGATAGAGCAGAGAAACTAGGCTCCAAGTCTGCACAGTGTGTTACTCCCAAGAAGAATCTAAAAGTATGTAAATGGCAGCTTCAATTAACACAAAGGGATTGTTATTGCTCTATTCATTTGAGACAAATATACATACAATAACTGAGGATAATACCAGTGCCCTATGACTTCCTTCTGAGGACAATAGCAGTGTTCTGTGATACTCTTCTATTTCCAAGCTCTAAAATAATGAACGTGGACGGAGGTAGAAGAACCAAAACATTTTTTTAGGTTCACATCGGGAGAAGAGGAGGACTTTAAACTTGAAAGACAATCTTCTATAAGGATTTTAAAATGTTATTTTACCCCCAGTTGAAAAAAAATTGGTTTGGGGCTATATAACATTATTTAATTAAATAAGGCTTCATGAGTTTCTACTAGGTATACATGGTCTTCTAAATTATGAGTTACAAAGATGATGAACACTGTACTTAGTTTTTGGTAGCTCAAATCTAATGAACGGAAAAAAGAAAACATAGCTCTTAATTCTCAGCCTATAATAGAGCATAGGGAGAAATTCAAATAATTAATACTATATCGGTGGGGAAAAGATGGTGCTAATTATGGCCAGTGGGATCTGGGGGGACTCCATAGAAGGGGAAGACTTAGTCAAAAATCTTTAGGACTGTGTGGAATTGGGAGAGGGGACACAGCATCTTTTAGATCAAGGAATTTCTGAATGCCAAGATGGTTGTGCTGAGAATCAATGATATTTTTTTGAATATGCTAGTGTCATCAGCATTTCTCTTTCCATAATATGTGTTCTTGGTGGTGCTTATACTATGTCTGAATAGAGATGCTAGAATAAATCTTATTGATTCACAATCCCCTTTACATTTGCTAACCCCTCTCTTCACCTATGTTCTTTTTTGCCTTTGCTTATGTATTATTTGTGATGCACTCATTTACTCTTTATTGGATTAAAGGGTTTTCTTGCAATTTATCAGGACCCCATATTTAAATAATTTTAAGAGAATTTATTAGATTATATTACTAAAACATTCAGAGGTTTAGGAGGCTTTAGGCTATGTTTTATCTCCTTGTTCAAATTATACTAATCTCTTTTTATGTTTCTTAGCTCATCCTCCTTGGTATGAATGCTAATCCTCTATAACTTCCTCTTCATGGTCTAAAATTGCTCCTTTAGATCTCAGCTCTAGACACTTCCCCATTCAGTGGATGCTTCCAGATTTATATTTCACTGATAGAGCTTCATTTCTCCTGACATCAAGGAAAACCTCCAACCTTTTGTGTGAGTAGATCGATTTAGATCAGGTGCTCTTCCCTGAACCAATTCCTGGGGCTAGAAAGATGAGATTAAATCAGGCTTTTCAACATATACACCATTAGCATTTTGGCCAGATAATTCTTTGATAAGAAGAGGGGTGATTCTCTGCATTATACATGAGTGGTAACATCTTGAGCTTCTACCCACCAGATGCCAGTAACAACCCACACTACCACGTATCGCCTCATAAAAGTGTCTCTAGGTATTGCTGAATACCTGGAGAGGAAAAATGTTTCTGGTCAAGAACCGCTAGATTAGGCTGATGGAGTTAGGTCTGAACCCTAAATAGGTGGTAGAGCAAGAGTCTTCTGAGGCCAGATTCTAGGAAGAAAATGGTATGGTTAGATTATAAATTTTATTTGAGGATAAATAAGTAAGAGAAGGAAACAAAGACACTAGTAGTCAAATAAATAGCAACTAACTTTTTTCTCATTTAGTCCTTGGACATATATGAATTACAAATCTATTACATGTGTGATAATATGATAGGAAACATGAAGAGTGGGATAAATCTGGAGTCTATGCCTTGATGGCACATATAGACAGTCAAATCACAGTCTACTACTCAAGTTATAACCCTTCTGGGATTTTAAAACAATACTTTTCCCTATAGCTTTCTGTGCATAACTCTGGAGTAACTCAACATATTCTTTAATCATTGATTTACTTCTCTGTTTTACCCCTAAATGCATCATAATCTCTTTGAGAGCAGATATTATTTATCCCTGCTACATACCACCAGTGCCTAGCACAAACTAGGCTTTCATTAAATGTTTTATGAAAGAAGAGAGCACTTTTTATTCAATAATTACCATTCTCATTAATGCCAAGTATTCTTGATATAGAATCTCTATATCTTGATAATTATTGCTTTGTTGTAAAATCTGATGATTAATAGTAACATACTCTATCTTATATTCTTGTTTACAATTTGGTTTTACATAAGCTGTGATAAAATATGGACAAGAAAGAATTATGAGCTCCCATAGAGCTGCCATAACCTGATCTAATAGATACTATGCCAAAGCTTCATCTGACAAGATCATAATTTATATTAGTCAACTATCATGGCTTTTATAACACTTATGCATAATAAGACATAATTTGGATGTGTATGTATGTATATATATTTTCCCTCACTGTAACTTAGTATCTAAAATAATGTATAACATAGATGATATAAAATTCCTCTTGGTAGATGTATGAATTGATAATAGCACATGGTAGATAAGAATGAATTAGTACTAGGGACTTTGGTAGTATAGGAAAGAGACAAAGAAAATTTCTAATACAGGGAAGGCAGTGGTTTATTCCAAGAATAGCAGGTAGAATCAGAGAGAAGCTGTATATCTTGGATGCAACTAAACTAGCAGTACAAAGCCTAGAAATCAATACAGATAAAGCTAACCTTATTCCTATGTCTTAAAATTTAGTCTAACCCCTACCTAACAAGCCACCAGTATCCAATACATATAGTTTGAAGGTTATAAATATTACACTTTGTCCCCAACAAAATCTGAACCCCTCGCAGCACATATCGGTCATATTTCTTTTCTGAGCTATTTGACTCTACATGTCTGATTTTATTTCCTGATTTGATCTCTATGCATGTCCCTCCATGATGTCTCATCATTATCATTACCATGCATCAAGTGTTATATGCTAATAAAGATACTCAATTCATTACTTAACAATTTACCTTTAATCCTCACAGCACTTTGAGATTGTCACTCATTCCTCATGTAGTAAGCTGAATGCTAACATGGCCCTCAACCTTTTTGGCTCCTTGTGTAAATGTCTTGCATAATACCTGGAGCTGTGGATAGGATGCATTTTACTTCTGTGACCAAGTTATATTATGTGGGCTTTCATGTAACTTTAAGAAAGGGAGATTATCCAAGTGAGCCTGATTTAATTTCATGACCACCTAAGAGCAAAGAGATTTCTCCTACTGGTTAAGAAGTCAGAAATAGCTGAATGGATGGCCTAGGGGAAAGCAAACATTCATGTTGCAAACTCCCTAGGGAAGAGATAGTAGCTAAGAGTAGTGCCCAGATGAGAGTTCTAGGGAGAAGTAAGGATTCAGTCCTTTAATTGAAAGGAATTGTTGCCTACCAACCATAAGAATGAGCTGGAAGCAGATTTGTTTTTTTGTTCTGAACCTCTGAGTAAAAAACCAGCCCAGCTGACACCTTATTTTCATTCTTGAGCAGAAAAAACAGCCTATTCAGGACTTCTGACCTATAGAACTATGAGTTAATAAATGGATGTTGTTTCCAGCCATTAAATTTATGGTATTTTGTTACACAGCAGTGGTCAACCAATACTTTTCATATGTACTTCACATAGCTATCAACTAGGTGAGAAATGCAATGATTGCTAAAGTCCAATCGATAAGAGTGTGAGCCTTAGAAAGGGATTTTCTGGATTTGAATTCTAACTGCCATTTGCTGGCAATGTGACTTTGAGAGAACTGTGTAATCGCTCTAAAACTCCAATTCCTCACTTGAAAATGTAGATAATGGCAATATATACCCATAGAATTGTTAAAAAGATTAAGACAGATGGAGGAGATAAAGCTTCTAATGGGTTCTAAGCTTATTTACATGTTCAATATATACAGAAGTTGCCCCTTTTAGGGAGTGCAAGGAATATGATACAAGAACCCCAGTGGATTCCTAAAACTGTGGGTAGTATGATAAAGCTGAATTCTATTTATTTTTAAAAGATTTATTTATTTGAGAAAGAGACTGTGAGAGTGGGGGTGGTGAGAGGCAGAGGAAGAGGGAAAGCAGATTCCCTGCTGAGCATGAAGCCCAACTTGGGCTTAATCTGAAGACCCTGAAATTATGACCTGAGCTGAAACTAAGAGTCGGCCACCCAGGTACCACAATAAGGGTAATTTTACGTTAGGCAAATAATAGATGAACAAATTAGGCACATTAGGAGATTTATTATAATAAAATAGAACAATTCTAACTATAAACTGTAATAAAACTTAATGTAGTCTTTCTCTCTCTCAAAATATCTTTCTATATTCACCCTTATTATACTGTACTCACCCTTCTTGCAGTGATGTGAGATGATAAAATGCCTATGTCAAGAGAAGTATGGTGAACGTCATAGCATGATGAGAGTTAGGCTACTATTGGCCTTCTAACAATACTTAGAGGGAGGATCATCTGCTTCCAGACTGAAATGCATAATATCAAACTGTGAATAAGGGTGGGGGGTGGGTTGCTGTTGTACTAGCTAACCTTTTTACCACAATGTCATAAATCAAACATTCAGGGATTGGAGAAGTAAGAAATTCAGCCAAAGTTGTGAACTTCCTAAGTTGTGAATCAGGTTTCCCACTCAAACCTGTGGTTCTCCAATCTCTAAACTTACCCATACCAGATTAGTCCACTGTCTTCCAACATTCCCCTCAGATGAAGGTCGTGTCTGTCTGTTCTCAGACTTTATTGGCTTCTCAGTCCTGTAGAAACTAATCTTTCCAATAGTGGAAAGGACACCTCACAAATCTAGAGAAGAACTAGATCAAAAAACATTATAAATCCAGGTCCTTTCCATAAGTCATCTTGTTTTTAGAACCTCAGGTCTCTAATAGAGCAAATATGCCTTTCAAATATCCTCTGAAAAATGCAATGGGAATCTCTTGTTTTCTACATTTTTTGGCTAGGACTCTGGGGAAAAGTGTCATTATGTGTTCCTGACCTTTTCTCCTTCCTTTACTCGCTAACCTTTATCTGCCCTCAGGAAGTATTAACAATTAGAACCTTCCCCTCCCCCCAGATATCAACAGTTCTTTCCAGCGGCAGAACTCAGGGAGCGTAACAGACCAGATAGCTCTAAGTGTACAGATTACTAAGAAGTAGCTCAATCCTAGAACTTGTCCCCACCTGCAATAATTCAGGGGAGGATATTTACTCATCTAAAACTCTTTAAAACCCTTCTCCATGGTTAATGAAGCCTGAGAAGGGTGGTGGAATCATTATTACACATCACGTTATGACTCATCATTACACATCACAGATAATAACTGAGTAAGAAAAGAACCGAACATTACTAAAGAAGTCAGGTTTTTATAATTTCATAAACCAGAACGTAAAACTGTAATGGAAATTTGGCTTCTACTCGGTCTCCAAACAGGCAGATTTTTCTCTCCCGCTTACAGACTGTGCAGCAAGGAAAATATGGACAAATCGATTGGGTCAGAAAGATAATCGCTTGGTACAAAAGTAATTGCTAAAAGTTAACGAATTTAGCGCGCTCTGGTGGAGGAGAAACAGCCACAGGCTACAATGACTGGCTTCTGCGAGTTCTATTTCACACCAATAATTATTTCAAGAAACAAATGAAGTCTTATTCATTGGCAGTAGGATATGGATCCTTGGTGATCACTGGTGAAAAGGGAAATTGTGAAATTAATTTGGACTAAGCAAAACCACTCAGTCCAGCAAAGCTGTCCTTTGAATTTCAGTTGGTATTTTGGCAAGTGATGATCACCTCAGGTCATTTGAACACCGAAGGTAGTGTTTGGTTAGTTTCCACAGCAGTTGGATATTTCATGTTTACCACGCATGGATCTATAACATTGACAAGCGTAGTTATCTGTGATGTTTAACGATGAGACTATCAGCTAAGGGAAAAGCGCTTAAAAATCACTTAATCTCCAACAAAATTATCACTTGAATAAAATTATCTGATATCTTAATAAGAAAACTATTCATTAAGAGCTTTGAATTATTTATCGCATTTTTTTTCTGGAGGTTCCTAGATACAAATAAAGAAGACAATCACTCTGAAACTATCATCAGCATGCAAAACATGACTTCACATACATGAGAAAAAATATGTAAAATGTTATTCTGTCCTAGCCTAAAGATATAAAAGTATTTTCCTTTCCTCTTCAACTATTTTATTTTAGAATGGTACACAGTAGTATAAAAACATCACCATACAAACATTTAAAAAAATGATCCTAGGTGTCGTGGTAAGGAAAGTCTCTATTTCTAATATCTGTTTATTTCTTTGGTGTAAATGTTGCCGCCATGGCTAATTTCAAGTTATTAACATGCCATCACTGAAAAAAAGAGTTGGAAAGAGATACCCATAATCAGTAGGCCTGAGCTTTAGGAGCTGTTTCCAGCACACTACTGGTTTTATGGTTTTGTATCATAAGGTCTCAAGAGCAAATGCCCTGTGAAAACTGACTCAAACATTCCCTCTAGTGTATTTGCATTGTATTTCCATTGATTTTTCACATATTGGTATTATTTTTATTTTTATTTACTTGTCTTCATTTTTCTTTAGAATGAAAGATTTTTCTGTTGGTTTACTCAAATCCATAGTAGCAGAATTCCTAGATAAAAGGGTTCAGTAACATTTTTAAAAGAATTTCCCTGGATTATCTCATCTCGCTGATCCCCAAGACTCCCAGACAGAAGAATAACGAAAACATATTTTCAAGTGCCCAGAGTTTGTCGATACTTTAAGGAAAATCTCAGCCTGCTATAGATACCTGTCTCCTTTAATTGCCAGACTGCCCTTATATTCTCTTGGATATTGAACACAAAGCAAATTATTCTCAAGGATATATAGGAGCATGCCAAAGCCCATAACCATATTTTGCATGTCTATTAGGAGATACTTTAGCACTTTCCATCTAAAAACAGCTCAGAGAGTCACGTATCCTTTCACAAATAAACAAAAGAGGAGTTCTTTTCCAAAGGGTACAAAGTTAGTCAACAGTGGACCTGGGAATGAGATGCACAGTTTGGTGTATATTACACATTTCAAAGACATGAATTAAATTTAAAACCTGAATACTATCTTTATTTTTATTTTTATATTTTTTAATCTATCTCACTCCCTCTGTCCTCTCTCTATTCCTGTCTCTTCCTACATAAGCCATCTCCCTCCAAAAATGTGTTCCTCTTTTCTTTCTTGCATTTATTTTAACACAGAAAAGAAAAAAACAAAAAACTTTTCAGAAGACGTTAAAGACTGGGGATC
The DNA here is from genome assembly GCA_028646535.1 of Procyon lotor. NCBI lineage: Eukaryota > Metazoa > Chordata > Mammalia > Carnivora > Procyonidae > Procyon > Procyon lotor. The sequence goes on from CM053604.1 coordinate 17,860,999, forward strand.
ATCACACCCTCAGGGTAGGAGCTGCTCCTGGTCATCTGACTGCCCAGGATTCATTGTCTCTCCTTTTGGGGAACAGTCATCCTCCAATGTGTGGCACTGTGATGGTCTGTAAGTCAAAGGGAAACACATGGAGTGGTCGGGTTACCAAAGCATAACCAATCAGTCTCTGTCCCACAGGAACTGTAGAGAAATAGGACTGGAAGCAGTTAAGACACAGCAAAACAGTATTTAGCTAAGCCATTAAGAGCAGCCCCAACAGATACTATGTTGGACATCTGGGCTACTCATTTCATTAGTCCCTGTAAATCAAGACAAGGCGACTGGCCCTGCACTTCTGACTTCCTCCCATGCCACAGGAGACATCAGCCATGATTGGTCTTCACCCTACTTGATGCAAACATCCTGCGGGCAGAGAACCACACTCTGTCCCTCTCCTTCTTGCTGGTGGTGAGTCCCTACACCCAGAAGCTCTCGTCATTCAGGAACTTCCATATTCCTGAGGAATTAAACACTAAATTCTTTGTGACCTTGTCACTGGCATCGTGTTTTCTGACGTTGACACCTTTAAAATAGGGTGGATAGACTCTGGAGGGAGGCAGAGGTGAGACAGTCACAAGAACGCTGAATCTTGAGTGTAAGCATGAGAGAAGCCGCTGGGGGTTATTCAATTTAGCAGAAGAATCCAAAGGATCCTCCTGAATATTCTCTATACCGTGACTGCTGGGTTTCTCACTTCTCTGGGCCTAGTTCCTCACTCTTCCATTCGATCCTGTGCATTCTCCCGAAACTTCTGACATATGTTCTTTATAAATAATTAGTCAAATTAGACTATGCTGCAATCAAAGAGTTATAAAGGATATAAATGGTATAATGAATTTAATGAATCTAGTCCTTTATTTGGCAATGAAAAAATTCAAAGTGCAAAATAAAACTGTCTCTGAACTCCTCCAACACACACATAATACGTGTCTACTCACATAAGCTCACACACCCATTCACTCGGCTTGAACAGCTGGCCCGAACCAAAGATGTATCTACTAATCAACCCATGAAGATCTATGCAGTTCACTCATCGCCTTTGCAGCCACTTGTTTTTGTTTTGTTTTGTATTGTTTTTTTCCTACATTTATTCAAGAGAGACATTTTCTCCCTCCCTAGCTCCTATGATTCCCAGCACAATTCTGTATTTCTGCTCTGCTTCAAGGATAATAGTAGAAATAACTAACGTTTATTTAATGCCGACGGTGTGCCAGATACTGTTCTAAGAACTTTATGCTTATGCTCCCATTTCTTCCTCAGAGCAGGCATTATTTTTATCATCCCATTATGCAAAGGAGAATACCAAGTTCAGAGTAAGTAACCTGCCCAGGATTTCACAGTTAGTAAGGCAAGAACAGAACTTGAGTCAGTGTCACTCATGTTATCGTTCCGTATATTTCATGTAACTTGTATTTTCACACTTTATTTATGCGATGCTTGTTACCAGGTGGTAGATTGTAAAATTCCTCAGCTCTTGTGAAAGAATTCAGTGGAAAGACTGGATAGAGAGTTAAAGCAGCAAAGGTAATATTTAGCAAAGAGAAAGTACACTCCAGAGCCGTGGGAGCTGGTTGACCGGCGGTAGCAGCCTGCAGGGTTCTGCATTGTGTTTTTTTATGGGGGTCTATTTAGTCTCCTCCTTCCCATATTTTCAGTATCACACCACCTTCTGGATCTACCCTGGTTTCTTACCCCCCTCCCCATAACCTTTTCTGCCTGTTTGCATCCTCCATCTTCCCATGAGCACCTAAGGGAAACCCAGGGTGGAGGGGACGGACGTGGGTGAGTGCAATGCAAATGATATTATGATGTTATTATAATAGCCTTGGGATTACTAGTGGACAACGTTTTCCTTTAGTGCATTGGCTACAGAGTTTGGAAGGCCCCCCTGGCCCTTATCTCTTGCTTATCAAACTGTGCTAGAATGCAAAAGGGATTGGTGTAAGGGAAAAGGGGCGCTCCCTGGGTGGAGACTGGGTCATTCTGACCTTTGCCTATCTTCCATCCTCCTTTCTCGCGTCCTGCTCAGCTAATGGCCTACCCTAGCCTTGCTCTCAAGCTGTGGGCACTGGAACCGGGGAGCGTGTATTGGACCTTAGTGCCTGGCAGAGTGCTTAGCATATTTAAATGTAAGTATCTGGTAAATAATCTCTTGCAGAGTTCAAAAGAGATAACTTGAATTTTTCACTTTCCAATAAACTATTTTGACATAATTTTGACATAAGCTGTTTCTCTCAATGCAGGTAAAAATTTTAGTTATCAATTGCCAAGAAAGATTCTGAAAAAACATAGACGCAGCAGCTCTGACAAGCATTCAGTGAATACATTACATAAACCTATAAATGAAGGAGCTTAAATATCTGCATGAAAGAGAAAAGGGCAAAGGGATTTGAAGATTATCAGCTGATAATCAGAGACAGGAAAGCTCTAGAGAGGATATTATCGAAAAAGATCAACCAGCAACAAAATATGCCCCAAAGTGCATATATAAGACAGGAGCTAATTGTCCCATTTCTATCAGCAACTAAGGAAATGTGATCTTGTTTTTTCAATTCAACCCTTCAAACTTCATATACTTCTGGGAAAGTTAAAGTCCCATTGCCTAATATAGCATGACACTATGGAGATTTTTCTTAAAAAATAAATTGTATCTCAACAGTAGGAAAAGAATGTCAATGGGAAAATAGACCTGTTATCTAAGAAAAGCAAAATGTCCCTGTAGGTACAACACTGCGCCATGGGCTCCAGGAGACCAGGTGATATGAACGGGCAGAGACTGGAAAATGCAATAGGCAGGGCTGGCTTTAGGCACTCGCAGGGCTGAGGGAGCCCACGCCGCAGTGGACTCCACACGCCGCAGTGGACTCCCCGAGCGTCATTTCAGCCTCTCGGTTAACGTAACCTGGGCTCCGAGTGTGATGTGTATCAACAAAATTCCAGCAATGTGCCCATGCAAAAGTGCTCATTTCTCTCTCACCCGAAGCAGTGGAGCCCCATGAGCTCACATGGGGTCCTCCTAAAGCCAAAGAGAAGTAATGAATTTAGTAATGGAGGCAATTAAGAAGTGATAATGTGACTTACATCTGTCACAGTCCAGATATCAGGAACTATTTATATTTAAATATCTAGACACAGATTTCAGTCCCTTACCTGTGGATAATGAGACTTCATGCTCTCCAGCCATTTTCACTCTTCAAAATGATGTGTATTCCAGGCTTTTCGGTGTTGTGGTGGGTGTACAATGCTAAATATATACTACAGCGGATTGAGGCCAGCTTCTGACTGCAGAGTGAGAAAGGAAGTGTAAATGCTCAGAGTAAGTAAAATTATTAAATCTACAAATTAATCAATAAAAGTTAGAGTCAAAGGAAATATGCTTCATGCATATAAATGTATAAGAAGTGAAACTCTGCTAAATTAGCCTCCTACCTATAGCAAGTAGCTCAGGATTTGCAGATGGGTCTGAATGATCTTGCAGTGGTTCCTACTGCACCCCTCAAAAAAACCAAACCAAGACAAAAAAAAACAAAAAACAAAAACCCTCTCCTTTTCTGATATCCAGGTCAGAATTCTCTGTTTAGATTTATCTTTTCTGTAATCAAATTCAAGTGACAGAGCAGATGCTGACCTTCATCCCCCAGGCATTTAACAGGACAGATTCTGACTTGCTCATGAATATATTCTTAATCTTTGCAACTGGCACGTGGCCACTGAGTTGTGAGGCAGGAAATACAACCTATGCGGGTTAGTTTTTGTGTGCTTTGAGGCGTTCTTTGGTTGTGGAAGTACTGCTGACCGCCCCCCCCCCTTAAGGATATCTCTATTGTTTCATTTCAGTTCCACTGTAGTGAGCAACAAAATTCCTTCAATTCTTTTTTCTTTCTTTCTTTTTTTTTTTAGATTTTATTTATTTATTAGAGAGAGAGACAAAGATAGTGGGGAGGAGAGGGAGAAGCAGTCTGTCCACTGAGCAGGGAGTCTAAAAAGAGACTTGATCCCAGAACCCTGGGATCATGACCTGAGCCAAAGGCAGACCCTTAGCGACAGCCACCCAGGTGCACCCCTGCCCCTCAATTCTTTTTTTTTTTTTTTAATTTTATTTATTTATTTGACAGAGAGAGAGATCACAAGTAGGCAGAGAGGGAGACAGAGAGAGAGAGGGAAGCAGGCTCCCTGCTGAGCAGAGAGCCCGATGTGGGGCTCCATCCCAGAACCCTGAGATCATGACCTGAGCCGAAGGCAGAGGCTTTAACCACTGAGCCACCCAGGTGCCCCCCTCCCCCTCAACTCTTAACCGTGCCTACAGTACTGCAACTTAAGTCCTACACAGCTACGTGAGAGAAATACACTTGTGTATTCCATTTTCTTTAGCCACCGTCATTTTGACTCTGTTACAGCATCTTCTGGTTCACCTTAGATAAAAACACTGATTAGTGGAAGTGGTGGTCAAGAAAAATAAGTTACCATATCTTCAGAAATGGAAGAAAAGATACTCTTTTTATGCAGTCACTACCTATCAGGGAATCTAGGTCTCCTAACTTTTTTTTTTTTAACTTGTTTGTGTGTTTGGTTGGTGTGTGGGGTGGGGGTGGGGGTTACATCATGGGCAGAGTAGGCTGGGGAGTCCTTGCTCTGAGGTGCCTCATCCCCTGAGGACATTTGCTATGCATCTTGTTCTCCTGCAGTAGAGAGAACCAGCTCTCTCCTGGTCCCAGATCACTCTCTCTCTTCATCTAATTTTAGTTACCAATTGACCTTCTCACTCCTCTTCTCTTTAGACCCAGTTTTGTTATTCTCCCTAAAGGAAAAGCCAGTACTGCAATCAATTAATGTATTGAAGATGTAACTGTTACATGCCCGTTTGAAGTGTTCCATCTTATACGTAGTGGAAATGTGGTAAACTGTGTGCATGTGTGTGAGTGTGTGTGAAACTGCTCATTGTCTTGGTGGCTAGTGCTATATAAAGACTAGAGTTTACTTGAATTTGCCTAATGTGTGAGCTGTCTGGTCTTGGGTTTGTTAGCCTGGCTCTCCAGGATCAACTTGAAAGCTATGTCATGCTTGACGTCTAAGTTGAGTCAAACACTGAAAAAAAAAAAATAGTGATGAGAACTGTGAAACAAGAAGCACTGATCAAAATCCACAAAAAATAAAGCAAGAATTCAGGAGGCTTTATACAATAGGTTTAACACAGCAGAATTTATTTGAAATGTAGATAATCAGCAATCTACTGAGTTAGAGACATCCATCCTATGGTAGATGTGTGTGTGCCTTCTGTTGCTTTGTTTTGCATGCTATTGATACACATTCCATATTAGGGACAAATCTAGGCCACAGTTTCAGGCAGGCATGACGTGTGATTTTAACACTGCACAACAAAACTATTTCTATTTTAAACTCTACGCTGATGGATGATGGGGAAAAAAATGTCAGCCCCATTAGAGTTTCTCTCTACCATTTGCTTGGTTTTCTCTGAAGTTTAAGGGACTGGTGGTCATGGTGTTGCATATATTGCCCTAGGATTGTGGGTGGGAACATCTGATGTGGTATCTACGGAAGTGTACCCAGGCCCACCTCATCGTTTGTCACCTGGAGCTTCCAGCTGTATTGTCTTTCCCTCCTCAACTGGAGGCCTCTCTGAATCTAGGTCCAGCAAAGCTCTTTTGTGACTCCTTGGGAGCAACTCTGCTGTGGCTAGTAACTCTGATGGAGTTCGGACCTTTTCTCTCTCAAGACATCAGTCCTAGTTTCCAAAATTTCTTCTCTTTACCTTTCTGGGCACCGAATTTTAATTCCCCTGGAATACACTGTTAAAGTGAAAAATTAGAACCATTTACTGTCATTGTCCCTAAAACATATCTGAAGTTTCTCTTACCCTTCTGTTTCTTGAATTCAGATGAAATGGTGCATCACTTGTCAAGAGAACCCCAGTGTACGAACCTTCTGTTTTCCCCTTTCACTTATGGCTCCAAGTGGGAACTGCATTTTTTTATTCCAAGTAGTGAGGGAAAAACTAGCTCAGCTCATCATGTATTTTTCTAAAGCTTTTTAATCTTATGTCCAGTCTTCAACTTTTAAAACCAAATGGATGTGTATCAATGTAAAAGAAATATCAAGGAAAACATATGACAAATAGTATATCAAACTAGTTTCCTGCTATATATTCTTTTTTTCTACACTCCACATTATTACTTTACTTTAATTTTCTCATATGTTCGTGGGAAATACCACTAACTCAATTTTAGAAATAAGGTAATAATAACAATTATAATAATAATATATAGATAGATTCAGGTTGTCACCCAAACCTTGGGATAAGAAACAGACTCAAACTCAAGTCTTGTGACAGTTCAAGATGACCACATGCATCTTAGAAAGAATATTTCAAGTTATCTACACATTTTCTTCTACATGACAACACTAAACAAAAGTGTGAAAAACCCAGTTTGTTCAATTGCTAACAAATGGTCAAAAACATATATATTGGCATAAGAAAACATGTTGTATGCTCAGCCCTTAAGATAGGCATTGTGTCAAAGCATGTGAAGAATATATAGCATCTGGAGGAAACCTCAAATTTATCTGAAGTATCTCGAGGTCAATGGGTCCTCTGACAATTATTTATTATATCCATTCTTGATGCTGGGGCATCAATGATATTTATTACCATAACATGCTTACAAATTCAACCTTTACAAATTCAAATAACATAGTCAACTCTGTCAAAATACATCTGATTTTATTCTCTATACTCTTAACACCAGTAGTTTTCCAACTTTTGCTTTATGGTAGAATTACCTATGGAGTTTTATATTTCCAGAAATTCTGATTTAATTGGTCTCGGTTGGGACCCAGGAATGGATTATTATAAATGAGCTCCTCTAGGTCATTCTAAAGTGCAGTCAGTGTTGAAAACCACTGCCTTAAAAAATTCTGTCCGTCTTGTTCATAATCTGCCTGGGCTGTCCACAAACTTTCACTGGGGCAGGAAGCACCAGCTCATTGGCATTAAGGGTCCTCCTTGATTCCTGATAAATCTCACTCTCTCCCCTACCCTCTGTGCTGTGTGTATGTGTGTCCTTTGTATGTGTGTGTCTTTTTCTGTCTCTGCCCTTGTCTCTCTCTTCCTACCTCCCTTCCTCTGTCAGTTTCTTCTAGTATGGAAACAACATGGGAAAGGTACTGTAACCTCCTCCCGCCAAGGATTAAAATATTCCTACTAACTGAGTCTTTGCTCTTCCCTCACATGGTGAGTATCACGGTCATTTCGACTCCTTTCTCATATCCTAGTGGAACACCTATAAGGAATGAGTAAGATGAAGGCTGTTGTAAAATAAAAGAAACATCTTCCCAACTTTATTTTACTTCAGAATTCAGCATGTCCTGTCCACGCTCCAAACCAGGGGACCAGCACCTGAGGGACCAACATCCCGAGGGATGATATTTTCATGTTTGTTGGGAAGTGGGCCAGGTGAACAGGTGGCAATATTGACTTTGGTGCGAGTGCATTTCTAAGCCTATAGTTTGAGTCATTCTATAGAATCAGCTTTGCACTTACTTCATTGTCAACCCTCCCTCCGAGAGCCCAGTAACCTGTGACAGCTGAGTTATTGTGCTCTCTGTGAAGGCTGCTTCTACCTTAGGCCCTTATTGCTGTTTTTCTTTGAGCCAGTTCTCCTCATAGTAATTTATCATCTTGTCTACTGAAACTGCTACACCTTTCGTATCATTTCGTTTATATGTTCCCTATGCAGCAGCCTCTAATGACCATTTAATAATATTGAAGAAGAGGCAGACTTGTACTCTGAGCAGAACTGTTTCCTAAATAATAATTAAAAAAAAAAAAACAACAACCCTGTGTAGAATTAGAAAAGAATGGAACATTTTAGCTCTAGCAGTCAGAAAAGACCTCTTTCTCAACTGAACTGATCATCTGGTTTTTAGGATGTATATTCCTTTATGGTAGATACTTGTGTCTTGATTTGCTGCCACAGGTAAATAATCAGCACACAAACAACAGGAGTTTTGTTCTTATGCATCTTGTTCTTCATTGTAGCACTTGGAAGAAATGCTACCTGGGCAGAACTAAATCTGTCATATACATAATCTCTGTTTTACATTTTGAATCACTGGCATATTAAAAAAAATAAAGAATAAAAAAAATAAATCACTGGCATATTAGGATTATACACAACAATACTCTACCAATACTGAGTAGAATAACTGGTCTTAAAAATCATTACTTATCAAATATGCAAAAATGAAAGTGGTAAATCAAGTAACGCAGTTATTTTAATTATTTGTGATTAATGTATTTTGTATTTTTCCTTTTGAGTATTAAAACCAAAGGCACATTACACAGTAAATGATGATTGGTCAATTCATTCAAGAAAATATGTGATGATATGTTTATTTTTTCTCAGTTCTCTTTGTCATCAGGCTGTAAATAACATCTCTCTCACATCACGAACACACTGAAGAAATGTACCTGGTGTGCTTGGAAGATTGCATTTTTTATTTTAGACTTTTGAGGCTGAAAACTCAGAAATTTGCATATTAACCCCTTACCAGATATATGATTTGCAAATATCTTCTCCCATTCAGTAGATTGCCTTGTTATTCTGCTCATGGTTTCCTTCACTGTCTAGAAGCTTTTTAGTTTCGGATGGTCCCATTTGTTTCTTTTTGCTTTTTTTGCATTGCTTTTAAGGTAAATTGCTGCAGCCACTATGGAAAACA
>CM053604.1:17870276-17915623 GCA_028646535.1 Procyon lotor
TATATGAAATCTAAAAAAACAAAACAGCTGAACAAACAAAACAGAACTCACAGATACAGAGAGTATATTAATGGTTGCTAGAGGGTAGGAAGGTTAGAAGGAAGGGGATCAAGGGGTACAAACTTCCAGTTATAAAGTGAATATGTCATATTCATTTGGTACAGTACAGTGTCATGTACAACACGGTGACTGGAGTCAATAATAGTGTAGTACAAATCTGAAAGTCATTAAGGAAGTACATCTTAAAAGTTCTCATCACAAGGAAAACAAATTTGTAACTTTGTGTGTTGAGTCTTATCTAGTGATGAGTCTTATCATGATCATTTCAAAGTGGATGCAAATACTGAATCATGATGTCGTACGCCTGAAACTAATGGAATGCTGAATGTAAGTTATACTGCAAATAAAATGAACTCAGAAATTTGCTTTTGTGAGAAAGTGCTTGAGATTTAACATCAAAGTGGAGGACAGATTCAACAGACAAGATCAGATGGCTCGTGGGTAGTGTTTAAGCTGGGCATGTCTTTAAATAATAGCATTTTGACTTTCTATGAACTAGACAGACAAGGATGATGTTAACACTGTCTCTTGCCATAACCTTCAACAAATATGGTCTGAGTCTTAAAAAAATAAACTCTCATTTCATAATTTTGAGTTCTGAGAACTGTTACATATGAAATCAATGGAAACAATTTCATTTTCTACTAACAAATCAAGTGTACTTCTTGCTAATAATGTACCTTTCTCCCTTCAAGCAACCATATTCAGAAAGGAGCCATTTGTAGCTTCTGGATGCCATAAAGTTACATCAACCTACTCTGGGTAACACACATGCACGTGCATACACACACACACACACACACACACACACACAACACCATGTCAGAAAAACGGTGAAATAATTCATCAATGCGACATACGATTATCTATCACTTGGTAATTTTATGTTGGTTGCTATTGTTTATCCCTCCTCCATAAAAAGTATCTCAAAGTCCATGAATTTGGCAAAATTTGGCAAAAATAGTTTATCATGTATCAACACTTAATAAATGTTGAGTGAATAAACATAGAATAGGCCTAATTAAAGCTGGATGAATGGATAGATGAACAAATCAATTACTGAAAAAAACGGTAACTTTGAAACCTCCCCAATTATAAAGAATATACTTAATCATCACCATTCCTGATATCGAATCATATTATCCACATTAGTTGGTGTATGGTCACAGTCTCCATCTCAAGATCTTTTAAATGAGTTCCCACTGTCTTACAATATAAGTACTACCTATTTTTTTCTCATTTTGATGTTCTCTCCTTAAAGGCTATAGCTTTACATCTTTGCTCAGTTTTTTTTTTTCTTTTGTTGGTAAGAAACAGGTTTTACTTTTTTGCCTTTCCTATTTATAGAGACCTATATTTAACTCTATCAAGAAAAGTTCCTGAGACTTCTTCAAACTCCAGTGAATTTTTACCGGGTTTGGCATTGTCTCAATGAAAGCATTCAGCCAATTCTAATAACATGTTGGTGGCAATTTTAGATTTCTTCATCCACATTCTGCATGATCAGTGATGCTAAGAGATGTATTCAAGAACACATGTGGGGTATATGTCATGTGCATGATTCTGAAACTAGTCACTCTATAAATGCTTCATTTGGTTTGCAGTTTGAAGGTTACTTTGCAGTTTGAATGTTGCCTGGATGTCTCCTGCTGGATATATTGGACTATTTATTTATTTTTAAAGTCCTTCCTTATCAGTAATTCCTTAATTTTTTTAATTGAAGTATAATTAACATACAATATTATATTAGTTTCAGGTGTGCAACATAGTGATTTGACAATTATATACATTATAAAATGCTCACGGTGGTAAGTGCGGTTGTCATGCCACCATATTAACTTATTACAAAATTACTGACTGTTATGTCCTCTGCTGTATTTTTTTATCCCTGTGACTTATTTATTTTTTACTGGAAGTCTGTACCTTTAAATCGCCTTCATCTATTTTGCCCATCCCCACAGCCCTCTCCTTTCTGGCAACTACCACTTTGTTTTCTGTGTTTATGAGTTTATTTCTGTTTTTGTTGTCATTTTTTTGTTTTAGAGATTCCACATGTAAGTGAAATCGTGTGGTATTTATTGTTTTCTGTTTAACTTATTTCACTTAGCTTAATACTCTGTAGGCCCAACCTTGTCATGAATGGCAAAATTTCATTATTTTTTATGTGTGAGTAATATTCCATTACATGTATACACAATTTTTTTTAAATCCATTCATTTATCAATGGATGCTTAGGTTGTTTTTTATACCTTGGATATTTTACTTTATTTTTTTTTTAAAGATTTTATTTATTTGAGATAGAGAGCATTAGAGGGGGGAGGGTCAGAGGGAAAAGTAGACTCCCAACTGATCAGGGAGCTCAATGCAGGACTTGATCCTAGGTCTCCAGGATCATGACCTAAGCCAAAGGCAGTCGCTTAACCAACTGAGCCATCCAGGCACCCTATATCTTGGCTACTTTAAATGATGCATCCACTAGGGAAAACATTACAGAGGTTTCTTCAAAATATTAAAAATAGAAATACCATACCACCCAGTGATTTCACTTTTGGGTATTTACTTGAGGAAACAAAAATACAAATTCAAAAAAATCACCCCCGTTTATTGCAACATTATACTGGACATTTAAAATCAACTCTTTAGGGGTGCCTGGGTGGCTCAGTGGGTTAAAGCCTCTGTCTTCAGCTCAGGTCATGATTCCAGGGTCCTGGGATCGAATCCTGCATTGAGCTGTCTGCTCAGCAGGGAGCCTGCTTCCTGCTCTCTCTCTCTGCCTGCCTCTCTGCCTACTGGTGATGTCTCTCTTTCTGTTAAATAAATAAATAAAATCTTTAAAAAATAAATTAAAAAAATCAACTTTTTATAATGGTTTATCATTGACTAGAGGTAAATCACACAAAAGTTCATACAGTCAGAATCACTAACTTAAACCAAATCAGAAAGTTCACATAGGCATCTCTTCCTCGTGTTCTTTAAGTTTCTTCTGTGTAGAACTACTAAATCACCTATCACATAGTATAAGCATTTTTGTTCATATGTATATTTTCTTTATCTCAGAATAGGGGCTAGTTATACCCAACTCTAAATGTATATGAGCTATATATATATGTACATGCATTGCTGTGATTGTTGTTGACTGAATTAATTACCTACTTGACTCATATATGGCATAGCTGCTGGGATACTGAGAGAAAAGGATAAAAAGAGAAACCAGGCAACTTTTAATATTTTACTTCCATGCAAAGTCACCACTGACCCTAAATTCTATGTTACAGTTTACTGATGTAGAAAATTGCTTCAGTAACATTGCTTATCTATAAACCAGCTTTGATTGGCTTACTCATGTTGATAAAATTCACAAAAGTCTGTATATGTTAGTTTAAGATGTAAATTTATTAATTTTGTATTGCCTCTATGATGACATCTTTCTGTCCATCCAAGAACCTTCTTTTAGATGGTGTTCTTTTGGATACATGCCCCTCATCTGTGAAGCCTCCCTGCCCTCCTCATGTAGAGCTAACTATCACAGCAGGTGTTTGCACGTGACATCTAAAAGAGAACCAATCATACTAATTGGTATCTATCTCCTTATTTGCTCTTTCTTTCTCCTTTTCTTGAGGACTTTGAGACAGGTCCTTGACTCAACCTCTGCTGTATAAAATCATGTACAATGGAGTGGCTGACCTATTATAGACACTCCATAGGTGACATCAGTATTAAAATCTGTGTATTTTATTGTACATAAGCAAATGAACAACCTTTTTCTATGTGTCTTCTCCAGAGGTTATTGTTGATGTATCTAAGACTCCAACAGTATTCCTGAGATAATGAGCTTTATCTTTACCTGAGGTTATCTCTGACAATAGGCAATTCGTGCATTAGAAAGCACAAGCCCTTCCAATTAAGATTTGGTATATCTCTGTTGGTTGATAAAGCAACTATTAGTACAACTTTCTTAATTATAATTGGGTTCTGTAATATCTATTGTAGTTGTGATTATGAATATCAGGCTTTACAAAGGAACTCTTTAATTATAATGAATTAAAGCATAAAGCAGAAAAAACAAGATAGAAAAAATTAGATCTGAATATACATAGTGATTGCATATCTACCTGTCTCAGGTGATTGCATATATAAATATGCCACTTGCAGTATTTTGTCCCTTCAAAGTTATGTCACATGGTTCATTGGTATATTTTTGTCTAAATATATTTTGTAGTTAAGGCAGAAATTTGCTATTGCTTGGATACAGATCTAATAAACCAAAGTCATCCTATCATCCACTGGTATTTTTTTTTAATTTTTTTTAATTTAATTTACTTATTAGAGAGAGAGAGAGTGAGCGCACAAGCAGGCAGAGTGGCAGGCAGAGGCAGAAGCAGAGGGAGAAGCAGGCTCCCCACTGAGCAAGGAGCCCGATGCGGGACTCGATCCCAGGATTGGGATCATGACCCAAGCCGAAGGCAGCTGCTTAACCAACTGAGGTTAAGGATCATGACCCAAGCCGAAGGCAGCTGCTTAACCAACTGAGCCACCCAGGCGTCCCCATCCACTGGTATTTTAATTGGTGAATGAATGATTCACCATAGATGCTGGCGAAATATTATTGATCTGAAAATTAATCATAAATGAAATTTGGACATCAAAACAGAAATGAAAACATTGCTAAATAGTTAGAAGTCAAAAAAATTATTAAATGGTGTCTCCAACTGGTAGAATTTAAAGAGCCCCATGATTGACAAATGTTATATTTGTCATATATTTGATATATTGGTCAGCATATCATGCTCACAGAATCCACATTTGCCAAATAAAATGAAAGAAATAGAAAACGTTGTGTGCAGGAACTTTTTATTAATGCATTAAATATTAATTTGAAGACATAGTACAAAGAGGTTTTTTTTTTTTTCTGCAAACAGAAACACTTTTTTATTTATCTAATAACCTTGCGTGCAAGTGCTCCCAGGAAGGATGGTTAGCATTTCTGAGAGAGTATTCAATCCACCTGGCTACCCAAGCAGTAGCAAATTGAGGGTACAGATCATAGAATCTTAGTCCTGGATGGGAGCTCAGAAATAATTTAGTCTGCATAGATGAAGGCCCTTAGGTCCAGAGCTATTGAATGATTCACATAAATTCACATAATTGCCTAGTGACAGAGCTGGGATTAGAACCCTCATCAGCTGACACAGAATGCCGGACTTTTCTCTGCTACCCTTCCCTATGGCAGCTAGAAAATGACTAGTAACACATCAACATGACCTTGGTGGCTTAAAAATTCACTTCTCAAAATACAACATAATTATTGAAATAGTATTCCAGAAGCTGCTTTAAAGTTTATTTTTGCACTGCTAGCCTTAAGGAATTGGGAAATATCCGGGGTTGCTCTTATGAACCGGAAATGCAAAGAGGCATTTGTGACTTTTGCCAAAGCCCATAGGTGTTTGGGAAAGGAATTCTTGGGAGAGACAGATGGCTTTTTGTGCTATAATATCCTGTCCTATCATCAGTCGGAAGTCTGAGAGCCACGGTGAGCACAGAGCTCAGCTGGGGGGTATCTGCTTCACAAAACCAGGTAAGATATTGAGGGAACCACTGATGTATGATGCTTCTTGGTCTCCGGACCTGCTTTCATGAGGTAACCCCAGAGAGTTTGAACCTTTAAAAGATCAGTTCCTTTAAATGGTTTATAACGCCAACGTTCCCCCGGAAAACTCAGTGGGGCTACCTCATCAAGCTGTCTTCTCCAGATGTTGCTAAGAGAAGATGAACTGAGTCACTGAAGGACTCAAGAGATTTATAGACCATTCAAGAGGTACGCTCAGTTGCTAAGGAGAGCAATGTCTGGGTTTGCCACACGGGAATCAATGCCAGCAACCAAGAGAAATTTCAGATTTATCTGAGATTTTTTTGCTGAAGTTTTACTTTTTATTTGCCTGGTACTCCACACTGCATTGCAGCTCTCATTGTCTACTCTGTCTGTTTAACTACTGAAAGGGAGGGGAGACTGTGATTCAGTCCATTTGCTGCATTTTTTGTAGTTCAGCTCACTTTGTGCTCGGGGACTTATCTATGCGATCTCATTAAATCATGTCAATGATCTTAAGAAGTGTCTATCAATCTCTCTGTTTTGAAAATGGGGAAACAGATACTCAGACACAGAAGTGACTAGCCTGAATTCTTTCTGGTAGGATATGCAGGACTGAGATTCAAAACAGACCAGTCTCACTTTAAAGTTCAAGCTCTTTCTACTGTACTGTGTGTTTTCTCTTACTCTTGTCCTTTTACTCTAGGTCTAAGAAGATAGAATTGCAATTTCACAAAATCTGTGGAGACACCAGCTTCAGTCTCTCAGACAGTATTCTCAGTTATAGGAACACAGACACAATATTCAAGATGGGGAAATTTAAACCAAAGTACAGCTGATAATCTCCAATGCTCTCATTATTGTTTCAAAAGCAGGAAGAATAATTACAGACTCTGTACAGACTCGTGTAAGAACATGACATGTTTTATTTGTTGCTGGAGCTATAAATCATGGAATATCAAATATTAGACAGGACACTGGGACAAGCCAGAATCAGGGGCATCGTGTCCTGCTCCTTTATAACATGTGAGTTGCTATGGTTACAAGAGGTGCTGAGTTGATAGGGGAATGAAGAAGCTACTCTAGTATTTTAGTTTGTGAGATGTTAGTGAATGTTTCTCTGACAGCAGGCACAAAAGCAAAACTTGCCTATGGCCTGGTAAACCCAATTTGACTTATGAAATGCCTCAAGATCTCAAGATTAGCTTTTTGGTGAAAAGTTTTATTTTTGTTTTTGTTTTCTTTCCTTTACGTTTTCCTTGATGTTATCCCATAATATGAGATAACAGCTGTGAATGAGGGGGAAGAGTCCTGGCATATGTAACAGTGCTACTCTCAAGATCACAGAGGGTAGAGTAGAGGTCAGTGCCCTGATTACATCCATAAAGCACTTTCTCTACAATTTGCTGCCTCTTCTTTCCCTAAATAGAACCCATAATTAACACTATATTAGGTTCACTGAGGCTCACTAATTAGGTCTGAAGCTGGACTCTAGAAGTAAGCTTTTATTGTTAATATGTGTGTGTGTGTGTGTGTGTGTGTGTGTGTGTGTGTATCAATGTGTGTATAAATATATATATCTACACATATTTTTGCTGTTACATTTCTATATCCAATTTGTGGATAGACATCAGAGAGTTTTCTTTTTTATTATTCCTTATTGAAAATCCAATTTCAAGGTTTTAAATATAGGCAGGAAATAACAGCTATATCAGAATAATTTTTTTTCCTTTAAAAATAAAAAAATAATCACTGGCATGCTGATTATGGTAGTTGGAAACACAGTAACATTTGATTTATGCTTATTAATATCCTATCCAATTTAAAAGATTGATGCATTTCTTGTAGGTATTTAGGCACATGCCTTTAGAAAGCAACATATTTATTGTTTTGAAAATGAAAGAGCTGTAAACAGACACTCTTTCACAAGATAAAGACTGTGTACGAACAGTAAAGGTAGGTTCATTTCACTTAAACATTACCCAAATTTGTATTTCAAAGTAGACAAGAAGATCTTTTTGAAGAAAACCTCAAACATGGTTGTAGGGGGAAAAAAACTGGGGGGAGAAATCTAAATTAGGCTACTTCTGAAAAGTAAATGGGTAATTTAATGCAATATGAAATTACCATTTTACTTATCTGTGTACATTGTTTCACACAGTATATGGCTACTGGGTTTTATACAATGAATTCTCTTTAAAAGAATGATAATAGAAGGAACAGTTGATCCTCCTAACCCCTAAGAACCCTAATAACGCCTCCTAACTCCCTTTTAACGAAGCTAATTTGTTAGCCCTATTAAAACTGATTTCTATAATGCATAATCTGGGTGGACAAAATTGGAGCATGTCGGGTGTGAAACACTCCTGAACATGCACTTCAGAAACCCAGTGTGTCCCTCCCACTGGCATCCCAGGACCCAGGTCAGGAACTTTTGTTTTATCTGCTCAACACCCTGTCATCTTCATTTTCCTTTAAAAGCTATTTCTTGGTTTTGCAGAATGAGAAAATCAATGTAACTCATATCTCCTTGGTCCAACGGATGGTCATATGACTTAAGCAAGACCAGCTTGGCTTCTTCCTTCTGGATTTAAATTCTGGAATAGGAAGAATAAGAGGTGATCCTTGTAGGTAAGAAGCTATTTAAATAAAAGAATGAGACACCTACTGCTCTGTTTTTGATGTTCAGGAAAAGTTCACATACATAAAGAGAACATGAAGGTGATACATGAAGCAGAGAGAAGAGCTAAGGTCAAGCCCTTATTCCCAGTCAACCCCTCAGTACAAGTCACCTTCCTTTCATTTCATGATTTGCTTATTTGGCTTAATAAATTTCCTTTTTCCCTTAAGCCAACTCTCTCTGGGGGCTCTCAATTATAATAGAAAGATTTCTTAACTAACTCCATTAGTAAGGTGTTTGCTTCTTCTTCCATTGGGCAGAGAGGAGATCCAAGAGAAATCTTACCTTCCCCACGCCTCATTTTCATCATCTGTAAAATGTGGTCATGGATCTAGATAATTTATAATATTCAATTCATAGTCTGATTCCCTGTGGCTGCAATCAGTGTGATTGATACCAGCTAGGATATAAGAAAATATTTCCTCTTAGCATTACCCAGTTTTTTGCAGTCAACTTTTATTCTGGTGTTTGTTTCTCAACTGTTTCTTTTATCATTAAGGAAGTCATTACTAAAAATTCACTTAAAAATAGAGTTAAAAGCTAACTTATGCTTTCTCCATTCCAGGACTAAGGTTGACAGTGATACAAATGGATGATGAGAGACTCTGAAACATCATCCAACAAAATTAATTTCCAACATTTTCTAGGCAACTATTCTCAATCTCTTCTACAGAAATATCCATGGTAGCAGACGAGTTAAATGCATTTTCTGTGGGGTTCTGCAGAGAGGATTCTAGAGATAGACAAATCTGAAATAGCCTATCACAAAGACAAGATTTATTTGAAGCTGAAGACTTGGCTTTAAGACTTGTAACACAAATTGTACATTCTATTTAATAATACAGAAGCAGTGCTGTAACTTACCTTTAATCAATTAAATCTGAATGAAGTCAGATGCATGCTTCAGAAAGATGCATCATGTTCAACATTTGATATCCTGAATTTACTAGTCCACAGGTATTTGAGAAGCACAGGATTTTAGTATTGATGGCTCCTGAGTTAAAATAAAAACATGTTTTCTGAAAACGGAATCATATAACGCCAATAGTACACATTAACCTAGAGCTCAGTTAACCTCATCAGGCTTTCTTCATTCAGTTGTAAGGATGGTGGAAAACACAACACAGAAATTTGAGGAAACAGAAGAGCTCAGGAAAAGTTTAAAACATGAAGCCAATTCGAAAGGATACCTGTGTATCTAGGGAGCCACTTCAAAGCACAGAGTACCTAAGGATAAAGCAGCAGAAGTGAGGGGAAAATGTTCATGTGAGGTAGGGTTGAAGTTGCACCCAAGTCACATCTGCTCCATCCCAAGAGAAGAGCAGACAGTAGCTATGGTAAAAATGTGTGGTAGCACCAGGTAAGATAGAAACTTAGAGAAATAGATAGCAGGAAACTGAAGTAAGATGGAGGTTCCTAGGGCTCTTTCAGAAAAACTTGACTGTAGAGAAGGAGAGCCATTGCTTCCTTTCAGTGACTTGCTCATTTTCATTTTGTGCATGGAATTAGCAGACTGTTGCCTAACTCTGGGCATTTTTAACAGGAGAGGAACTTTTCTGTCAGCTCTGATATGATAATTATAAAAAATACCCACATATCTTTTAATTGAACATTCATTAAATCACTTGGCCAGAAATCCAAACAACAAAATGTCTATTATGCTATTCTGTGTGTAATAGAAGTTATGCAACATGTTTCTTCTCAGAAGAGAGAATAAAAGTAAAACCACCCCCAGATGACCACTTTTAGCACTTTTATTTTACAGGGAGAGGTGAGGAACATGAATAAAATGCATGTTCTTGAATTTATCTCCCTTGGGTGCAGAGAGAAAAGAGCTCATTATTCTTCTAATCGGCAAAATTTGATTTTATTGACATCCTAGCAGTATGTCAATTGCTCAGTATATCTCCTTAGGCTGTAGTTTTGCAGGCTTCATTTTCTCTCTCTCTCTCTCTCTCTTTCCCTCCTTCCCTCCCTCCCTTTCTCCCTTCCTCCCTCTCTCTCTCTCTTTCTCTTTCTTTCTTTCTTTCTTTCTTTCTTTCTTTCTTTCTTTCTTTCTTTCTTTCTTTCTTTCTTTCTTTCTTTCTTTTTCTATAGCAATTCTATGATATATCCCCGTGTATGATTCTTTACACTATGTTGCAATCCACTTCTGAAAGAATAACTATAATTTCAATGAAAACAATGTATAACATGTTCTGTCTACTACATGAGTATGTCTGCTTATTTGTAAGTGGACCACATCTTGCACATATAGGTAATAAACACATGAATTCAGTTTAAGAACTATATTGAAATATAGATTTCTTTTTAATCCATTTTGTGTCTCCATAGACTAGCTTTGTGACTCACATCCAACAAATACTTGTTAAATAATGAATAAATACATAAATTAATGATTGGATGAATGACTAAATAAGTAAATAGTTATATGTACTAACAAAAATGTTGGTGAACACACAATTATAGAATTTAAATGCTTAGGGAGATCATCCATTTCTACTAAAACTTGATGTAGTAGACAGAATAATGGCCCAAATATGTTGGAAGTCTTAATCCTCCAAACCAGTGAATACGTTACCTTACATATCAAAAGGGACTGTGCAGGTGTAAGTGAAGAAATTTGAGACAAGAAGTTTATTCTAGATTATCCAGATGGGGCTAATCACAATAGCCCTTAAAAGAGGGAAACAAGAGGTCAGAATCAAAACAAACAATTTGACTGTGGAAATAGAAAGTGAGAGAGAGATTTGAAGATACTACCCTACCTATTACCTTTGAAGATGGAAGAAGGGGTTAAGATTTAAGGAATGCTGAGCCTTTAGATGCTGGAGAAGACAAGAAGATGGATTATCCTTAGAGTTTCCAGAAGGGTCCAGCCCTATTGACATCTTGATATTAGCCTGGTAAGACCTATTTTTGGAATCTGACTTCTAGAACTTTAAGAGAATAAACATATGTTGTTTTAAGCTACAAACCTTGTAGTAATTTGTGACAGTAGCAAAAGGTATTGGGTAGTTCTATCCATTCTACCCAATGGATCTGGAATAAATTCTGGAATCTGAAATTTACTAAGTACACTCAGAATGCCTGAGGCAATAATTATCTAGCAAATCCTGACATACTGCATCACATCCACTATATACTTGAAAAAAGCAGTGTTAAGATCTCAAGATTAGTATGGACTAAGTACATTTTACCATGTGAAAAAAATATTTGGAAACCAAGTCTGAAAAAAAAAAAACCACCCTGAACTATTAACACTATGTTCTGTAACTATATATTGATTTTCTCCTCTTGGCTTTTACAAAAAAGAGCAACGGCTTTCACAAAGATTTGGATAATACCTTGCACACGTTGTTTCAAGCAGAAATTCTCCATCCATCATTTCTGCTTGTATTATTTCACACCTCTCAAAGACGTTCACATTTCTTTTTTTTTTTTTTTTTAAAGATTTTATTTATTTGACAGAGAGAAACACAGCGAGAGAGGGAACACAAGCAGAGGGGACGGTAGCAGGAGAAGCAGGCTTCCCGCGGAGCAGGGAGCCCAATGCGGGGCTCGATCCCAGACCCCTGGGATCTGACCTGGGCCGAAGGCAGACGCCTAACGACTGAGCCACCCAGGCGCCCCAACGTTCACATTTCTTTACAGGCAGCAAAGTCACCTGCCTGTGGTACATCTCTGGCTGGGTACCACAGAGCTTACTTTCCTTTCTCCTGCAGAGATTGTTGGTGGTTTTCTTTATCTTCTTCTGTGAAGAGTATGATAAATATGTAGTATCAGCTCTGTTTTTCAGTTTTAGTCTATTAAATTATACTAACTGTGGCTTTATTATATACATATAACGCATTCAGAATTTCTAACAATGTTAGAGATATGGAATAGGTACAGTACACTCATACTGCTTATTTTCTTAAGATATCAAAATTAAGGATAACATCCTAATAATATATTAGTAACTTAGTTCAATTTTAGGTCACTAATAGGAAAGAGAAAAATCATAAGCACAGTGAAATCCTTAGAAACGAGTTCTTCCAAAACAGTAGCATCTTAAAGCAGGTATTGGATAGCCACACTCTATTCCAGATCAGCAATTGGAATTTACATCCTATGTCCCCATTTCCACTTCTTTAGTACCGTCAGCAATCATTGTAATTATTACTAGACAAACATTTTAAATTTAAGATGATTCTTATAGGTGTTCTGATATGAACTTTTTCCCCAGTGTATCAGCTCACGCTATGTATCTCTCTTTCTTTAAAAATAAATTGTCTTTATAGGCACAAATTTCAGCATGGATGCCTGATTTCCTCCTTTCAAAGTGAGTATTTAGAAAGGTAAGATCTAAGATTTGTATTTACTATTTTCTTCTTGTATACAGGAAAATAAAGGACACGGAGACTCACACTATTGTAAGGGACCATGACTGTCATCTATGATGCTTCCCATTGAGAGCGTGAAGCTTTTATTTTACTAAATATATGTTGAATATGTTCATTTCAACAATTTTCAATATGTTGAAAATTGGAATGCCATTAATGGGACTCCAAGGACTCTTCCTACTAGATCTGGATCCAGAGTCTTATTGCTGGCATGATGTGTCCTTGCCTGAGACATTAAGTCACTAGCCCTCTGTTGGGGACCAACTATACCTGCTTTACAACCTGATATAATGGCTTAATAATGAGGAGAGGAAAGTTGCCTTGTTTGTGCCAGTGAGGCTCTTGAGAACTCTCTGTCTTCTCCTTATGCCTGCTTTAGTGCAAGCATGCAGAGGAGATTTTTATTGCCAGATGTACATGCAGTGGCAAAGAACTGAAGCATCTCTCTCAGCTAACGAGCTGCAAAATATAAAAGTTTGGGGCAGTCTCTAAGGAAACTTTTGAATATGGTGACCTATCAGTGCTGAATGTGTATGAGGTGACAGTTCCTCCCAGGAGGCAGATTGTCACAAATGGGAAAGGGTTGGACTTTATAAGAGTCACTAAAATTATCTCTGCCTCAGTTTCCATCACTGTAAAAGCATAATCATCTATTTCCAGTTACATTATCAGGATAAATGAGTAACCTAAATTACATTCAATTCTTCAGAAATAGGCATTATATAAATAGGAAGTGATCTATTAACTGGGTAAAAATTCAAGAAAGAGAGGCTAAACTTGATATATAAATGTGGTCTGAAATGTAAGTAATTGACCAAAAATCAGGACTTTGGACCAATTACTGAACATCCAATCTTTGTCATTTGAGAAAAATTGTACAGAATATCTTTTCTTCATTTCTAACATTTGCTTATTACATAAAGTAGATAATTTAGCACTAAATAAAGAAGTAGTTACATTGTCTCCATGTATCATTGCAGACTGCTAAAAAAAGAATAATTTTAAATTGGTAGTCAGAATTTCTCCCTAAATGATGATAATTGGATCTCAGATTCAAAGGACACCATTCAATTGGAAAAAAAAAAAAAAAAAAAAAGCCCAGAGGAAATATAAAGGCTCTGTTCTCAATATACAGTATTTTATATATTTTTAAGTATTACATCAAGTTCACTCCACAAAGAAAGTAACCATTGACCCAAATTATATATCTGACATTCATCTTAAAAAGTCTGTTAATTGTTTATATTTCTGTTACTTATGCTGTAATGTCTCCTTGTAAGGGATAAGAATCCTCATTAAATTTTATTGACTGCCCGCTGAGTATTCAGTGCTCTGTGAGACATTTTGAGGCACTTGGGGTAGAGAAATACAGACAAAAGCTATCTGGCCCTCCAGCATAATCAGTGTGCATATTGTTAGCCTTATTTAAACAATGTTTCTGTGGTTAACCACTTGTGTTTTTAACAAGTAACATTGAGGGGGGTGCCTGGGTGGCTCAGTCGTTAAGCGTCTGCCTTCGGCTCAGGTCATAATCCCAGGGTCCTGGGATCAAGCCCCGCATCGGGCTCCCTGCTCGGCGGGAAGCCTGCTTCTCGGCTACCATTCCCTCTGCTTGTGTTCCCTCTCTCGCTGTGTTTCTCTCTGTCAAATAAATAAAATCTTAAAAAAAAAACAAAAACAACAAAAAACAAGTAACATCGGGACTTTTAGAAGATGCCCACATACAATGATCCACACAGACCTAGTATTTAAGTAGGAAAAGAAGTGAACTTACACAGAATGTCCTGAAAGTTTGTCACTGGTGATTTTGGTAGCAAAGTTAATGTGGATATTTGTTTTTAATATGGCAAGTTGCTTAATCAGGGCATTCTTCAATGAGCTGAAAGATATAACTAGTGGAGAATGTTTTGCTAGACAAATATCAACAGGAAGCTATATGCGTTTTACAAACAGAAAGAAAGTAAACATCACTTTTCTGGAGGATTGGTTGAAGATGAGTTGTAGCATAGTAGGATATACATAAGGTGTTAAAAACAAATCAGGATGACACATGATCTCCAAATAGAGTTGAATACTCTTTGGATAGATATGATTCCGAAAAATCTTTGTCTAAATGATTCGTACTGGATTTGTATGATTTCCCCAGTGTCCCTCTCATGACTACTGAGAAATCTTGGAGATCACAAGAGAATAATATAAGTAGAGTTAAGAGGGTTCACAAATTCGATAAAGACCTACATGTTGCCCAGGACGGTTGATATTTCAACCCAGAGCAGTACTTGGTACAGATTATTAAAGGTGACAGAAGGAATGAAGTTACATATTACTCAGTAAACTCCCTCATGTCTCATTGCATAAATAAAATCCTAGGGAATATATTTATAACTAAGTATTTTATAAATTCTTTTATTCAGAAATAATGTCTCTATATTAACTCTGTATATGTCCCTACACATGTGCGTGAGCGCACACACATACACACATCCTGAATATTTTATGTTATTTTAATATATGCCAGGGATTGTGCTAGCTATTTTACAAATATATATTCATTTCAATTTTATACCTAGAAAAGTGTCTTAGTCTGTTCAAGCTGCCATAACAAAATACCACACACTGGGTAGCTTATAAACAAGTTTTTCTTATCATTCTAGAGGTTAGGAAGTCCAAGATGATGGTGCCAGCCTCGTCACGTCCTGATAAGGGGCCTCTCCCTAGCTGTAGACTAATTATTTCTCACTGGTTTCTCACATGGAGAATGGACAGGGAAGCTCTGTTGGGGTCTCTTTGAGAAGATCATTAATTCCATTCATGAGGGCTGCACACTCTAATCACCTCCCAAAGGTCCCACCTCCTACTATCATCACCTTTTGGTGCTTAGGATTTACCATATGAATTTGAGAAGGTGGGGGGACATATTTAGATAATACCAAAAGGTAAGGTATTGATACTCAATTTTCAAATACCATTGAAGAAATGTCTCTTCTTAAGTTCAGTGACTAAATAATTAAGAGTCCAAGGTGAAAAAAACTAAGATAAAGAGTGTTGAGCAAAATGTTTACTTATAAAATGGTTTGAAACCCATTAGCAATAAAGCAAATATCATAACTAGAAGATCTTTAAGGAACTGCACCCCATAATGGAAGGTACTAAATGATGTACATATCAAACTGCTCATACTATTAAATATCAAAACTGCATTTGAACCTAGGAAGTATAACTCTTCCCCTTAAATGAAAACATACTATTGATTTTATTATTGCCTATTGAGTAAAAAGATGGTCAATTCATCAGTGAACCATGAATTTCTAAATTCATTCTTCCATCAGCCATTTTCAGGATGCCCCTGTATTCCACCTCATTATAGAGAAACATTTTGCTTCCTTCAGCAATGCAACGTCTTGATACAGAAAGGGTCATATGTCATTCAGGTGACCTAATGGCCATGATATTTTGAAAGCTATAGTTTTCTGACCTATGACTATATTATAACTTTCAGAAATAATGAGTTAACATCTTGTATTGTGGAAATTTTATAGATTATGTGGTAACCAAAGCCAAAAGGTGAAAGGTTTTTTATTTTTTTAAGGTGAAAGGTTTATAAAAAATTATGTATATCTAAATTTGTATACCAGCATTTCAAAATCTTATGTCCAAAATTATTAATCTTCACATTCATTTTGGCTATATATGCATACATCTAAATAAACTAAGTTTTGGTGAAAAGTCCTCTTTTGTTTACTACAGGAGCCTTATTCTTTTCTCTGGGAACTGCTGTTTTAAGAAGAGTAAAAATTGTTGATTAATATCCATTTCTATTTGAAAAATTATTTAAGTATACAAGATATATGTTATATTAAGTATACAGATATATATCAAATATATAGAGGGAAATATATATCAAATATCTATGTATTTGTATATGGATTATATTTATTTCCAAATATATTTCTAAAAACCACAAAAATGTGAAACATAACATTCCAGATGATATAATAGCTCAAAAGTAATTATTTCTCACCCCAATGCCTGTCTCTTTACTTCTGATATGAAGATTCTTTTATTTTTTATTTATTTGACAAAGAGAGAGAGATCACAGTAGGCAGAGAGGCAGGCAGAGAGAGAGGGGGAAGCAGGCTCCCTGCTGAGCAGAGAGCCCAATGCAGGGCTCAATCCCAGGACCCTGAGATCATGACCTGAGCCAAAGGCAGAGGCTTTAACCCACTGAGCCACCCAGATGCCCCTCTTTACTTCTGATATCAAGAGAGCATAGAGTAGGCAGCTTTCTTAAACATAATCCTCTTTGACTCACAGTTAATTGGTTATCAGCTATTTGTAGTGAAGTGTAGATTTTTTTATTTAGAATACTGACCCTTGGGGGAGGTATATTTCAGGGCAAACATTTTACAGTCTTGGGTGGTTCAACTTTTAAATATATAATTTCAGAGATCATTTCTTCCTAATTTTTTTTTCAGTTAGTGAGAATTACAGTGCAATTTCAAATTCAATTCAAGTCTTTGACCCTGATCTGTTAGAACATAAATATACCCAATCCAATTACATCGGTGACCAAAGAACACTTTCTACTTCCTTGCAGATGCTTCTTTTCATTGTTCCCTGAGGATAAGACAGACTCAGTAAGTGGGAGACCAGTTACATGGAAAAGTAATAGCTTACAGGACAGGTTTTCACCCAATTTCCATAGGAAGCCACCACACTTTGATGATAATGTGAAATATGCATTTCAGTCCTGCTGTTTAATTCACTGCTCTTTTTAAATAAATTAACCTTTTAATGTAATGGGAAAGCTGAGAAGTTAACAATATTTCATTATTTCTCAAGTAAATCTGTTCCAAAGTAAAACAACTACCAGGACAGTAGTATTCCACATATTTTAATTATCTGCCAAGTGCTGAAACCCAGAAAGTTATCTTGTCACAGCAAATAAAAACATATTGAAGTTATTTCTAAAGCCTTCAGTGTCCAAACTGTGGAACAGATCAGTTAAGAAAAATGGATCAGGAGGGAGATTGATAGGATTCATGGGTTTTTATTTTGT
Organism: Procyon lotor; assembly: GCA_028646535.1. Lineage (NCBI taxonomy): Eukaryota > Metazoa > Chordata > Mammalia > Carnivora > Procyonidae > Procyon > Procyon lotor. The sequence continues at coordinate 17,888,048 of CM053604.1, forward strand.
TTTGTTTTTGCATTTTCAAAATATTGACAAGTGGAGATTGCTTTGGTGCATTCTAGCTTACATTTTAGAGTACAATTCCTGCAAATGGTATTGCACAATGGTAAGTGAAGTTACTAATGCAAAATGGCCATTGAATTCCAAATGAGGATTCCAGTGGAGCAAGCCTTTTGAAGAGTGTCTCCTTACGACTGAATCAAGATAATCACAAGCATGGCAAGTTATATGTTCTGAGAAAAGTTGCTCCATGCATCCAAATGTTTTGACACACAAGGCGATCTCTTTTCCAGAAATAACAAGAGCAGCACATTCTTCTGTCATTTACTAACGATTTGACCTTGATCCAATCACCAAGGCTTATGGTGCTATAATTCTTGCCTCCAAAAAATAAAACACTAGCCTATTAATAAGAGACCAGAGAGAAGAAAAATAAATATTAGCAAATTAAAGTGTGTCTCATATGCATAGCTAAATTATGTATTATCAATTTACACATGAGTATTAGGACCCTTGAACACCCTTTCTAAACATACCTACAATTTCTTTTATAAGGCATAGATTTTTTTTTTAAAGTTTTATTTATTTATTTGACAGAGAGAGAGATCACAAGTAGGCAGAGAGGCAGGCAGAGAGAGAGGGGGAAGCAGGGTCCCTGCTGAGCAGAGAGCCCGATGCAGGGCTCGACTCCAGGACCCCGAGATCATGACCTGAGCCAAAGGCAGAGGCTTTAACCCACTGAGCCACCCAGGCATCCCTATAAGGCATAGATTAGTGTTTTTCTCCTTGACATTGCAATTAAATTACACACAAATCATATGAGAAAAGTAAATTTTCTCTGAGAATGTATATATTTTTCTCTTTATAGAGTTCTGGACTAGGTAGAAATTCCAGCTATAATTGAGAAGATTACTTCTCTGTGACCTACTATTATCTATTCTTTTGGAGAACAAAATCAGTAGGCTCTTGAGGTCCAACCAGATCAGTGATCGTTTGTGCATGGTTTTAGTTAATTAAGACTGTTTTCAGGACAGTAAGCCTCACACTTAGCTTTCAGTGAGATTTGACTTGTAAGAATAAATCAGTGCTTTGGAAATGTCATGTTCTCATTTTAATGAGTTTATAATTAAGCAGAACACAGGTTGTTTTCTTTACTGAATCCCACCCACAAGGATTCTATTGATTTACTGTTTCATTATATGAAATAGCATGTCAGGGTGAAGGTAGAGCAGAAAACAAATTATGATCTAATCTAAGATGTAGATCTATATTGGAGTGAGACTGCTGACCTGTGAAATACATTCAAGGAGTATTTACAAAATCGTTCCTATTGTCAAAATGATGAAAGGAGATCCTCTCTGGATGTTGCAGTGGGGACTGAGAAGTCAGGAAGTTTCTAACGGTGCTCATGAACCTAAAATGTTAAAATTCATTGTACATATTTGCATTAATAGGAGATCTTTTTAATTGCAGAGGAATAATTTAATCCCCTAAAGTGTATTTATGTATAGGGAAGATAGATTTGCATGAAGAGGAATTATCAAAATTAAATTGATGAATGCTGAAGATTATAGTGTAGCTTGCATTTAACTATGTATTTTCAAATATCATTGTCAACACCAAAATTACTTTGAGATTATTACATTGCACAGACCTTACCCATGTGAGAACTTTCCTCACACAAGAAATCTTTATCAAGTAAAATAATTTCTACATATAGAAAAGGCATTCATAATTGTAAAGAAAGAAATTTGTTATCATTATTGTTTCATTTCTTCAGTTTTATCAGAATGATTGAGTCCTACTTTATATCTGGACATGACATAATTGTTGGTAGAAGTTAAAATAAAGAAATGAACAAAACATTCCCTGTCCTATAGAAGTTAATAAAAATTAATAATTTAAATGTAACTTGGGCATCTGGGTGGTTCGGTCAGTAAAAGAGAGCACAAGCAGGGATAATGGCAGAAGGAGAGGGAGAAGTAGACTCCCCACTGAGCAGGGAGCACCATGGGGCTCAAAACCAGGACCCGGAGATCATGGCCTGAACTGAAGGCACATGCTTAACCAGCTGTGCCACCCAGGTGCCCCTTTGTGGACACCTTTTTAAGGTAGTTCTCATTTTTTGAAATAAGATCTGAGATCCATTTACAGATATATACTATTCCAAGAAGGTACCCTCTTGTCTTTAGTTATTTGCATTTGGATTGGAATTCTGACCAATGTAGAACACATTAATTAAAGATTAATAGAAAATAAGAAATTATTAGAAAATAATTAATAGAAATTAATTAATTAATTAATTAATAATTATTTTTATTATTTTAATTTTTAATTAATAATTATTTTAATTAATAATTAATTATTAATTAATAGAAAAGAAGAAAGAGAAAAGAAAAGAAGAGAGGGCTAGAGGGATGGAGAAGGGAAAGAAAAGACAGAGAGGGAGGAAGAGAGGAAGGAAGGAAGGGAGGAAGGAAGGAAGGGAGGAAGGGAGAAAGGGAGGAAGGAAGGGAGGGAGGAAGGAAGGAAGGAAGGAAGGGAGGGAGGAAGGCCATGAAGTTTGTGTGAACCTTAACACAATTTATACAACCTATAGATAGCAAAAGAGGTAAAAATGTTATTTTGTGATGTTACTGGAATTAAAGATTTGGCCCATACTCAAAAGTTTCATGATAAATCAAATAATAGTTTTTTGATATTTCTCAGTGAGTGTTTAAAAAAATAAGGGAGATATAGCATACTTAGGATTGGGGTGGTAGAGTTCCATTTGAATTTTGTGGAAAACTACCTATATCAGAATATTTTAATCTTAAATATAATTTTGAAAGATTGCCTACAGTAGATATTTCTGATAAGATATAAGAATTCCACTTAAGTTTCATATCTGATGAATACAAAGAAATGTCAAAGAGAAACAAATTATAATTGCCTCCTTGTGAAATGCTGACTATAAATTTAACCTCAGATAAAAACATATTGATGGAATATGATTAGTCTTAAGGAATCACATATTGTGGCTCATATATTCCCCACAGATAGTTATCATCTGTGAGTTAAATCAACTTCATCACAGAGAACAATAAACATGTGAATTAGTACTTACTATAAAGGATAATTATTAGTTAAAAACCTAAAATAAAACATGATATTGCTTTATACATCTTTAAAATGGAAACCTGTGATATCCTTTAGCCTGAAGGTAATTATTATGATAAAGTATGTTCGTTACTAAGAACCTTCTAAGTGCCAAAAATGATCATTCATTTATTCATTCATTCATTCAAAAAACAATTGTGTACTCACTGTGAGCCAGTCACTGTCCTAAGTAGTGAATAAAACAGTCTTTAAGTTCAAGGAGATTATATTCTACTGGGAGAAAACATATAGTAAATAAATAATCAAGGCATATTTAATAGATCAGTCCGTTATAAGTTTATGAAAGAATAAGTCAGGGACAGAGACAGATGATAGGAAGTATGTTATTTTATACAATGTAGTGGCTTAGTTGACTTGAAATGTTATAAAATTTTACCATAGACAGGTTGGCTTAAACAACAAACATTTCTAATGGTTCTGGAGTAGGAATTCAAAGATCAAAGTGCCCACAGATTTTGTTCTTACTGAGGGCTCTCTTTCTGGAATGGAGATGGATATCTACTAGTTCTGTCCCTATGTGGCAAAGAAAGAAAGTGTTAGCTTTCTTCCTCTTCTTATAAGGACGCTAATGTCATCATGGGAACTCCACTCTCATGACCTCCCAAAGGCCCTACTTCCAGATATTGTTGCATTCGGCCCTCAACATATGAGTTTGGGGACACATTCAGTCCATAGCAGGTAAAACCTCTCTCTGGCAAAGTGACACGTGTGCAGATAAGAGGAAGACAGATAGGAGGTAGTCCTATCAATATCTGGAGAAAATTGTTCTGGAAAAAGGTTCTGAAATATAAGGTGTTTAACAACGTTAAAGCTAAGCTGAGAAAGTTAATGACTGAAATGAAATGAGCAAGGAGGAGTTTGATGGAGGGTAATGTAGATAGGTAGTGAGGATGCCCAAACACCTACAATTTTACAAGCCAGGGGAAAGGGAGATTTTGACCAATAGTTGTTGAGTGCCAGATACATCTTAACCTTAGAAAAGACAATTTTAAAGGCTCCATGTAGAATGAAAGATTTGGAAAAAAAACAAAACAAAACATATTCAATGGTGTCTTCAAGGTTTTTGTGTTTAGCAAGGAGTGAAATGGAATTGCCATATACTGAGGTGGGAAAGATTATAGAGAAAAACTAAGTGAGGAAATCACTGAATTCAGCGTAGGGAATGCTGTTTTGAGAAGTCAATTTGATATCCAGGTGGAAATTTCAAGAAGGTAGTTGGACCTAAGAATCTTGAGTTTTGAGTGAGATCAGAACTAGAAAAGAATATTCATACATAAAAGTCTCATAAACATTATTAATAAAAATATTATTCTTCCCAGTATGCAGATGGAAAAAAACTGTGGTCTACATAGGTGCCTTTTTGAAGGCCAAGTAGCTTTTAAATAATTAAACTATAAGTTGATGTAGCTTTGTTTTATGGCATAGCCCATAATCTTCCTGTTAGCATGACTTAAGTTATAGAGATTATATATTCAAAATAAATCAACCTCAATACAATGTCAAAAAGAACTCGGGGCACCTGGATGACTCAGTGGGTTAAACCTCTGCCTTTGGCTCAGGTCATGATCTCAGGTCCTGGGATCGAGCCCCACATCAGGCTCTCTGGGAGCCTGCTTCCCCCTCTCTCCTTGCCTACTTGTGACCTCTTTCTCTCTGTCAAATAAATAAATAAAATCTTAAAAAAAAAGAAAAAGAACTTCTCAATTATCCATCCTCTTTTTGGGGAAAATCTGACATTTCCTTAAAGTCAAAAAACTTGAATTCATTTAGTTAGTCAATAACATTATATGTTAAACATTCTTCTAGATACTGACAGTTCAATGTTGAATAAGACATTATATCTGCCTTAATGAAGACTATATTCTGTAAATAGATAACTAATAGTGTACAATTTTAGTCTAGATTAACTGCTTTTGTAGCATTGAGAAAATGAGTGAAGATGAATGATCAGGGAAAGTGTTAAGCAGATTACCAAGTATAAAGAAGGAATCAGCCATTTCTAGGGAGAGTGGTTAGGGATGGGTATGAGGAAGACATGCAGAGGGAGGGATGGGCTAGAGCCGTGGGGTGGTGAGGAGGGGGATAGGAGGATTGATCAGGCACAAGGAAGCAAGTGAAAAATTCCTGAAATAGGAGGAAGCTTTGTCAGCTAGAATAGTCAATAGATGCAAATTCACATTTATTTACTGATAATTATTTTCAAATAATTCAGAACCATTAACATCTTTTTGCTCTATAGTTTTTTTATTGAGGCCATCTCCAATAGATTCACAAATGAATTCCCACCGTAAACCACATGTACACATCTAAGAAGGATTACCACAAATTGTGGTCTTCAAAAGCATAATGTTAACCTTTATTCCAGCAGTCTGAGATGGTTAGAAACTGAGAATTCAGGATCAGTATGTTGTAAGTCATGGAAATCATAAAACTGATAAAGCTCAGCAGAAGAGGGGGCCCAGAATCTGGGTTCTTGCTGTGTTACATTAGGAGAGAAAATGTTTCTGTGACGTATATAATCTTGGGTCAAATGCACTTCTTTGAAAAGATTGTGATTTGTCAGTAAAGTCTCTCTGCTAAATGAGGCAATGGAATTCTTCCGGTTCTCAGCAACCAGACAGAGGTTTGTCTTTTCTAGATTGCCCTAGGTGCCAAAGAATACCAGCTTGCTGGGAAAAAGGACACCATAGTAAATATGACTTCCATTAGATTTGGAGACCTATTGGTACTTTTCAACCTCTCAGGTATTTTGGATCCTGAATCTTTGCCTGTGACTACAGTGCCAATGAAAAGTAATGTCTGGAAAAAAAATATGCAATAAATTGGTGGTAAAAGATGAAAATATCAATATGCTCAAGAAGGCATCTGATCAATCCATGGAAAATATATGTATTCTGGGTCAGGAAGAAAAAAAAAATGACAAAGGAAGACATCCATTATTCCAGAGATAAGTGTAAATAAAGACACCCAACTAGAGGTTTAATTTCTCTAGCACATATGCAGTCCATACTGTCAATGATTCAAAAATAAAATATACACATTTCCCCTTAGGTCAGAATATACTTAAATGTTTCAAGTCTTACATGGAGAAGGAGTAGACGTAAACAACAAAAATGCAAATATAGTCAACATTTACGGAGAGACTTCCAGTTTACAATACATATGCTCATGTTTTCCCTCATTTAAATTTCATAACAATATTGGTAGATTTATTAGTTCCAACTTGAAAGTCAGAAGATGTAAATGAGCTTCCAGATTTCCGAATATAATAAATGATAGACCCAAGGTGCTCAACTGAGTCCTAATATAGAAGAACTTCAATTTTCAAGATTCCTCCCCAATGGGAGAACTATTCATTAATTGCCACTTAACATGCCCCTTCTCCACGCTCTCCCTTCCTTTGTGTGTTACAGTACATTGGTAAAAGGAAAAGAGACATCATAATTTTTAATTGTAGTCATCTGTTACTTCCAGAATTTTGCATGTGATTTATAGAAATTAAAATGTTATAACTTTGACAAACTTTCTCATCTATATTACACAACAACATTCAATTTCTTCAAGATTTAGGTCATATATGGATAGTTTTTTTCAATTAGATGTAAAAATAGCAACATAATTGATCGTGTTTTCCTTGAAGAATCTATTCATATATCCACATTAAGAATGCCACAGTCCTGCTCAAACATCCTGACATTTCAAAGTTAAATGAATCTTGGCACTTAAAAAAAAGAAAAGACTATTCCCTTAGAAAAATACCTGCAATTGTACCAAAAGGCCCACAAAAACTAATAAAGAAACCAATTATGTCCTAAATTTAAATTGGAATTTTTAAGCTCTTCCATGGAAAAGAAAACTTGGAAAAAAGAATAGGTCCTAGAAAAAGATTAATTTCTAATGGAAAAGAATCCTCCTCCATAAGGATTTCATTCTAGGCACATGCAGGGAGTTGCAATTATACTCTATCCTGATTTTGCCAAGAGAAAAGGAAAACAAAACAAGTCCTCCTTTGTAGAAAGAGGAAATAACAGAGGAAAGCTGATTTCACTGCCTGGAAAGGTGGTATACCAATTTTTAAATAGAACTGGCAAAAGTCAATTGCTTTTTTTAGATTAGACTAGGTGTAATAGAAATTCTTGAGGAAGGATAAAGGTTTATTAGTAATTGGGCATCTATGGGCATGATTCGTATATGAATTCATGGTATTAATTTTTTCTGTAAATTTACCGATAGTGTAATGCTAAATCTTTTGAACTTTGTTCTACTTGCAAACATATAAGCTAATTACTTCTTTTCGTATGACACCAAGATAGTTCATAACAAGTTTTACCTTTGCATTGTCTTTCTGCACTGGTTGCCAAGTATTTTCTGAACTAGTTCATCCAAACCCTTCCATTCCCACTTGTAATGTTACATTGAAATTTCTTTTCTATCAAATCACTTAAAATTCAGGAAAATAATAATGACATGGACCAGGTATCCAAGCCCCTGTCTCCCCTGGTTGCAAACAAGATATTCTTATGATCCAGACATTCTTTTTTTCAGGAGTCGTGTGAATGATTGCCTGTGAGATGTTAGTGAATTCTCCTAGGCCAAGATAAGGCACATGGATTCTAACTTTCTCATCTTGAGAAAGCTAGAAAGGAATGGCCTGGACATTACTTGAAAAAATTAAACCAAAAAATGTATCTGGAAGCTCCCGCATGCCTCCAGCCTTGAAAAGAGATCCAGCTCCTGACCTGCCCATCTCCCTGTTAAACTGTAATAAAAGAAGCAGTGGTCACTGGATAATTATTTTAAATCCTTTTAAAACTAAGCAAGATGAGCAGGTGTCAAATTATTATCTAAGCTCAATTGCTTTATTTTTCTGATTGAGACAAAAGATAGATAACACAAATAAGAAAGTTACTCAATCTGTATAAAGTCATCTTAGAATTTTTTTTCTTTTTTTTTTTTACTTTAAAATAAAATACACTCAGTAGCTGACCCCAATCATAGTATTAATTTTATTTCCTCTTGAACTAAGTGCAAGTAAATACAATAAAAGTATGTGGACAATTGTCTATAATGTTTGACTTTTTTTTTTTTTTTAACATCTTCCCTCCTTAAGATGAGGGAAACATAGAGATCATGTAGAACAGAACTTCTCAATCTACCTGTGGAAACGGATTATTTTTTGTATGTCTGTTTGCTTGTTTTAATTCCCAGTTGATCACAGACCAGACCAATATTTTTGTAAATATACACTCACAAAAAGTTTGGATTTTTGTACTTATGCCAAATCACTGTAGAAATTTCTAAATGCTCCCTCTCACATTTTGTGCTAATCACATGGTAGACCAGCAAGATTTTGCACATTGGTGTGAGATCATGCACCACACTGTGGGTTGCACTGCCAGAGAATATTTTAATGATTTGATCTTGTGCTTATTCTTCCCATAGGACAATGTACCTTGGAGCTCTTTAGGACAGACTTATGTCTTATTTGTTGCATCCATAATAATGGTACCCCCCAGGAACATAGTGGGTAACTACTAGATATTAGTACACTGAAGGTATGAGGGAAATAATCAAAATCTTTTCAAAATATACAAGAGTCCTAGACTCATCTCACTCGGGAGAGCCAGAAAAGTAGAATTAAACACCACATTATTTTAAAAACAAGAACAAAGCTCACATATCTATTCCCTTATCTCAAATTCCATATATGCCAAGAGTGCTTGGAATTAAATTAGAGTAACTTTCAGCTCTAAGAGAGCGTTTGTAAATGTAGTGGGTCAACCCAGGCTATGAAATCAGAAAAGCCTTCGATTGATCAAGCCAGGGTTGATTCCCCTAACAGGCACTCATGGGGAATGTTCCAGACTGAGCTTTGACGGGCAATTCCCTTTTCTTTCAAATAGTCACACTGATCTTTACCTTGTGTATTATTAGTATGCTAGGGCTGCCAAAATGAAATCCCATAAACATGGTAGTTTAAGTAGCAGAAATGTATTTTCTCACAGTTCTAGAGGCTACAAGTCCAAGGTCAAGGTGTTGGGGGTTTCTGCTTCTCCTGAGGCCTCTCTTCTTGATTGTAGATGGCCACCTTCTTCCTTTGTCTTCATGCTGTCTTTTTCTCTGGGTATGTGCATTCCTGGTGTCCTCTACCTCTTCTTATAAGAACAGCAGTCCTGTTGTATTAGGGTTCCATCTGTATGACTTCATTTAGTCTCAGTTGCTTCCATAAAAGCTCTATCTCCAAATACAGTCTCATTAGAGGTTACAGCTTCTACATATGAATTCAGGCGTGGGGGGGTGGCCTAAAAGTCAATCTATATAACATGTTGGCGTGTTATTGTGAAAAGTTAGAGATGATCTACAAGGAACAAGTTTGAAGGCACTCCCCTCATACTGAGCTCTTGTTAAGTCATTATTATTAACAATGAAGTTTATTGTTGCACTATGTGCTGATTGTTATCAATTGCAGTCATGTACTGTGACTTTGCAAGTGCCCTTAAAAGCAAAATCCAATTAAATGAATGCTTTAACGAGGAAGAGACAGGGTTCTCTTTGTTAAAAAGAAGAAACATCGTAGTTATTATACAGCTACATAAGAGCTATGATATGCTAGAAAGGCACATCGATAATAATAATAATATAATCATAATAAAAGCACTGGTTTAAATTAGCAGACTTTAAGGGGGGAAATGTAGACCCAGGTCATTTGATCTTGTAGTTAATGACACTGGCATCTTAACCTTGCCTTAACTTGATGCAGTAGCAGGCATTTGAACCCACCAGGGATTTCATTTTTTACCAAGTTTTTTTTTTTTTTCCCAGAAACCATGATTACTAATCAACAGTTGTATTTTAATAGGGTCTTCATAGTGGCTTTCTGATGCAGCATGAATAATTGCCTACCATCTGTATTACTCAACTTTCATAACAAACCTCAGCTACTGAATTGAAAACTAAACATGTTAATCTATTCACTGTGCTGAGCTCATGCATGAAATGCAAGAGAATGTCAGAGAAATTACCCATTTATTTACATAGCCTTTTAATTTGTTCTTCCATTTTTGTTTAAAACTTTTCAGTCTGTCATTTGCACCACCAGCTACCAATATGGTAACTGGTAGTCTGGGTTTCCACTTATAAATACTCAGTATCAATAGTTCCTGACTCATAAGCAGAAGTGAAACTCATTGGTTAGTTTCATCTGTTGCCCTGAAATAAATGTGTCTGCATTGCAGAACTTCTCACCACTTTGGACAATATTTATTTCTTCATTCAAAAGAGGACTCTTAACTGTGCAGGCCAAGAAGCTAAGGCCATGTAACCTAGCAGAATGGTGAATAAGCCCTAAAATTATTTACTAATGTATACAGTAGCTTCTATTCAGGGCTATTAATTCTTCTCTATTATGAATACTAAATTGACATAACATTTAAATGAAAGCTGTGATTTTCTAAGACATTGTTTATTTTAGGGGTGCCTGGGTAGCTCAGTGGTTTGAAGCCTGTGCCTTTGGCTCAGGTCATGATCTCAGGGTCCTGGGATTGAGCCCCGCATTGGGCTTTCCGCTCAGCGGGGAGCCTGTTTCCCTCTCTCTCCTGCCTCTCTGCCTACTTGTGATCTCTCTCCTCTGCCAAATAAATAAATAAAATCTTAAAAAAAAAATAAAGAAATTGTTCATTTTTACACTTGGAAATCATAAAAGCTCTCTCTTTTCTGAGCAAGTATATGTTTCCAGAGCATTTGTAGAGTTCTCAGAAAACAGAGATAATGTTCGAAGTGAAGATTGTTTCTGGATCTAAAAATCCCTTTGAACTATAACTTTGAACTAAAAAGTTCAAAGAATAGGTATTATGATGTAGCAACAAAAGTATCAAACGCAGGGCTTCACCAGGGGGATATTTATCAAATAGACTATCTGGTGGGGTGGGCTAATAACCCCCCTTACAGAGCTCATCTACTATTGCTGATTTCTGTTCCTTCACTTTGCGGTTATAATCCTCTCCCTACCTACTCCTTCTACTCATGTCCCCCACCACTTTCCCTATAGCGGTTTTACTCAGAGATTCTGTGTGTTTGGAGTCAATCAGGTTCAAATCCTAGCTCTATGCAGGACTACCCGTGTGACATTGGGCAAGTTTTGTTTTGTTTTGTTTTGTTTGTCTGTTTGTTTTTGTCTTTTGTCTTCTAAAGTTTTCTAACTTTTGTCAAATACTGATTATAGTAGCTCCCTTATAGGTTTAAATGTGTTACTATGCAAAGACAAAAACCAATTCTTAATCCTTTTTCCATACCATATTCCTATTATATTCCAATTTCTCAGGCAAACAAACAGCATCCACATTCAATCAAATGCCTTGGGTACTTGGGTAGTCTTTAATCCAGAACTGTGGGTAATCTTTAGTTTCTCCATTTTAAACATAATACACATTGAATCTATCAAGAAGGGCTATTACCTTCAACTGCAAGGTCTACTTGCATCTGGCTAAATCTCTCCATCTCTACTACTATTAGTCTAGCCCAAATCAACATCATCCCCTGGTCAGGTTTCCTGCCCCTATCCTTACACTTCTACAATCCAGTCTTTTATTTATTTATTTGTTTGTTTGTTTATTTATTTATTTATTAAGTGTTCCACGATTTATTGTTTATACACCACACCCAGTGCTCCATGCAATCCATTCTTTAACTACAAAATATGACATTTAAAAAAATCTTTCCCGATTAAAGCATTATAATAAATCACCTTTACAGTTAACATACAAATTCCTGTCCTTCCATTATAAAATGCCATGTGACCTGGCTTTTTTCTGCATTTCCAAATTCTTGTCTTGGTAACCTCTCCTTACTTTAATAGAGTGGGGCTGGCCTAGCTTCCTTTATCTCAATCATGTAAGCTCATCTTACTTCCATGACTTTGTACTTGCGACCATTCCCTTCATCTAGAATGCTGTAATCCCCACATGGATATGTCTGGCTCTTTGTATTCCTGCAATTGTGAGATCAGATGTTACTTTAGCAAGAGATGTTCTCCTGAGCTCACCTTCCTGTCTAAAGCCTACCTCCTCCCCACAGTATCAGCCACACATTGGTTGTCACAATGTGTCATTACTTTGTTAGGTAATGATTTTCTTTTCATTGTAGGCTTTCTCACAGATTGTAGGCTCCATACGAAGAGGGAACTTTCTTTCCTGTTAAATGCTAGATCTCCATTCCTAACACAGAAGTGTGCAGCAGGTAGAGAAGAGAAGCAGGAACCAAGTCATACTAATATCGGAGATTACTCTCTCATCCATGAACATATATTTAAGATCTATGTATTAAAATGACTTCCATATTAGACAAGAATTCTTTATATAAATATCCTAAACTATGGATGTATCTGTGGATAACAGCATATTTCATTTGGCATCAGCATTTGTTTTATATTTTATGATACATGCTCCATTTCATATTTCAATCAAGAATGCTTCAGAAGAAGTAAAACCAGTCAACAGAGGAAACACTATAACAAAAGTAGTATCTGGGCCCTAATCCCATTTTACCCTAATTTTTTAGCAATGAGAATTTATTCCAGCTGTAAAAAAAGGTATTTCACCGAAACTACTCCTTTGCAATTAGAGCATGATCATATCTGTGTTGTAAGATATTTTATTTGATCTTATTTTTATTTTCCTTGCTCCGATATATCAGATTCAAAAAACAAAAACAAAACCAAACACACAAAAAACCTCAAGGTGATTTTATCTTCCTGCTTCCTTTTCCAGGAAAAGTCATTCTTTAAAGCACTTCAAATGACTGGTTAGAAAGGTGTGGAAAGAGGACTAAAAACTTCAATGGGGGGAAACCAGAGGGGGAGATCATGAGAGACTGTGGACTATGAGCAACAAACTGAGGGTTTTGGAGGGGAGGGGGGTGGGGGTTGGGCGAGCCTGGTGGTGGGTATTGAGGAGGGCACGTATTGCATGGAGCACTGGGTGTGGTGCAAAACAATAAATCTTGTAACACCGAAAAAAATAAATAAATAAAATTAAAAAAAAAAAAAACCTTCTTTGTTCTATAGAACTCCCATAAAACAGCTCCCCAATTAGGGGTTTTAAGAAGAAGAAATTGGTCCAATACCAAAGGTAGGAGAAGAGAACTTTCTCAAGCCTTTCCAGGCTAATGTAAGCAAAAGCTTTTACAAAACAGTGATTTTGCTGATTTCTACTCATACACACAATACTCTAAGTAGGGGATGGCAGCCTTTTTACACTAAGGTTTTTGCCTTGCAGATAGAATCAATACCCCATTGTGACAGACCTACAGTCAAAGAACAGGGTTACTGCAGAGAATCACAACTGACTGCCCTGAAAAATATTGTCTAATGTTGGGTAGAGGGCCAATTCAATGGTATTTTTAAAAGGAGGTATATCAGTGATGGTTACCAACAGGAACTAGGAACCAGGCCAATTCTAATGCTCCTGAGGCACATAAAATCTCATGTCATTGAAGAAAGAGTGCAAAGGTGACTAATACCAGACTTTTTAACCAAACTGAGTGAATGAAAAGTGACCTTGATATTTTAATATAATAAAAGAACAATTGAAACAAAACAAAATAAAACTACCAAGTTTTATGATAGCTTTAAATAAAATCTTGGTTTCCTTGATTTCCAAAATAAATTTTCTCAAGTTTTTCTGTATTGGAATTCAATTATACGTAATAAATTTTGTGAGGTTTGTTTTAAGAATTAATGAATTAAAAAAAAAGAATTAATGAATTTTAAACAATAAGTAATATATTTCACTTAAAAGGTAAATACATTCCCAAACACTGCCAATTGAATGTTTGAATTAACTAAAACTCCCTGTTATTGCAAACTCTTTGGCTGTCTGCCACAATTTTTAAATTCTATACCAGTTTTCACGGCACTATATTATGAAAATCTTAAGTGTATTCAAGCAATTGTTTTACTTTTTTTATCTTGCTTTTCTGAGAACTTTTCTTACTTTGAATTCATTAAATAAATACAGAAATGTTTTAAAATATTTTGCATAAAAAGAATTTGAATCCATAACATTGAATGTGAACTTTTAATAATAGTACTGGGTAATGATAAATACAAGTAGAGTCCCTTAGTATTTTTAGGTACTATGTCTTCCTTAGAAAGGTGCTAAAAGATTTTTCTTTTACAGAAAGTCACATAAGCTCTCTCTTAGAGTATAATTATAATTTATTGGGGGGGAAATGGGCTTTGTGTATTTATTTTCACCATATAAAAGCTATTGGTATGATCAACCAGAAAACACTCTCAGCCATTGAGAACAAACTAAGGGTTTGCTGGAGGGGAGATGTGTGGGGGGATGGGCTAAATGGGTGATGGGCATTAAGGAGGGCATTTGTTGTGATGAGCACTAGATGTTGTTATGTAAATAATGAATAGTTAAATTCTAGTTTTATTTATTTATTAAATTTATTCAGAATTAAAACTAATTCTGAAACTAATATTACACTGTATGTTAACTACCTGGAATTTATTTTTTTTTTTTAAGATTTTATTTATTTATTTAACACAGAAAGAGAGATCACAAGTAGGCAGAGAGGCAGGCAGAGAGAGAGGGGGAGGCAGGATCCCTGAGGAGCAGAGCACCCTACCTGGGGCTCAATCCCAGGACCCTGAGATCATGACCTGAGCTGAAGGCAGAGGCTTTTCACCCACTGAGCCACCCAGGCACCCAACTACCTGGAATTTAAATAAAAACTTGAAAAAAAACTATAGGTAAGAAATTAATTATAGAGATTTTATATTAGATGGTTTGTAAGAAGAGTTTAAGGTTTGTGTCTGCCTTATAGTAGTTTTCAGTTTAACACATGTTCATATATATGAATATGAATATAACACATATATATGAGACAAATGAGCAAAATAAATATACCAACACATTTATATGTAAAACATTTTATTTGTTAATAGATTTTTCTATCTTTGGTCATAAAAGTAACAGTTAATATTTAACTACTATGTCCCGGGCATTGATTGTGCTAAGTGCTTTATCTCTTTTATTTACCCAGCAAATTTATGAAATTGGTGCTATTACCATTTTATTGTTTCATGCTCAGGGTAACAAAGCTAGTGGTGTTTAGATCAGGATTCAAGCCCTAGCTGTCTGACACAAGAGTTATACTCTTTATGCAAGTAGAATTCATATAGATGTAGTAAAATGTTCATACAAAAACTTTCTTAAGTATCAGACCCCTTGCAATGGATTTATACTACTACAAAGGTTAAGTTGTATTTGGCTTTAGATGATGCAGAAAAAGAAAACAAAAAGACAACAAGCAAATAACAAAGGCTTGATTTTATAATTTGTTACCACTAATAAATTGTCACTTAGGTAGGCATTTTTTTAAATTTGCGTGGTGAAAGAATGAATATATGAATATATGGTCTCAGAAAGAATGAATATATGGTCTCAATTTTTCCCTAAATTGTTCATGAAATCCAATAGATTGAATCTGCCTTATATCCAGATAAATCATCTACACACAAAATAATGCCTATTTGCTGTTACACCATTTATAAAATGATTAAATATGCCAAAAGGAGGAAAATACATAATTTTAGTTTTATTTGTAAGTGATTAAGAGGAAGGACCCATGGGTATTTCAGGACTAATTGAGAGGGATGAGACAGATGTGATTTCTTTACTGGTAAGGTTTTTTAGATGAAACAAGATTTTAGAAGCTATTAATAACATGATGGTGATGATGATTGTAAAAATAAAGTCAGAGAGACAGAATTTTACAGATGGGACAACGTTATCAAGTTTGGTGGATTTGGGTAGAGGATCACTCTGTGACGTTTTGAAATTCAGCTTATGTTTTAGTTTTGTAGAAGAAGCAACAGAAAGTCATTGTCTATTTTAATTAAAGGTGTGTCGCAAAGAAATTAACACCATGAAGGAACTTAAGGAATTTTTATGATTCCAATATTACATCAACCACAATAATTAATATGGAGAAAACTACCAAAAGAAACTGAAATATAAAAAGAAATCTTTTTTGTCTCTTTTGTTTCCATGTAATAATCTGAACAAATTCTTTTTATAATTCAACTATAAATAAAAGCTATTAAACTCTTTGAGGATGTTTTGGTGGAAGCCTTCAAAGTCCTCCAAAATCCATTCTTTATAGCCAGTTAGAGTACAAAGAATCCGTTTTCTAGTTTGAAATACCTATGGTAATACTGTGGATTATTTTTAGTCAATTCTAACTCATGTTATTTTTGAGAACATAAAGGAAGTTTATTGTGTGATAAAATTGAAAATCACAAGATGTGTATTATGTCAGAAAGTGATGGCAGATAAATGTCGGATAAGAATATCTATTATAAAACGAGATGGAACTGAAATATAATAGACAAGAGCCATTTTAGGAAAATAAATTACATCTTATTCCACATTCTCATGTTCTATCTCTTTGCCTCACATATTATATGCTCTATTTCTGTTCATAAAATGTTATTTAATGCAGTATAAAGGTTCACATTTGCCATTCTATAATTCTTTTGCATCGTAGAACAATATTAACTGAAGACTAAGTAGTGATAGGAGAGCATGTTCATTGAATTTTTCAGGCAATTTCATTTTCCTTCAGAGATGTGCAAAAATAAGACAAAGATTTAGAGGGCCTTATTTGTCATATGTTCACTGTCATCCATCGGAAGTGACACTATCTAGTAGTTACTATCTGGTACCACTATCTAGTAGTTACTGCAGATTATAGATCATGACCTACTTTGTGACTCTAACTTAACTGTTAAGGTGAACTGGTCAACTCTTACTAATTAGAATCTAAAAGTCAATTTCCAGTGAAGTTCTTAGAGGGACTTTTCAAGTCACAATTGCCGGAAATGAAAAAAGGAGGGGAGAAACTGGGTAGGATGCAAAGGAAAGGCAATGAAAATTCAAATGAATATGAAGAAGAGAATAAAAATCTACTTCTTAAAAATGTAAAGAAAAGGAGGGCACCCATTTTTGTTGGGAAATACTTGACATTGACCACTTGCATATAGGCGTTTATGAACGGTAAATGCTTGAAGAAAGAAATATGCAATGCTGGTAAATCTGCTATAATGAAGATGAAGTAGGTGATGGTTGATAGTTAACACAAAAAGATGATGATCGTGGTGGTGATCCTGATGGAAAAGAAGGAATTTGAAGAATGGTTTTGATTTTAGGGTAGTGACTTTCTCTATCTGTAAGTATTTTATGGAAGTGTCAAAGACTAATCATTTAAAAATATATTGTAGGGGCATCTAGGTGGCTCAGTGGCTTAAGTGTTCCACTCTTGGTTTTGACTCAGGCCATGATCTCAGAGTCTGATATTGAGCCCCTAGTTGGGCTTCATGCTCAGCAGGAAGTCTGTTGGAGATTCTCTCTCCCTCTCCCTTTGCCCCTTCCCCCTGCCCAACACACGTACTTTCTCTCTCCCTCCCTTTCTCACTCTCTCAAATAAATACATCTTTAAAAAATAAATCGTAAAGTTCTTTAAGTATAATAAATTAATTCACACTAAGAGATCTTGGAGAAGACTTATGTTTGTAACTCTTTAAGTACAATGATAATATTTATAGAGAAATAGACATAGAAGTTATTATCAAAACCAAAGCCTTTCTAAAATAATAAAAATAGGACAAAACATTCTCTCCAGATGTGTACACACTATTAACACACTTTCTTATGTTTTGTATCTATGTATACTCCAAACATATATCAATAATCTCTTTCCTTCTCATTTGAATAAAAGCAATAATCCTGTAGACAAGTTCTTAAGGCCACCAACTAGATATAATGAGGGAAAATGTACTGCCATCTTGTTAATGAGCATGTCAAATCACACTCCTATAAGATGTTACTGCACTGTCAAAAAAGAGCTGCAAGAAGTAGTCAACTAGTCTTCTCACTAGCCTACAGCACATAGGAGCATGTAATGACTTGGGTAATGACAATGAAAATCAAGAAATTTTAAAATGCACTAAAAGTCCCTTAAATTTGCTGTTTTTCTCTTCTTTTCTTCCTTTTTAATAACCTTTTTGTAATTTATTTCTGAAAAGAATTTGCATACTAGTATACTTTTTATATATATTTAAAACTACAAAATAAGTTTTTACTAGCTTGACCCCCACCTAACAAACACAAATTTGCCCACATCTTTCCTTATTAAGAAAATAGTTTTTATTTAACAACAGATTTTCCTCATTACTCTTTTGTTAAAATTATATCCATTTAATTAAGAGATTTATTTCTAAGAATCCATTTTGAGTTGCATCACTTGGAATAGGGGAACCTTAAAGCATAATCTTTCTAATAAAATGAAGGCTACCCAAGAACCAAGATTATCTTTGGTCTTTCTTGACTTTCAAAGCAATTCAGTTCTGCAACTCTTCTGATGTCTTGGCTGAAATTATCTTTTAATTTTTTGAAGTACATAAGAAAACACCTGAAATGACCTCAATGGGTTCTCCTCTCTAAAGAAAAATCTTTACATCATAACGATTTTTTTTCCACATCATGACAAGTTTTTCTGGTGCTAGCAAAGTCCAACAAGGCAACAAGGCAACAATATAAATAGTTTTTCTTTCTAATACATGTAAATATAAGTCCATATGAAACAGTTGTAACTTAAGAACATAGAATATGGTCATACCTACTAGGTGAGTTTTTTACTCCACCACTGCAACTGTATAATCTTAGGCAAGTTACTTAGACTTCTGCCTCATTTTTAAGAATCTACTTATTAGAATTAAGTAAATTAATTAGAATAAGCATTAGTAAGTTATTACCCATTAAATGAGTTAATATTTGGAATAGTGCCTGGTACATGATAAGTTCTCAGTAAATGTTAGCTATTATTTTAAATACAGAAATCTTTATTATACAAAAGTAGTGATAGACTGCCTTTAAAACATTTGGTGACTAAAGGAATTTAGGTGCTGAGTAACTGTTAATTCCTTCATACCCTTCCCCATTTAATAGCAAATATCATCTGACAGTCAATAGACACGAAATCTATTTTGTAATGGTTTGTCTCCTGAAACAACTATATTACAATGACCCTTCAGCAATCAATCAGACAAGCTTAGAAATCTTAACTGCTATTTCTATGCCAGATTTAAAAATATTACTATTTCAATTTATTTATGTAGATAGTTTGGGAGGATATAAAACAAATAATATGCTTCTATATTTGTATTCAACTAGCATAATATTTAATTCCAGGGAATTAAAATAAATCCAAGTTTGCATATGTAGGTGTATGTATACATAAGGCACTTTTAAGACTGTTACATGCATGACTAAGCTGTAATAAATCATCCCTAAATGCCAAATTCCTCAGAGAGGAGAATTTTTCTCAATGTAAATTACTATTTGCTTATGGCTTGGAATTCCCAAAGAAGACTATTCTAGGGTCCAGTGGGGGAAGTTCGTATCCATAAATCATGAATTTCCAATTCAAACCCCAAGGAAACAAGGTCATCTACCTAGAAAAATGCATAGCAATTAATGATTTGCAATTAATTTTTTGTTCAGCTCCTATAGCGTACAAAGCCCAAGACCAGACATGAAAAACAAACCATTTGTGGATGAAAGTAAGAGATGGATTTAAAAGGTAAGGAGTTGAAATTGGGGTGGGAGGAGGTCAAACATGACTCATGATCAGGAATTCATTAATTCAAAATCGATCAATTGCAAAAGATAATACTTCTTACCCTGACAAGTCTTATCTTTTAAATGTGACTACTTTTCTTGTTTTAGACTATATAGCTCTTACTAACGACATCATTTAGTTTATTTGCAAATAAATCTGTTCAAGTCTACTTTATTTTTATTCTTATACTCCTTTGACCCATTGGAAATATTTGCAAAGAGTATTCAGGAAAGCGGAATGGAAGTAAGCTATGGGAAAGTTGGAGTTAGGATTATTGCACTTTTGTTTTTTTTTTTTTAAAGATTTTATTTATTTGACAGAGAGAAATACAGCGAGAGAGGGAACACAAGCAGA
Organism: Procyon lotor; assembly: GCA_028646535.1. Lineage (NCBI taxonomy): Eukaryota > Metazoa > Chordata > Mammalia > Carnivora > Procyonidae > Procyon > Procyon lotor. Next base: position 17,908,244 of record CM053604.1, read on the forward strand.
GGGAGTGGTAGCGGGAAAAGCAGGCTTCCTGCCGAGCAAGGAGCCCGATGCGGGGCTTGATCTCAGGACCCTGGGATCATGACCTGAGCCGAAGGCAGACGCTTAACGACTAAGCCACCCAGGCGCCCCTATTGCACTTTTGTTTTAAAGGAAAATGTGTTTCCCCGAAATTCATATGCTGAATCTTAAACCCCAAATGTGATGGTATTAGGGTCTTTGTAAGGATCCAATTTGTAAGGGTCTTCGGCAGAGCCCTCATGAATGGTATTAGTGTCCTTAAAAAGAGGCCCCACAAAGCTCCCTAGTCCCTTCTGCAATGTGAGGACACAGAAAAAAATTGACAATCTGCAACCCAGAAGGAGACCCTCATCAGAACTTGACGATGCTGGTCCTCTTACTTTGAACTTTTAGCCTCCAGAATTGTGAGAAATAAATTTCTGTTGTTTATAAGTCACCCAGGCTGTGATATTTAACTATATTTTACTAAGGCAGCCTGGACAGATTAAGACAGCCAAATGTTATGACATATTGTCTAACCACACAAATTTGTGTTTACATATCCCATTCATTCATTTGTTCATTCATTCAGCAAATATTTCTTTTAAGTACTATGATATGCTGGAGATAAAGTAGTTGGGCAACAGATAAAATATTTGCTGTCATGGAATTCATATAACAGAAAAAAATGTTTGCAATATCTGGAAAAGCAATATGATAATGGGAAAAATGAACTACATATATAAACTTAAGTCATAATTGAATTTCGGAGCACCTGGGTGGCTCATTTGGTTAAGCATCTGCCTTTAACTCAAGTCATGATCCTTGCTGAGGTCCTGTGATGGAGCCCTGCATTGGATTCCTTGCTCAGCTGGGATCCTGCTTCTCCCTCTCTCTCTGCAGCTCCCCCTGCTTCTACTATCTCTCTCAAATAAATAAATAAACATCTAAAAAAAAAAAAAAAAAAACCGGGCGCCTGAGTGACTCAGTCAGTTAAGCGTCTGCCCTCAGCTGGGATCATGATCCCAGCATCCTGGGATGGACCACCACGTCCAGCTCTCCACTCAGCAGGGAGCCTGCTTCTCCCTCTCCCTCTGCCTGCCTCTCTGCCTACTCGTGCACTCTCTCTCCCTCTCTGTTAAATAAATAAGTAAAATCTTTAAAAAAAATTAAAAAGGCATAATCGAATTCCTTTTCTGGTACTGTAATAATAATAATAATAAAATAGTAAAATTTAAAATTTTCTTCCCATATAAGATTGTACCCCTCCTTTTTTATCTTTGATCATCTTGTACTATCCAGTCAAATTCAGGTGCTCCTTCTACCAGAGCAGGACAAAGAGGAAAGAAGAAGGTTATAGTACAAACTTGGTGTATTTGTAAGTCTACCAGAGATTAGACTGATGATATTTCACAATATTTGCATTTGAGGTGTGATTGTTTTTATTACCCTCCTGAGCCTCTGTTCCATCCAATACATTTGTACAAATTGTGTCCTTTAAAAAAAAAAAAGATTGATTTGTTTATTTTAGAGAAAACAAGAGAGTGCACAAGGGGGAGGGGCAGAGATAGAAGGAGGATCTCAAGCGGATTCCACCCTGACCGCGAAGCCCATTGCAAGCTCCACCTCATGGCCCTGAGATCCTGACCCTGAGATCACCACCTGAGCTGAAACCAAGAGTCAGACATAACTGACTGCACCACCCAGGCACCCAAAATTGTGTCCTTCTCAAGGACACCCAGTAAGTGGGTAGCAGTGGCTGCTGATACCTAGCTAGCTTCAGATGTGCTTGGCAAACTCTGAGCTCCAGCATGGGGCTGCATCAGCCTGGAAGAAGGACTTGTCCTTGCAATTGATCATCCAAGAGGGAGCACATGTTTCCTAATTGGTCTGCCTAGCGTAGATTCCTTTTAGTATAGTATCCACCTAGATAGAGCACTGTGTTCTAACACAAAGGTACTTTAAGGTCTAGTAGGAACCCTGATGAAATTGCCACTTTTTCTTCTAGAAGCTTGCCCAGTATTCTCATTATCTTTATCCCACTTTAATGTTGGGATACACCTCTGAGTTGACTTGTTCAATAATCCTCCAGAAGTCAATGAGTCAATGTTTTAATTAATCCCCATATATTTATTAATTATATAATTATATATAAAAATAACTTAATTCATTCTCACATATTTAGTATATGTACATAAAATGCAAATATATCATCTCCAAGGGTATGTCTTCTTGAAATTGTCCGTATTTACCTATTCATGTGTATGTGTTTTATGTTTTTCCCTAACAAAGCTGTGGCCTTAAAATTGGGCATAAAATAGAGAAGTTGGACTGATGAGGAAATATGGGGCCTGGAATGGGAGCTATACAGAGGTATAATTTTCTGCATTTGTATTTATACCCTCAGATCAGTATGGAAAGAAGGGAAAAGTCATAGAGCTTGTATAACAAAGTTACCATTATAAATATTATGGACTTTTTTTTTAAAGATTTTATTTATTTGACAGAGAGAAAGAGACCACAAGTAGGCAGAGAGGCAGGCAGAGGGAGAGGGGGAAGGAGGCTCCCCGCCAAGCAGAGAGCCTGATGCGGGGCTCGATCCCAGGACCCTGAGATCATGACCTGAGCCGAAGACAGAGGCTTAACCCATTGAGACACCCAGGCGCCCCATATTATGGACTTTTAATCAACTAATAAACTTATTGGCTGAATAAGCTTCATTATTTGAAATGACAGGAAAAAATAATATAATTTAACCCATAAATGTGTTGCTTTTATTAAATGAGATATTGAACATGAAATTCTTAGCAAGCTGCATGGCAGATAGAGTTCAAAACAATTGCCTACTTTAAAATCACTATATATATAGGCATTGCCATAGTGGATAGAGGACCTTACAGCTATTGTTTGGAAGGCTGAATGCTGATCAACCCCAGTCCTCAGTTTACACATCCTACAACCAAGGGATGCACTGGAGCTCTTCAGTGATCTTTCCACACTTAAAATTCTATAGTTTCATAGTAAAACTGAATGGTAAGCAGGAGGGGAAAACAAACAAACAAACAAACAAAAACAAAACAAAGTTGAGGACTGAGAGAATAAGAAAGTGACCCGGATTTTGATTTGGCTGAAAAACTGTATTCAGAGGCATTTTAAACTTAAAGGCAAAAGTAAAGCCTGCTAAAAGATAAACTGAGGCATGTTAAAAATTATGAGCTCTCCACTGACAGGAGCTACAGGAGAGACTTCTATAGAGAAAAGGTGAAAGTAAAGTGAGGAAAATATTGACTGGCTTTTGCTTAAAGCCCAGTTGGCTATTTGTAATTGGTTGTCCTTAGGTTCCCATTTGTAATCTTGAGACATTTACAGGCTTACATTTCAGTTTGTTTATGCAGGTCATCATGGTATTAGCCTCCCTCCCCCCCTTCTCAGTAGGCTCCTTATTTAATTAAATTAACAATCCTTAATTAAGGGACAGTGAGAAGTTTACTTTTATAAAATAAAGGATCACTTTAAAAGCAGGCATCTGCCCATGTCACCAAGTAAGATGCAGATTACATAGAAGTTATGATTTATTTGAATTTTAAAATATAACTCATACTGCGTATAAATTAAGCATCTTAAAATTAGAGTTAGTGCTACAAAATCTATGCTCACAGGTTTGAGAGTAAATGCTCTTGTCTTTACTTTTGGAGGAAATCCTGAAACATACTTGGGAGTCAAAGACTTGCCACCATGATACTAGGACTATTATTTCTGGTTGTCTCATCAGCAGTAAGATTGGACACATTATAATGAATGTGAGCTAGTCGAATCCCATTGAAATGAATTTGGAAAGCTATCCCTAAAGTTTGCCTGCCTGATTTTTCTCTTTCTTACTTGTTAATCCCCAGAAAGCCCTGTACATAATTATTCATGTGTAAAGGACAGAAGAGATGGGATCGTGTGAGAGAGGACGTTGGGACTGCCTCTAAATGTCTCGTTTTGCATACCTAAATCAGTTTTGCCCCGTGTCTGTCAGAGTCATCAGGAGAATAATTGAAATGTTTTGGAAACACCTACCCATTTCAAGTTGCAAAGGCTTTATTACTTTGCCAAGTGCTCCTTTGTCTACAGCAAATCTAAAATGTGAATTGGAGAAATGTGTTAGTGTTTGCAAAATCCATGCTGCTAAATTGTTTCTTTAAATAAAATCAAAGTCAGCAAAAATGTGATTCTACAGCTGCTGTTTCACAGTGAGTTCCAGGACTTATCAGATCTGAAGAATTCCTAAGCTTTTAAAGGAGAATCTACTTCTGTTTTGTTAATGATTCCTTTGTTTCATTTCACAATGAAAAGAAAACTAGTTTTTACAAATCTTTGACTTTCTTGGAAGCTGATGACACTGGGAAAAAAAAAAAAAAAGAAGAAGAGCAATGTTCCTGTCTGGGACATCTATAAAGTCAAGCCTGAATTTTTTGCATGGAATTTATGTGAATATTATATCAAGCTTTTTAAAAATGTAGTTGGCACTAAGTCTTTGGTTTATTATAAATTGGTTTCCACATGAAATGCTTTATATAGTATAATAAATTGATTGCCACTGTATATTGGTTTGTGTTTGTAATATATTGGATTGACTGAACAATAAATCTTTCTTTTCAGCAATTACTTTTATTGGTGTGAGTAAATTATATTGGTTTCACAGTGAGCCAAAATGTTTTGCATCTAAATTATACTGTCTTGGTCAGGTGATGCTGAGTTTAACATTTAATTTAAAGATCGGAGCAAAAAAATATATATGAATATTGCTTCTCTTATGATAATTACATCATTTTTATAGATAACAATAGTTCACTCCAAAGTCTCGTATTAAAGTTGAAGAGATTTAAGTTACATAAATCTTTTCATATTCTATACCAGTTCGTGTTTCAATTTTTGGTATATAAGATGTAGAATGTATTTTATTGTTAGCCAGAACTTTGATCAAGGTATGTGATATACAAGAGATTGCATTTCAGTAAGGCAGAACATTATAGGAATCACAGCTTTTCAAAAATGATAAAAATTTCTTCAAATCTTAAGATAATGAGTTTCTAATACAAAATGGTTGTGTTTAATACAACCATACAATATAGTTGGAATTCTTGCACTTGTCAAAATTTGAGTGTTGTGGCTTTTCGTGTTCCTTAAAATGGAAAGATTCTATCAGAAAACTAAGGTTTAGGGGCTCCTGGGTGGCTCAGTTATTAAGCATCTGCCTTCAGCTCAGGTCATGATCCAGGGTCCTGGGATGGAAACCCACATCAAGCTCCCTGGTCAGTGGGAAGTCGGCTTCTCCCTTTCCTACACACCCTATTTGTATTCTCTCTCTTGCCGTCTCTCTCTCTCTGTCAAATAAATTTTAATAAAATCTAAAAAAACCCCCAAATTACTACCTGTATAAAAAAGAAAAAAGAAAACTGTGGTTTATAGAATTCTAGAATTTTTTATTATCACTGCTCATTTAATTCTTGCAACTAGAAGTGATTAAGCAACTGCTTTGTGCCTTCGAGTTGCTTGCAATCTAACATAGTAACTAGAGGTATATGTGGAAACAAATGACTAAAATTATAACACAAGAAGAAGTACCTGTGATGGGGAAAGAAAAGTTGTCTGTGTGGTTCAGAACACACTGAGTTTAGGATGTGATTGGGCCTCCAAGTGGACAGGCCAGGTGGTTATACGGTCTAGAGATTAGGTAAGAATTTGGGAGTGGAGTTGAAGACTTTCAGCAAGCTGAAGATTCAATAGAGCATGAGAGTATAAAGGAAGGATATATAAAGAGGTTAGGGTTGGAGGACCAGAGATAAATGTGAACAATTAAGCCTCAGGCAGAGGAAAAGAATTATGTATGCCTTGACATCGATAATTACCCCCTTAATACCCATTCTCCTGTATTTTGGGTCAGAAATTCTTTCTTTTTTTTTAATTGTTTTATGTTAGTCACCATACAGTGCATCATTAGTTTTTGATGTAGTGGTCCATGATTCATTGTTTGCGTATAACATCCAGTGCTAATATGCAATCCATGCTCTCCTTAATACCCATCACTAGGCTCACCCCTCTCTCAACCCCCTTCCCTCTAAAACCCTCAGTTTGTTTCCTGGAGTTCATAGTCTCGTGGTTCATCTCCCACTCTGTTTTCTCCCCCTTCACTTTTCCCTTCCTTTTCCTAACGTCTTCCATGCTATTCCTTATGTTCCACAATTAAGTGAAACCATATGATAACTTTCTCTGTTTGACTTATTGTACTCAGCATAGTTTTCTCCGGTCCCATCCATGTTGATGCAAAAGTTGGGTATTCATCCTTCCTGATGGAGGCATAATATTCCATTATATATATGGACCACATCTTTTTCCATTCGTCTGTTGAAGGGTATCTTGGCTCTTTCCACAGTTTGGCTATTGTGGACATTGCTGCTATGAACATTTGGGCGCACATGGCCTTTCTTCTCACTGCATCTGTATCTTTGAAGTAAATACCCAGTGATGCAATTGCTGGATCATAGGGTAGCTCAGCCACTTCTATCAAGACACATCTCCAAAGGCAAGGGAAACAAGAGGGAAAATGAACTTTTGGGACTTCATGAAGATAAAAGGTTCCTGCACAGCAAAGGAAACAATCAACAAAGCAAAGAGACAACCCACAGAATGGGAGAAGATATTTGCAAATGACACTATAGAAAAAGGGCTGGTATTCAAGACCTATAAAGAACTTCTCAAACTCAACACCCAAAAAACAAATAATCGAGTCAAAAAAAATGGGCAGAAGACATGAGCAGACATTTCTCCAAAGAAGACATACAGATGGCTAACAGACACGTGAAAAAGTGTTCATAGTCATTAGCCATCAGGGAAATTCTAACCAAAACTACATTGAGATACCACCTTATACCACTTAGAATGGCAAAAATGAACAAGGCAAGAAACAACAAATGTTGGAGAAGTTGTGGAGAAAGGGATACCCTCTTACACTGTTGGTGGGAATGCAAATTGGTATAGCCACTTTGGAAAACAGTGTGGAGTTTCCTCAAAAAATTAAAAATAGAGAGAGAGAGGGCAAGATGGCGGAGGTGTAGGAGGCACAGAGAGCCCTGGGAATCAGAAGTCCAGCTAAAGAGGAGGAAATCACTCTAAAAGCCGGCAAACGCAACAGCAGAGAAAAGAGAATAAGAACAGCAATTCTAGGAGCAGAAAATCGACCACTTTCAGGAGGTAGGACGTCTGGAAAAGGTGAATTTAAAGCGACGGGAAGAGAGACCCCGGGGGGAGGGGCCGGCTCCCAGCAGCCGCGGAGCCGCGGAGCACAAAATCCAGAACTTCTAGTCCGCTCCGCTGAGGGACATCGCTCCGGAGACTAAC
>CM053604.1:17916123-17998077 GCA_028646535.1 Procyon lotor
AGGGTGGCTGGGTTGGGGACAATGGGGAGGGTATGTGCTATTAAGTGCTGTGAAATGTGTAAGCCTGAAGATTCACAGACATGTACCCTGGGGCAAATAATACATTATATGTTAATAAAAGTTAAAAAAAAATAAAAATAAAAAAAAAATAAAAAAAAAAAATTAAAAATAGAAATTCTTTCCATTTAGTTAGGCTTTTAGCTTCCAGGATAGAAGCACATTTCAATGTGACTAAGTGCCTGCCAGTGAGATACGAACAGAAGTGAAATATACAACTTCCAGATGCCATTTTTTTCAAAGATTTTATTTATCTAAGAGAGCATGAACACGGGAAGGGCAGAGGAAGAAGGAGAAGCAGACTCCCTGGTGAGCAGGGACTGGATCCCAGGGCCCCTAGGATAATGACCTGAGCCCCAAGACCCTTAGGATCAAACACTTAACCGACTAAGCCAGGCACCTCCCAGGTGTCATTTTTATAAGGAAGTCACTTTTGCTCCTTCTCCCTGACTGGCAACTGGCCCATACTTGATGGGGCAGAGGGAAACTCATGTTGAGGATTCCAGGGTTAACCTGATTCCTAGTACTTTCTCATGGAGCAGAGCACTATAACTACTCAGAACTACTTATCTCTAAAGTATGTGCCCTAAATTTTGTATCATCTGTAAGTTCTGTTTTGGGTGGTTCAAGTTTACCACAACTTAAGTTGTATTATAAATAATGTGAATATTAAAAAAAAAAAATGACTGAGCCATAGTAGCACCTTAAAATGCATATGGTAATGTGAAAGTATAAAAACTAATTAGGCTTGCTTTTTTAGGACCTAAAAAACTTTTATTAGTTGCTATTTTGGCATGACATGTGGCCAGGATCATTTTACATCTTTTAAAAATGTATCAGTTTCTTTGGAGCCAAGTGGAAAGGACTACCAAACTAGCTGTGCATCAAAATTACCTGGTAAACTTTCAATTGCTCAGTTTCACACATGTCCTTGAGGGAATTCTGATTAAAATCTATAAATAAAAGTTAAATATTTATAGACTATGTTGCAGAACAAACCCCACTGATAAGTAGCTTACCACAGAGGATTCTTTGGAGCAGTTTGTTATGAAAATAGACAAAGACTTCCTAGACAAATATAACCCATGATGGGTTTGCCATGGATGGCAACAACAATGTGTTATAAAATAGTATTTAGGGAAAAACCTAAATAGGAAAAAAAGCCTCACTTTATATACAAAGTTAAATTCCCATAAAACATATCTGTGAAGAAACGTTATCACTAAGAGTAGAGCATCACATATCAAATGTAGAAATTGTTTCAAATATACAGAAAAATCAAAACAACACATGTGCATGATTTTTTAAACCCATAAAAGTAATATGATTAGACATTTAATTAATAAATGTGGATCAAATGCTAAACTCTTTGAACATAGGAAAAAATCTATTTTTAGCCATTAAAGAATTAATTAAAAAGAAGTTACCAGATACCACATCATATTTTAAAAAGAGCATTCTTTGAGGTGCCTGGGTGGCTCAGTGGGTTAAAGCCTCTGCGTTCGGCTTAGGTCATGATCTCAGGGTCCTGGGATCGAGCCCCACATCGGGCTCTCTGCTCGGCAGGGAGCCTGCTTCCCCCTCTCTCTCTGCCTGCCTCTCTGCCTACTTGTGATCTTGCTCTGTCAAATAAATGAATAAAATCTTTAAAAAAAAAAGAGCATTCTTTATTTTAGCTATAGCACAACCATTGATTTTAAACTTATTGTTTTACATTTATAAGAAATTTATGAAATCATCATCACTCTTGCATGTTTTTTGTATTTAATTCTACTTTGCTAAAATTGGTTTATATTAACTGTGGTGTACTAAGCTTTACTGTACTGAAGAGATTTTTATGGCTCCTGTATCTGATGGTTAGCTATGTTTACCTGAAATTTTTTTTAATAATGATTTCTCTAATAAGCATTATCAATTTTAAAATGGTTAATTTGGAGTCCAAATTATTACATAAGATCATGAATGTAAAGTAAATTTTTGCAGTTTAAAATTTTTATTACAACACTAAAATATGATAATATATTCCAGGCTTTCACAAGATTTTTGTTATTACACTACTTTTGCAAAACAAACAAACAAAAAAACCATTTCAAATAGGGATTATGAACTTTCAATTAAATTTGTTTTAACAAATATACAAAAAAATTTGTATTATTTGTCATTGGGTTTCTTCATCTTACTAAACCTTTCCATTGAATGAAGTCATGTCAATCATAAAGTAACTTTGAACTATTTGAAGTGTTTACTCCTAAGATCAAAAGCTTGCGTCTCCATATATTTTAAAATTATTAGTGAGAAAACTGACACAGATTTAGTTATCTAAAATCATTCTTCTAAAGATGTATAACCGTGCTATCTAATAAAATACTCATTAGTCACATGTGGCTACTTAAATTTAAATGAAATGAAATGAAAAAAATCCCATCCCTCAGCTCCTGAGCTACCTTTCAGGTACTAAATAGCTACATTTGCCTAGTGACTACTGTATTGGATAACATAGATACAGAATATTTTCATTGTTGCAGAAATGTTCCTTGGACATGTTTTGTTTTTGTTTTTGTTTTTTTTCAAAAACAAGGATTTTCAGCAGTCGATTTATCCCATTGTCTTACCCTAAATTTTAAGTCTGTATAATACAAATTATTTTTCTGTGGAAAAATAGTTCCATGGCATGGTACATTAAGTGTTGGGTATTTGAATTTTGTGGTAACGGAGTAATGGACATTTTTTTTAAAAGGCAATATGCTGGGCAAAGTTAAATAGCTTCAGGTTAGTAGGACGCCATCCAGCCCTAGTAAACTTAATGTGTGTGAACATTTTGGCTCTTTGAGAGGGGTATATTATGTAATGTCTCCTAAATTTATATGACTAGGATCTCCACATTTTCCTTTTTCTTTTGAAGAGTCTCTTAGAATATCACATGTGAAATATGTTAACAATTATCAAAGAAATAGACTTTTAAACTATATTTTGGAAAACATTCACATGGACAAGGTCTATGTGCTCATTTTAGGCAATTATGATTCTATTTTATAAAATTTTTTATTGCATTACATTACTAGCATGTCTTCCTAACTACTATAGCCTTTGGTGATCTATATTAGCAGATTAAAAAATGAACTGCCTCAGATAGAAACCAATTCATCACAATACGTTACTATTCATTAAATAGACTATATTTCTAGTAGGATATAATAATGATTTATTTCAATTTACAGAATCAATAAGAAGACTACACTACTTATACATCTTCTGACCAATTCATGCTTCTCGTTTTTTCCCTTAAATTTCCTCAAAGGTTTCCTCATGAAACCTTTACCTTTTATTTTTTTCCCCAAATGAGGGCTTAACTATTCTATCACTTTCAGTAGCTAATATCTGCTAAAATCTTACCACGTCTTAGACAATATATTGGTCTTTTCATAGCACCTTTGCTTTTCCTTCTCACTGTTCCTTAGAAAACCAAATGTCCCTACCCATTTTATGGATGGTAAATCTGGTACTTGAAATGATCCGTGTGAAAAAAAAAAAAAAAAAAAAGAAATGATCCGTGTGTCCATGTACACAGCTAGCCAGTGGCAGTCAGGGGTTTATCCCTCGATCTTTCCGACTCCAAAGACCAACCATGTTCTTTCCAGTGTTTTATATTGTCCCTCGCGTCTTATATGATTATTCCCTTTTTGCTGACACATTTTTACTTGGCTGGGTGATAAATTCCTTAAATATTCCAGAGTTTATATCATGTATTTCCTAGTTTTATGTGTGTTTCATGCTTTGAGGCTCTGTGCCTCTGTTCTTGATTGTTTTTCCAAAATGAACGACCACCGTCCCCCATCTTAACCTGCTTCACATTATTCAGAGATGCGTGTAACTCTAAGGCCTGAGGACTGCACGGCGCCTGTTCCTCTTTTCTGTCTGCCAAGCCAGCCGGAGCCAGCTCGGTCCTTCACCCACTGCATTACTCCAACCTCTACTTCTGCCTCCCCTCTCCCAGTCCTGGAGAACTTTATGATTACATTAGGCCTGAGGAATACATTATGCAGATGATCCCGGATAATCTCAGCTGATTTGCAACCTTAAATTATCTGAGGTCTCCATTCACCTAACATATTGACAGGTGCCGGTGATACTGACATGGGCATCTTTATAAGGCCCTCATTCTGCCTAACACAGGGAAGGATATGTCTATGCACATTCTGTCTTTTCACTCCTGAATGAAATGTCTATAATTTGGTGTATCCATTTAGTTTTTCTCCTTTCCCATGATAGTGAACAGGTCTAGACACTCAGGAAAACCTGATAATATGCCATATGTTTCCTTTTACTAGGCATAGACTAGATTAGTGATAGAGAATGTATAATCTCTGAGCCAATTAACGTTCCACCTGACTGTAATGTGCACCTGACATGACTGTATAGGGAATACCTACTTAAAAATCACATTTTACTATTCCTTATTTAAGTCCCAATATTGATGTAAGGCAAAATACAATACCTATTTTGTCATTTGAATGTTTCTATTTGACAAATTGGTAATCTAAGTGGTAAGAGTGTCTTTCTTCAAAAGGCGAAATAAGTTAGTTTTATCTAGAAAGAAAAAAATATTTGACATATTTATTTATTAATAAGAAACTAGAATTTAGCATCTTCACTCTCATTTTGTAAGCCTTGAAATGTGCTAATCTAACGGAGGTAAACTCGTGTCTACTTTTACAAATTCCCTTCACTCTGTTCTTGGGTTAGAGCAGGCCAGAAGAACTCGTAAAAGGTTTAGAGATGGAAGCAAACGAGTGGCTTTTTGGTTTTTTGGTTTCAGGAATTTATTTCCATTGATCTTGGGAAATAGATCTGCTGCCAGGAAGTGCCCCACGGTAGCCTTTGCCGTGTTGAGAAAGTTGCACTGCGGGCACCTCATAGCCTCTTTAAGCCAAACAACCAATTGCTTGGCTACTTTAATCTGTGGATAAGGATTTTACGGATTGAAAGCTGAGCAGAAGTAGAGAAGGAAAAAGGGACCTATCAGCCCAGTTCTGCCACGGATTATTCTTTAGTAATCTCTCCGAAGGTTGTCTCACTCAGGTCCTTAGGCTGTTCTTTGTGTTCATCATTTTTTGCAACTGGAGCACTCTAAAAGTGACTCTTCTTCGACAGGATTTTCAGACTTTTGTTCTCTTGGCTGAATATGCCTGCATGCTTTGTAACTTAAAGGGTTTTTAATTTTTTTTTTAAGATTTTATTTACTTATTTGACAGAGGGGAGAGAGATCACAAGTAGGCAGAGAGGCAGGCAGAGAGAAAAGGAGAAGCAGGCTCCCTGCTGAGCAGAGAGCCCAATGTGGGGCTCGATCCCAGGACCCTGAGATCATGACCTGAGCGGAAGGCAGAGGCTTTAACCCACTGAGCCACCCAGGTGCCCCTCTTAAAGGGTTTTGAAATTTTTAGTTATCTGTTTAATTTTCCCTGAAAATACACTTTTTAAAACTACTTTTTTATTTCTAGATACTTTGTAGAGAAAAGAATTATTTTTATGTGCCCTGTCGTCTTCCTAAGTTCAGTTTTGATATGTATTGACAAAACACTCTTTCTCTTTAAAAGTAATTATGAAGTGAAGTAGCTTTAGTATATGAAGTGCCCCACAGCTTTCTGAGTCCATTTAAATAATGATCACTGGGCAACACTGTTCAATTTAGTTCTTTAAGTTGACTATATTTATCTCCAAAATACCATATACAAATCAAAGCGCTAAATGTTTTCATAAATGAGTTTGAGATTTACCTTTATTTTGAATACTTGAGATGAGCCTCTATTTATTATTCCCATCTTATTTTCATTGATTTGAAAAAATGTAAAATGAACTAAATCCTATGTGGTATATTCTGTGATTTAAACATTCACCTGAATAAACTGTACCTCAGAAGACTGAAAATTGTATTGCAATCACTATCCTTTTTGGTGATGTTACTTAATGCCAATGAAAGTTCACTTCCATTGGGATCTAGATCTAGATCTTCTTCATAGACTGATACCTTTACAACTGATTAGCTATAAATTTTTACTTAGAAATTAAATAAGATTACTATGTTCAATACCTTGCTCAACTACTGCCATTTATTGTGAATACATAATGTGTAAAGTACAATATCAGAACCATTATTAAGTGTTTTAAAGACCATAGATACCAAAACACAACTGCAGAGCCACTGAATTTAGCTATCATCATTACCATTCCCTATTCATGCAGCTATCTATTTATCTATCATCTATCTCTCTCCCTATAATCTATTTCTGATCACTTGTTATTAAAAGTAGTGAATCAGTATAGACTTTAGATGAACTGTATCAAAATATCAGCCTCCCTTCATATTTCTGGAAAAGGATGTGTGAGTGCATGTTACATTAAGACTGGAAAAAAAAGTAGTGACATTTCTCTTCCTCTCCTTTATTCCTTCCTTTCTTCCTTTTCTTCTTCCTCTTCTTTCATTTCTGCCTTTTTTGAGGAAGTACTAAAAATATTCTAGAAATTTCCCTACCGAATTCCCCCAAGTTACACTAGCCACAACTAGACCAAATACCCATCACCAGTAAATCAGATGGAACCAAGGCAATTGGCTTAAACTTCAGTTATCCATGCTTTACCTCTGAGCCAAGGAGAGGTTAGTTTTCCTAGTTAAACACTGGCAAGTTTTACAAACAAGAACTCCAGCAAAGCAGACAACTGAACAGATGTAGACAATAATCAACCATTTTAGATGAACATTTTCTTACATTTGTCTTTGTATCACTGAGGTCTATAACCATAGATAGCATAAGTGAAAACCTTATTAAGTTCATCTTGACTGTATAGTGAAAACTTAAGGGAGTGCCTGGGTGGCTCAGTCACTTAAGCGTCCAACTCTTGATGTCATTGGCTCAGGTCATGATCTCAGGGGTCCTGATCCAGACCCCTGACCCTATCAGGCTCCGTGTTCAGCAGGAAGTCTACTTGAGATTCAATCTCTTCCTCTCCCTGTGCTCATCCCCACTGCTCTCTCCCGATTCCTTCTCTAAAATAAATAAATAAATCTTAAAAAAAAAACAAACAAAAAACCTTATGTTCAAACTGCTCTGCCACCTCCTTCAAAAATAATTTAAAATTCACCATCAGTTTCTAAGCAGATACTTAGTGTTCAATAAAATACTGAAGATGAATTTAAGAAAATAAGGAAATGATTCTAATGCACTATTTGATCAATACAGAAATGCCTTCCTCAGTTCACTTCAGTTTAAGAGAAGCTTGATTTGACATAGTATGGGAAATCCAAGACAGGAAGGAAGTGAAGTTTTGACAGAGATTTAGAAAATGTGCCAGTGTGTTAAGCTCTTCCAAGAGTGTTTAAGGAAAAGTCTATTTCTTCCCCAAACGCTACCTAAGCTTGCTCATAAGTTTAGCCATAAGATACCACAGGAATTTCCAAGTCAACAGAAAGTGACCCTTTAGAATTAACAAATCTAGGGCCAAAAAGACAATTTCTTCTCTGTCTTATTGATTCCAACAATTAACAGAAAAAAAATTATTTTTCGAATTCAGGTGTTCCCCAGAAAGCCAATCATAAAATAAAATATGTTTTCAACAATGATTTCCTTCTTATGACTCCTGACTGTACTTCTCTAATCTCGTTTAACATTTTGAAAAAGTATCACTGACAAAAAACTGTGAAAAAAACTTAAAAACAGTTACATTTTGTTGATTTTACATGAATAGTAGCAGAAGCTAGAATCTTGTAGACATAAACTTTCTCTAGTGTTTACAGAGGTGTGTGCATTTTTTTTATTTATTTGTTTATTTTTGACTTTATTTTGTTTTATTCTGTTTCGTTTTGTTTTTGAGAGAGTAAGAAAGAGTTTTAAAATAATATATCTTGCAATTAGGGGCGCCTGGGTGGCTCAGTCGTTAAGCGTCTGCCTTCGGCCCAGGTCAGATCCCAGGGTCCTGGGATCGAGCCCCGCATCCGGCTCTCTGCTCTGCAGGAAGCCCGCTTCTCCCGCTACCATTCCTTCTGCTTGTGTTCCCACTCTCGCTGTGTTTCTCTCTGTCAAATAAATAAAATCTTCAAAAAAAAAAAAAAGATTCTCTTTAAAAAAAAAAAAAAATAATATATCTTGCAATTACATGCATCTGCCTTTTAATTCTACTTCTACTATCCAGAGCCATTAACTTCTTTCTTGTTAAATTTCTTCATTTCTATAATGTTTTCAATAATATCTAAATACTTTGATAAGTTACAAATAATATACATTGCCTCAGACCTAGTATATGTTCAACAAATAATGGTTACTGTGTTTTATTAATTATGGTTTTCTTGAAAGTTGAAAAAACTATTAATTCAAACTGATAGATATTATTAAGGATGTATTTTGACCCTTTCTCATTTGCAATTTTGAAGTTACTTTTTCACATTGATTTTCCAGCAGATCACCTCACAATCTCTTCCAGCTGAACTAATTTTTTATTTCAAAAATATTTTGCATGACCAAATTGTGAAACTTTTAAGTGGAATCTTTAAGCCCATCATACTTGCTTAAAAATAAGCTTTGTTTGCAAAATTCCATTAAAAGTAGAAGCAACCTGGCATCTAGACTATTTAGTACGAAAGGAAAAGAGGACAAAACAGCATGTTCATTATCAAAATGTTTTCCTCTAATCAGTTATATTTAGCGTGAATTAATAGGATTTTTCTAGCTTTCTAGTTTTTCAAGAGGAATTAATTTGAGACTGCCCACCCTACTAGCTTCTGACTTGGAGGGCTGAATTCACCAATTAAATTCACAGCAGATTAATTAGCTGGTAATTTGAGAAGTTAATCATCATTCAATAGTACTTATTAAGTGTTTTTATGCTCACGAAACTTGTGTTGGAAGATTGGTTTGGGAGGATTGAAATCTTGCTCGAAGAAATTTAAATGTGGTTTAGGAACCCCCCCAACCCCCGCTTCAATCTAAATATACCTTTGGTGCTGTTCATCCTCTTTTATCACTGTTTAAGGGCAGATATTAAATACAATACAAAAATCTGTAAGAAACATATTACAAGTATTAGAGCCTTCATGGCTTTCATTAGGGCTGATTAAATCATGTTCCATGTTAAATATCCTGAAATAATTTTCAGCATTAGGTGCACAGCCTACAATCTTTCTTCTTTTCCTACTCTCCCTGGGGAATTTTTTACGTCCTGTCTCAGTTCACAGATGAAAATCAATTCTGTGATTTCTTCCTAGAAGCTAATGGAAATTTGTTCAAATCACAAAGCCACCACACAGTATGTCCAATTCAGCAGAAATACATGTTCACTCAGTTAACAAGAAGCCCAATTTGGAACAGCAAGGGAGGAGGTCCTGGTCTGGAATGAGGTGAGTCAACAAAGTCTGTAAAATATTTACAACAATTGTGACCTGCTGAAGCCAGCTTCTTAACCCTTTACTTTTATTTATTTTTATTTTTTTTTTAACCCTTTACTTTTAGTGATGATGTTTCCTCAATGATTTTTGTAGGATTTGGTGCAAATATGAAAATAAAATGTATTTCTAATCATGTATATGTAAATATCCACGCATGCTGAAGCACCTGTGCACATATCCTTGGCTTGCCCTTTGAAAATGATTGCGTTTCCATTTTTGTGTTTGGTGAGCGGCAGGGGTGGTTGATGCTGCCGTCAAGCTGTGAGAACCCTCATGGATTTCCCTGAACTCATTTTCCTCCTTTTCTTTACTTTTCTGTATTTGTGGGAGCTGATGAAACAAGATTCACCTCGACACTTCGTTTGCCATTCTTGACCTGTTTGGAAATTAGACATATCCTTACACAGTAAGGGTGCTAACTGTAAGAATTGCTCCTCTGTGTAGAGAATTCTGTCTAAAGGTTTCCCAGAACAGCTTTCATTGGTAAAACTTTACCCACTTTCAGGAAACGCGTTCTTTTCTCCAATCTTCTTTGCACCTGGTGCAGTGTAAGCCTGTTCTTTCTTACTCTGGCCTTAGCATAACTACAGAACAGTAGGCTCAGTGGCACCTTTGACCTCCTGTACCTTCTTGTATAAAGTAAGTGATTACAATGGTATTCACTCCTTGAGGTCATTCCGTAGAAAAATCTCAGAACTGACGACTTCAGAGACATAATCTCTTAGACCAGCTTGCTGCAATGCTTTGGGCAGGATATTCTGTGAGATTTACAATTACCTCTTCCTTCCTGGGGAGTGGGGAGGCAAGAGCAGGCAAGGTGATGTGACATTTGCAACACGCTTACTGGCCAACAGAGCTAAGATTTCTGGCAATACTGATTAATGCAACTGGTCATGATATTAAATTGTTCTAAAGTTCATACAAAGACCTCTACTATGATCATTTTACATATGCTTTAATAGTTTCTTAGTACTTAATACATTCTATTTTTCTTCTTTTAAAATAGGAATAGATTAAGATATAAGGCACAGTAAATCTTCATACACATAAAAAAATCTTTGCAGAATTCTATTTTTTTTTCTTGGAAAAATTGAGTGTTCTTCTTATACATTTCATTCTGTACGGAAAAGAAATTTTGTGGTGATTTGGGTAAATATGTCTTACTTCAGATACTTGCTGGAATCTTATCAGGCCAAAATAAACACCCAACATATGGTTTACTACCATTTCAACAATGAAAGTTTATCAGTATTGTGTTTACAAGTCATCTTTCCTTTTGAAGGGTTAGAAGGAATTTTAGCAACGTGTCATTTTCATTGGTGATTTTCAAAGCTATTCTTAGTGAGTTAGAGACAATGGATAATACTCTGGGGTAAAGGGTAAGATGTCGGTAGAAAAAGGGTGCTCTGCCAAATGATGATGTTAAGAAACTCAGGGTTACGCATGTGTAAGATTGAGCAGCGACTGTTATTTACTATTATTAAATATCCATCTACCTTAGGCTGCCCTTCTGTGAAAGTCTTTTCCTTTTTGTGGTTCACCTTGATGTTCACATTAACCTGATTTTGTCAGTATATAAACATCCAGTAAGGGAAAGGTTGAATCCATGTTGTGATTTACCACTAGCCTAGACCATAGGGATGCCCTTGGGCCATGTACTCCCTGTGTCCTCACATTTGTTGGAGAATTAAAGTGGAACATAAAATCGCTTCAGTTTTATCTGCCGTGGTTCATCTCTGACCCTACTCCCCACTGAGGATCCAGACATGGAGTTTTATCACTTACACTAGTTTTGACAGCCTAAGGTAAACTGGAATTCTC
Organism: Procyon lotor; assembly: GCA_028646535.1. Lineage (NCBI taxonomy): Eukaryota > Metazoa > Chordata > Mammalia > Carnivora > Procyonidae > Procyon > Procyon lotor. The sequence goes on from CM053604.1 coordinate 17,927,435, forward strand.
TTTTGTAATTCACTTGTAAATCAACTCAGACACAGTTTGAAAAGTCTATTATTGGATATGTAAAGTAAAATAATATTTTATTCTGCAACATCTAATGTTTTATGACCTTGATTTCTGAACATTTTTGAACCCGCATCAACTTTTCTATTTTTCCCAAAGAAAGAACTGATCCATGGAGCTCCAAAATTTTACTACACGTGCAATTATATGATTACCATAAGCCTTCACACCAATTAAAATATGAGTTATTTGTGTACAATTTCTAGAGACATGTAAATGATTATCACAGTTCCATGTCATCACAACCCCACTTTGCCCAAAAGATGAGGCAGGATTTGTCATTCTTACCAAGGAGTAAAAAATATGTCCAAATTTTAAGGATTTCATAGAAGAAAAAAAATTTTTGCTCATATTTTGGAAGAGAAAACAAATTTTTGCTATAACTATTCTAAAATCATGAGAATTTTTTAGAGGTATATTACATCTGTATTATTTCCTGAAAGTAAGTGAAAATAAAATACTGGACAACCACCCCCCCCTTTTATTTTACTATCAGAGAAAAATCAGAAATTCTTTGGGTAAGGAGTGCAAATTAGTATGCAAATGAACACACACTATTTTCTTTTCTTTTTAGAGATTCATGAATTGATCGAAAACAGAAATTGAAAATGTAGGTAGCTCAGATATAATTCATATCATTTGGAACATTTTTTCTATCTTTGCAGATTCAACATATCTGAATTCTTTACAAAGTCACCTTAATTTCATTTTCTTTCTTTCTCCAGTCCTTCATCCCTCCCTTTTTCCCTCCTTCCTTCCTTCCTTTTGCTTTTTATTTCTCTTTCATTTTTTTTCTTTTTCCCAAAGAATAAATTGAACCCTTTTAATACTAGATTAAAAAGTTAATATTTCTGGTCATTAAGGACGCTTACATCCTGGGAAATATGTTGACAGGTGAGGAGAAGACCCAAGTAACAAGAATGAAACCACCTTCAAGAGCTCTGCTCTATAGTTGATGACTGCCAAGGCTATGGATTTGGAATCCAGATACAGCCTACATATCATTTTTGTCAGCATATAGAGCAGATAGAATAAATCAAAATTTATCGAGTGCTAAGACATCAACATTGTTATGAGGTTTTTTGCATATTCAGAAAGCAGATAAGGTATAAACCCTACCATTCCTAAAAGAATACAGTCTTACCGCTGTGTTTACTCTTATCCTTTGCTTTAAGACTCTGTATGCAATCCCAGTAGTAAAGAGAAAAACCTGAGTGAAAGCATGTGAAACACTCCACAGTCCCATCTAGAAATTACTCTAGATTTATTTGATGCATTTATTTTTCTTCTTATTCACTTTTTCGCATGGTTAGTTAGCTAATTCTTTATAAGGAATAGTCCTTATTCATCTAGATAATCCTATATAGTCTGGACCTATTTTCCCTAGGCTCATCCAGACTGGAATTTTCTGAAGGTGACTTGACTTGTCATGGCTTTTAGACTCATGTACCACAACTCTAACATCTTAATGAGGTATGGGGCATATTAATCCAGCCTTCCAGCCTAGCCAGAAGTTCACCAGACTTTTTTTTTTTCCTTTTCATTTTTGTTAAGGCAAGGAATTCAAAGATGAAGAGGCAAAATTTTAATGACTTCCAGGCAAGTGAAGGAACTGCTTTGAAACTCAGTTTACACATTTGATGAAGAAAGAGAATTAGATGAGGAATTAACATTTATTTATTGGCTTGCATATCACCTTTTTTGTGCTTCATAATACCCATTTGAATAGTTGTTTTATCCTCATTTCTTTGAAATGGATTAAGAGAAATATTAAATAACTGGTTCCACGTAAGGAACAATTAAATAACAAAATCAGGATTCTAATTTGAGTCCACCTTGAGTCTTTGTCACCAAAAGTTATTTTTTTTTCTCATTGTACCTCATTATACAAAATAAGATTACCTACATATAAAGTAGAAGAAATTAAAATTCCTCTTTTATGATTAAAATTAGGAGATTAAAAGCCCATGCTTAAGAATTTAATTACATGGGGCTTTATAAACATGAATTCTGTAGTGTCCTTAGACTTACACAGCGAGAGCCAGTTGTGAGATTTGGGTTTAGGATAGAAATAAATTTGAAGCCATGAGAAATATGAGTAGGCCCTTAAGAGAGGACAGAATGAAGAAAAGATAGAGAGCGAACCAAAAATGGACCTAGATTTGTAATTTTGGAAATTATAGAGAACTTTTCTTTTAAGAACTAGAAGAGCTAATAGTCACATTTTTTAGTTGTTGCAAGTCACTTTTATCTTTAGGTCTTCTTGACATTTAATAAACTTGATTATACGGATTGCTTTGCTTCATTTGATAAGCAAGGGGATTTTCTGTTTTCGATTTCTGAGTTACCAAACTGCCAGAAAGGTATGCTATGCATGGCAAGGTGAGTTCTATAAAGCAGTTTAGTAGGAATAGAAATTCAGAGCCATAGGAGGTAGCAAGAATTAAAGTGCCCACAGAATTCCCAGGGATTTGGAAGAGGTGGTTTTGTTTCCTCCAGAGCACAAAATTGGGTTTGGAGCAAGTACTTTTGAGAATCTCAAGGATCAGGGAAATCTTCAACTCTGAAACCTAGGTGATGTTTGTATGTGTTTATGTATATGGGTATATAGGCATGTTGAACATGCCTATTGAACAGCATTGTTTTGAACTGCTTGGGTCCAATTATATGTGTTTTTTTTTAATAAGTTCTGTATAGCATTGTAAATTGTTTTCTCTTCCTCATGGTTTTCTTACTAACATTTTTTTCTATAATTTATTATAAGAAAGCAGTATATGATACATTAACATACACATTATGTTAAAGGGCTGTTGATGTTATCAGTAAGGTTTCTGGTTAACAGTGAACTACTAGGGCTGCCTGAGTGGCTTAGTCGGTTACGTATCAGACCCTTAGTGTCTGTTCAGGTCATGATTTCATGGGTCATGAGATCAAGCTCTGCACGGGGCCCCAGGCTCAGCATGGAGTCTGTGGGAGATTGTCCTTCTCCTTCCCTCTCCCCAGCCCCCAGCAGATGCTCTCTTTCTTTCTATCTAATTAATTAATTAATAAAATCCTTAACAAAACAAAACAACTCCCTCCCCTCCCCAAAAAGCAGTGGACTACTAGTGGTTAAGTTTTGGGAGAACTTATGCAGATTTTCAACTGTGCAGGGGGTTGAGGCCCTAACCTTGGTTTTGTTCAAGGATCAACTGTACGTAGATTGCACTTAGTACTAAACTTGATGGCCTTGGTAACTCTTAAGTAATTTGTATTTTCCAGACCATACATTCCTATGATTAAATACAAACAGCAATATTCACAAATAGAAATTCACTGCCTCTAGTTCTATCTTCCATAGGAATTTATCACCAAATTTTTCCACAAGTTTGGGAAATCTGCCAGTGTCTTATTTGTACAGCATATACAGAAAACTCTACCTAACCCTTATATCTTCTGCAGGTTTGACCCCTGTCAAGACCAAAGCTGTCACTTTGATGCCGGTGACCAAGGATATGATGTTCCTCTTGGTGCTGATGGATGACAACCACGCTTCATTAGTTGCCTTTCAAGTCAGCTGATATTGGCTTTCTGACTGCCCATCAGAAATATGGAGCACAACTCCCACACAGATCCTTCCCATTCTTACAGAAATGTGTAACACCAAAATGATTAACTCTTAACACATAAAACTTTCATCATCCCAAGGGCCTTATAGCAAAACGTAATTATTTTCAATTAAAAGCTTCCTACCCTCTCATCTTAGGCCTCAATCAAGAGGTTATATACCTGAGGACGATCTGAGTAAGGCTCTTCATACTGTTGTCAAATAATTATTAGTCCTACAAATTTGAACTACTCGTTTTAGCCTATGGTTTTCCAACAAAATGTGGGTAGCTCAAAAACAATGCATAATTATCCTCAAGAATCATTCATTATATTTGTAGGGAGACTTACAGTGAATATATCTACTAACAAATTCCCAGAAAATCCTGAATCCTGGGGACAACCCACATTGCCTGAAAAGGAAAAAAAAAAGTGAACAAAGAAAACAAACAAACAAACAAATCAGCAAACAATGCAAGCGAGAAACCTCCTATGCTAGAGCACTTAATACACAATAGCTTCATGATGGAGGTGAGGTAATGGTGTGAGTGACTGGAAAAGGATATTCACTAATCCTCACACACCCCACACTGCCATTCCCTCCATCATTTTCCCACAGCTCCTTTCAGCATTTTGGTCTTAAAAAAATATATTTATTTTATTTAAATAAAATCCATTCAGTTATACTGAGTTACGGTGATATAAAATGTAAGCATATTAAGTTGCACATTTAATGAAGTGCTTTATGAAAGTAATAAATTGCTTGAAATCAACTGAATTAATAAGATCAGAATCTAAGATTATGCTACTTAGGTTGGCTATGCTCTTAGAACACATGTTTGATGAGCTACTGTCACTTTATAGTATTTTAAATAAAAATGATGAAGTACTCTTTAATAGGTTAGTTAAATAAGATTATTTCATAGGAACTCCGGCTCAGGGACAATGCCAACAGATCTAGGGAAGGAAGGAGTTGTATTTTTCTCATCTTCTTTAAGATTACAAGTATTATTTTGGAAGCTATATTGTTTTTGTATTGTTTATCATAAATTTCCACTCTAAAGATACCAGCAGAGTACTCATAAGATAAGCTTAATGAATGAAAATTAGAAAAATATTAAATGTATGACATATATTAAGCAATATATCATATTTGATGAATTATTAACTGAGCATAGAAAATTACTAATTTTCAAGCACTAGGATGCTTTGCTACAGTCCCTTGTGTAATCACAAAACCATTATTAAAATCTATATATTGAAGAAAAGGAAGCACAGGTTCAGAGAGTTACTGGTAGAGTTAGCATTTGAATGCAGTATAATCTGACCCTAAACTTTGTTAATACTATCATGTTGCTACATTGCTGCACACAGGTCAAGTGCTGTGTGCCTTTGACTAAGTCAACTAAAATATGTACCTCAATTTTCCATTCTGTAGGGTGGAAAGAAATACACTACTTACCTCATATAGCAGTATTGAGGATGAACTTGACTTAATATATATAAAATACCTTAAATAATATACAACATTTTGAAAGCAGTATCTGTTGTTATTATTCTATATTTATAAGTGATAACAAATTTAACGTGTATTTTTTTTAAGATTTTATTTATTTATTTGACAGAGTGAGAGAGGTCACAAGTAGACAGAGAGGCAGGCAGAGAGAGAGGGGGAAGCAGGCTCCCTGCTGAGCAAAGAGCCTGATGTGGGGCTCCATCCCAGGACCCTGAGATCATGACCTGAGCCGAAAGCAGAAGCTTTAACCCACTGAGCCACCTAGGCGCCCCTTAACATGTATTTATTAAAAAAAAACAAAAAACTTTCATTTCTTTCTTACTCTCTTTCTTCCTTCCCTTCTTCTTATTTCTTTCAAATATACTAATATCCAAGATATTTTATTAATGATAATTACAACTCCATTCCATACACAGTATTGTTACTTTTTTCCAATACACTATTATTACCTATAGTAAATTTATTTATTTTTTATTATTTTTAAATTATTTTTATTTTTTGCTATTTCATAAGAGAGAAAAAAAGCTTTGATGATGCTAAAGACCATATCCAAGGTTACAGAATTAGCAAATGGTAGACTCTTTGAGTCTATGAGATATGAAGATAAATTAACCTCAATCCATTCATATTTTTGTATGTCTCACAAATAAATCATACCTTTTTTATTAGATTGTAGATGTCTTGGAATTCAGGACAATTTTATATTTTTGCTTATGTCTTCAAAATTGAAAGTACAATGTGTTTTCCATCAAGTATAGATAGGTAAAGGGAGATAGATAGATAGATAGATAGATAGATAGATAGACAGATAGATAAAGATAAATGTGTGTGTATTCAGTATGTGTGTGTGTATATATATAGTAATAATTTGGTAGTTAAATAGTAGTCATTAAATAAGTCATAAGACAAATCATGTCACTGCCTTGATCTATTATACTTAGAAGGAAACCCAAGGGATTTACTGTGTGGACTAAAAGTCTACTCATCACCTGACCCCTCAATATCATTCCAAATATATCTATTAGTTTCCTATTCCTAATTCTGCCCCACCCATCCAATGGCTTTTGTTATTGCTTTAAAATGCCAAGTGTGCTTTTGCCTTAGGGCTTTTGTACTTACTGTTTCTTGCCAGTTTTCCACGTGTGAACCCCCAAATTCATTTTGTCTTCACTTTTATTGAGCACATACCTAATACTCTTTTAAACACTGGAAATGAATTAACTTATTCTTTTTTTTAAATTATCTTATTCCTAAATAAGTTATTATCTGTTTGGTGCCATGGATTAAGAATATTGAGAAATATAAGCACTGCATGGTATCGCTTATTTGTAAAATCCAAAAATAATTCAAATGTAAAGAAACGGAGAATTGAAAAGTGGTTGCAAGGGGTGGGATATAGGAAGTGGTTCCTGGAAATGAATTATCTTATTCTTTTTTTTAAATTATCTTATTCCTAAATAAGTTATTATCTGTTTGGTGCCATGGATTAAGAATATTGAGAAATATAAGCACTGCATGGTATCGCTTATTTGTAAAATCCAAAAATAATTCAAATGTAAAGAAACGGAGAATTGAAAAGTGGTTGCAAGGGGTGGGATATAGGAAGTGGTTCGTAAAAGAGTAAAAATTTTCAATTCAAAAATGAATAAGGTCGAGGCGCCTGGGTGGCTCAGTGGGTTAAAGCCTCTGCCTTGGGCTCAGGTCATGATCTCAGGGTCCTGGGACCCAGCCCAGCATCAAGTTCTCTGCTCAGCAGGGAGCCTGCTTCCCCCCTCTCTCTGCCTGCCTCTCTGCCTACTTGTTATCTCTCTCTCTGTTAAATAAATTAATTAAATCATTTTTTTAAAAAAAAGATGAATAAGGTCTGAGGATCTAATGTAAAACATGATGACTGTCATTAATATCACTGTATTATATATCTGAAATTTCCCAAGAGAATAGAACTTAAATGTTTTCACCACCCACCCTATCACTCCCCAAAAAGAAGAGTGAAATAATTAAGAATACAAGAACAAAATGAAAATTTCATCAAGTGGTAAGAAAAATATCAAAGCAACTAATGAATTAGGTTGAAAATAAAAATTTAAATAAGTGGTTTAGTTAGCTTCCCATCCCTTCACATAGGCACATTCTTCAAGTTGTGTTATTTGAAGAAATGTTTATTGACTCTTCCAGTAGAATGACAAAGACACAGCAAGGTCAGACACTTTCAATAGGAAAGACGGTTCTGGGGAATAAAAGTCAATTATATAAACTATCAATTGATTATGAATCCAAAGTAAATGTCAGTCCTGTTACATACCTCTGAGCAAAGGACGCTGAAATAGAAAATAGCATGTTGACTGGCCAAGGATCTGATAAACTCTGATAAAACAAATATCCATATATAGTTCTTAAATATGCAACATAATGAGACACAAAACAGTGAAATAGTATATTTTATTTTGAATAACCAAAGTCATAATTGATTTGGAAGAATGTGTATGAGGTCTTGAACTACAATAAGACTTCCCATTTTCCTTTTTAAAATTTATTTATTTTTTATTTTTATTTTATTTTTCAGTGTTCCAAGATTCATTGTTTATGCACCACACCCAGTGCTCCATGCAATATGTGCCTTCCTGTTTTTCAACATCAACTTCCACTTGATGCCCCTGACTTCAGCGGCCGCATTGAGGAACCTGGGAATATAGAGTGTTTAAAGGGTTCACTCAAAGTAAAAGTTCATCATACAGCCAGTTCCTGCTTTATACATCTTCATTTTAGCTATTTACAATTCAGAGGACAATTAACTGTGAGAATATTAACTTTATATACTGGAGGTGGGGTTAATTTATTCCCATCTGTACAGGATTCTAGAAATTTTTCTTTAATGAGTTGTGCACAAGCTTCTTAACCAGACAAATGTGGATTTGAATCCTGGCCCTGCAGTGTTATTATCAGAAAGTGGTCATATTTCAAAAAAGAAAAAAAAAAGTCATATTTCTTTTTAAGGTTTGGTTTACTTCTCTCTAGTAATATAGAGAAGTATGGCGCTATACTCTATAGTATATGGTTTACTTCTCTAAGGTTTGATTTACTTCTCTCTTGGTCTACTTCTCAGAATTTAAAATTATAACTACTTCATGTAAACAATTAAATGAAACAACTTGAGAAAAATGTATCACAGGTCATGGTAGAGTATCCAGCTACCACTGGGTAGTCATAGCATGTGCCTGCCTGTTATGTGCTTCCATAGACATTTCTTACATGGTGATCACGTGAAAATATTTACTATGACAGCTTGCAAATGCTTTCTCCATCCTTTATGAGCAAGAGGTGGCGGAGACTGCATCACTTCCTGCTTGTTACCCAATTGTTCTCACTCATCCCAGGACTTTAAACCTCATCTCTATGAGGAGAGAGCTCCTCTCTCTTTCTATCCTTTGTCCTGTTCTATCCTTCAGCTCCAAAAGTAACTATCATTTAACATCTAATTGAGTGGTTAGACAGTATCTCAGGCATAACCTGGCCAATAAGGACTATTGATTAACCTGTATACCCCACAGTTGCCATTCCTCGGGAAATCTATCCATTCCTGTAATTGACACTATTTTTAGCCAGTTGCTCAGCCTAAAAGCAGAGGATGCTGCCTGGTCTCCTTGGACAGACTCATTTCTGATGATAAGTTCAATCAGGTTTACCTTTAACATTGTATCCCTGAATGACTATTTCTTCCCATTTTCTTTGCTAAGGCTACTGTTACTGTTATCTACACTAGCATCATAGACTTCTGATAGGTTTCCCTGCCTTAACTCTTTAGCCCCCTGATAGTACATTACCCATATAGTAGTACAGAGAGTCTCCTTGACCAAACTTTAGATAGCTTCCCCTCAACTCCCTTTGGACTAGGTGTTATCCTTGGTCCCTGCTAAAGCCAGTTTCAGCAAAAAGTTCTACAATGGGCTTGACAACATACCCCCATCCTTGATATCTGGTCACTCTTGAAACCTGACCAGGTTCTTTTTCCTCCACCTTGATATCTAAGACCAGGCCTGTCTTCAGCAAGAATCCAATTAGGACAGTTCAGCAAGTATCTCCCTATTCTTGATGTCTTCTCTTAATACGTTTCTATCCACTGACCCTATCCTTGGGCTTGTTGGCTATAAACCCCCAGGTATCTTTTCTTAGTCCAGAAGTTTCTTTCTCTAGCTGCAGTAGTTGCTGAATAAAATCTAACTAATATCCAACTTTTTCTTTGACAGCTGCTATCTTTCTTTAGAAAGAAGTCATACTTTCTAAAACATGAGTCATCTTTTGGTTAAAGGCATTTATTATTTTCCAATGAACTAAAAATGAAATTCAGATTCTTCACCATAAGTCTTCAAGATACTGCATTATCTGAATCTCTTTGATTCTTCTTCTACCTTGTTCTTTCTCTTTCTCTCAAGATTTTGAGAGAAATCTGCTCAAATACTGCTTCTTTCTCATCAGTTAGGATTTTCTTTAAGTATCAATTTTCTTGGAAAACCCTTCAATGAATTCCCTATGTAAAGTTGAGCCCCCTCACTCTCATCACTGTGTTATAATCCTATTTGTTTTCTTTATTGCTCTTCTGTGTTTTAAATATACTTCTTAATTTATGGGATCACTGTCTGAGTCCTTCCAGTAGCATAATGTCAGGATTCAGGTGGCAATTGGTTATTTTTCACTATCCACCTGCCTGCTTGTTTGTTCTGAGCCAGGAGGTGAGAATAATAAAGACAAAATAACATAAAGAAATGAAGAGAGAAAACACACTTAAAACCTACAAAAAATGACATGTTTTGCTCTTTAATAATGAAAATAATTTTTCGAAGGTTTCTATCAGGAATTGTCCTATTAGAAGTGAATAAATAATACATAGAGTAGGATATACACATTTTTAATTCAAGTACAGATTTTAGTTCAAAAGGTTGACTAACCTCTTAAAATCCCTAATGTTCCAGATGAAAAGTCACTTTGGGAGGCAATTAGAGGATATACTCATTAAACCAATTGTACAAAGGCCATACAGTGTGGGTATAAGAGGTTAGGCAGTACCATTAAGAAGTAACCTGGAAAACCAGTCATTTGAACGAGTTTGCCTTTGAGGTTACCTCACAGCGAGCATACACTAGGCAACTGCATTTGGTTTCAAGTTCAAAGTTACAGAGTACAAAGGATAAAGAAACTCTGCCCTCCCTTCTTATTTAAGTAGTTTTAATTTGAACTTCAATACAACTGTTGAGTAGCAAAGAAGTGTGTCTGGAGGACTTTACAAAATGCAGGGGTTATTCCAGTTGCATAAGGAATTTATAGGAGATAGCTAGCTTATGAACAAGAGTTAGATCTCCTCCTCTCCCATCAATAATAGCCAAAAGTGAACAAAAACATCAGCATTTAGTGGCTAAAGCTGAGCCCTTAAATCATAAAGTTGATGTCTCCCTTTATATAATTGTCTATTGTACATCTAGAGAAGAAAAATCAGGTCTAAGAAACTTTGAGAGGCATAGGCATGACAGAGACCTACAATGGAGACAAAAAATGATTTATCTTTTTATCTTCTGAACAAGATCTATAGCAAAGTAGAGATCCAAAACCTTATACAAAGCAATCATGGAGATATATCAGACAAAGTCAGAAGAAAAACGTTCATTTCTCCATGCCTTTCTAACCTCTGCCACCAGTTTCAGAATTAAATTGCTCTTTTTTTTTTTTTTTTTTTTTTGAGTTAGTAATTTGTCTCTTTGATTTCTCAGTTGTTGAAAAATACAACAAAAAGTCATGTCTGCTACAACTCAGGCAGAACATCTTCCTTTTCTGAAGGAAAGGAGACCCCTCCATGGAACAGGTCCTGGGGACAGAGCTAAGAAATAACACATTTAGTAATTCTCTGGGGCTAGATGACCCAATCAATAGCACTGATAGTTCTTCCACATATAAGCTTGATTTCTCCCACCTGGCACCTAGATAAATAAATCCGTGGTGCAAAGTCTGTTTCAAAGAAGGCTTCAATTGACAAAGGTAAGAGTAAGAAGGATGGAGATAAATCATGATTCTTTTCTTTCAAAATTATTTCTTGTCACATCAAGTGTAAGATTACATCAAGTGTAAGATTTTAATTCCTATACTCTTAACTATGTTCATTTAACACATATAACCTTTAAGAAGAAGACAATTCTGTTTTAGTGGAATGAGATAATAATGCAAGTTATGTCTCTGGTTCAGTTTTTAAATTCTGAGGGTATGCCCTTGGGCATTCCTCTTGTCCCATCAATAAACCAATGCCTTGAGTAGCTGTGAGGAACGCATGTCATTTTGCAGTAATGTAAAAGGAACTCCTGAAGTGAGGCAGTCCTCATTCTAAATGGATCTGGCCATATGCTTCCATGTCTCCAAGAGTCACTATGGAGTAAGGCTTTAGAACTCTAATAACTTCTAAGCTTCCATGCAGTTCTTTTTTTTTTAAAGATTTTATTATTTATTTATTTATTTATTTATTTATTTATTTATTTATTTATTTGACAGAGAGAGAAAGAGAGATCACAAGTAGGCAGAGAGGCAGGCAGAGAGAGAGGGGGGGGAATCAGGCTCCTCGTTGAGCAGAGAGCCAGATGCGGGGCAGAGAAAGAGAGATCACAAGTAGGCAGAGAGGCAGGCAGAGAGAGAGAGGGGGGAATCAGGCTCCTCGTTGAGCAGAGAGCCGGATGCGGGGCTCCATCCCAGGACCCTGGGATCATGACCTGAGCGGAAGGCAGAGGCTTTAACCCATTGAGCCACCCAGGCGCCCCTCATGATTTAAAGCTCATGATTTAAACATGATTTTAAAACTCATGTTCATTTGACACTGCTCAATATTATTAAAATCTCTCAGCAAAAGGGTTAGCCCTTCCTAACAGGATTCTGGATTTTAAGGATTCATTTCTTTAATTTTGGAAAAGGCTCAGGCACTATCCTTTTGAATATTGCCTCCGAACCATGCTACTTTCTTCTAAAACTAGTTATTGTAAGGTTACAACTTTTAGCTAATCTCCATGTCCCTTGTTTTCTTTGTTATTCCCCATCTCTGTACTCTATTTTATGTGCTTTCTTTAGACTGAAAAAGTGGTTCAATAATTTTCTTTTTATTTGGGTTTACCCTGTGGTTTAACATTTAAGTGAGTAATTTATTTATTTATTGCTAGGATTTGAGCTTATTTATTTATTTCTTTTAAATATTGCCCTAGGCATTAGTAAACTTTTGGTAGCCATTTTTAAATGACCATATATTATGTGTTTTTCAGTACAAATTAAAACAAATCACACCCTAGAAAAAATATTTTACATACATTTCACAGAGGATTGGAATTGAGAGCTAACTCCTAAAATTCTTCAGAAAAAGATGACAATCAAGCCAATAAAAAAATGGCAATAACAATAGACATTGCAGAGAAAAGGAAACATCATTGATGACAGAATATATTAAAATAACTTCAACTTCAATAATAATCAGGGAAATGAAAGTTAAAATGAGACACAGTCAAATCCAATAGATTAATACCAATGTTAAAAGTCTGATAATGCTACATCTTTCAAAGAAGTGATATAAATTCCACATGTAAGTGAAGTCCTATGGTATTTGTCTTTCTGAGACTTATTTTACTTAGTGTTATAGTCTCTAATTCTATCTACGTCATTGCAAATGGCAAGATTTCATTCTTTTTAATGGCTGAGTAATATTCCAGTATGTGTGTGTGTTTTGTGTGTGTGTGTGTGTGTGTGTGTATTTCACATCTTCCACATCTTCTTTATCCACTCATTTGTCAGTGGACATTTGGGTTTTCTCTGTAGTTTGGCTATTGTTGATAACGCTGCTGTAAATGATGATGTATACATCAGGGTACATGTATCTTTTTGAATTAAAAGAACAATTAGTGTTCTTTTATTGTTAGTGTAAATACCTAGTAATATAATTACTGGATCATAGGATTGTCCTACTTTTAATATTTTGAGGAAACTCCATACTGTTTTCCATAGTGGCTCCACCAGTTGGGCGTTCACACCAGAAGCGCACAAGTGTTCCTTTTCCTCCACATCCTCACCAAGAAATGATGGTTACCAGAGGAGAGATGGGTGGAGGGATGAGTTAGGTAGGTGATAGGGATTAAGGATGCACTTGTGTGAGCACTGGGTGTTCCATGGAAGTGTTGAATCACTATATTGTACACCTGAAACTAAAATAACACTGCATGTTAGGTAACTGCAGTTAAAATAAAAACTTAAAAATAGAATAAAATAAAATAAACTCAAAAGATGTGATAGAATGGAAACCATGATATCAATACTGGTAGGAGTGAAATTAAAAATAATTTGTAAAATTAGTTGATATCTTCTGAGAAGTTCTATATTCCAGATCATTTAACACATCAATCTGCTTTGTAAGAGGCATATACTTTATAGCAACTCTTTCCTATGTATACTGGAAGGCAAACTGGAAGACAAGAATGATTAAGGTAGCATGTTTGTAATGGCAAAACAAACAGATAAAAAACTAGTCCAATATCCAATAAGAGAATGGATAAATATACTCCCGCATATTCAAAAAATTGAAAACTATGCAGAATTTTAAATGAAGGAACCATAGCTACACACATCAACACAGACAACTATTAGAATAATTATAAGTTTAAAAATCAAGTTTCATGGGGTCCCTGGGTGGCTCAGTGGGTTAAAGCCTCTGCCTTGGGCTCAGGTCATGATCTCAGGGTCCTGGGATCAGTCCCACATCGGGCTCTCTGCTGGGCAAGGAGCCTGCTTCCCTCTCTCTCTGCCTGCCTCTCTGCCTACTTGTGATCTCTCCCTCTTTGTCAAATAAATAAATAAAATCTTTTAAAAAACTAAAAATAAAAATAAAGTTTCAGGAAAACAAGCAAAATTTAAAAATATGTTGTTTATGGATACATACATATCCAGTAAAAATGTAAAGAAAAGCAAGAGAATGATTTAAAAAAAATACATTTAAATCAGTATTCATGTTATCTTTGGAGAACAGCTAAGGCTACTAAGGGATAGATGGGGAATTCTAGGCTCCCCTCAAGATCTAAAATTTCTAGTAATATTTTTTGATATACGGTAGCCTAAAGTGAGAGCCCCTTTCTAGATTGCAGAGACCGTGATACTTGGAAGGCCAGAGGTTCCACAATAAGGATGATTTGAGAGACTATTGTCAGGTACAATACTTCTTAGAAGCAAAAGAAATGGAAGAACCATCTACATTATTTGTTCCCCAATTGTGTATATTTACATTTTCCTAAGATTTCTAAATTTCCAGACTTTCCCTCAAACCAGGTGCACATTCACATTTCAGATCTTCCCTCTTTGCATATGTTAATAAGATTGTTCCCAGGTCTCCAGAAGAAAATCAGACACCTTGCTGATTTGGGTGTTTCACAATGAAGGTGAAAAATAATGCAAGCATTTTTCAATGAAAAAGATGCTAACATTTTTCTGAAAAACAATTACCAGAAAGCTGCCATAGAAATGGATGCTCTGTACTTCTCTAAAATTATTCAATTACAATGTTGTTTCTAGTATCTAATATTTTAGGTTAAAGAAAAAAATCTATTTTTTCCCTTTAGCTACCATTTTTTTTTTCTTGAATTGCTTTTTCAAGGCATCCAGTAAATAAGCCCAGTTCTCTTTAATTACTGAGCTTAGTTATGAAAGAAGAGTGATCACAGGAAAGGAGTTTGTAGTTGGCTTGCACTGTTCTTTTGTTATCTTCTCTGTTTCCTGCTGTGATACAAATGATTCCCTTTTGCTTGCTAACAGTGGTATTTGCTTTGGGCTAAAAACAAAAAAACAAAAAAACACTCAGAACACCAGCTAGAAAAAATATTTGTTATTTCAACAAATTGCCACATCTCCAAAATTCAACATTTGTCATTATCCACAGTTGTGATAATATGAACAAGTGTGGTCTATCCCTCTGCTATGGAATATCCTTAATGCTCAGCTTCTGCAATGAAGTCAGAGAGAGATATGTTATCAAGAACACCAGGTTTTGTGAAGCTTGAAGTGGATAAGTTTACTTATCCATGAAGCTTAAACACATACTACAATAATAATTATTCCCACCTTGTTGAAATATTCAGCAAACCCTGAGTTACTCCTTCTTTACTCTTTAAAAATTTATCTCCTGGATTAATGTTCCTGTCTCTGACACTGTGTCTGTTATAATTCTGGTTGTTTTCAATACCTAGATTGATGGTCATTTTGATTCTATGGTCTGTCAAGTTCTTTCTTGTATCAATCCTTCTACCTCAACTTAAGTAGCATTATGGTCCTGATCTAAACCTTGTCATTACAAATAACTGCACCCTTCCGTAATTTCACTTTTAGATATTGCATTCTGCACCACCATCTCCTCTCCCTCCAGTCTCACTGTCTTGGAAACTTAACTCCCACAAGGCTCTGATCCAGTATCACCTAACTTTACTACCATTCACTATCTTCCAGTGATACCTCATTTTCCTCTAGGCACAGTTTAAATCTCAAGGTTAATCATTGTAAGTCTTACCATGCATACACCTTTAACTCTGTTACTACCCTTGCTTTGTTATAGTGTTTTAGCAAGACTCCAAATAGGATTAAAGCTAAACTCCTGTTTTAACTTGCATCTTCCTGTGACTGTCAGGGTGAAGGATAAACAGAACAAAGCGGCCCCTGAAATATAAAGACTTAACCAAGATAGAAGTTTATTTTCTTTCTTAACTAAAGATAGCAAGAGGAGTGGCCCAGTTTAGTAGAGAACCTGGACTCCACGTAGGTACTCGGAGACCTAGGTTCCTTTTATCCCTTCCTGCTGCTAGAGCACCATCTTCTTTGTTGGTTGGAGCTGGGGAATCTGCATGACTCAGTTCATTTAATCTGGAAAGAGGACACATAGGTAAATAATGTCCTTTTAAACAAGTGAATCAAGAATTTCTCATATCAGCTCTGCCCACATTCCCTGGTCAGATTTCCCTGCATTTCTACACCTAGACAAAAAGGAAACTTAAATATTTAGCTGGATGGACATAAACATGGCTTACTTTGATTACTGTGAAAGAAATTTTGGTGAAAAGTTAACAGCCCTTGTATCTTAACAGAGCTAGACAAAAAAAATAGAACCATGCTGACTAATCTTCTGTTAAATTCAGGACTATTGACCAAGTGGTCTTAATTCTATTTGGCAATTACAGTATTTTTCTTAGGCTTTTTTCCCCTCTACTCACTTTTTTCCCCCTCTTATACTGCTGAGTAAATAAAAGCAATCAAAACATCAATTCCACTCATCCACACTCTCGTATCTACTCATTTTCTTATATTAGCCTCCATAGATGATTTCTTCCCATATTACTATGTGTGAATTCTCTGTGATTATAAGCCCAACATATCCATAAGACCATTTGATCTCATCTGCTTTCACCTATCTAAGGCTATCTCTCTAAGAATGTTCCCTTTCTCCTCATGCATTATCACTCCCCTCCTTTTTTTTATTGGACCATCTACATCACCATAACATATATTTAGTATAATTATATATAAAATAAATATAAAGTATATAAAGTATATTTATATGTACCATCTTTAAAATGGAGAATCCCCTCTTGATTCCATAGGTGACACTAACTAACTTCACTATTCCTGTTTCTAATGACTATAAAGCTTCTTGAAACAGTGCTCAATAAAGGTCTCTATTTCTCTATCATCTATCTATCTATCTATCTATCTATCTATCTATCTATCTATCTATCATCTATCTATCATCATCTATTTTTATTTGTTTCTAACATTCCACCAAAACTACTGATCTTAGGATTATGACTAACTTATCCTGCTAAATTTAATGGCCAATTTTCAGTGCTCATTGTTAATGGTCACTTTTCAACATCCTTTAACACAATCACTCTACCGAGGAACCGTACATTGGCTATGCATGGTATTACAAACTCCTTGTTTCCCTTCTATTTCTCTAGCTCCTCTTACTCATTCCCTTTCCTACTTCCTCCTTATCTTCTTCCTGGTTAAAGTTTGGAAGTGTCAGGGAACTAGAATATCTTGTCCCCTTTAAGTTCCTTCCAGACAGATTAAGAATGAAATTGATCTGAGATAGATTAACAGGAGAAAATCCACACAAGGAAATTCCAAAGATAGGCAAAATGAGGTAGGTATGCCATCCTAAACTAAGGAGAAGGGGATAAGGCTCTGGGACTACAGAGGAAAGGGATGCATTTCATATAACAATAAGAAGAGCAGATCTTTGGTGATTAGATATTTGCCCCGGGAAACAAATGGGTCACTCAGATAAAATTTATTTCTGGTAGTAACTCTTATTCTGGGAAAGATCCCTGATTTAGATTCTTCTATGTAGTTAATGAAGGGGCAAAAGTTTTTCTTGAGCTTATGGGTTTTTTTTTTTTTTTTAAGGTTTTATTTATTTATTTGACAGAGAGGAGAAAGATCACAAGTAGGCAGAGAGGCAGGCAGAGGAACAGGGGGAAACAGGCTCCCCGATGAGCAGAGAGCCCCAATGGGGCTTGATCCCAGGACCACAAGATCATGACCTGAGCCTAAGGCAAAGGCTTAACCCACTGAGCCACCCAGGCGCCCCGAGCCTTTGGGGTCTTAATTGCTTTCAGCTCAAACTAATCTTCATGCCAAAGTGGTCCATTCTGGGGTAGATTGTGCTCATCTCCTACAGAATTTTCCTTGGAATTCCTAGGTTTTTTGATCCACATTCACTCTTATAGTAATTTCATTCAGTTTCATGGCTTTTATATCATCTACATGCGAAAGGATCCAGACTTCATCCTGCAATGCACCCAACAATTTCCCCTTTGATGTCTGAGAAAAAAGCCTGAAATGTAGCATGCTTAAAGCTAATTCCTTCACCTGTACACCTAGGTCTTGTGCTTCCACCTCAACCAATGGCAACTCCATTCTCCTAAATGTTGGGACAGAAAACAGAGTTGTCTTTGAATATATCATACCCCTACACTTTACCCTTCTGGCAAATACTATTGACTTTAATTTCACAATACATGCAGATTCTAAATACATTTTCACCATTTTTGTCATCATCGTCATCACTCTGGCTTACGCTACCACCTTTCAGAACTTTCATTACTATAAATACTTCTTAGTTATTCTCCCTCCTTTTGCCTTTGTCCTCACAATCGTTCTTAACAATAGGGATCCTGTTACAATTAAAGGCAATTGTGACGCTCTTGTTCTCAAAATCTTCAAGTGGTTTCTTATCTCAAACAAAATTCTGAAGTCCATGCGATGACTTTCCTTTATCTCACCATTCTTCTTCCATCTCCTACCATGTAGTGGTTCAGAGCATAGTTTCAGGGGCCTCACTTCTTAGGTTCAAATGGTGGCTCCATCACTTACCAGGTGTCACTTAATCTCTGTACACCTCAGTATCCTCTTTTGGGGTAATAATATCTACACTATTTTTCAGCATTTTTTAAAGAAGTAAATGAGTTAAATATAAAGTACTAGAACATCCCTAACACATTATCAATATTCAATGAACCTTACTTTCTATTCCTTTCCTCCTTTCACTCAGTCTCTACTACCCAGTGACTTCTTTTTGCTCCCTGAATATATTGAGTATATTCTCACATCAAAGCCCTTGCACTTGTTTTTTCCCTTGGTTTGGGTTTCATGGCCCCTATATATTCTTATAACTTCTATCCTTATCTGATTTTGGTCTTTGCTTGAATTTCATATTCTTAATGAGGTTTCTAAGTCTACCGTATTTAAAGTTAAATTTCCAGCCCTATAATAGCCCTCCATTTCCTTCACCCTCATCTCTTAAATGAGCTTGTAACTGTCATGCATATATTCACTATTTTTTTCCTTAAACCTAGTGAAAGATGAAAATGCTTGATATGCTGAATAGAGGAATGAACAAAAATATGATGTATTACATGTTCATTGTTTCTCAGGCGTTGCGTTCAACTTACATGTATTTATCACATTTTGGTTTTATGATAATCCTATTAGACAGATATTATAACCTCTGCTTTACAAATGTAAAACGCAAGGGTGCCTGGGTGGCTCAGTCAATTACCTGTCCAACTTTTAATATGGGCTCATGTTTTGATCCTAGGGTCCTGAGATTGAGCTCTACTTAGGGCTCTACCCTCAGTGCAGGGCTCTGTGCTCAGTGAGGAGTCAGCTTGAGATTTTCTCCCTCTCCCTCAAACTCTCCCCTCCTCTAAAATAAAATAAATAAATCTTAAAAAAAAAGTAAACCTCAAACCTTAGAGAAGTTGTATAATTTGCACAAGCTAGAAATTGGTAAGAATTGGACTCAGATTGACGGCTTTATTACTCTAAAATACATTATAAATGGTCCTTTAAATAACATATCAAGTTAATGTTTATGATTCTATGCAAAAAAATTAAGATCACTTATACTTTACACCCAGACATTAATATTTATCCTGGATAATATTTGAAATTAAAAGTTGCATTTTCATGTTGTGCCATCTTTAAAAAAATGTTTAAAGGCATTTTGTATATATCTGAAAACTTTTAAATCATGTCTCAAAAGGAATTGACTGGTTTTAATTAATTATTCTAATGAAGAGGCACACACTATCATTCAAAATTTATTGCTATGGTATATAGTAAATATTTTTTAGTATTAACATAAATACATTCTGTGTGTTCAAGATCTATATAAAAGTTTTTGAAATCCTGAAAGCACATAAAATTATATCCTATGGTCTTTGCAATTCACCTATTTGAAAAATTGTTAGGTCTTCAACTGCTATTACCAATAAAACATGCAGGAATACAATAGCTCTACATCTAATTTTTAGCCCCCAATTTACCAAATTACTAAAAAAGAATGCTTACTTTCTAGGTCAAAGCAGGAACTGTTATTTAAAACTGAGAAGCATAAGAAATAAATTACTTGTTTGATGACTATCCAAAGAATAATATTTTCCTAGAATATGAAAATAAAGACAATAAACATTAGATTAGGGATATGACACCAAGTGTTCCTAGAATGAGGAGATTAGTTTAGTTAAAATCAGGTGAATGAGTCTGAAACTATTCTAAAATATAAAGGGTAAATATTTCTAGGTAGTTGACCTTTACTATTACTGAACTAAATAAATTGGTTCTCAGAAATATAGTAAAAATTGAGAAGAATTGTAATTTTCTCATTAAGGAGATAATTACCCAAATAGGAATGCAATTACACAGTGATGAACAGTTGGAAAAGATAGATTCAATTTTACTAGTGAGAATTGAAAATCTGTCAGAGAAAGTTCCAGAGGGAACAAAGGAAGCACTCACCCTGGTCACAGATCTCTACTATTGTTAATGATAACTATGAACATTTTACCTTTAAAAGATACCTGCTGAGCTGCACAATGGAAAGAGATCTGGGAGGAATTGATGCTTTCACATATTCAGGACATTTGAGTACTAGCTGATTGGAGAGATAAAGTGAGAAGTAAGAAAAATGGTTAGCTGCTTTATCCTAAAATATTTCATATTATCCCATAGCAAGGCATTTTTGCTCTTTACTGACTAATCCCCCCCTACCATTCTGAAGATTTTTGTTATTTCATTAATTATTTTAGATTTTTGTTTTTTTATTCAGGTTCATTTTATATTGAATATGACTTAATAAATAAGATTTATAAGATTGGCTCATGATTTTGGAGATAATCCTATCTGAAAATAATAACATTTGATCTATTTGCATATTGGCTAGCCTCTATAATACTGAATTCTACAGGTAGCATGTATCACCCAAAATACAAGCAAATTTTGGATAAGAGTCTTTGCAATGTGATATTACAATGAAGTGTACCAGGATGTGTCACCTCCAAATATACCTATTTGGCATATGGATTATTTTGAGCCAAATGCCACCGATAACCAGCAGACCAGGAAAATCTCTAATAATAGGGCACAAGCTTTCCTTTTGTAAAGAAAGTTTACAATTTATAAAGGAAATTTCTATTGGTAAAGGTATGTCCCTCTCCCATTTTCCTCCCATTTAAGAGGAAAGCTCTGAACAACTCTTATTAATGGCAAGGCACTGACCTAAAACTTACGTGACATAACAAAACATAACATAGTATAACATAACGTAAAGTAACATAACAAACTTTACTGAGCAATTCTTGTTTACCATATTTTTCACCATCTTATTCCATAACTTGCCTCCTCTACCCAGAATCCTCAAACTTCTTTTCCTTTTTAGCCTAAGATGGTATTTTAGCCCTAATTATCTGACAACTTCCTTGAGCCACATTTTTCTTTGTGAATTGCAATTGTATGTTATGAACACTGTTTGTTTTTTCTCTTGTTATTCTGTCTCTTATCCGTTTGATTCATAGGCCTCAACCAATGAACCTAAGATGGGTAGAAAGAAAAATAATGTTTCTCATTCATTGCTGCCTCCCTGACCTCATCCTGTCTTCCTTTATATCATCATGTCTGGACTCAAATACCACCCCAAGATCTCTTTCCGGTCTACTTTCTCTAAAATAACAGTCCTACCCTCTCCAAATCTGTCCCTCTCTACCATTTGCACTGATTCATTTTCCTCCATACCCCTTATCACCATATGTTATTATATGACACACTTATGTGTTTATGGTAGATCTCTCCTTCTAAAATGCAAGTTTCAAAAGTACATGCTTAGGTTCATGGATTAGTTCAACTACCAGACACTGCCCAGAAGATGGTTAGTACACAACTATTAAATAGATGAATAGATGAACGGATCCCTCCTTCCCAATTAAATCTCATAAGCATTTTTTTTAGCATTTTTAATCCATTAAAAACAAATCTGTACCCTTCAGAAAAAAAAAAAAACTTGTAATTTTACTAAAAAGTCAAAGGTAAGAAAAGATGAAAAATTTAAAAGTACAGGCATGACTATGCTTTGAAGGCAAGTGTTTTATGTTTTTTTGCATTCTCCTAAATTAATATTTTTCTTAGTATCTGGTAAGATCTCATCCTAGCAAAAGAATAAGAAGAGAGAAAAAGAGAAAACAGAGAGGGATAAATCTATATTATGGGATGATTATTCTAAACCAGCATCAAGGATGTGTGTTTCAGGCATACCACTCTTTCAATCCACAGAGTGGCTATGAAATAATAGAAAAGATATATTGGTCTCTGCTTCCAGTTCCTGATACAGAGCTTCTGAAATTTTTTTAAATTTTTTGTGACAAGAGACCAGGAACATCTCTTGTTCAAATATTTGTCTTGACCCCATTCTTAACCTAGGACTCCTAAAACCCTTATAAACTCTTAAGTAATAAGAGACTAAGAACATTATTATATTGAGAAGACTCTGAGTATGCTCCAAGATGGCTCCTGGATGGGGGCAAGTCACCAGAAAGGCCATATCTAGAAGCTTGGAATTTTCAGCCCCATATTACATCCTCCAAAGAGGGAATGTGGCCTGGAAATAGAGTTGATGATTTATCATGCATAAGTGAGGAAGCCCCATAAAATCCCAATAGCAGAGCATTCAGAGAACTTGTAGGTGGACAAGCAGATCAACACAGGGTTGATGACATACCACAACTCCAAGAGCACATAAGCATCTGTGCTCAGAACCTTCTTAGACCTTGCCTATAAATGTCTTCATCTGGCTGTTCATCTCTATACTTTATCATATCCCTTAATAAACTGGTAAACATAAGTCAGTATTTCTGTAAGTTCTGTGAGCTATTGTAGCAAATTAGTCAAACCTGAGGAAGAGATTGTGGGAATCTCTGGCTTATACCCAAATCAGACAGAAGCTGTGTATAACCTTGAGACTTATTTCTTGTAATTGGCATCTAAAGTATAGTGGGGAGCAGTCTTGTGGGACTGAGCTCTTAACCTATGAGATCTGATGCTCTCTGTCATTGATAGTATCAGACCTGTGTTAAATTATAGGAGCCCCAGCTGGCGCTGCAAAGAATTGCTTGGTGTGGGAGAACCTACCTGTGCACATTTGGTGACCAAAAATGCAGTGTACTCTGAGAAAAGTAAAGGAGACTCACAGGGAAGAAAGACATGTCAGGAAAAGATGTTTTATTTCCCTATGTAGAAAAAGAAGAACAGTTGTTTTCCTTTGCAGTGGCCCATAGGAACAATTTCTTAAAGTGAGAACCCTGAAGCCTAACTTGTGCAATAATGTATTTCAAAAAATGATGGAGACGGAATTAAAATTCAGCTGACTCTAAAGCCTAAATTATTTTCACTAATATTAGAAATTTAACAGAGCTGGAAAAGTGAAATCTTTGGACATAGATTTTCACCTATTAAGAGAGGCATCATAAGAAACTCTGAAAGACTAAGAATTTCCCCTGGTGACTCTCACACGCCTATTTCCCCCACATTTTTTTCCATACCTTCTTACACATGATTTCACCTCTTCCATCTTCCTCCCAAACCATTCAATAAAATCCAGATTGCCCAAACTCTGGCTGCTAATTCACAAAAATACTTCTTTTTTATCCAGGAACTACCTTTGACTATACCCAGCATTTTAAAATAGTAGCTTAGGTTCACAATGCTCTGGTTGTTTTTTTTCCATAGTATATTTTCCTATGAGAGTCACTTGATAAGAAAGAGCTTCCAATTCAGTGTAATATTGCCCTCAAGTTTGTTCTGAATGCATTACAAGCATAATTCCAGGTTTTGACTTCCTTGGGTACTGGCTTTTCAATGTGGCCCTTGCTGATGGGGGTCTGAAGGCATTCCATGCTATTCTTACTGGCAGGGAGAATGAGGAGCAGCATTTATTCCACTGTGATATGCCAAACATGTCCAAGCTGGAGACCTACTTTAGCAGCTAGCCTTATTTTGTGCCTCCACCCACCCATGGACAAGGTCTCTGTGGAGCTGTTGGACATCCCCTTGGTCCATGTACTAAAGGAGCTGCTGGACATTCCCTTGGTCCACATACTAGAGGAAAATGTTCTGCAGGATAAAGAACAGCCAATTGGAGTCTAGGATGAAGAGGCCATGATGTTACTCCTAGAAGACAAAACTCCAGCTAGCTCATCTGAATGGCTGAATTCACATTTATTAGACATTTCTGTCTCCTTGTCTCTAAGGCTTTTTCAGTGACAGTCATGCTATGGCCTAGTGACTACTTTAATAATTCACTCCTATTTTTGACTTAGAACTTCACCCTTCCATTGAAATGCTAAGTCTACTTCCAATCTACTTTCTTTTTTTTTTTAAAGATTTTATTTGACAGAGAGAGAGAGACGCAGCGAGATAGGGAACACAAGCAAGGGGAGTGGGAGAGGGAGAAGCAGGCTTCCTGCTGAGCATGGAACCCAATGCGCGGCTCGATCCCAGGACCCTAGGATCATGACCTGAGCTGAAGGCAGACGCCTAACGACTGAGCCACCCAGGTGCCCCTACTTCCAATCTACTTTCATAAGCACTAAAAATATTAACATTACATCTGTCAATGAAGGCAAAGGAATTATTAGATAATTTACATAAAAATTCCAAAGTATAAACTTCTAAGTGATTTCAAAGATCTGTTTTAAAATTATCATCAGTTTTATAATCCTTTTTTTGTTTTCTGTTTTTGCTGTTGTTATTATAAACAGTATCTTTTGAAAATTTTCAAGAGATTGTCATTAAGAATCTTAAGCAGGTGTGAATAACTACTTCAAGTATAAAAAAGGTCATATTCACCAATATAAGCACAATTTTTCTCATTAAAATTTTAAGAGTAATTTATTTAAGAACTTGTAACAAACTAAATATTTAATGTGTTTATTAAAACTGGATTTGTTTTATTAGAAAATGAAATGAAATTTTTTTCTGTAAGCCTCTTGTAAATAAATATTCCCAAATCCAGTCCACCCCATTGTGCCAAGTAAACCTTACTATTTTCCACATTTGGTGCTATGTACAGACCTTTGAGAAGCCCTGACTTAAAGAAATTGTGGAAGTTCCTCGTCTATGGGCTCTGAATATGTGTTTTGTGATGGTCTCAGCCTATCAATAAGCCATGTTATATTCAGAGCTGCTCTTGTGGCAGCTAGCTCATAATAATAAGAATTATTATGATTGAAAGGTGCTTCTCAACCACAACCATCAGAAAACTTTGAAAATATAAAGGTTTTTTACTCAAAAGATCTGGGAATTACATGGCACCCCTTGGGCCACAGAGTGAGGTCACAGTTAGAGACAGAACATGAGTCAGGTGTTCTGTTTTTATTGAGGTCAAGTGTGGAAGTTTAGGAATCTGTGTGCTCATTCTTCGTTGGTTAATTTAAAACATAAAAGCCAGAATTTAAAACATGGAAAGAGAAAAGGCAAGTGACTCAAATGTTGAAATCAACAATGACTCAATGACTCAAGTTGTGGAAATCAAGCAAGATATCTAAAACAAAGGGCCTCTGTGGACAAAGTGGCCTGACTCTCTATCTAGTCATGTGACTGGTAATGTGGGATGCATCTTTAAAATGGATGCCTTGGCAATGAAAGCTCGAATGAGGCACTTGAATTATAAAAAAGGAAAAAAAAATTGTCAAGACTTTAAATCACAGTATGTGATCATTGAATGCTGTGTATCCTTGTCTGGAGCATTCATGTGAAAAACACAGTCAACCTACCTTGGGTTAATGCAGTGAGAGTCACACTGTGCATGCTGTATTCTGGCAAAGTACATCTAAATTAATTTTAGATAGAAGATAGGTAAGTAGATGGGCAGATGGATGGATGAATAGATAATAGACGGAGGATGGATAGATAGATGAAAGAAAAGAAAGAGAAAGAAAGAAAGAAAGAAAGAAAGAAAGAAAGAAAGAAAGAAAGAAAGAAAGAAAGAAAGAAAGAAAGAAAGAAAAAGAAAGAGAAAGAAAGAAATCAAAAGGGATATAGATAGATAGATGATAGATAGATGATAGATAGATAGATAGATAGATAGATAGATAGATAGATAGATAGGGATATTCTCAATAAATATTAATATACCATAGATTCATTTTACCATTTCTAGGAATTCAACTAATTGACGACCTGCTGCTGTCTACACCACCACCATCCCCAGAACACCGAGCCAACTAGCACATTTCAACTCTTGTGAGGAAGACTCTGAGCCACTCATTTCACTTTATTTTATAATACTGCACATTTGTAACTAATCATATTTAGTTACCATCTGTGGCCAAATAGACTCCATAAGGCCCAAGGCTCAAATATTGGCTCTGTAATGGAGAAAATAAGAGAGAAAAAGAGAAAAAGAAAAATAGATTAAATGGAGCTCTAAGTGTCCTCATAGCAGAGCCCACTTCACCTTTCACAGCAGAGAAAAAAGGACATCTTTATGTCAGAATTCTATTTCTACATTTGCAGCTATTTATCTTGGTTTGTACCTATTGCAAAACAGAACATGTGATATAAGGTGCAGGAGAATAAGGAAATCCAACCATATAAACAATGGTTATCATGCAAAGTTATTAAATAGCTGTGTAAAGCCTCACATAAATTAATTGAGGCTGGCATATTAATAGCTTTTATCTTTCAGAAGCAATCAAGTATACAGTGGACTATGGATGGTGTCATGTCTTAACTAAAACAAGAAAAAATTTTAGGTATCTTGATTTGTTGATAGATTTTTTTTTTGATAGATGTTTAATCAGTGGGGTCTCCACTCTAACTCCCAGTCCTGTGATGTAAAGCTACCTTTACTATCTTGTATTTCAAACATAGCTCACTTACTCTCTGTGGTGGTTTCAGAACTGCCTCTATCCTATATTTATGTGACTATGTGGGTATCATGGTAAACAGCAGGTTTTCTAATTTATTATTTTGTTTTTGTAGTTTTGTAATTTGACTTAAGTTTTGCTGCACAAAGAATCAAGCAAATATTAGCTGTGTGAAAATTAATGTTTAAAGTGTGAGCATAGATAGTGGTAAAATAAGTAGACAAAACAGACGACGTGATCTAGTTTTAATGTCATTTCAGGAAACGAATCTGCTTTCAAGTTCATCTCTAAGATAAGTTTAGTTATTTTAAATCTTAAAGTGCCTTATATATGATTAAGGTGCCAATGTGATTAAGCACTTAAGCTTTGAAGAGCCTCAAAAAAGATGATCACAGAGAAATTATCAGTCCCTAAGAGCAAGTAAAATCTTTGATAATATCATCGCCAATCCTGTTTACAATTAATCTAAATGACAGCCTTGAGCAAATGGGAGATGGAAGACCAAGGGGCTTCATTATTTTAAAGGTTGTAAATGAATGCCCATCCATTTAGGTAATGATAGTAATATATGAAAACAGAAATATGTTCCATAATGAAATCAACATTGTTTTTACAATGAGCATCATTTTGAACCATTCTAATCTTTGATTTACTTCGTTAGGCATAGAAGCTGAAGTTGTAGTCAAAAAATCGTGCCAGGGGCTCCTGGGTGACTCAGTCAGTTACACATCTGCCTTCAACTCAGGTCATGATCCTAGCATCCTGGGATTGAGCCCTCGTGTCCTCTGTCTCCCTGCTCAGTAGGGAGGCTGCTTCTCCCTCTCCCTCTGTCCCTTCCCTATCTTGTACTCTCTCTCTCCCTCCCTCTCTCAAATAAATAAATAAAATCATAAAAAAAACCCAACCAACTTCTTTAAAAAAATACCAATTCATAGGCCATATTTTTAAATTAAAAAAAAGTAAGCTTAGATGAAAAGCCAATATAAACAAGTAGATATCTTAATAAAATTCCAACAGTAATCTTCTGCTTTATCATGCTCCCAATACTCTATGTGATTGAGTGAGTTACTCTGATTGTGAGAAGAAAGAGCAGGTGTGTAAAGGATCAGTTATGTGAAGTATTATTTGCAAAAAGCATTTTGGGGATTGTTAAGCAAAATATGAGGGAGCTACTAGGGCCACTTGGAAAACAGCAGTTCAATGAATATCATTAAAAAGTACTTTGAAAATAAGTAAGTTAATGTCTAATGAGTTTGTTTGCTCCCGAGCAAAACTGAACCTAGAAAATTTAGCTCACTTTCATTCCTTACACTATATGAAAATTTTCTTTTTACTTACTAACCCTCATTGTAAATGTTCATAAGTCTTGCAAGAATCACAGTGAGAAATGACACAAACTGTTCAGAGACCCAGAGAAAAACTTGTTTGTTAATAGCCCGTCAGTTTCTTTCACTTCAAATATGCAGTTGAGGGGCACCTGGGTACCTCAGTGGGTTAAAGCCTCTGCCTTTGGCTCAGGTCATGGTCTCAGGGTCCTGGGATCAAGCCCTGCATCGGGTTCTCAGCTCAGGGGGGAGCCTGCTTCCCCCTCTCTCTTTGCCTGCCTCTCTGCCTGTTATGATCTCTCTCTCTCTCTGTCAAATAAATAAAATCTTTAAAAAAAAAAAAAAAACAAAAAAACCCCCAAATATGCAGTTGACCTATCGTAGCATACCTGTCAAGGACAGGTCTCAGCAGATGAATTGGAAATTATCAATACTTAAAGACTGGCGGAATCAAGAGCAATATATTTTATGCACCAACACCAACCCGAATTGATATCAAACCGCCGCCTTAGGGGTAGCATTGCAGAATGGAACAGGAATTCGGCAGCTCAGACACAACATACATTTAGTCAAACAATAATCCATTCATCCAAGAATTTTTGTACTGGAAGATTTAAATGAGATGTCAGGTTTTAACTTAAAATGTTTTTGTTTGGTTTGGTTTTGCATGTCAAAGGCACAACTAATCAAAACTAACCAGTACTGAATTTGCTTCCAGGAGTAACTCAGTTACTCTTCTCCTTCACCTTCCTATTTTCCTTGTCCTCATTTTCATTCTCATTCTCATTCCATTCCTCCTTCCCTCATATCTCCATTTTTTTTTATCCTCCCCTTCCTATTTTTTTTTTAAATTCAATCCAATTTGGGAGAAAAATGTGACCACTAGAGAGTATTCCTAGAAGCATATGGCTTCAAAATTTTGAGTCTGTTGAGTTCCAATCTTATTCAATGAATGAAGAATTTAAAAAGAAGAAAAAAAATTGGTTGAATAATCAGATGTGGTCAGTGAAAGCCCTTCCATGCCCACCCCTCTCTATCTCTCTCATATGCATCCTTTTATCTATGTTATCCATATCTTACCCAATACTGATTGTGGGCTCTTTGTAAAGAATTGGTTAAAACAAATCTGAAAAGAATTATTTTGATTATCATTATACTTAGGAAATATCGCTCTAATGCCTTCAACATCAAATACAATAGAAGATATAATAGTCTATTCTGTTTCTCTTAATTCCCCAAGACAGTGAAGTCCAGAGAGGTTACATATCTTTCCCAAACACATTGTTTCCTATTAAGGATTAAAACCTGGGTTTCACATTATCACCTGCCTGTACTCTACCATACAGCACTACTTTAAGAAAAATGTCCTAAGTTCTTTCTCATATATTAGTATGTTGAAAAAGTACGTTGTAAAATTTTAAACTCATTTAAAATATTAGACACATTTTAATCTTTTGGTCTTCCATGGTGACTTCAAAATTAACAATCCAAAATATAACTCTTCCTCTTCTCCAAAAATCTACTTATTTCCCTTTTCTTTCTTTCTCCTATTTGATTAATTACAGGGCAATCATTCTACTTTTCTAATCAAGAAATGTAGGAGTCGTTTGAGAAAAGGAGTTTTTTCAGTTGAAGTCTATATTTGCATGTGATGGTATTTTTGACAACTTGAATGGGCTAACGTCCCTAGTTACTTCATCTAACATTAATCTAGTGTTGCTGTTAAGCTATTTCGTAGATGTGATTAAAATCAATAATCATATTACATCAAGTAAGAGAGATTGTCATAATCTGCAGCTTCAGCAATAACTGAGTTTCAGTTGGCCCCTCCTGACAGCTGACATATGGAATTGTGTTAGCTAACTTCTTGTAACAAATTGATATAGATATAGATATGGATATGGATATGGATATAAAGTTGGGAGATAGATAGGGTTAGGGATAGAGATAGAGATAATCTCCTACTGGTGTTACTTCTCCGGTTAAACCCTAAATGATACACTGAGTTTGAGTTTCCGGGTATCCGGGAAGACTACCTGAAGTTTAATGGGCAGGGAGATGATTTTAGAGTCACTTGTACAGATTCTTTGTTTTTTGTCAGCCCCCACATCTAATTGGACAAAAAGATACTTTCATGTTCAACTTCTTAAATTCATTGCTTGAATCCCTCCCCTTCACCTATTCTCCACTGCCACTCCCTCTATTTTCATGCCTCTATTAATTTTTTATTGAAGCATTTTAGTGGCCTTGCTATGGGTTCTCTGGCTCTAATTTCTTCTGTCTTGCATGCCACTCTCTACTTTGCTCCTAATGCGAATTTTCTAAAACCCAGTCTCAACCAGACTGGTTCTCTATCATCCAGACTCTAAAAATGAGAGAATGAGGCTTCCAATTTTCTAATTTCATTATAAATTTCCCATATAGTCCAGGGTTCCTTCTTCTCTGAACCCATTTATAATCCTTAAACTTGAATTTCATAGATGGTGTTATACTTTAAGTATTTTTGGTTAAATTGTTGGCTCCTTGACATTTAAAATTTATATAATACAGTTGATGAATTAGTCCAATTTTTTTCACCCAGATTTGCCCTCCTGTTTTGAATGGACACCTGTAATCCTGAGGAAAATAAATATGCAAGGCAAATAAAACAAAAGGTAACAAAAAAATTCTGATTTAAATTTACTATTTATCTTACTATTAAACTTACTATTTATCATTGTCACTCTGTGACCTCTCCTCCTCATCTTGAATCATTGACAAAGTCATCTGATCTTGACTAAGTTATAAACTCTAGAAAGGAAATTATTATAAATCCTACCCTAACATGCTGGCTGGTACATGGTAGTCAATAAATGTTGGATGCTGAGTGAACAGCATTTTTTATTCTCTCAGCATTTTTCTTACATCTTTTCACAAATCTCTATGACTTCATAAAATATCTGCTGTTATTTTTAATGCCATCATGTAATTGATTCAAAAAATGTTTAACATCCTCCTACTGTATAATATCTAAAGTTTCCTTTACAAATAATGCTTGATAATCTAAAGTCCACTGAAAGATGTTTAGGGAATAGTCCACTTAAGTAGGCACATCTGACCATGGCTGTTTTTCATTGTTTTAACCTTTCCTGTCTGGTTTTTATCCTCTTATAAAGATTTTTCCTATGGGATTCTTTTTTAGATTTATTTATTTACTTGAGGGGGTGGGAAGAGGGAGAGGGAGAGAGAGAATCTTAATCAGTCTTCATGCCCAGCTCAGAGTCCGACTTGGGGCTCCATCTTACAACCCTGAGATCATGACCTGTGCTGAAATCAAGTCGGTCACTTAAACAACTGAGCCACCTGTTTGGGGTTAAGTAAATAAAAACTTTCAATAAATATAGTATATTTATATTTATTGAATATAAATATTTATGTTTATATTTATTTTTATATAATTTATAATTTGTATCTATAAATATGTATATATTTAACTCTAGAATATCACACATTTTATTTTGGGCTTAATTTTCATTCTTACAAAAATGAGAAAAATATGTCATTTTTCCTTCTTTGTTTTGAAACATAATCATCAATTACATCTGCAAATAGATGGATATTATTGGATTTTTTTTAGTCAGGAAAAAAAGTGTTTAATTTCTACCCTACATTTGATGGCAGATAGTATTTTTTCTCTTCTGGAAAATTCTGACTGCTGAATAATTTCAACTTGTCCTTCTGATCATTTGGTTGTTTTTTATTATATGTTTTATAAGCTATATAGCAACTTATTTCAAAATGGCCTTCAGCCAGGGCAAAAATCAATGAAACTCTCTTTTTTAAAGTTTAAGGAGTTGCTTGATCCTGTGATGCTGTCTTGAGTCCCCTTTTCTATGCATGTTGAGATATAACTGAGTCATTTCTGAAAACATTTTACACATTACACTTTGAAATGACATCAAATTCTGAAATTCAATTCAGTTGTAATTTATAGCATAAAAATTTCTGTAGAGATCTGAAAATGATAATATTCCCTGTCAATGAGAACAAAATCATATTTTTTCTATAAGATGTACTTGACTTGGGCATAAATCCTGGTTCAGATCATCAGTAACCAATCTTGAATAGTTTATACTCCATCTTTTTGAACAACAGATTTCTCATTTCTAAAATGAGGATAATAGTAATAACCACCTCCAAGTTTCCTGTGGGATTTCTGTTAAACAATATAGTTAAATATTAGTGCATAGTAATTGAACAATAAACAATTGTGTTATGATTAAATTAATTATTGTTATAAGAGCAATAATTCCTTCATGTTTTTGAAAAATTAATTTGCTTATTCATTTACCTTATTTAGTATATTTTTTAAATACAGGTGTCAGGGACTTCTAAACTCTGATGATATGGTAGCACAGACAAAAAGTTTGCCTTTTTCATTTATTTTCTACTGGGGGAAAAAAACACATATAAATGGGATTCATTAAGAGTGAATTTCAAAGTGATTTGGTTAATAATAGAATTACTATACTTATATACTGCATTATATTTCCATGATTCCTAGAATTTTACATATTTAATTCTCACAAGACTATCACATTTATACTTATTATCACATTTGAAGTGAAAGAGCAGAGCAAGGCCAATTCGGTTTTGTGCTACACCCACTATCTTGTGTATAACCCAAGGCCAACTCTGTTCTGTGTTATGCTTGCTATCTTGTGTATAACCCCCACATGACCAGCTCCTAAGAAAAACCACAGAATGTTAGAATATTGCCTAGCCCATCCCTGAGTTAGTTTGAGTTAGCCAAAAAGAATGCGAAAGGACATCTCGCCACCTATGCAACTGACCTGTGGCCAACTGGCACAAGCCACGAGCATCACCCCACCAACTGTTACCAAGCCCCCTATAAAACTGCTGCACTTTTTGAAACTCGCTCTCTTTCTCTGCATCACACCGCTGCATCGGTGAGTGTGGGAGACTGAGCTTGAGCTAGCTTGAATAAAGGCTCTTTGCTTTTGCATTGGACTCTACTCCCTAGTGGTCTTTGGGGATATCAAGATCTGGGCATAACAGAAGGTGAAAATTATCAGGTAATGCAGGGTGAAGTAACTTGACCATTGTCACAAAGTCAGTATGTAGTAAAACTGGGGGACCCTTGATATTTTGGTTTCAAAGACTGACTCTTAATTACTAAATCATTTTGTCTTATTGCAAAAATAACAAAAATAAAATAAAATAATAAAATAAACACGAGTTTAGAATGTCAAAGTTATTTCCATGTACCACAGGTGAATATTCACGGAGAATGTCCCTCCATTAATGCAATCATAGCAGACGTTACTCAGTAGATGACTTAGGGCCTTATGTCTCTCTCCAGTTTTCATCCATATTAACAATAACTTTAAGTTATTAAATATGAAACCAAGAAGGTTTTGCTTTTTAACTGTTTTTAGTAAATGGAATTCTATAGCAAATGTACTAAAATCCTACATGATATCGATGTGGTTTTGGAATATAGGTGAGGTTCGGTGGGGTGAGATCCAGAGCCAGTGATTTCTGGTGCAAAATGGTGGTTTATTAAAGCAAGGGGACAGGACCCATGGGCAGAAAGAGCTGCTGCCCTAGAGTTGTGAGGGGTTGCTGATTATATACTTATACTTTCTTGTTTCCTGGAATCAAGGTACAATTGTCAGTGTTGGGCTCTTTCAAAAGGGAATGAATGCAGAGAGTGAGTGGATCATTTTCCCTAATAATTTTCCTCCCTAAATTGTTGCTTTGGGAAAAATAGAGAATTTATTTTTTTTTTCTCATGAACTACTATGCAAGGCTCATGTTATCATGTCAAGGAGCAGAGAATGGAACAGTCATTGGGAATGTTTCCTTAACAGGTGGAATAGTTACGAGAGAAACTCTCTGATCCTTTCTCCGTCCTTGGCAGCCCCTTCTGCTCCAACACATATTTGTAAAGAGGTAAAAGTTAGATGGATCTGGCATCCTCAATTGGGAGGGTCCACGCCTCCCCGTGCCGTTTCTCAGGCCACGCCAGGCCACCAGGGCGGCCACCGCGGACCCGTACGGAGCCGGGCTGCCTGGCCTTCAGGCTCCGCTCACCGGGCTCGGGGGCTCCGGTGCCGTGGGGTGCAGCGGTGGAAAATGAAAACATTTTCAACCTTCCTTCAACTGCATAAGGTGCTATGGTATATTTACTAATGAATCCTCTCATTGTGAGGTATTAGAAACTTTTCCCATATTTAGTAAATTAGATTTACTTTCATCAACTGACAATTTTTCTTAGTGTATATTTTTCCTTCGACATAAAATTCAGAAAGGAAGAGTGATGAGAAATTGAATTATCATAACCCTACTCTCTAGCACCCAATAACATTTACAGATTATATTTCACAGCACACAATATTATTTTTTCCCTGGAAATGGATAGAATGAGTACACAGAGAAACGAAAGAAGATAAACAGTAGGGATGAAGGAGGCACTAGCATTTATATTTACATATCAGATACCTTGCAATATTTTGCCTTATTAATTCTTAAAATATCTGTATCAAACTCATTTCTAATTATCAGACCTCAGATCATTTAAACAAACACCCAGTAATTAGCAAAAAAAAAAAAAAAAAATCTGAACCTAGATCTGTCTTATTCCAAACCCATTCTCTTTCCAATAACCATGTTTCTTTGGCAAGCAAATCCCTTAACTCTACTCTCATTGCCAAGTCCAAAATGTTATCATGAGACTGTGTAAAGTATACTGTTAAAATAAAACTTTGCATGGTATCCAAAGAAAAGGATGTGGTTCCATAATTAATTCTGACTATTTAGGATCTGGAGAAGAGAAATGGCTCTTAACCTGCTTTCTGGAACTGTCAAAAAAGAAATCCTAGAAATAATGTGTTAGAGGCAGTCAGACTTTAATACACAAGAAGAACAAGACTCTTTTCTTCAGTTTCTGAAGATGTAGAACCCTGGTCGTCCTTCCATGCTACCCCCTGCCGTTGTGCTTGCAAAAGGGAAGCTCTATCTGGTATGCTGGAGCTGAGAAAGGAGACTCAAGTTCAAACTGGCACTAAATATCTAAGAACCCCTTGGGGAAGGAATTTTGATTCACAGAATTTTATCATTGGAAATAGTCAAAAACTAAAA
Organism: Procyon lotor; assembly: GCA_028646535.1. Lineage (NCBI taxonomy): Eukaryota > Metazoa > Chordata > Mammalia > Carnivora > Procyonidae > Procyon > Procyon lotor. The sequence goes on from CM053604.1 coordinate 17,962,807, forward strand.
ACCTGACTCCCTCACTTACCAATGTGGACTTTTTAAAATGCCTCACTGACTGGTCCAACATGACTCCAAAGTGATAGTGACTTTAGACCTGGGATCAGAATCCAGGTTGGATTACAGCAACCCTATAATCCAATTATAGGGTTGCTGTAAATCCCATAGATTTTATTGATCCTTAAACAGATTACTTTAATTATCAAGGTTTTCCATTTATACAATATTTGATTGTTTTTTATTTATTTTTTGGGGGTTTTATATACAAATAATGAAAAGAATATTAACTTTTATAAAGATTTGGCCACATATAATGCAGATATCTAATTTACAAATGATATTCCAAATATCTCTGATGGAAGTTTAGAAGCCCTAAGGACAAATTTGCAGATTCATCTTTAACTGGTGTCAAAAAAATTATTTTTGATTATTTGGGACAATGAAAGAATACCTTGGCCTTAGATTACCAATCAGGATCAAAAAACAAATAAGTAGGTAATTATACCAGAAACCAATGACTTTTAATGAATCCTAATTCTTAATTTGTTAGTCAACCTAACACATGAAAATATTTAATGAATGACCAAAATTTTATGTAAAACAATTGAAAATACTGTCTCACTATTACTTAAATTCCACTTCTTTAGCTATCTTTTTTTCTAGAGTCAGATGAGAAATTCAGTGTCCAAGCAGACCTCTAGGACATAAACACATCACAAACTGTAATGTAGGGACCCTCTTTTTAAACCTGAGACTAGTTCTCATGTACAAGACCCTGCTCTAAGGAACATTGTCACATCTCTGGCCTTTTGTTTATGTTTGTGTTCCTCACATTTATTTTCTTATAAGACACTGGTTTGTGACATACTATCTTTATATCCCCAGCACCCATCATAATGTCTTGCACATAATAGGTGCTCAACAAAAATGTTAAACAAATGCCATATACAAGCAATTATACTAGCAATACAATTATAACAAAAAGGCTACACCGTGATTCTTTCAAATTTTGATCCACACAAACAGCATAATTGAATAGTAGTCGGTAAAAATGAATAGTTCTAATAGAATATAAAAATAAATTTTTGTTTGAGATTTGTGTGTCTCTTAGGAAACAGCGATTAAAATGATAACTAAAGCAAGACCTTTCATAAAATGTTTATATTTGACAAAGGATAGAGATATATTTTAGTGAGCAGCAGAAAATTTCAGCACTTCCCCAAAGCAAACAGTGTTGTTTGGAAGAAAAGGAAAGCATTGATTTTAGATAATGAATATATTTTAGCTTTTTGCAATACAGGGTTCTTAATACTAGAGACATTTTCTTCATAGCAACAAATGGATTGACCGCTGCCTTGAAAATACCATCTCCAGGCTTTCCTCTGTTGCCAGTGTTCAGTAAATGCAGTCTAGTGTCTGCTGCTACCAATGCTTGTTTTATTTTTCAAATTAGAATCCATGCCCTGGAGTGGTGTAGTCAAAACATGACTGACATTGAGTGGCCATTCAAGCAAGGTAGTAAAGGCGACAGGACTAATAACAGTTTTGTTGATCAATATCGGTAAGTGCTGATTTTCAGATTCCCCTCCTTAACCAATTTTGGTGAAAATGCTAATAAGCAGTGAAAGAGACAAAACACGGTCGAAAGTAAGAAGAAAAAAAAAACACACAATACATTGCTTGTTGTGTTCTTTTCTCTTGAATCACAAAGAGTGAGCCAAATGCTTAGTTTTTTAACCAAAGTCCTTTCGGGGTGGGTTGCTTTGGGATAATCTGCTTTTCCATGAAGGTCAGTAAGGATGAAGTGGGTGAGTGTGACATTGCTCATTCAATTAGTTTTCTGACTAGGTAATTTATAAACATCCGTGTACTTTGTCCTTTTTAAGCAGTCTAACATCTTTTTGGTAGTTCTTTCAGATTTGCTCATCTAGTAGAGATTCAGGGAAATATACATAGGTATTGTATTTATTTTCTAGTTCTATTAACAAAAATTATATTTGCTTATGCACTTTGCGTGTATTTTTTAATTCTATGAACAAAAATCATATCCACTTACACATTGTGCACGAGTAGCTCTAGTTTGTTAATTGCTTTCTTCTGATCTTCTAATGTTAGACTATGTTTTTTATGTGTATCATCTGGATTATGATTAACAAACAGTTAAATATACTAATTATTAGACTACGCTAACTACTTGAAATTAGAACCCCTAAATCATAATGACTTAGGTGAAATAGAAGGTTATTTCTCACACAGGCAATCCAAGATAATTCCAGATTGGCTGATGTCTGGCTCTTATTTACTTTATTATTTAGAGAACCAGGTGATAGAGATCTGCCTTCTTCAACCCATGGCTTCTAATTCTATACAAACTTTGATGTCCAGATATCCAGGTGGTAAAAAAGGAAAAAGGAGAGGTGCCTGGGTGGCTCAGTGGGTTAAGGCCTCTGCCTTAGGCTCAGGTCAGGATCTCAGGGTCGTGGGATCGAGCCCCGCATGGGGCTCTCTGCTCAGCGGGGAGCCTGCTTCTCCCTCTCTCTCTCTGCCTGCCTCTCTGCCTACTTGTGATCTCTCTCTCTCTCTGTAAAATAAATAAATAAAATCTAAAAAAAAAGAAAGAAAGAAAGAAAAAAGGAGGAGTCAGCAGGGCCAATCACAGAAGAGGAGGTGAAGGTGGGGGCAGGGATGGTGGGGCGCTATAAGTGATTAAGAACCAGTCCCGGACGGCTTGAGAGGGTACATGTTACTCTGCTCACATTCTATCAACTATAAGGTGCTCAAACCTAACACCAAGAGAAATTGAAAAAAATGCATTCTATCTCTGCCCAGGAAGAAAATAAAATGGGTTCTAGTGAGCAGCCAGCTGTATCTTTGACACTAAGTGGGGTAGTGGGGTTGAATTATAATGACTATGATGATTATTTCTCCCAGAAAAAAATCTCCCAGAGAAGTTTGTATTTCTCTTCATCTACCCAAAAGCTATTTCTTCTTTTTTTTTTTTTTTTAAGATTTTATTTATTTATTTATTTGGCAGAGAGAGAGAGAGAGAGATCACAAGTAGGCAGAGAGGCAGGCAGAGAGAGAGAGGGAAGCAGGCTCCCCGCTGAGCAGAGAGCCCGATGTGGGGCTCGATCCCAGGACCCTGAGATCATGATGTGGGGCTCCATCCCAGGACCCTGAGACCATGACCTGAGCCGAAGGCAGAGGCTTTAACCCGCTGAGCCACCCAGGCACCCTCCCCAAAAGCTATTTCTGACAAGTAAAATGTTTATGCACATAACAGAAAGGTTTTTATATTTTAATATGTTTTACATGTTTAATTAATAATGCGACGTATTCTCAGTGGTGTATCGGTGTTTCTGTGAACCAGGATTCACTCTATCATCCCCCCTTTTTTTTCAGTCGGTGAATAAACCAAATGCATATTCCCATTGTTATCAGTGGCTTCATAGTTTAGGTAGTTGACACAACCATTTACAGAGTTTAAAATACATCTTCTGAATTTCTTTCATGTTGTTTCCCTTCCATTTCTAGTTTAGACTCCTGGTAGCTAATTTTTTCTGCACGTATTGCAATTTTATGAGAAATTCACTAGTGGAAGTTATTATGCATTTGTAAGAGTATTTTTGAGCCTATTTACAAACTAGACAGGAAGTATGTAGATTTCATGCATGGAAAAGCATAAATAAAATTCATTTTTAATCATGTAATTGTACTGTCATTTGTTTCCATGTAATTGGTGAAGAATTACATTTATATTCATACCCTGGGTCCACTTTTGGAATAAAGCAAATGTAGTGTGAAAATGTCAGTAACATACTTTTGAATTATTGCTTTTAAGTGCTTTACTTTTCGGTGTTTGGTGAAGTGTAAGGAATATCTGGTAGAATAACATTGATGCATAGCCCGAGTTTATAAATAGGGGATTAATTAAACAAACAAAAATTCCTCAAGTATTTATTTCATGTCAGGTCACTGCAATAGGACAATGATCAAAACTATGAAGTTATCCAAATAGTTATTGTTTTTGAAAAAAAATACTTTTTTTATTTTCTGAGTGTGCAGAGCAGTGAGTGGAGGCGCAAACATATGAATGTTCTGTTAGGCCACCAAATTCACCTAACCCATTAACACTCTTAATTAATAAATCACTTTGGAAACTACCTTTTTCTGAGTCACAGATTCTTCAACCCTAAAGAGAGGGGAAAAATAGTATATTGCTCCCAAGGCTAAAAAAGAATTACTTTAAAGGAAAAGACATCAGTAAAGCTAAGCCCTCTGGCTGGCATATTACAGGCTTCCCATAAATACCGCTTCTTTCCCCTTTCCCAGTGTCACAGGCACATAGATAGCCAGAGCCAGAGCCAGGATCTGAACCTGAACTTGATTCCTTAGCTAGTATGTTACTGTTTAAGTTTAGTAACAAGCAGCTATTTTATAAAATGCAGAATGGGTTGGCACACTTGAATGCAAATGTTTCCATGGTGCGCGTCTATTCAAAATGATCCCCCACCCCACCACACACACACACACACACACACACACACACACACACACAAACACACACAAACACATACACACACATAGAAGAACAAATCAACAAACGAATAAAGAAGAAAACTAATAATAGCAAGCCATCCAAAGAGAAACAAAACTGCAGTAAAAATAGTGCTGGGTCAAAAGGGAGAGGGTCCACAACATGTCCAGAATAAATGTGTTCTTCCCTTTCTGTGCTTCTTAAAAACAATCTCAACATCCACAGTGCTTGATATTTTCAAGGAAAGTGTCTCATTTCCATTAACAAGGAAACCTCCTAATTCACAAATATACACAGTGGGTGATGTGTGTTAATAGCACTCTTAGCAACCGATAATGTGGTGCCGTTAATGTATCTCAGCTTGAATTAACTTTACCACAAGCCATTGTTTCCTTTTTATACAGCGCAGGATCCTGTGGAAAAATCTCTTAGAATCTCACAAGGGGAATTCAATTAACATTACTCACTACTGTACAGCAACATAAAAATGGAAGCTATTTTAACCTTTCTTGAGTTTCCTGCTGATCAATTCAATGCTTTCCATTACTTTAACCCCGGTTACCATAAACTCATCTTCATTGTTCGGAAAATACCTCTTCACTTACAGGGCACAGTATAACTGCCAATGGGAAGCCAGGATAGATGAAGCAGACCAAAAAATTTCGGAATATAGTGTGTAGGTTTGTCCTTGGCATAGCATTACTTAACATGGTGTATTTTACCCCAGGACCTTCTACTACTAGAATTGACTCAGGCCTACCACTGTCTTTTTCATGTAGTTCTAGTAATTAGAGTATCCTTCTTCACATTGCAAAAACCCTAATTTTTGTCACTAAAAAGTATTAAGAACTTCCGTCACCAGAAAATTATAACACAGATTTAATTAAACACAGAAAAGATTGTCCAATCTGAAATAATGTCATAGGCAAGAAATATACTCTATAGGAGCTAAAAAGCTAAAGCGTCCTTGACACCTTCCTTCTTCCTCAGTGCCCATATTCACACAGCATGTGCTGTTAATTTTATTTCTCAAATAGTGTTATTTTTCCCATCCTCTTGGTCACCACTCAACTCCAAAAGAACAACCTCCTACTGATCTCTCAGAAAACATTCTAACACCCTCCAACTTCTCCCTTGCACTGCAACAAGAGTTGTCTTCAAAATTCAAATCTCCCCATGACATTTGCTTTGTTAAAATATTTCCATGGCCACCCAAAACTCTAAGGATTAAAGAGCAACATCTTTGCAGGCGATCTTGCAGACCTCCAGTGTTCTGTGTCTTACTCTACCCTTTGATCTCTGGGTGGGCTACGATCCCATTGACAGTTCAGTTTGTTGACTACACTAAGCCTTTCTGAATACTGTTTGTTAGTTCAATTGTTTTATGTTTTATGCACAGAAAGCAAATTCTATGGGAAGGACTTTGTCTTTATTTGCTGTCACATGCTGGTGCTATTATAAATATCAACTTAATGAATGAAGAGAAAGGAGAAGACACTTTATCAATGATGCTTTCCATGGTTCTAGAAGGATTAGGAAAAAATTTAATTCAGTTTACCAAGCCCATTTATATCTACCATCATTAAATTCCCAAATTTAGGTTAGGATTTGTAATATTATTCAACAAATTGTAAGCAAGGGAAAGACAGTACATTCCCACAAAGTGCTCACAGTGTATTTAGAAAGATATTCATGTCATCCTCCTAATGTTTTTTTATTATTAAATATTTCACCTAAGAATGGCAATATCAGGTAAGCAGCTGGTACTGTTTAATCTTCCTCAGTATGAAATAAAGATGGTTTAGCTCCCTGTATTTAAGAAAAACAAAAACAAATCTGAACACTTTCTTCAAGGCAAAAATGTATCTTTTTTGTCCCCCATGGTAGAATCCATAGCAGGTATATTATGTAATTATTATAATTCAAATTAAATGGGTCTGTTTCTTTCAGCTCTTAATAAAAATATACTCCTACCAAGTAATATGCCCTGATTAATCCTCCTTAATTCCCATCTAGATCTTGCATCTTCCAAGCATACAATTGTTTTACTTACTCAGATTATCTACATGCACTTTTTGCTGTCACAGGGGCACATAGGGACTATGTTCTCTGAATACTGGTCAGTGTGGGAGGCTTGCTTCACAATCAAGAACATGGTGTAAAGACTACTACTGGGCTGATGAGCTTGAATTCTAGCACTGTTTCTATCAAATGGCTTTGCATGCATCTTTTGATATTTTGAACTTCAATGTTCTTATATTTAGCATAGAGACAGTAGCTCTCCCTTTGACATGATTTAAAAATTATAAAGTTCTCTTTCTCAAATAATATCCTAAGGCTATTGATCCCAAGAGATGGTCCTAAAGAAAGAGAACTAAAGTCAAATAAGTTCAGAAAAGATTTTTTAATTTAAACTATCATGAGAGATATACAAATAATTTCATACATTAGAATTCAGATAGTCACTCCTTCAGGAAAAGTATTCACCTGTATTTAAACCAGTGTTTTGCAAAGCTCTTTGAATCAAAGAAACTTTTTTTATATATATTAGGAAAACATAGTAACACTACTGTTTGGGTAATATAACATTAGTTTGTACTTTTATCATGGAACATACTGAATCAGATTTCTAAGAAAGAAGGAAAATTAGGAAAAAATGAAACTATCACATTTATGTATAATTTTGGCATATACTATATTGACATATGTTATTATATTATTTTTATGAGAAAATAATAAAATAATTGGTTGAATATATGCATTTCTCACCTTGCAGGTACCAAATGTAAGGATATGTCAAACTTTGTGAATACTTACCACCAGATATAACTAGCTGAAAGATAAAATAGAAATACCTTAAGTTTCTTTCCCTTTACAAATATAACAGTGACTCTATGCTAATTTCCTTATTCTAAATTTTAACTTGAGATGAGAAAAACAGATTGAGAAAGAGAGTCACCGCACTTAAGTGGATAGCTGAAATATGTTAGAAACATTCTCTATACCTCTAATTAGCCTAAATTATTCAGATGTTTGCTTCCCTTGTACTTTTCATGTGTTGTAGAATAATTTATACTGGGGAGGCATAATATTTCAGTTATTCAAACAATAGAAGTTTATGGTTTTATATATGCTCAGAATGAGCTTGTATAGAGAATACCCTTTAGCATTATTTCTCAATGCTCACTCGGTAGGTGTGGCACATACTTGGTTATGTTCAGTTTAAATTTAGAACTAAAGATACAGTTGTTGAGTGGTTGTAGTAGAATCACAATTTCATTTGACTTAAGTTTTAGAAAAGGGTACAGTTTAGTTCAGTTTCATTTATATGCATTCACTTCACTTGTTACAGATGAGAAAGGTAGCATGAGCTAATGGAACATGGGACTCTCAGTGGTTTAATTTTAAAGATTGACTTACAGTGATTTGGATTTAATATCATTTATATTTTATAAAGGCCAAACCAACCAAAACACACATAAATAATCATGCCAGAAAATTGGCAAGTCTTTCTTTGAGTTTAAAAAATATCTTGCATTGCTTTATAGAGTTGTGGCTCTCAAAGTGAGGTCCCTTAATGAGCAGTTCCATCACCAACATCCAATAAGCCCCATTTGGGGCTCCAGCCAGAACTATGAATCAGAACTTCTGAAAATGGGGCCTAGCAATCTGTTTTTTTGCAAGTACTTTGGGTAATTTTCATGACCCAAAGTTTGAGAGTTTCTGTCTCCAAGAACATTTAGCAATATCTAGAAACATTTTCGTTTGTCTGGGCACCTGGGTGGCTCAGTGGGTTAAAGCCTCTGCCTTCAGCTCAGGTCAAGATCTCAGGGTCCTGGGATGGAGCCCCACACCGGGCTCTCTGCTCAGCAGGGAGACTGCTTCCCCCTCTCCCTCTGCCTGCCTCTCTGCCTACTTGTGATCTCTCTCACTCTTTCAAATAAATAAGTAAAATCTTAAAAAAAAACCAAAAACACAACATTTTTGTTTGTCACAACCAGGGAAGGGTAGATAAAGGCCAGAGATGCTGCTAATCATCCCACAACACACAGGACAACAGCAACAAAGAATTATCAACAAAGAACCATCCAGCCCAAAATATCAGAATTGCTGAGATTGAGAAGCCTTGCTTCAGAGAAATAAATAGGGACCTCCAATACTAATAGTTTTTTTTCTATTAACGCCACCTATTTAGGTAGACCCAAACAGGTAAGAAGTGTATCTCGTATATTTCATAAGCCAAGTATATCTACATATTAAAGATTATTATGTGTTTTATACAAACTTAGTTTATATGCTGGGTCTCTGTGATGCCTTTGTGAATTAATGAATAGATAGACTCAGTTATCAGGGGCATGTTTTGTAGAGATTCTTTACTTTTCACAAGAACAAAACTTGACATGTGGAATAAATGGTCACTATAGTCTATCAATTCAGGAAGGATTACCTTTTATACACTAATGGTTGTAAAAAGAAATAGTCATCCTGAGCCTTGAACGTTAGGACTTTGCATAATACGAGATACCTCTTATATACCACCTGTGTTTGATCGTGCAAGACCACTGCTTCCCAGGAGTTGTGGCATGTGCTTTCTTGCAAAATGTGACCCATGAATTTGTTCATTCATTTATTACTTGATTAATATAAGCAATTCTTGACTGTTCTATATGCTTACCATTTTTGTCAGTTCTGAAAATACAATAATGACTCAAAAAGGCAACAATTTAGTAGGGCAAGAAAAAAAATTAAAAATTAGAGTATAATGTGCTGTTTAGAAGTAATCTGTTATCTCATGATTATATATATTAAAAAGAAATCTACTAGTATTTCTTCAGCCAAGGACTTCACAAAGTGTGATTACTTTTACTTTATTTTGTTTATTTGTTTGTTTTCCCTTTGAAGACTAATCCACAGTATCTCTTTTCCCTAGAGGCAGTTAAATCTATCGTGTTTTTCATCACTGCAGTGTAAGAGAGGATTCTAGACAGAAGGTAGAAAGAAAGAAAAGGACAGGGCATGCGGGTCAGGAAAAGCTGCAGGGCTAAGCACACAAACCAAACATATTTCCAGGACTAACAAGCAAAGCAGATAATCAGCATTTTGCAGAGCATATTGGAGAGAAAGAAGCAAAGCCGCTGTGGGCTTCATGCTAAAAAGACATCTTCTTTGGAATAAGAAAATATTTCACTCCTGACATCCCACTTGCTGGTCTGTAACCTTGCTTATGCCATTTAATTAATGTCTGATATTAATTTTTCTTCAGGAAATGTGTGAAAGAATAGTACCAGCCCCATAGGATTATTGTGAGAATTAAATGAGATTATTCTCACTATATTTTTCTTACAGTTCCAAGCATAAAGTAAATGCTCAACAAAAACTTATAGTTATTATTATTAATTTAAAAAATGGAGAATCTAGACTCAGTCATATGGGCATAATACATTCATGAGATCATTCTAGCAGGCCCCAAATGAAATATTTTTGAATAATTATGTAACCAAAATGAGAACCAGGATGAGAATAGCCATGCTTCATTGTACTGATGATATAAAATATTTTTTTTACATGTTCTATAATTTTAAAATTTGCAACAATTTAATATGGATTACTTTTAAGGTCAAGATGAAAGTTAATTTGGGAAAGATGTCATTTTTAATGCATGAGTTTTAAATGAATTTGAAAATCTGGATGCACGTTAATGAATGTAAATCTAAAGAGATATGGAATAGAAAGGATAAGACTATATCTTATTTTTGCAAATACTGAAGACAAACTTTCCAAATTAGCAGACTCTGAGTGAATTTGTAAGAGAAAGAAAAGAGAAAAAGAGGACATTCAAGGAAATCGAAGAGTCTGTGCCCAGGCAACAAGGAGAAAGGGCAAAGCGTCTTTTGCAGAGTTGCAAACGGTTTCATAATTCAGAGCAAAGAATACCGAGAAAGAGTAGTGTATGAGGAAATTAAAACTGTGCCCAGGGTTTTGTGATTTATTAAGAATTATCAATTCCACCGAAATATCAAGGAACCTTTGTGTATTTTAACGTTGTCAGATCTCTCTGGATTGAGGACTGTAAGACTGAAGCAGGTTAACAGTGTTAAGAGTGTGGCAGAAACCATGTTGGGAAAAGGAAAGAGACTAAATTAAAACAGTTGTCACAGTGGGATTAGCATATAAGAACCAGACTAATTACTTCAATTTTTGATTAATCCTTCTCTTACATTCTGTACAGTACTTTTAATGATGAAGCAAATGAGGGACACTGAGAAGCATAAGGAAATAATATAACAGAAAAAGAACGGTTATGGGATGGGACTTGGGGCTAAAGGGAGAGAGAGGCAATTGGATGTGAGAATGAGCCAGTGTGAAGAGTGGGAAAGCTTTTGGTAGCTAGTGAAGATGAAAAAAAACATATTTTTAAAGATTGATTTATTCTAGAGAGAGAGAGAAAGCATGCAGGAACAGGGGAGGGGCAGAGGGAGAGAATCTTCAAGCAGACTCCGTACTCAGTGGGAGCTCGACATGGGGCTTGATCTCACGACCCTGAGATCACGATTTGAGCAGAAATCATTCGTCGGATGCTTAACCATCTGAGCCACCCAGGCAACCCAATGCGGAAAAAAAATTGTGATGGAAGCATGAACATGGCTTATCAGCAATGATCTGTTTAAAGGAAAGGACAAAATGTGCTGAGAAAATAGTACAAAGCCAAGGTTGGCAAAAGCATGGCGTTTATAGAAGGATCCAGGGAAGGAAAGGAGAAAAGGAGGATTTGAGCTGGATTTAAAATGCTCTAGCACACCAACAGATGGTAATACTTTAGCCTATTTGGAAACAAGATACTACTTACCTACACAGGCCCATAGCATATCTATTTAGCATATGGCCTGGTATAGAGATGCAGTGTTTTAAGAGAAAAGGCTATGAAAGCAGACTGCCTAGGTTTAAATCCTAGCCCTAGGCCTTATTGGCCAAACCAAATAAGAGGATCACAGTTGCCAACTTATTGAGTCTGGATCTCTCAGATCCATTCCTCCTTGACTTCTCTGGGAAAATTAACATGGGCTTTTTAAGCATGTTTTTTTTCTTTCCCAGACCATGATATTAATCTTGGTAGTTGGTTCTAGAGACATTTACAAGATGGAGGGGCTTTCCCTACTTATTCTGGTGTGCTTATTTTAGTAGATTCTTTCGGTACAGTTAGAATAAGAAGATGTTTAAGTCACTGTTTTTCAAGGTGTGATCCCTTGACCAGTAGCATAGTATCTCTTGGGAAATCAAAAGGAATACAAATGGCCAAGATTTATTGAATCAGAAACTCTGGGTTGGGCCCAGCAATTTTTGTTTTAACAAGTCCTCCAGGCAATTCTTTTTTTTTTTTTTTTTAAAGATTTTATTTATTTATTTGACAGAGAGGAGAGAGATCACAAGTAGGCAGAGAGGCAGGTAGAGAGAGAGAGAGGGAAGCAGGCTTCCCGCTGAGCAGAGAGCCCCATGTGGGGCTCGATCCCAGGACCCTGAGATCACGACCTGAGCTGAAGGCAGAGGCTTTAACCTGCTGAGTCACCTCAGGTGCCCCTCTCCAGGCAATTCTTATGCTAAAGTTTGAGAACAACTAGTTTGGTGATGATTTAGGTGTAACACTTGTTGTAATGATGGATGAGTATGCTATCCTCAGGTCAAGAATAAGTGATATTTTAATAAGCAACTTGTGTGTGTGCTAAGTTCTTGAGAATTGATACTACAGTAAAAAAAAAAAAAAAAAAAAGCCAAAACAAAATAAAATAAGCAAACAGAAAAACAAATAGGAGCATGTAAAAATGAAATAAAATAACATGAATTTTTTTTAAAGGCAGCATTTTTTAATTGAAAACTGCCAGGCTTTAAAATACTACGTGTTTAATATGCATTTCATTTCCTCTAATAACACCATCCTGTGGCCCACAGAGGATTAAACACTGTATTAAAAAAAAATCTTTATTATCTTTCAACTTACACAAGCCACATACATCAGTGTGACAATGTGCATAATCTAGTATTAGGAACTTCTCCACTAACAAGGTTTTGATCATTTAATTGATTTTTTTCATGGCCTAAAGTCATTTAATAGAACTCTTATTATTGTGGAGTGGTAGCCAGGATGTGTTTTAAGGTCATCTTATTCATGTGAATAAAATGTGAAAAATATCTCCATTAACTAGAGTGCTATATACTTCTTCTCAAGGTTAATTGTTTCCCCTGATCTCCAGTTAAAACTTATTTTTCTTAAGCTCAGAGATTAACAAAATGAGAGACATAGGAAGCATTCAATATCTGGAAGATACTAATGGGAGGCCATACCTTTTTAGAGGTATTACAAAGAACATTCAAAAATTAGTTCAAAAGATAAGAAAACAATTGTGATATATGATAGGCTCACTCCTCAATGCTCTTTGTTTAAAAGCAAGCCAAAATACATTTGATAAAGAGAAATAGATAAAAATTATTTTTTTATATAATTTAAGTTAATTACAGAGCAATTTAGGAAGAATACGTGTTTTTCCATTATTTCCTAGGTGAAAATGATTGTTAAAACAAGACACAGCCCAGATCAAAAGTTTACATGGAGTGTTTTAAAACATATATGCTCCCAGGCTTATGAGAAAGCAGTGAGAAATATTACCAGAATGTAACACTGTCATAATGATTAAAGTGTATCTGAGCCAAAAATTCCAATTACAATCTATTTTTTACAACTACTATAAAATAAATAAACAAATGAAACTATTGTAGTTTTTTAAAATGCATAGTCTCTATTATTCATTACAATTCTGGACATGTTCTTCTTTAAAATAGTATGGATTGCTGAGATTTATTACAGGAAGTTTATCTTCCAATTCTCACTATTTCCATAGTATTTGTCTCATACATGAATAGAGCTGCACAATCATGTGACCACACAGATTCCAATTTTTCTCCCATTGGAGCTAAAACACCTTCACTCTGATAGGTACTTTATGAAATACCTATGGGAGCCTCTATGTAGTAAAAAATGGCCGATCAGGAGCCAAGTTCCGAAAGATGGTATCTTGTATGATACAACTATGTAAAAGGACCTTAAGACTTCTGATTGGCTGGCAGCCTAAAACTTTGATATGGATACAAGAGAAAAAGTAGCCTACTGTTCTTATAAGTGGGATTTGGGCATATATCACTAATTCAACTAGTTGGACCAAAGAAAATAAAGAGTTTGAGAAACAGATGACTGTAATTTTCCTTTTGAAAGCATACAGGCATGGAAAATCTCTGACAGGTGATCAACACTCAGATAAAATCAGTCTTGGGTCCACATTCCTGTAAAGAACAATAATGGAGAGCCCTGCCACAGGGCAGATGATGAATCGTTAGCCACTTGCTCATGTCATCATTATCTCTCTCATCCACCAGAAAGGCTTTGAGTAAATCACAGCAATCAAAATCCGTATGCTGAGAACATGGCATTAAGAGCCATAAGAGTGCAACTTAGGTCACCATTTTATAAATATTTGGTCAGATAATATCAAATAAAAGCCTTCTCTTTAGGGCCATTTAGCTAGGTAACAGAAACAAACAGAACTAACTAGAGGATACCCTCAAAGTCACAGTGTCTTTGCTGGAAAAGGATGCTGAGCCTATTGCAGCCTACATCTCTCTGGAACAAAACTGAGAACTCAAATAGAAGTACATAGACTGAATCATGGTGCACCTGTTACACAAAGTAAAAGTTATTTGGGGAAATCTCATCACTCTGAAGCACTGGAAATATTAGGCCTATGCACAAAGGGAAAGAAGCAACAGAGTGGAACAAGGCCTTCTCACTCTGCCTTGTCATTGTGATATCTGTTTTGGGCATTTTGCTAGATTCATGTACCACCTTGTAATTTTGGCCATCCATGCTCACTACCTTTTTACATCCTGAATATTTTTGAAAGACCTTGTTTTTGACTAAAATATCTAAAAAAAGAACCAATGTTACCACCACAAAAAGAAAGCCAGTATCACTTGAGGAAGTGAGTGCTCATGGCTCTGATCCTAAGATTTGCCATAGCTGTTAACGCAGGCAAGCTATTCATCATCTAATTGATGCAGTTTAATACTAATTACCTAACATGACTTTTTGCCTTCATGGAGCTAGACAGATTGACAAAAAATCAAAGCCCAAGCCTATTTATTGGATTGCAAGATTTCAGAAGACAAGTGATAAATCAAAGACCAAAAATTATTCTGGCAAGAATAAATGGATTCTACAACAAAAGGTGGAGAGCAGAAATTAGACCACTCATCAGTAACAATGGATCTAGGAGGTGATGGAACAATGTCTTTTTATTTTTTATTTTTTTTATTTTTTTTTTAAAGATTTTATTCATTTATTTGAGAGAGAAAAAGTGAGAGGATAAGAGGAGCGAAGGTCAGAGAGAGAAGCAGACTCCCCGTGGAGCTGGGAGCCCGATGTGGGACTCGATCCCGGGACTCCAGGATCATGACCTGGGCCGAAGGCAGCTGCTCAACCAACTGAGCCATCCAGGCGCCCGAAAAATGTCTTTTTAATAAAGAGGAAAACATTTTAACCCTAGCATTCTACACCGAGCCAAACTCTTAGTCACAAATTCAGAGAAAATCATTTTCAAATACACATGGCTCACAAATTATCTAACATATACCCATTCTTAGGAAACTAAGAGAAATAAAGACATAGTTCTAGGCACCAAGATTTCATACATTAGAAAGCAAGAAAGTTCAGGGAGTAAAATTTGCTGTTAAGTCCAAAAAGCAAATAGTTCAGATTGAATCCAAAGGAAAACAAACAAACAAAATGAATAAATGAATAAATAAATTGATAGATTATCTCATATATTTGAGAATTGAAAATTAAATATTGACAAAAGACTGATACATAAATTGGTTCACTGAAATAAATAAAGGATAGTTCTTTTGAATTCAAGCAAATGATTTTAAAAAGACAGATTTATCACTGTAGACATAAAAATATTATATAGTGGAAAAATAATCATCAAAGATTACTTGAATTTGCAGTGACCAAAATTAAATTAGTCACAGCATGGTAAGACTGATAAGATAGTTAAGTCATACTTAGTAGGAAACAGGTGATGAAATAAATACATAGTATTTATTTCTAATTTTTTGATTCATAGTAATGAATCATAGTAATGGATCAAAAAATATTTTGTCAAATATCAAAAAAATCATTTTTTTTCAAAAAAAGTATTTTTGATTCATAGTAATGAATCATAGTAATGATTCATAGTAATGAATCAAAAAATAGAAACATAGATGTTATTTGAAAATAAATATTAATTTAAGTAACAGAAGTAACAACTAAAGGAAATGAATTTTGTTGTCCAGGGATGAGATTAAGTTGAGCTGGAAGATATTAAATAGAAAATATCTCAAACATTTACATATTTTTCTTTGAAAAAATACAACTCAATTCATTGAAAAAATAAAATTGCAATGATAAAGATATCAATGTTAACAATATCTTCTGCCCCACCTGTGATACATACATGGTCTGCATATCGGTAATCTCAGGTCCTCTGTGAACACCCTGAGGTGACAAAGGTGAAAAATCATTAATCATCAAAAAGAGATACCCTTTTTCCTTCACATGGGGTCTAAGATACCTGTTAATATTAATAAATCTAATATAAGCCTGTGAACCTGAAAAATAAAATTTATATTTATTTATTTATATTTTTATCCTTTTTTTTTTTTTTGGTTAGAGAGAGGGCACAAGCAGGGGTGGTGAGAGGCAGAGAGAGAGTAGAGAGAATCTTAAGCAAGCTCCCTGCTTAGCATGGAGCTTGTCGCGGGTCGATTTGATGATCCAAGATCATGACATCATGACCTAAGTCAAGAGTCGGTTGTTTAACCAACTGAACCACCCAGGTGCCCCAATAAAGTTTATTTTAATTAGAATTTACCTCTAATAGAACACACACTTAATAAAATATATATCATATAATATACATTATATATATATATATACATACATATATATATATAATTTTCCCTAATACACATAGAAATACTTGAGAAAAAGGACTTTACATTCTTCTCTGATTCTGTGGTACCTGGAAAATAGTGAGTGTTCAATATATGCTGCTTCTTATTATTAATTAAAGAATTTCAAAACTTATGTCTGAACTATTTGGCAGAATTAAAAAAAATTTTCACAAACCTCAGAGCTTAGATCACAAAGCTCACATAGAGCTTCTTCTTTCACTTAATGAAAGAACAAAACAATATTTACTGAGATGTGCCAACAATCAAATGTGCTCCTAAACATGAATTCATGTATTGGTCATAGTAATATTATGGCGGAGGTCCAAGTATTCCCTTCTACATAAGTGAGGAAAAGGACATTTTTTCTGAAGTTCCACAGCTAGGATTTGAAATTTAAAACCAAGTTGATCTGACTTCAAAATTCAGGTATCTTTTCTAATCTACAAACTCATAGAGAGGAAGACAAACATTGCAACTCACAAAAGGTCTCAATCTGTAGTAAGACAATATTCAACTCTATAGAAGTTTCTATATTCTTTTTCCTTACCTTCATTCCTTCTACAAGAGAGAGAAAACGATGAGATATTTGTAACAGGTTGAAAGATTTGAAAGTATTTTAAGTTTTGGAAAACAATGAGAACCTACACAATAAACAGTGATATCATTCCCATGATTTCATACTGCAAAATGTAACAAAATTTTGAAGTTTAAAAAATTCAATAGACACTTATTTTAAAATATCTTATAATTATACTGGACGGACTTTTGCTAGAACATGTTAAAACTTGAATAATCATAGCAGTAATCTGGAAAATTAATTATGAAATTCTTTGCAGTGAAACAATTTCCAATTACATTTCAGAACACCCTTTTCAGTGACAGTCTTGTTTATTTGCTGTATTTCTCCCAATGGACTACTTTGAGAGAATTATTTTTAAAAAAATATTGTAGATTTATACAGATGCACTTCATATTTTAGCACAACTGTGCCAAAAAGTCCACTCTGGAAGATGAAAATTTGTAGCAAGCATGTAGGATTGGGGACCATTTCAAGGCTTTGCTGCTTTAGTAACAATAAATAATCTTTCTGTACTCTGTGGGATCTGGTTCCAGAAATTAATATCGGTGCTCAAATGAGGAATCTCTTTGGATTTGAGCAATAGAAACAATGATCTGATGGATCATACCAGCTAGGGGAAAATATCCAAAGATAGAAACCCAGAACTAACTTAAGCTTTTAGAAAACCTTTGCAAACTGTATTTATCCTAGTGTTTACTTTTAAATCAAGAACTAAATGTATAATATGTTGGGCAAGTACAAGATAAATATTTGCTTTAGCATTATATAGTAGAAGAATCATTAAGTGAGGATCTCTGATTAACTAGCAAAGAATTAAAGACAAAAAGTAATGAGGAGATGGAATTATAAAGGTAATGATTTAGCCAAAGGAGCAATAACATTTTTGCTCATTAAAAGTCCTATACTGGAAAACTGTGAAAATCAGTAAAAGCCATTCTAATTAAAAGTCCATATCTATGTCACAAGAGCAAAATCTTTATCTAATTTGTAAAACAAATACCAGGTGCATAATATTTTTGTGAATTTCATAGAGCCAGAGTGTTTTATTGCTTGGAATGGTTCAGTTTTTTTTTCCTTATTATAGAGAGTTACCACAATAGAGATGCCTTTTATGACCTCATTTACTTAGCAACTCATAATCAAATATAGTCATATTTCAGGAGCTAAACATATGGGTATTCTCAACAGTATAATTCTGATGTTTTACTCATGAACATGTTACACATATGAGAAAATGTGCCCAAAGGAATATGTAAGTTTGCAAAAAAATACCGTCTGATAAACAGGGTAACTTATAGTGTGTGTAAAGAAAGTAAGACACACCTATGAGAAGGGACACACACAGAAATGAGTAAGAGGTAGTCATAGATTTAGAGAACTCTAAAGCTAGAGATTTTGTACTTGGGGAAGCCCTGGAGGCCAGAGAGAAGGCTCCTCATTTTTCTGCTGGGAGAAACTGAACCTCAGATGTCTTACAAGACTTAACTGATATTGCCCTAAAGCAAACTGATGTCGTGAGAGTACTAGAGCCATTATTAAAATTACCTAGTCCTGTTTACACGATCACAGATACGCTCTATTTCTCACTTTCTTAGAATAATCCCTCTAAAGGGAAAGATAAAATCAGTAAATGTTTTCCTGTTCCAACCCAATTTACTTACTTTATTTGTCCTAAAATTGATGGAAGCTTAATATTGTGATGACCAGGAGCCCAATTAACTTCCTTCCAAGTTCTAGATTGCTGCTAAGGGTACTTATGGTCCAGAATCTGTAGCATTCCCCTTCTACCCACATGGGATATGTTCTAAGTCTCCCAGTGAAGACCTGAAACTGAGAATAGTACCAAACACTATATAGACTATGTTTTCTCTCCTATACATATTGCCGGTGTATATTTAACTTATAAGTTTAAAAGTTTAATTTATAAATAAGACTCAGTAAGAGTTAACAACAGTAATTAATAATAGATCAATTATAACAACATACTGTAATAAAAGTCATGTGAATATGGTCTCTCTAAGAGTATCTTATTGTATTGTACTCATCCTTCTTCCTGTGATGATGTGAGATGATAATATACTTCAGGATGAGATGAAGTGAGGTGAATGACCTACGTGGGGTGGGGTGGCACTAGGCTACTCTTGACCTTTTGACAATAAGACAGAAGGAGCATCATCTGCTTCTGACCAGGACTGACCACAGTAACCCAAACTGTGGATAAGCAGGGACAACCTCATAACCTTTAAATAAACTTTAACATAAGTTTTTATACATTGGGAATTTTTTTATTATGTTCAATTAGCCAGCATATAGTACATCATTAGTTTTTGTTGTAGTGTTCAACAACTCATTAGTTGTGTGTAACACCCAATGTTCATCCCAACATGTGCCCTCCTTATTACCCATCCCCCAGTTACCCCATCCTCCTGCCCCTCCCTTCTGTAACTCTGAATGTGTTTCCAGGAGTCCAGAGTCTCCCATGATTTGTGTCCCTCTCTGATTTCTTCCCATTCAGTTTTCCCTCCTTTGCACTGTGGTCCTCCACACTACTCCTTATGTTCCACATATGAGTGAAACCATATACATTGTGAATTTTATAACAGCATATGTGTTCTAAAATCTTGACCACAGAATATCTCCCTTTTCTGATGGCTTTGTTGCCTGGTATTCTCTTACTGAAAGTCATTTTTTTGTTGTTGTTGTTGTTTATTTTCTCTCTTTCTACTTTCAATGATAAATATTTTTCAAATACTGCTTATGCTTAGGGCACCATAAGAGCCATGGGGACACTAAGTAAAAATCAAGATACAATGGAAAGATTAGTAACTAGTTTTGCAGCCTTGAAAAAGTGACTTAAGCTCTTTCATCCTTTATTTCTGTAAAATCAGAGGTTAAGACATACATATGAGACTAGGAAAATAATCACTGCTGGGGTGCCTTTTCAATCATAGGTTGTAAAGAATAAGATAGACCAAAAGGTTCAGGTGATGTAAATGAAGAAGGAACACCTTCATTTTACAGAAACTGTTCTGTGAAGAGTTATTTTCAATTTAATGTTGTGGAAGATATACACATTGTATTACATACCTTACTTCTGCAGAATTATTTACACCAAGGCTGCTAATTGACATCAAGACCTTGACGGAAAGATATTTGAGGGTGTGAAGGAGGAGAGATTATGAATTCAGAGACAGAATGTGAGGAAAGTGGATATTTAGCAGAAAAAGGCAGAGAGAGAGAGAAAGAGAGAGTGCAAGAGAGAGAAATTACAAATAGGAGGGTCCAAAAAAATATGAGAAGAGGCAGAACATAAACTGTTTATGTGATGATATTGTTCCTTCCACGTTTTAAATATGAATGACTATAAACTTTGAGTTTATGATTTTATTCATACATGAAGTCGAAAGAACTTTTAGTTCCCTGTCAAGATGATCATTTTATGCACACTGCCCACTGTGAATGCTGTGCTGTCCATAAACCACCTTCAATTCCAGAGGATTTATTCCCTCAGCTCTTGGGAAGTCTTGTTGGCTGATAGTTTTTCACTGAGAGCTCACTTTGGAAACTGCCTCTACTGAAGAAGATCACCTTACAAAGGACAAAGTACTCTGGTTCCTGGAAAGGCTTCATCCAATGACAGACAGACTCTGGGGTATAAAGACAAGACTTCTTTGCCAATTTAGAAAACCTTGGAAGGGTCGTTTCCTCGTTAGTGTATCCCAATGATCAGCTACAGTCTTTTTTGTGACTATCACAGGCCAACTTACCCCTGCGGTATGAGGCACTAAACAGAGCTCCATCATACTCCATGTCCAAGTCTGCTTCCCAGGAAACCTAATCTGTGACAGTGGCCTTCCTTTACCACATTTTATTATATGATATTCCCTGGATTACTATTGGATAAGCAGTTTATTTATTAAACCAATTTAAAATGGAATCCATTTTATCTTCATGCACGGGTGAATACACGAATCTTTAGAGAAAAGATAGATTCACTGCATTGGAAGTGTGAAATAATGAAAAGCGCCACGTTAATTCTCAAGATATTAGAAAAAAACAAAAATAGTTAGCAAGAAAAAAGAGGTAAGATGGTGAAAAACCACCTAAACATGATTATATAAAGGGAATAACACTATAACACCATATGCAGACTTGTATGCTTTTCCTTTTGTTCAAAAATACTTTTAATCACTTCATGCATGGTGGTTTCAGACACAGTACAACATTCCAAAAGGATAAAATTTAAATGTTATTTTTTCCATTATGTAGGCAATATACAAAGAAAAGTAAGATAATTGACACCCCAAGCTTTTACAAAGTCAGCTTACTTTTTGCTAATGAAAATTATCTTTTATTTCATTTTGATTTATTCTTACTCGGGATCATTATCTGGATTCATCATTATATTTTTTTTCATCATTATGTTTATCGTATTGACACGTTGTGTACTTTTCTAAAGCTTTTAGATATGCCAAAGTATTAAGAGACAGACATAGTCATAAGGGCCATACTATAATTCAATTTACAAAAATTCACTTGTTTAGATCTCTCTGAATTATGACTAATGATTTAGGTCCCTACACCCTGCTTTCAAAATTCAACAAACAACTTGCCATAAAAAGAGAGTGTTCATTGACAATAGGATAAATTCAGATACATATGTGGAAGCATGAGAAAAAACAGTAATTGCAAAAATGATATTTAGAGTTCTGTATTCATATTTAGTGTTTGTATAGAACAATAAGAATCATGAATGATGTAACTTGTTCCGAATACTGACCAGGTATTTCAGACAAGGCTTAGACACAAGACATAACATATCAAATGTCTCTTCCTTCTTAAGAACAACTCAAAAATAAAAACCTCAAGAGAATTAATAGTTAATTGGTGATGTTTTTAGAATTGATAGGTTAGGGAAACTAAAAAGTGAATAGTGAATCTCAAGTAAGAGTCTTAAAAGAAAGGACACACTTATTAAGCCTCAAAGAAATGTTCAACTTGTAATTGGTAAATGTACTCAGATGAACGTGAATTACTGGACATTTTCAGTTACACTATAAAGTCTAGGGATCTCACAGTGAATTAGGTTACATTCTATAGTCTTGGCACTGTAACAATAAGCCAGAACTCTTTCAGAAGGGATTTTAATTGAGGATTTTATCTTAATTATGAAAGGAGACATCTAAGAAGTAGTTTAAGCCTTAGAGCAAAAGAACTTAACAAGAAACAGTTCAGATTCTGGCTAAAGGCGATTAACCTGAATAAAATCCATTTTATTTAGGAGTACAAGTACCTCAAATTGAAGAGGTAAGGAAGCAGCCATCATCTCCCTTTGAATATATAAAATGTCCAATCTATAAATGAGTTGGAAAAGCTTTTCAGTTTCCGCAGAAAAAATGTACTTAAAAAAAGCTTAGTTAGCTGTCATATTAAGCAAAAATATCTATAGTTCAAAGATGCTATTTTCACATGGTTGGCTAATCTAGTAAAAGCTTCTTTGCATTTTCGAACTGCATTTTTGAAGTGTTTTGGCTGCTGATAATTTTTTTTATTTTGGAAATTAATCATACTGAATGCAGATATGCACAGCTACTAACACTTAATATTGATTTATATTTAACATATATCAATGCTAAATAAGTATATGAGGCATATTGATGAGCATGACACAAATATTGACTACCATTTTGCAGCAGATAAGAAAAATAAGCATGGTCATTTATTACATTTTTTTCCTTTTTTTTTTTTTAAAGATTTTATTTATTTATTTGACAGAAACACAGCGAGAGAGGGAACACAAGCAGAGGGAATGGTAGCAGGAGAAGCAGGCTTCCCACTGAGCAGGGAGCCCAATGCGGGGCTCGATCCCAGGACTCTGGGATCATGACCTGAGCTGAAGGCAGACGCTTAACGACTGAGCCACCCAGGCGCCCCCATTTTTTTCCTTTTAATCCTCACATGGCATTGTGGATATTATTGACTATATTTCAATCCTAAAAATCTAACATTGAATTAAAACCAGTGTACACAAATGTGCAAATGGAAATATTTTTTATAAAGTTGTAAGACTTTATTAAATAAATAAACAAGGAGAAAATGTTTTTCAAAATAGTGTATCTGTTGCCTTAAGGTATCACTGGAGCCTTCTAATCTTTAATCAATGTGGCTTTCTCATCATTTGTTTTCAATCATTTGTCATTTGAGTACATATTCATTTAACACTTTATATGTTCTAAGTCACAAGGCTAGGTGCTGGGGATGTTATCCGAAACAAGACAGAAATGAACTGCTCCTATTCTGTCAGCAAATACAAGTACAGCCTACTTGCAGAAGTTAAATTAAAACAAGGAAATATGGCTGAATGAAGAACATGATACATGATATAATATGGATAAGGGGGACACATACCACAAAAACCTAACCTAGTACAGGAAAGTCCACAGAAGATTTCCCAAAGGAAAATCATCAAAGTGATTCAGGACAAAAGGGTTTGGGTTGTTTTTCAAGGCAGGTGTGTGGTGCTAATAAAATTATCTAAAATTTGTAGTATCAGAAATATAATCTTATTTATCATTTACAAAATAATTCTAGTCTGTTATTCTTGGCTGTAGTGTGTCTTTGTTTCCTGTAGTGATTCAGTGACCCAGCATTCTTCCATTTTGGGGTTATTGCTCCACCGCTCCCATTTCTTTTATTATCAACATAAAGGTAGTAGAAGACTATCTATGTTTATTGGTTTACATATGTAAACCAATAATTTTTTTACATTTTGCATATGTAAACCAATATTTTTTACATTTTTTTACATTTTACATATGTAAACCAATATTTTTACATAAATAAAAATATGTTTATTATCAACATATAGGTAGAAGAAGGCATGGAGGGGGCAGATTTGTGTTTCAAAGCCTTGAACCAGAACTGGGATACTTATGTTCATTCATTTGGCCCCTCAGTCATGTGGTTAAACCAAGATGGAGTAGGAGCTAAGAAATATACTGCATGGCAGGAAAGCCTTATATAAGTAATAAATCTGTACTATGGAAGTACAGATCTGTACTATGGAAGTACAGATTTATTATCAGAGAGTAGTATCTGATACATAGTATCTGTACTATGGGAGTACAGGTTATTAAGTTCTTCTATGGAAGAACTTAATAAATGTTGGTGGACAAGTAGCCATCTCAGACATAGGACATGAGAGCGCAGGTGTTAGGAAGAGAGGTTAGAATAAGAAAGTTAAATTATAACAATTTAACATCTGTTAGTATTTTATTCAAAATAAAGTAATGAATATGATTCAAATACACTCAAGGAAGGAGCATTGGGAAAATTAGAAGAAATTTATTATTTTTTTTTTAAAGATTGTATTTCTTTATTTGACAGAGAGAGAGAGAGAGAGAGATCACAAGTAGGCAGAGGCAGGCAGAGAGAGAGAGGGGGAAGCAGGCTCCCTGCTGAGCAGAGAGCCTGAAGTGGGGCTAGAACCCAGGACCCTGAGATCATGACCTGAGCCGAAGGCAGAGGCTTTAACCCACTGAGCTACCCAGGCGCCCCTAGAAGAAATTTAAAAAGAAAAACTTATCTGAAATGTCTACAAACTTTGAAAGAAACATACTGAAGAGTTAAAAAGAAAGTCATCTTTTCAGTTGTTTATGGAAACAGAACATGGAACTTTTTTTTTTTTTATGAGATAGTCAGGGTTTAAGAACCTGAATTTGATTAATTAGATACAAATAAAACAGATGACAGTGAATTTGAGTAGGAGTTGGTCTGAATGAAGACCTTCAGTTAGAATCCGGTCCACTTATTTGAGGAGAAAACCATTCACATATTGACCAGTTTAGATATAAAGCCAAATCTAAGCCGTGGGTAAATTTCCCAAGAAGATTAAGGAGTCAGTAGAAGAGTACTTATGTTTAGAGCTGTGGGCTCTAGAGTCACATTGTACAGGTTTATTCCCAGTGTGGCTAGTAGTTAAAAGTTCCAGAAACAAAAATTCCAGTTTTACAAAAAAGGATCAATTTCTGAAGAGAGAGCAATCATGTATGGTGGGTCTAAGTCAAAAGAGGGTCACACTTAGGATATTTATGCCAAATATCAGGAATTTTTACTAGCAACCTATTGTACAAAATATCAGAAGACCAGGTGAAATATATGGCAGAAAGATTCCTGAGTTTACTCAAAAAACCTGCTACCTGAGAAAAGAATAATAGGAAAAGTAAGAAGTGTCCTTCATATTTCACTTTCTCTTGGGCCCCTGATATCCTTAATCAGGAAGACAGGACAAGCCTTTGTTTTGCTTGCTGCTGCCTAGAACTCAACTGGCATCCCACTGCTTTTCACTTAGGTTCCTGAGTTGAGCCTTGTGGTCTCCAGCATGCCAGGACCTCCCCTAAGAAGGCAGATCAGATTAAAGAAAGAAATAGAGAGAGAGCAAAGGAGAGAGAGAGACAATTCTTTCATTTTACCTTAATTTTAATTGTAGAGTTATATTGCTATATGTATACGCTCATGAGTTATTCCCTCACATATAAACTCCATGAGTATATATTAATACCATTGTTTTCTTCACGGTGCTAGGCACAGTACTTTTATTTTTTAAGATTTTATTTAATTAATTGAGAGAGAGAGAGAGAGCTAGCACAAACAGGGGGAGCAGCAGGCAGAGGGAGATGCTGACTCCCTACTGAGCAGGGAACCTGATGCAGGACTTGATCCCAGGATCCTGGGAGCATGACCTGAGTCAAGGGCAGATGCTTAACTGACTAAGCCACCCAAGTTCCTCTAGGCACAGTATATGTTAATTTAAACTGTATAAACTATGTAATTGAGCCATCGAACATTCTCTACTACTGAAGATGATCGTCTCAAGAGAAGAATATGAGAATCAGTAAAATTCACTTAGGGTATATATGATTCAAGTGACAATTTAAAGTTAATTGAGTGTAATGCTCTCATAGAGAGTTATAGACAAATGTTCCATTTTTTATTCAGGTTTTCTTTTTTGTTCTTTTAATTTTTGTTCATTTGAGTATACTCATTACACAATGTTATATTCGTTTCAGCTGGGCAACATAGTGATTTGACAACTCTATACTTTATGCTGTGCTCACCACAAGCATAGCTACCATCCATCACCATTCAGCACTATTACAATATCCTTGACTATATTCCTTTTTATTCAGTTTTCTTAATTTCAAGCTTAAAGTTATAAGGTGAACAGCTTGAGAATCAAGACGCGTTGGATTTGACAGAAGACAGGTGTCATTATATCTTTTGTTATTCTTTTTTTTTCTAAGATTTTATTTATTTGACAGAGAGAAACACAGCGAGAGAGGGAACGCAAGCAGAGGGAATGGTAGCAGGAGAAGCAGGCTTCCCGCTGAGCAGGGAGCCCGATGCGGGGCTCGATCCCAGGACCCTGGGATCATGACCTAAGCTGAAGGCAGACACTTATCTTTTGTTATTCTTGCCTGTACACCACTTGCTTACATAAGTAGCCTTCTATATCTATTTTTTGTCATTGTCTAGGCCATTCTTAACAATTTCACAATGACCAAGTTTTTGTACCTCATCTTCCATCCTTTCCATACAGCTGGGGAAAGATGAAGTAAGTTCCTGATTCTTGAAGTCAAATCAACCATCTTTGTCTTTCTCTTCGGGACCTCTACCTAGCTCAGGCCCAGCTGGAAGAGACCTCATGGGAGAGCAAGAGAAAGCAATATCTGGCCAGGTTGGTGGATTGCATTGAGCATCTGTGCATCCTCTTCTTATTTCTCTGGTTAATATTTTTCCTGTACTGCATGTGTTGCTTTTAATTAGTCTTTAAAGTTAGAACCTTCAGTTTAGGAAGAACACTTTCACTCTGGTCCAGTCTAATTAACCAGGCCTGTGAACCTATTAATAGAGCACAATTTCCTTTATCTATTTCTTGTGCTCCTTGCACAGACATCTCCCTGAAATGTCAGGAAAGAGGTGTAGTTGGATTAAAGCATAATTAGAAAATTCTTGGCTCCTCAAGCCCCAAATGATCTTAATAGCGCCATTAATATATCATTTTATTATTCTTTTCAGTGCATTTAAATTTACATGAGTTGCCCAGTTCTAAATAAAACAAATATTTTGCTCTTTATAAAACACAACCAGATTATCCATATAGATACTTCTTTAAAGAAACTAAAGGATGTCTCCTTTTCTGTGCCTGGCCTTCAGTGCTCCTGCTCAGTGTCCAGACCCTTGATTCTTAACCCAGTTTCCCCAACTCCAAGCTTGCCCCTGCTAGTGACAGCATCAGCAAAGCCGCTCCTGTCCCTGGGGACTCAGGCCCCATGCTCCGCCTTGCCCTTAGTGACTCCCAGCTCTGCAATGGGCACATGCGGGGCACACCCTGGCAGGTTGAGGATGGGACCTGGACAGACCTGAGCTCCTGGTGCTGTGTAAGGAGCTGGAGTTGTTGGAAGAGAAATAAGGCAGTAAGTTGCTGGGGTTGCTTGAGCTGCCTGCTGCCACAGTCATCTGGAACCTTCTGTGGTATTTCCTGCAGCTGTGCCTGCCCAGTATTCAGACATGGCTGGTGTTGGTCCCCTGCAATGGGCCCCTGCTCCTCGAGGGTCCCATCTCCTTGAAGGACACCTGATCCAGAATCTGTGCAGGCGCAGCTGCTGTGGGATATCCTGACCCTTCTATGTGCTCTGGAGGGTCTGCAATTAACCTCCCCAGGAAGTTGTATGGTCAGGCCCATCACCTGCATCCCTTAGCCTGGAGCTGCTGGAGTTGATACTGTGCCATGTTGGTCTCCCATGAGGTACACAGGGCTATAGGGCTCATCCTGGAAACTCTAGTGCCTCTTCCCAGTGGCCCGCACCTACACAGGGGCATTGCCCATGAGATCTTATTCCTGACAATGACCGCTTGGGGCGAGGACCATGTGGATATAGTGGCCTTCAACAAGAAGTCTAAGTCCACCTTTAACAAGCTGGCTAGCAGCGTGCACAAGGGAGGCAACAATGGGCACAGATGCCTACCCCAAAGGCCACTAATTGCCAGAAATATTTTGGAGCACCTCTGGAGTGCTAGAGACCTTAACTTTCCCTCTCCAGCCTCAGGTGTGGAGATAAGGGTGAAAGTATTCTAGAGCCAACTCACTTCCCTGCTCCTTTGATAGGGGAATTGGGAACAGACTGGGAAACATTTCCAGCCATAGACTCAATGGAGGTAGCAGGAAGAAGGATTCACTATTACTACAAGTCACAATTACCCTTCGTCAACCTGCCCAATAAACTCATGCTGATGTTGGAAGAGCACAGAAGAGATTTAGAACAATTTCACAATGGATGAGGCTTTGTATGAGCTGGAACAACTCTGCTCCCCATCCTGTGCCAGGAATCCCCCTCCAGGGTACCTGCAGATCTGCACTGCCTGGTCAATTTTATGTTTTTTTGTTTTACAAAAACGAAACAAAACAACTGGAAAGATGAAGAATTACTAAGCCTTCAACCTGAATGCAAAGGAGGGAGATAATTCCCCACCAACAACAATCCCTCTTTCCTGGAGTTGCTGAAGGAGCTCACTGCTCTGGATTCCTTTCTGCCTTAGTGTTGTCTTTTAAGTTATTTATTTTGGGGCCACAACTGTCTTGCTTATGAGATTCTTATGGATGGTGAGAAAAAGAAGGGGAACAAGGGCTCCATGGTCCAGTGGTGTACAGCTCCTTGAAAGTCAGGAGGAGGGAGCTAGAGGATTCCCAAGCTCTTTTCAGGGAGAATTGGTGTACTTCTTGTCCTAATCCTTCATGTCTTTTGTCCCTTGGAGAATGCCTCACCCACCTGATCCTCAGCTGTACATTAGATTGTTCTTTGCAAAGTTTTGTTGGATATAAATACAGTAAAACTATTTATGTCTTAAAAAAAAACACCCTAAAACATATCAATTTATAACCTTTTACAATTCTCTTGAAATGAAATAGGTAATTTTAGAAACTCTTAATTTGTTTGAATCACCAGAGTACCATGTAGAACATTATGCCTCCCTAATATTCATGGAATGGCTCTCTGAAAACCTGGAAGACACCACTCACTTTGTAAAACATACTTGGAGGAAGACATTGTAGATCACAGACTTAACAAAGTAAAACAAATTTGAATTAACAAAATGCAACACAATGTCTTCTTCCCATGATGGGAGCAGGATAGACTCAGTGACATTTTTAACCTGAACATTATGTATGTTTTAAATGTAAGAATAAGTAAGAATTATAGATTGACATTCATATTGAATAAATTTAATCCAATAAAAATGCTAATATTTTCAAAACACATTTTTTCTTTCAAAGAAGCATTGGTGAGTCCCAGAGGAGATGCTAATTATTACCTCTTCAAAGCTTGTGAGAGGCACACATTTTTCAGTAGAGTTTAAGAAAAATAATTTTTGTTATGCCTTAATGCTCCAATTTTTAATTTTTAACTGATTTAATTAGCTTCTTCAAAGGCACATATATCTAAAAAGATAAATTTAAACAGTTTTCACAGTTTCATCAGAGATAATACTATTCCTCTATTGGAATTTAAACATACCCCAAAATCAAGTATGTATGTGTTAATTGGGACAGTAAAGGTTGCATTTTGGCCTGTACTTCTCAGAATACAAATAATAAACCACTGTGAGATTCCTATTTATACTGTTTTAGAGTTTTGCCTGTGATAAGGGCTTCTAGTGTCTGAGAAACACCATTGTATTGTAAGAACACCTGAGCCCTATTTGGTCTTGTTTTGAATCATTTATTTCTTTCCAACACATTTTCAACACTTCTTTTATTTAAAATTTGCCTTGATTCCCTGGCATGTCACAGGTACTGTTTTGTGATGCTGCACATATAAGGGACAGGGCTATATCCCAAACTGAAAACAACCTCAAATTACAAAGGAAGAACCCAATATTAACTCATGTCTTATGGACAGCTATGTACCATGGGTTAAATTATGACTTACTGAAAAATAGTATAGAACCAAAAGCCTTATATTTGAATTTTAGGTCAAACAGTTGGGTAGCCCGGAAAAATTAAAATATTTTAACTATAGAAATCACCTCCATAACTACTGAGGACATTTTAGATTGTATAAAACTGTATGACCTAAAATCAAATAAATTGTGTATATATGTTTCAATAAGTATTTTTATCTATATTTAAAAACATTATCCATGCCCATATTCAATTAACAGAATTATTTACATCTCTCTACTAATGCATAAGATTAAGACTTTGTTACACGTTTTACCAGACTTTGGGTTAAACATTTTCCTTAAATAAAGAAAGTAATCAACTATCAAATAATATTTATAAAAGATATTTCAAAATAGTTAAATTACTAAAATCCCTTATACTCATTATGATAAATATATATATTGGCATTATAGCTACTATTTCACTGAAGAAATCACAATTAATATATTTTGAGATTCAAGAAATGGAGCTAATTGATTCTGCCCCTGGCACTTGCCAGGATCTGGCGGGTGTAGGCCCTTAGGACTTCACGGGTACGGTTGCCAGCTGTGTCCCCAGTCCTCTGAGGTAACACAGTGTGGTACCTTCATGTTTTGCACACTTTGCCAGGCTCCAGTGGCCTGGCTGTCAATGTTTACAATGGGGCAAGGATGTCTCATGGGCTCTGGCCTCTAGTCCTTTGTTTTTGCTGAATGAATTGTTACAACCTCTGGGGTTGGACTGTGAGTCCTAAGCATTGTTTACTTAGGACCCAGTCTTCTGTGCAGGTTTTGGGCATCGGCTGGGTGAAAGGAGCTGGGGATTCCTGAAGTGGAGCTGGCTCCCTAAGGTGACAGTGTATATATGCAAATAAACTGAGAAATCTTAGAAATAATCTGCATGATTATTTCTGAAAGCTTATAAATGCCCTTTTATAAAAGTTAATTTTTCCCCTGGAAAGCCATTTGTGGATGGAAATTAACTTTTAGATAACATCCAATCTTGATATCAATGATACCAATGCTTTTTTGTGTGTACTCGTGAAATTTCTCAAATAGATATGTTTCAGAAATTTCTCTTCATTCATTTTTTTAAAGAGTAAGATATAAATTTCACCATAGTAATGTAGTAATCCAAGCAAACATCTTGACCAAAGCTAAGTCAGTACTCACCCATCTTTTCCTCAATGTCCTCTGCAGCCAGAAGGTAAAAAATCTTTCCAATGCTTTCTCTGAATTACATACAAGAATATTCCCAATTTATATCACACTGATATAAAAAAACTACTGATGGTAGTTATGTCAAAGCTTCTTCTTAGACTCATAGCTGCATAAAGTCAGCATTTTCAGATGGTTTATCTGTTTGCTTTATATTCTTTTTTATACAAACTACTTTACATTTGAGGACTTTTTTCTTCTGATGGTCTATTGCTGTTGTTACATATATCAACCTTAAAAGCACGATATATTTAATATAATTTTAGGCAATTAGTTCAATGGGCTAATGTCTGTAATTCTGTTACAAAGACAAAGATCATACCTATTAATTTTATCAGTGGAGAGATAACATGATTTTGAGAAAATAAAAACAAGTCCAGTGTGAAGAAACTTCCCAAACAAACAAATAGAGACACAGCAATGTAATAATCACTTGGAATTTTGCATTCGACAATTGCAAACTCATCTGGTTTTAAATTCATTTTTAATATAAGTTTTAATGTAAATTAAGTTAACTTACATTGACTAAAGGTAACAATTTAACTAATGAAATATGCTTTTTGATGGGGCACCTCATGGAGGCTCAGTTGGTTAAGGGTCTACTTTTGGCTCAGGTAAGAATCCCTGGGTTCTGGGATGGAGCCCTGCATTGGACTCCCTGTTCAGCAGGGAGCCTTCTCCCTCCCCACCCCGCTCTCTCTCTAGATTGCTCTCTCTCTCTCTCTCTCACATAAATAAACTCTTAAAAAAAGAAGAAATATGCTGTTTGTTAAGATTAAAAACAATATGCCTTCCTGCATTTTGTATTCATCTCAAACTTGAATTAGTCCTTAATCTTCACTTTGGAATTGATTATGGATCAATTAACAATTAGGTTCTTATGGAGATTTTACAATTTTAAAACTTACACACGCAAATATAATATGCATATGTTTCTACGTGTGTCACATATATCTTAAATATACATATGTGTCTATGCACGAATTATGCACATATGTTTACACATATATTAGGAAACAGAGGAGCAGGGTCACCGCAGAGCCTGATCCCTCTTTTGCCAAATATCAACCATCTGCCTGCATCACATTTCTTAGTTCTTAGCTGAAACATTACCGTCTCAGGAGAGCTTCCTGACTTTCTCACCCTGACCTAATTTCTGTCACTATCTATATATCTTGCATGAATTCCTTTGTAAACTAAAAACTACCTGAAATTTTCTATCTATCCATCTTTCTGTCAGTCTATCTACCTACCTAACCTCATTACCATCATCTACTTTTATATTTATTATCCCTCAACTACAATGTAACCTCCATGAAAGCAAGAATTCTGTGTGTGTGCATGCATGTGCATATATGTGCATGTATGTGTGTGTACATATGTGTGGCTGTGTGTGTCACACTACCAACTACTAGAACAGTATCTGGAATGTGGAGGTCACTCAGTAAATATTTCTTGAATGAATATATGACAAAAAAGTGGTGAACTTACCATTGTAGTACTGTTCTATAAATTATATGGCACATGATATTATGTAGTATTACATAAAACAAGAAATCTATGGTATAGCGTCCCCATCCTGAATACCTTGTTTTGACTCTTACCCCCTCCAATAGATCTATGATTCCGGGGAAACCGAAGACCTTGTTCCAGCTCTCTCCTTGTGCCACCAGACGCCATGCCCAAACTCTGGCAGAGAACCCAGACACACTTGGTGAGTGAGCATGTAACTCTTGAAGAACTGTGCAGTGGGGTTTGTAGCTGATTTATTCTTCAACAATATTTCTTGCCTAAGGATTTAAAGTAAATAGGAGTTGATGGTCAATTTTGGAAATTCCAGGATACAGAACAGTGATAACTTAGGCACTTTCCTGCCCAAGGGATTAAATATCCAGTGTTCACCAAGAAAAAGAAATCCCTCTTTCTGCCAGCTTTATCCAGAACTTAATATCAACAAAACCAAAAAACAAGAGAAAAGGATGGATGCATAGTTAAGCATTTTTGTTTCCCTTATCTTGGTGAAAAAAGAAGAAAAATGGACTGTGTCTTTTGGATATCCCTTCTATGCAGGAGACTACAGAAAACCTTTATAAATGTGATGCTGAGGACAGGACACCCCACAGGCTTACCCTTTACTCTGTAGTCCCACACAGGCCAAGAAACCCAGCTTGAAATTGTCTCGGGAAGGGGACAGGAACATCCACTTCATTTTGTAACATCTAAACCAGAATTCTGCTTTCCAGGAAATGCTCCATCTCACTCTAAGTCTCGTCTTTGGGGAATGTTAACTGCATTTTGTGTCATGTGTGCCCTGGGAGGCCCATACAAAATATGAGGAAGATGAGACTGTGTGTATACAAACCTTTGACTGAATTTGAGGAGTGTCAGAAGACTTTTTTTTTCTAGCTTATTACAAAATGAAAGAAAGTTGAGTATTAGACAATTTTGACCTAATAGAAACCTGCCTGGGTTTTTTGTTGTTGTTGTTGTTGTTGTTTCGTTTTTTGATTTTTTTTAAAGATTTTATGTATTTATTTGACAGGGAGGGAGAGCCCAAGCAGAGAGAACAGCAGCAGAAGGAAAGGGAGAAGCAGGCTCCCTGCTAAGCAAGGAGCTTGATGTGGGGCTCAGTCGTCGGACCCTGAGATCATGACCTGAGCCGAAGGCAGACGCTTAATTGACTGAGCCACCCAGGCATCCCAAACTGCTGTTTTCACTACTGGAGTGCTCTTCCCTCCACACAATCCTATCCTACATTGTGATTCCTCCTTCCCTGTTCTTAATGATGCTCATCCTCATCCAGCTTGTTTCCTTGCCAGACCATTTACCTCACCTCTCTTTTGTGACAAGCAAATGTTATAAATGCGTCTTTTATTATGCAGAGAAATTTAGTTCTCTTTGCCTCACTTTGCATTTACCATGGCCATGACTTAAGGAATATATTGTTATCATTGAAGATTTTTGTTAAATAAACTCAAAGAATTTTGCCACCATCAAAACTAATACAAATACATTTCACTATTTTGCAAAAAAAGTTATCCCCCATAGATTTCAGAATAACTTCAGGGGATAAATTAGAATATTGGGGCTCAAAAAGGTACAGCATTCTGCTTCAGATTATGTATTTAATAAATGATATTTGAAGTCACAGTGCTTTTACTCCAGTCTCCCTAGTATGTCATATCACATAGTGGGTAGAGAATGGTTGGCATGAAGTTGAATGGCATATCTAATGATTTTAGATTTTTAAATTTCTTTGTTCAAAGTTTTCTGTTTGAAGCAATGCATAATTCAAGAATTCTTAATTTTCTGAAACCTATTTCTATAGGTATAAAGTTTCAACAATGATGATCTCAAAAGACATGCACAGCTCATTTAAAATGTCTTCCTTGACCATATTAGATGGAAGAGGCCATGATATAATGGTGGGTAATGAGCCCAGCTTCTGGCATACCCCTGTTTAGACAACACTGAGGGCACACTATGCCTGTGACTCTGAGTACATGGCTCAGTTTTCAAATCTGCAAATTGAAAATAATAATAGTATCTATTTTAAGATTGTTTCAACCTTTAAATAACAAGTGCAAATTGCTCAGACTAAGGTCTGGCATCTAAGTATTCAATTACTGCTAAGTGATGTGGGAATAAAAGGCAGAAGGGATATTATTAAATTTCCTTACTGCCTACAGCCCATGGACAAGTCCTTGAAACAGGCAGAATGACATTCCTCTAGGGACACAGCTGCCTGGATGTTGACACTTTGCTAAGGGCAAAAGGCAATCCTAGCCTGACCTTCCCCACCCCCCAGGACCCTGTAAGCCTATTTAACATATAAAAATTCCTTTAGAAATTTCCTTTATCTCTAAACCCCCTAGGTGTTGGCAATCATTTCCCAAGCATGTGACTCACTGATATACATCTGAAG
>CM053604.1:17998577-18034973 GCA_028646535.1 Procyon lotor
TGCACATAGATAATTTTATTTCCTCCTTTCTGGTCTTTATGCTTTTTTTTCTTGCCTTATTGCCACAATTAGAGCCGCCAGTGAAATTTTGAGTAGGAAGTGGTGAAGTAGCCATCTCACCTTGTTTTTCCTTTCAAAGAAGTTATTATTTGTGATTAGCAGTTTATTTAAAAAATGGTTATTAGCCATTTAGTAAGTACTCAAAGGTGACTTCCATATCTGAAACCTAAAAGGTGTCTTGATAATATTTACACATCACGAAAGCCAATTAATTCATGGTCTTAAATCTAAAAATAAAGTTTCTAACAAAATTTCTAATTCTTACTATGATTAATTTCTATATAGTATAGCTTTAACAAGAATCTTTTGTGTGTTTAAATGATATTTATGTTTATGTATGTAGGTACACATTTAAGTATCAAAAATGTTCATGACCAAACATCTTCTGAGAATATAATACTATTTACATAGTTACAATTATGTGATAAATAAAACAAAAAATGACTGAAAATATAAAAGAGGTACTTGTTTTCTCTTCAAGGTGAATGAATGGGTTCTTGGGCTTCATATTATGGTATACATGCTTGTGAACAAATTTTTAAAGTTGACCAGTAGCAAAATAAAAAATCACATTAATCCATATGCATTATGAAAATTGAATATAGCAACCTGAATCCTCTAACATAGGATAATTATAAGATACATCTTAAGGTGCAAAGTTTCTCACATCTTACAGGTGTAGATCTCCTGTGTACTACTTTGGGCAGCTATGGTGCTGAAGTTAAAAATAAATGCTGCAAATAAATTCTTTGAATTTGAGTCAAAAAAAAAATCACAATTATTTCAGAGCCTATATATTTAATGGAACAAAATTAACAATGGCTTTAAAATGTTAAACAGGCAAACAAAAATGTGATCCATAACTTGCTAAAAGGTAAGAAAATAGAAGAGACAGGAAACAAAGATTGAGGTAACTCAGTCGATTACTGACAAGTTGCTGAGTCCTCTGAGTACTGTACCTGGTCAGATTACCCACATCCCCACAGGACCAATTCTACCAGGGGTCCAACACTTTTGAGATATCCAATCCCTAGTTTTCCCCTTTGCTGAATGGATTCCCACATACTTGTCTAGAAAATTCTCCACATTCACAAAACTCAACCTAAATGTGTGTCTTATGATGCCTTGTGTCTAAAGCTAACAGACTCTGTAATGTGAGGAATGAAGACCTCCAGTTAAAGCGTACATTTTCAAGAATATGTTCCTCAAGATGATTCAGTAAAACAGTGATTGCCGACTTCCAATAAGAAAGATACAGTGTCCATATATATTGATTTGGGTACCAGATATTCACAAATTTCTGTTATGTAACTGTTTTGTCCTCAAAGAGATTATTTTACAACCAATGAATTTAGATAGAAAGCTATATTTTCTCAAAGTAAACAAAAATGTAAAATCCATATAATATTCATAGAGAACAGAAATACATAATCAGCTAGTACAACACCGATTCTCACAACACACAGGTGAAATCTGACACTATGTGGAATTTGTGATGTACCAAAGGTTCAAAACAAGTTGAGAACCCAGCTGTGGGTATTGTGCCTCTTACATAAACCCTTTTGATTTACAGTATAAAAAGAAAGAAATTATGGAAGAAGTAGATAACTAGAAATAGAGAAATATCTAGTGTCACCTTTTGCCTTTTGCTTTTTTACCCTTTTAAACATAGTTTCTAAAATTGTTACTCCTTACCATTTCTATTCACATAAAAATCAGTTATCTTATCCAATACACTCTATTATAATAACTTAGTGAAAAAAATTCATACCCATACAATTATTTCTAATGTCCTAGGGAATTTTATTTTTAAAACTTATTTTAAATGATAAAAAAGGAAAAGCACTTATATTTCTGTCGTATATAGTAGATTAGAAAATAGTTTTGTACTTTGGAGACTTAACAATATAAGTACACATACAGAGACAATACTTCAAAATTGGGTATTGTTTCAATGAAGCTTTGACAGCCCATTTTCTTAGTATTTTCATTTGTAATGAACCTTACTGAAGGTACAATGGTGGGGAGGAAGCATCTTAGAAATGCTATTTGCCTTTCTAAATTATCTCTTTAAAAAGTAACATTGTGCCTTAAGCAAAGGATTTTACAAATTAAAATTTTTGACTCTACCTTAATAGAACAATGTAGAGCTTTGACAGGTTCTCAAATTGCAATTACTATAACAATTATTTGATTTAATAATAATTGTGTTTTTTTGATAAAAAGGACAAAAATTTGCCTCAACAATGTTTGGGATAAAAAAATACATGAAATGTTTTAAGCATTTATTGCTTAAATCCCTCAGTATTCTCATCAATAAGGAGTTTCTCAGTTTGTCAGCATGAGGTACATAAGGCTTTCACTGTGTCCTGGGAATTCCATTTAAAAGACTGTGGACTATGAGCAACAAACTGAGGGTTTTGGAGGGGAGGGGGGTGGGGGTTGGGCGAGACTGGTGGTCGGTATTGAGGAGGGCACGTACTGCATGGAGCACTGGGTGTAGTGCAAAACAATGAATCTTGTAACACTGAAAAAATAAATAAATAAAATAAAAAAATAAAATAAAAGGTTGCATATTGAAATCCATATTATATCTGTTTTAGTACCACAGTAACATATAATATTGTCATTATCTGATATCTTTTCTTATAGAAACAATTTATGTGATTCCTCTTCCTCTGCAGCTTTCCCAAATTTATTGAAGGAATCTTTCAATTCACTTTTATCTTCCTCTTTACTCTTCTGAATCTGAACTTAGAACACTTGACATTATTGGTCTATATATTCGCTACATTTACCAATTTAATTCCTACTTTTCCACCTAAAAAGCTTATTGCCCTATATCTATAAAATGCTTTTACTGTTATTTTATGTTCTTGGTTAATATTTTCATTCTGATATCAGGTAGAGTTTTAAATAACCACTGAGTTCCAAGTTAACAGAAGTGATTTACACTCTTAACTGCTTTCCATAGGTCAAACATGATATTACTGTATTATTTTTTCCTGTAAAACATGTGTCTTACACTGGGTTGCTGCAGGCTATCAGAATCTGAGCCAAGGGTTTATTCGTAGATGTCGCAGAGACAAAATTTAGAGATGAGGAGTAGTAAGACAGGAATTAGGAAAAGCCAGTACTGTGGCGTATTCTCCAATTGGCTCAACAGGAGGCCACTGAGACTCAATCTTGCTGGATCTTTTGAGGATCTGTCTAGATGTGCCTTGGAATGACATGGGAGAGGAGAATTTATCTTTTGTCTCCTATCATCCATGTTCAAGGATTGCTACATAAAATGCCTCACATGTCCAAGACAAACATGACTAAATGTCAGACAGGTTATGGCAGAAGTCCAGGGATTGAAGGGAAAGATGCATAGAGTAGTAAGTCAAAGTACTGTAAGTTACAACTGTGAGAAGCTGCTTGCTTAAGCAAGAGATTGTTGAGCAAGAGATTAAGCTCACATTGTAAAATGTGAGCTGAAACTATGTGACATGAGACACAAGTGATGTCTGAGTCCAGAGGTACATATTACCATGTAATAAATATAACAAAATGCATAATCAAAACAATTCCATATTAAATCAAACATAAGAAGACTCTGAAGGATGGAGAGAACACAGACAGCTAAAGATTTTGAGACCCAAGGAGTAATTTGATTATGAGTTCCCTGGGTTTGCTTTTTGCTCCATGTGTCCCCAACATGCAGCTGCAAATAAACTTGCAACCCAGAAATATCAATGGACTTGGACAATAAAGCCCCACAAGAGCCTTCCCTCTCTAGCCAAAGGACCAGGGAATGTGCAACCAAGTAAGACTGAAAACTTTAAGGAAGAAACTGCTCTACTGAAGTCAGACATCACAGAAAAGAAATTGTGGCCCCATACAAGTCAGGTAGCAAAGCCTGAAGGGTGAGCTTAGACTTTCATAGTCTTCAAGCTATAATGAGCCCTCCTCCCAACTTCAATCTCAATGTTAGTGAAGATCATGTTGGCAAACCTAGATTTCAATCCCTAGCTGGAAATAATGAAGCACCTTCTACCTTACCCACTGTAGTTCTCAGAGGAGAATCAAGACTTTCACAAACTCCAGTAATGAGGCAATGTGGGGGAGAATAGTAAAGAAGTATTCTTACCACTCTAGGGAGATATCAGTAGAGCCCTTCTGGGGAGCAAGAATCTCCACATTGACTCAACAATAGTAAGGTCACCCCTTCCTTAGATGTGAATGAAGGAAAGTGGATAAAATGGACTGCCATCTCCTCCTGGATATAATAAGATGGAACCTACCCTTCTTCTTCCAACTCAGTGTCAGAGGATGCTATCTAATACAAATGATTTAAAGAGGATCCAGATTCCATTAACATAAAACTCAAAGTAAACAGATTTCAATGAAACTCACTCATCATACCAAGAACCAGGTAAAACTCATATTGAATGAATCAGTAGATGTCAACACAGAAATGACAGAGATATTAGAATTATCTGACGGAACTTTTAAAGTAGTCGTTATTAAAATGCTTCAATGGGCCAGTACTTGAAACATATGAAAGCAAATCAAAGTCAAAAAAAGAAATAGAAATTATATATAAGAATCAAATAGAAATTTTAGAACGGGAAAATAAAAAAATAGAAATAAAAAGATAATAATAAGTTCAACAGCACAACGAACAGAGTCTCAGGGTCCTTTGAGGCTATGATGAAAGTGGAACCGTTTGCATCATCAGAGTCCTGGAAGGAGAGGGAAAAAATACTCAGAGGTAATGGCAAAAACTTCCCAAATTTGACAGAAGACATAAACCTACAGATTCAACAAAGGCAAATTTGAAAAAGATAAACTCAAAGAAGATACATAGTAAAGTTTCTTAAATTAAGACCAAAACAAACAAACAAACCACCTAGAAAAGTAGTAAGAGAGAAACAAATCCTTATCTGTAGGTGAATAAATAAATAAATATTAAATGGCATCAGAAACTAGGGAGAACAAAGGTTTTTGGAGAATAAAATGAAGTGACACCTAATTTTTCCAGAGCTGGAGAAAAAAAAAAAATTAGAGAAGATTGTCAACCCAGAATTCTATACCAAGCAAAAATATCTTTCAAGAATGACGGGGAAATCAAGAAATTAACACATTAGGGCAAACTAAAGGAATGTATTACAAAGAGAAGTCCTCTAAAAGAGTAGCTATAGAAAAATTCTCTAACTAGAAAAGAAGGAAAGAGAGAAAGGACTTGAGATATCAGAAATACCAGTAAGGCAGAAAAAAGAACATGAGAGGCAAAAGTAAGGGTACGTATAATAGATTTTCTTTTTCTCAAGTTCTATAAATTACACTTAACATTGAAGCAAAAATTATGACACTGATGTGTTTCTAAGTGTATGTAGAGGAAATACTTAACACAACTACATTATAAACAGGGGAAGATAAATTTAAGTAAAGGGAGGTAAGATTTTTATATTCATTCCAGCTGGTGAAATGCAGTATTGGTACACGTTGATAATTTATTCGTATGTAATGTAATATACATATTACATATTATATATTTTATATTATATATAAATACACATATATATTTATATATAATGTGTGTATAATACCTATACAAACCACTAAAAAAAGCTATACAAAGAAACACATTAAAAAATCCACAGATAAGGGAGTCTGAGTGACTCAGTCACTTAAGTCACAGCTCTTGAATTTTGCTCAGGTCCTCATCTCTGGATCCTGGGATGG
Organism: Procyon lotor; assembly: GCA_028646535.1. Classification (NCBI taxonomy): domain Eukaryota; kingdom Metazoa; phylum Chordata; class Mammalia; order Carnivora; family Procyonidae; genus Procyon; species Procyon lotor. The sequence continues at coordinate 18,004,368 of CM053604.1, forward strand.
AGCCCCACAGCAGGCTCTGCACTCAGAGGGCAGTCTGCTCAGGGATTCTCTCTCTCCCTCTGCCTTTCCCCCCACCATTCACAAACTCTCTCTCTGGAATAAATAAATAAATCTTAAAAAATAATGAGTCAGCATAAAGAGGCACCTGCTGCAGGTGCTGACAGAGCTAGCAGGCTTGAGGAGCTCTAACAGCAGTGTGGGATCTGCCTCTCTGTGAGTGGCTCACAGTGGCAGTGGCACCATGAGTGGAGATACTCCTTACATAGGCAGTAAGATGAGCCTTATCTCCAAGATGGAGATCTGCTGCAAGGGCATCCTCTGCACCATCGATGTCAAAAACTCCACACTCTCCCTCGCCAAAATTCAGTCCTTTGGTTGGAAAGACAGACCAATAATTCGTCCAATACTACCTCCAGATGAAGTCTTTGAATACATCATATTCCATGGGAGTGATATTAAACCCCTCACTGTTTGTGAGTCACCAAACCCACAATGTTATTTGCCCCAGACCCAACTATCATTCAGCTTCCACTAGCTCATCTATTTCTTCATTACAGGCAGTGGGTTCCTATGGACTTTTCTGCAGGATGTCAATGCACAGTCAGATCAGTTGAAGTTCATTAGTCAGGCAGCAGTTCAGTGCTACTGATGTTGCTGTAAGCTCTTTGATATTCTTTGGAAGAGAAACATCAAATAGTGTAGCCCATCCCAAAGTAGCACAGTTGGTTCTGCCTTTACACAAGATGCATGATCTTTAAAAACAGTTATCTCGAGGTTGTTCAAGCACTCGGTTAGGACCTTTGAGGAAAAGTCCAACCATGAAGCAACCAGTACAGGCCACCTCTGCTCACTTACCTGCTCCAGCATCTGTCAGGAGAAGGACCCCTGTATCAATCAGGCCTTTATTATCTACTAGTGAAAAAGCAACAGAGAATCAAAAGGACAGGTTAGCTGAAGCACACAAAATTTCAAGACCAGAAAATGAGCAACCTAAAAATGACAATAACAAACAAACAGTTCCAGGTGCTCTTTTGGTTCCAAGGGGAGAGTGTGAGTTTCATCAAGGTGGTAGGAGTTGATGTGGCATTCAAGACAGTCCAGTGAAATTTGAGAAACATTTTTACCTTGAAAGTGTGAATGCACATTTTAACAAGGAGGAAATTGACAGTTCCCTTATAAACTTGAGTTCAAAGTAGATAAACTTAAGGAGTAGGAGAAACCTATAAATGGTGAAGATAAAGGACTCAGAAGTTGATACTCACCAAAAACAGTGAAAGAAATGCAGATGAAGGAGATCCACTTGTACCTAATTACTATTATGACAAAAACAAATCCTTCTTTGATAATATTTCTTGTGATGATAATAGGAAACAGAGACCAACTGGGGCTGAAGAAAGAAGATTAAATGCCAAAATATTTGGAATTACACTTTGTCCAAACCATGACTGTGGGGGGTACAGAGGCAGAGGAGGTCTTGGTTTCCATGGTGGCCAAGGGGATGGTGGTGGCAGAGATGGGACCTTCACCACCTCTGGGGAATTTCATGGTGTGTTCAGAGGAAGTCCTGGGGGGCAAGGAGTTTTCAGACTTTGATAGAGAAAAGACAACAAAATTGTTGCATGGTCTACAAACAAATCTTTAAAAATAGGTGAATTTCTAGCTCTTCATGGTCCTGAGAATTGGTTTCAGTCTTTGAGAATGAAGAAGTGACTCTGCTGTATATTTGTCACCAGTACTGGGTGTGTGTTTGTTTTTCTATTTAACTTCAAATATACAACGCAGTTACTTTTTTTGGGGGGGGGGTGGTTTGGATAGGCTCATTGTAAAAAATGAGGCATAAAATATATTTGGAATAGCGAGGGTTAAGTAATTTCTTATGTATACTTAAACTACAGCAGTGCTTCAGTGGGACTTACAAGTATTTTTTCATCACTGAAAGGATTTTTCTTATCACTAAATCGTATTTGGCAATTATTTTAAGTTGCCTGGAGATAGGGCCGTGGTACTGTGTTTTGAGCCATAGAAGGTTATGTGTGCATGCGTGTGTCTATATCTTCCTTCCTCTCTCCCTCCCTCTCTCCCTCTCTCTCTTTCTTTCCTTCTTTCTTTCCCTCCCTTCCTCCCTCCCTCCCTCTCTCTCTCCCCTCCCTTCCTCCCTCCCTCCTTCTCACTCTCCCCTTCCTCCCTTCCTCCCTTCCTCCCTTCCTCCCTTCCTCCCTTCCTCCCTTCCTCCCTTCCTCCCTTCCTCCCTTTCTTTCTTTCTTTCTTTCTTTCTTTCTTTCTTTCTTTCTTTCTTTCTTTCTTTCTTTCTTTCTTTTTCTTTCTTTCCTTCCTTCCTTTCTTCTTTCTTTCCCTCTCTCCCTCCTTCCATCCCTCCCTCTCTCTCCTCTTCCTTCCTTCCTTCCTTCCTTCCTTCCTTCCTTCCTTCCTTCCTTCCTTCCTTCCTTCCTTCCTTCCCTCTTACTTTCTGGAAATCCTATAATATCCCTGTAGAGGTAGCTTATTTCATCAATTAATTAAGGTGCTGGATGGTAGAAAATTTTGTCAGTCAACTACGTACACACAGTAAAATACCCTTCTTTGAGCAAAGACAATTTTTATATAGTTGTAAAATTCCATTATATTCCGTTGCCAAAGAAACATTAAGAACTTTGTACAATTGTGTAAAAACTGACTAATTTTTTTAAAGAGTAAACATTTTAAAGTCAGCAAACGTATTGGGTCCTTGCAGAAGTGGATGTCTGAGGAGCAAAGTTATGGATATTGAGTCTTTATTCATGGCTTAACAGACTTGAGATTTTTTTTTAATTTTATTTGTCTTTTTAATGTCTGGAACATAAATGAAGATTTGATGTAGTCTTCCATTATCTGAAAAGGATAAATTACCCACACTCATTGTAAGAACTTCATTTTATAGCAAATGGCATATCACAGAGTTGGTCCAAATAATAAATATTTTTAGTATATGAATATAAGTAATCATATATAAGAATGTACTTAGCTATATTTTCAAATAAATGGTCTCTTCTTTTTCAAAGACAATAAAACTGGGCATCAATTAACCTTTTAAAAAAATCCACAGATAAATCAAAGTAGAATTCTAAAAACAAATTTTTAAATAACTCACAAGAATACAGATATAACAGAGAAACAAACAAAAAAATAACAGAGAAAAAACAGGAAAAAAATTAAATTCCAGACTTAAGCTCTGTATTATTTTTCTGTTGTTACTGTACCAAATGACCTCAAGTATTGTGGCTTAAACAACACAAATGTTTTATCTTATAATTCTGCTGGCCAGAGATCCAAAGTCATTCTCACCTGGTTAAGGTCAAGGTGTCAGCTTGGCAGGTTCCTTCCAGAAGCTCTAAGAGAGAATCTATTTCTTGGCCTTTCCTGTTTCTAAAAGCTCCCTGCATTTCTTAGCTTGTGGTCCCATCTTTGCCGCGGCACTCTTCCACCTTTTGCTTCCATCATCGCATCTCCTTCTTACTCTGACCATCCTGCCTCCCTCCATGAGTTAAAGATCTTCTTGACTATATTAGGCCTACTAGAATAATGCAGGGTAAATTTGTCACCTCAATATCCTTAATTTAATCACATTGCGAAATTCACTTTGTAACTTAAAGTAGTATATTCACAGGTCCAAGTCATTCTAATGTGGATATCTTTGGACAGGCATCATCTTTCTTCTACCATAAACCTTAACATACCAATAATCACGTTAATATAAACGTTCAAAATATTTCAGTTAATAGAACATGTCAGAGTCAATTAAAAAAAAAAGGGTCCCCTGGGTGGCTCCATCGGTTAAGCATCTGCCTTTGGCTCTGGTCCTGACCCTGGGGTCCTAGGATGGAGCATGCATCTGGCTCCCTGCTCAGCAGGGAGTCTGCTTCTTCTTCTGCCCTCCCCCTATTTCTGTTTTCTCATGCTCTTTCTCTCTCTCTATCTAAAATAAATAAATAAAATCTTAAAAAAATAAATTTTAAAAAAGCAAGCATTGTCTATCTAAATGCTCTCTGTAAGAGACTCATTTCAAGTATAACAAAATAGGCAGTTTGAAAATGGAAGTTGAGAAAATATATATTATACAAACATTAAAGGAAACAGAAGTGTTTACATCAGATAGAATAGATTTGAGATTAAAGACAATTACCAGAGATAGAGAGGAGGATTTTAAAATAAAACAGCGTAATCCTACCAATAAGATATAGCAAAACTGCAGAAGATGTGAAACTAAAACTGATGGAACTGAAAAGAGACACAGAAAAATTCACACTTAAATTTAGAAAACTTAATCTCTGTGTCAATAATTGATAGATAACTAGCCCAAATCAGTCAGGCTATAGAGGAATATAAGAACACTACCAACCACTAAGATATAATCAAGAACATCCCACCCAACCACAGCAGAATACACATTATCTTCAATTGCTCCTGGAAAATATAGCAAAATAAATCTTGTATTGTTCCATAAAACAAACACGAAAAAAAAAATTTAAAGGATTTGTTCTCCAACTACAATGATATCAAGCTGAAAACCAATAATGGGAAAAGAAAGGAGAACATCCAAACACTTGGAAACAAAACCACACACTACTAAATAAATAAAATCTTAAAAAAATAAATTTTAAAAAAGCAAACATGGTCTATCTAAATGCTCTCTGTAAGAGACTCATTTCAAGTATAACAAAATAGTTTTTTTTTATAAAAAACTAGTAGGCCCAATATAGTCATATTTTTTTTCCCATGGTAAAAAGGAAGACTCAAAGGGAAACAAAAAAATATACACTAATACTAAAGAAAATCAACATACATCATATGATAATACAACTAAATTAGTGTCAAGAGAAATTTATAGCATTAAGGCATGCATTAAAAAGAGGCAAAATCTCAGATCAATAGTCTAAATTCTTACCTTAGGAACTAGAAAAAGAGAAAAATAAACTCAAACCAAACAGAATAAAGAAAATAATAAAGAGTAGAAATTATTAAAATTGAAAACAGGAAAATAATTTAAAAAGTTACTAAACTACATTCTCATTAAACAAATTAAACAAAATAAAATAATTTTAGATGCTCTTATACTGTTCAGGAAAATAAATGCATAATATGAACATCCCTTTCCAAAAAAACCCCTCCAGGCACAGCTGGTTTCACTAGAGATTTCCCTGTAGTTTTACACAATCTTTCTCAATCTCTTCCAGGAAACTGAAGTGGATAGAACGTTTAATTTATTTTATGAGGCTACTATTACTCTGACACCGAAATCAGATAAAGATAAAACAAACTAAAAAAAAAAAACTATAAGCTAATATCTTTCATGAATATAGACAAAACTTCTTTAGAAATATGAATAAGTTGAATTCACCAACATACAAAAAAAGAATTATATATAATAAAATGCAGCTTATATCTAATATGTTAGAGGATGTTAAGACTTGTTCAATTTTGGAAATCAATCAATGTAATCAATCAGATTAACAGGCAAAAAGGAAAAATTTCATGATCCTATGAACTGATGCAGAAAAAGCATTTGCAACATTTAGCGTTCACTAATAATTAAAACTTTTAGAAAAACTGAGATAAAGGGAAAATTTCTCAAACTGGTAAAGATTATGTAAAATAAAATCCACAACAAACATTATCTTCAATGGTGAATGCTTTCTCCCTGTTATCAGGAATAAGGGAAAGATGTCTGTCGCATCACTACTATTTTACACAGTGATAAATATTCTGTCCAGTTTAATAAGGCAAGGAAAGAAAATGAAAGACATACACTTCATTAAAAAAGAAATAAAACTGTCATTTGCAGATGGCAATAATTGTCTAAGTAAGCTTACCTTAAGAATCTGTAGAAACCCTGTAGAACTAATAAGTGAGTTCTGGAAGTTTGACACAAGATCAATGTATAAAAAAGTCAATTGTATTTCAACATACAGGCAATAAGCATTTAGACATTAAAATTAAAACTGCAATATCATATATAATTGCTCCACGAAATTAAACACTTAGGTGGAAATCCAACAAAATACGTACAGGATTTGCATGCTAAAAATTACAAAACACTAACAAAAGAAACAAAAACATAAGTAAATGGGTACATATGCCAAATGTTAGAGATTTTGTCCAGTTCCCTATGGAAATTAAACCATAAAGTATTTAACTTCTATAATTAATTATAGTTTATAAACTGCCTATTTCTTATTGTTCCCAATTTAATTATATAAAATATATTTTAATTTTTTAAATTAACAAAACATAAGTGAACATTCTTTTTCTTAGATCATCAATGAATGTACATTCTTGTTTTAAATAGTCAAAACAATAGAGAAGCATATATTGCCAGCCTGATTTTTCCAATTTCATTTTTTCTCACAATCCAGTATCCCACCTGAAATGTTAACAATTCTTAAAATATAGTGTTTATCTTTCTGGTGTTTTTTTGTTTTTTGTTTTACATTAGATAAACATTCAACTTGTCAGTTTTGAAAACAAATGCTATCTCTCATTGCAAGGCTGAAATTCAGAATCGTTAACAATGTAATGTAGTATCGAACGGACACCCATTAAAAAGGACAGATCATAAACAACTGGGACACATATAATAGGGCATATGAGCTGAATATATGTCCCATATGTTATCATTTTGAACATTTTCAAATACTTCAAATATCAGATCTTCTTTGTGTATTGTGTATTCTTCCATTATTATGTTAGCCTTAAAAATTCCCTCTAACCTCTTGTAATTAAGACATAATTCCCAGGGCCCTAGGGTGGCTCAGTTGGTTGAGCATCCAACTCTCCATTTCCGCTCTGGTCCTGATGTTGGGATCCTGGCACTGAGCCCCATGCTGGGTTCCCTCTTAGCTGGGAGTCGACTTGAGGATTTCTCTCCCTCCTCTTCTCCCCTTGCTCTCTCTCAAATAAATACATCCTCTAAAAAATTTTTTAAAAATAAAATATAATTCCCAAAACCTTCATGGTTGTCAGAACTGGATTGACTAATTTGTACATTAGTTCATTGTGGTGCCATCTTTGGCTCAACTAATCAACCTTTCATCACAGGTACCATCACAACTGGGAGTTCCCTAATATTTTTTTCTTTCCCTTTTGATAAGCCTTCCTCAGCAGGTCTCATTTAGTTCCAATATTATTTTACCATTGCTTCTGAGATGCTTCAGTTCTTCAATAAATTAGGTTCTCCTAAAATCTTCTGGAAAAAAGAACAAAAGAAGGGCTACCTAGGACCAGGCTAGACTTTATAGTCCTAACCTCTCTTAAATGTCCTCTCAAGTTGACCAGAAGCTTAGTATGACTTGCAGTAAAGGGGTTTATCCTGTGATTAAATTGGCAGCGATCAAAATATCGGATCTATTTTGCAGAAGCAATCCTCAGACCCATTAAAATAGCCTTCAGGGCCTGGATTAAACTAGTCCTATAATGCGTTCTATTTAAATAAATAGCTTGCTTAATCAAATAATAGCTCCCCTAAAGAGCTCACTCAGTGAATGAACCTTTTCCTCTTAGGATTCTTTTCAGTGCACCCAGATGTAATTTCTTTGCAAACTGCCTCTGGCAATATTTTTTTGTCTTAATGTACAGATTTGATTTTTTTTTTTTTATATATCCAGTCTTCATAGTCCTTAGTGATTCTTAACTGAAGGGGGTTTTCATTGAGAAGTATTTTACACCACGGGAATCAACTGTCCTCTCTCCCTGACCTAAACTACCTGATCCATCATTGAAATAAAACAGTATCATGGCATAGCCAGGTCCAGTCAACAGCAACAATTGATCAAATGTCTCTCATTCTTTAAATTATTTTTGATTGACTTTTAACTATTTCAGGCTAGGGGCTATTCTACTAAGCATCCTAGCAGAGCAAGCTTACCAAATAGTGCTATTGGCCACTACCCTGCTATTTGCCTGCAAAGCTAGTTAAGTCAAACCTCTCGGGACAATCTCCAACACTTCAAATCCTGCCATGAGAAGATCTGCTCAGGCACAATGTCTTCACATTTATATGGATTTCACCCATTAACAACCTTCTGGAGTTTCTGTTCCCCGAGTCACAAAATACTAACAATCCCTTGTATTTTACAGTGTTGCTACCCAGATTGGTTATGCCCCAAATAGTGCATCATGCTTGGGAAATGTTTAACACACGTTGATCCTTTCCTCCTCTTCATCTATTTGTTCTCTCCTTCCCTGTCCTCACTTTCTCCTCCCTCCCTCTTCTCCTAATAAGTGAGGCATCATTTTTCTCCCTCCTACTTTTGCATCTGTGTTTTCCCTCAAATTTACAAGATAAAATCATGTAAGAATATTAGCCACCTGTGATGACTATATATGTAAGCAGTTCAGCCTACTGCCTGTGAGATAGTAGTTACTCAGTAAATACTATGTCATCACAAAGAAAGAATCAAATTCATTAAAGTTTTGGTTGCTGCTGTTGTGATTGTTATGGTTATTATTACTTTTGGATAGAGGGGATTCTTATAATTTTATTTTGCTTGTGTTTTTAATCTAAGGGAGCAATTTTTTTTAAGATTTTATTTATTCATTTGACAGACAGAGATCACAAGTAGGTAGAGAGGCAGGCAGAGGGAGAGAGGGGGAAGCAAGCTCACTGCCGAGCAGAGAGCCCGATTTGGGGCTTGATCCCAGGACTCTGAGATCATGACCTGAGCAGAAGGCAGAGGCTTTAACCCACTGAGCCACCCAGGCGCCTCTAAGGGAGCCTTTTTGAGTCATTTTCTTTATAAGAACTTATAAATTTAGTTTACATTTTACCACAATATTTGATGAATTACTCATGAGTGTACTTTTTTTTGTCATTATTGTTACTATCATTGGAAATAATTATTTAAGTGCATTTCTTACATTTTTATTGGATAATATGTTTTAGGAATTAGAACTTTGCATATATTGCTTTGTTTAATTCCTCAAAAGTTTTATTAAAACAGAAGCTGTAACCTAAAGAGGTTAAATTTTGTATCTAAAATTACATACTTAATGAGTGGCAAACCAGAATTCCCATCCCAGTCCTGTCATCCTCAACTAACCCTTTTAACAACTCTGTGACATTATCTATATTTCAGTACCTACAGTAAAGGGTGCTGTCACTTAACATATGTGTCTCCTTCAACTACCAATTCCCTTTATCCATTTTTTGTATTAAATATACAAAGTAATATATTTACAATATAAATCTTATCTTGTCCTTTCTTTTTTTATCCATCCATGGTTCCTCATTTTTTCAGGATAAAGTTCAATCTCCAAATCAATGCTGTGTCTCTTTGTGAAATGTTCTCTATTTACCATCTGCATGTGCTGAATTAAACTATTTGCAGTTTCTTCCCAAAAAATCATGATTCCTCAAGCTGGCTGACATTTGTATTTGTTCCCTCCGTCTGGATTTCTTTTCTATCTCGTATCCCGTACTCATCTTTCAAGACTAAAACCACTCAAGGAAGTTTTCTTTGATTCATCCAGGCTGAGTGAGGTGTCCCATAATTGGTTGCTCTCAGAACACCTGGTGCAAATTTCATTATACATTTCATATATAATGCATTATAGCATAAATTCTGCTGTAGTTTTTAAAGATTTTATTACTTATTTGACAGAGAAAGACACAGTGAGGGAGAGAACACAAGCAAGGGGAGTGGGAGAGGGAGAAGCAGGCTTCCTGTGGAGCAGAGAGCCTGATGTGGGATTCCATCCCAGAACCCCAGAATCATGACTTGAGCAGAAAGGCAGACTTGCTTAATGACTGAGCCACCCAGGCACCTCTACAAATTCTGCTGTATTATAAAACTTGGTGTATTTGTGTTTTTTTTAACAGAGTATGATCTGCTTGAAGGCAGAGTATCTGTCAAAGAATTGCTGTTTATAAAACAATCAGTTGATTAGAATTGGATGAAATAAAAGGTCTCCTGGAAAAATATACCACCAATTCAGAATTGTCAATCACATACTGATTCCACATAAAAGAGTGCTTAGGGACTTGTTCTGTAGGATTTCTCTGTAAGACTGGGGCCACTCTGATGCTGTGATGCAGGGAGGAAGGTTCTGCTTCCTAGGATAGCTAGAAGTTTGATGTTCCTGACTCAAGGGTGTCAGGGGAAATGCAAAAAAAATGGTATCAAGCTACAGAATTTTCAGACACAATGAGCCATGACACTGACACATCAAGAAGACCAGATGCATAAAAAAATTCTTATAATATCTGAATTTGTCATATAGAACCCAGAAACTACAGAGTAAAATGAACACTATCAGAAAAAATAAAGAGACTTACATATTCTGTGTTATATCCTCCAAATCTATTGTGTTTCCAGTCTGAATCCCCTCATTGTCTTTATATCAAGAATACAACCCTAAAAACAGTTACCATGTATCATGAATGTTATGTTTTGCATATAGTTAAATTAGCTTTCTTCTTTATCAGGCACAAACATCTGGAGGTTGTATTCACTGAAGTCCTTACTTCAATTTCTATCCTTTCAGCTGAAGTAAAATGCAACTGTCAGTTGATACAGGTGTTGGATATAATTACATACAAGTCTACTACAGCAGAGGAATGTCAGATTTTCCCCTAGTAATTCTCGTTATTCTGTTCTGGATCCTGTCCAAGTCTCTTAGAATAATTCTGAGTGGAGTCCGAAAGTGGACATCACTTTTCCTTTTAATAGGAAGATGATTTCCCTGACCAAGGTTTACTCTCTTTTCTGTCACTAGGACTTTAATCTGTTTGCAAGGGACAGTAAAGGAGATATTTATAACAGCCTACTTTCTGAGATTCTACATTCAGCTTTTCCGTTATAGAATAGATAGCAAGCATACAGTACTTTATGCAACCTCTGCGAAGCCCTGTTTAACTCACCATATGAGTTTATATTAATTAATGCAGGAGTAAGAAGGATTGGAAAGTTGGCAACCCAGCATTTCTGAAGCTTGAAATTCCTTAGTCAGTAAATGCATATCTCAAGTTGGTATATTAGGTTATCAAAGAAATTTTAAAAACCTGGGGACTGAGAGTAAGCAGAATCCATACCTTGCAAGATTTATACTTGCATGCTAATGTATTCATAGAAGAATTTTGTTCATAAGTTGCTATAGATAATGTTCTCTAGACAGACTATTATTACCATTATTTTCTTAAAACCATGGTAGATGATTTGTTTAGTTTTGACATAAGTTGGATTATTTGGATTCCACAATCCTACATTTCATATGCAGTACTGCATCTTCTTAAAACAAACTCAGTAAAGACAGATTTAATACGGATTTGCACCTAGCAGTCTGTCAGCATTCTTGAATATTTTATTATCAGAACCAACAATAATAATGTTCCCAGTCCCAAGTTTATGCCAGTAGCTGAGCTGAAATCACATTTAAGAATGATCCATTCCTTTTTAGGTCAACATTTAAATGGGTAGAAAGAGAAAAAACCCAAAGCATGGGTCTTCGGACCATGAAATTTGCCAGCCAGAGATTATATAACCTTATAGCTCTTATGGCATGACAGGCATGTGCCCGTTCTAATTGGTTTTAGGGAAGTGTTTATGGGAGACTGAGGTTTTGAACATGAATAGTGCTTCTAGAAAGAGTAACTTCCTACTGAACTTAGGTATTGGTTAGGAATAGAATACACTAAGGTGAATTCTGAAGAACGAATATAATTATTTGATTTTAATTTCAGTTGTACAGCATGCATACATACTTTGAGCATTATAACTAAATTCAAATCAAAGACAGAGACTCCTGTCTTACAAGCTTTTGAAAGACCCATTCTTCAATTGTGGTTACCAGTCTCAATCTTTGATAAAACACCATTGGCACTGGAGAGGGAATCCAGGAAGGTGAGATATTTTAGCCTTTGAGAAAACTGAAAAGACAAAATAGCAAACATCATGGAAATGAGGGAATGTAGAAAAATAACATTATTTTCTAGGTGCCACAGTTCTTTTCCTATCTCTTTGGCTGCATACTGATCGGTCGGTCACTTCTTCAAATAATCTTACAATATTGTTTTGTTTTTCATATTTAAAATATAAAGATCATGTAAATTTTTCTTTTCAGGGTTGATCAGAATTTGATTTTGTTTATGATAAAGAAAAGTGGTTAAGTTCCTACTGGCTTTGTAATTCTACTCTTGATGAGATGTACACTTTAAAAAATGTTATCAAATTGGGAAAACCTCTATCAAAAAGAGAACTTCTGTAGTGGGTCATCTGTGTGGCTCAGTCAGTTAAGCGACTGACTCTTGATCTCAGCTCAGGTCTTGATCTCAGGATCATGAGAGAATTTTAATACCTAATGGACACATATTGGAACTGAATTTTGCACTTGCTGTTTCACATTTGACGATTGGAATAATTTTCTGGAGCTTCTGCCTCTGGATATTTCTGACCTTGGGTCTCCTCCACCAGCCATAAACTTTTGGCGGCCACCACAGTTACACTCCCCACCGTGTGCTCCTCCACCACTACACCCTCTCATTTCCTTTCGGTCTTTCTTAAAATCTAATTCAGAGATTGACAAACTTTCTGTAAAAGGCCGAATTAGAAGTATTTCACACTTTGCAGACTAGGTGTTCTCTGTTGTAACTACTCAATTCATAGATGATATGGCTCTGTTCCAAAAAACTTTATTTATAAAAACAAGCAGAGGACAGATAAGATTTAGCTCATGGGCTGTAGTTCGCTGATTCCTGCCTAGTTCATTGGAGCTAAAGTTTTAAACATGACTTTTAAGAACAGCAGATAGTACCTATATGTTACGGGCAATTTAAGAGTTTTTTTCCATGGGAAATTTTTACTATTATGTTATTTGTCCAGAAAATAATTTGAGATCCTAATGTTGGCATGTCACAACTCCGATGTCTAGGATTATTTAGAACCCTCTGAAGATAGTTAAGTTCTCCAAAAATATTCTGTAGAATTGAAGTGACCCAAAGAAGCGATTAAGTGGTATAAAAATCACCAAGATACTTAATGATTATATTCCTAAAGCAAAGGTTTGGGAATAAGCAAAAAAGTAGACCCACTTGTCTAAGCAATCTACCTTTCTCTAAAGATAGGGAAAATTACATGTACTCAAATTTATTTCTCACATAAGAAAATGCCATGCAGAAAAAGTTTTGTTAGTGTTTTGTTTTTTGGACTAACAAACAGGGCTCAGGATAAAGAGGCTTTGGTATTTATTTAATGCTTTGCATAAATCCAATTGGGTAAAACATTTATCCCTGTCTACAGCTTTGTTTCTCTGTTTTCTGTTTGTTTGTTTAGTTTTGTTTGTTATTCAGTAATGGGATTAGAGTGAGGATATAGCTGTGCTATCTGATCAACTTAATAAACAGTGAAGTGATATAAAGTTTGTGACTTTTTCTATTGCTATAATTAAAATGTATGCAAGGTACACATCCCTCCTAAAGCCTATAATTATTAAAAAGAAAAAAATACTTAAAGTCTATAGAACCTTCAATATTCTGGAAGACAAAATGAAAATTTGAAAAAAAAAATCTTTTTTTAAATAATGCATGAAAAAAATCTCCATTGTTGATTTCTATGACCTGAACCACCAGCACAGGATTAAAAAATGATAATAATAATTATGATACTATTCATTCATTCTTCTTCATTTATTTAAGTAATCTCTACACCCAACATGGGACTCAAACTCATCACCCTGAGATGCAGAGTTGCATGCTTTACAGGCTGAGCTACCCAGGTGCCCTACTATTCACTCTTATATTAATATGTTTTCAACATGGCAAATGCTTACTTGAAACCTGACTGTCCTTCAAATGCTAAGTAGCAGGTAAAGACAAAACCCAACATCCCTTTAGCTGTATCAATGATATTTTCACAGTTAAAGAACTGTACTAGTAATTAGATGCACATGAAATTGCCACATAGCTTATAGTTTTAGCCTGTGATTTTAACAATAAAATAAATGCCACCTCTGAGCATATTTTTGAAGATTTTTAGAGAATTTAATGCTGGGGTAAAAAAAAATTACTGTTAAGACTATTAGCAAAAAAAAAAAAAAAAGACTATTAGCATCCACATATGTGTTAGTCAAGACTGCAAACACTTAACTATCTTGCATCCCTTTTACCTTTGAGGAAAACAGTTTAAAACATCTATATAGAGCAATTTACTTGGCAAATAAGGAATGCATGCTCTTCACAAACATAATAGATTGCTAGATTTGAAGGACAGGGTTATCAAAGTGTTGTTTCTCTTTGAAAAAATTTTGGATGCTAGGTACAATATCTATATTTATAGAGACACTTATGGGTAATTTATGGTATAACATATGGGTAATTTATGGTATAACATATCCTGGGCAAACGTATATAACTGCTTTATGTTGTTTCTGTCATAATAAAAACGTAAAGGTAAGCAATCTTATCTAAAGTTAATTGAAATTGCAACTCTCTGGATCTCTGGAAATCCCCTCTTCACACTTCCCACTATACTCCCTCCAACTAGGGTTTTTTTTTTTTTATTGGTTTTTAGTGTTTTCTTGTTGTTGCCATTGTACTGTTAAAATGTCATCTCCCAAAGGGTAGCATTAGACAGAGAGTGATTTCCAGAAATGACATTTCAAAAGGGCTGGTATATTAGTATTTAGTTTGGATATTTTTTTTTTCTTTTTAAAGCAAAATATCTAAGACATAGCATTCCCCAAAATATACTTGCAAGGCAAAAGATACAACAAAAAGTTAATAGCAAAATCCCTTCTCTTCTACTAAAAAGTTCTCCTTTCCCAGGTGTCCAGAGGTATGGACTCTACAGCCAGGACCACTTCATGTTCAGAAAATGAAAAGAGAAAAAAGTGACCAATACGAAGAGGAAGAACACTGATGCTTACATGTCATGTAATCACTGAAACACAGAACTTAAAACATCACTCCATCTTGCTATGTTTTACCAGGTTTTATTTTGAAACATAAAAAATATAATCCACATTAGAACACTTGCCATATAATAGCCATATAATGTTCCAGAAACTGGTAAAATGTCTACAGTTCTTCAGGCTCACCTGAATTGCTAACAAGCAGTCCCCCAAGCCCCCAGAGTTCAACACTTTGAAACAGAAAGGCCTTAGGCCCTTGAGAATTCGAAGGGGAAAATATATCATGCCTCCTCCCCCAACAGAACAAGTGATAGAACGCCCGCAGTGATAAATCTTTGGAACCACAGCACCTCACAAATGAATCATCACACATGAAATCTAACTCATGTGATCAGGTGTAGAACACATGAAGTCACAGCAGCTATTTGGAAACATCAAAATTTTCCTCCACCACTTTTAACCAGGTGTAGAAATCAAGGCAGCATAATTTCCGTAAGCTTTGTATTTTAATTTTTCATTAACTAATTTAATTCCAGGTTCTCAGTCAAAGCCACTACATTAATAATAATCAATGCCTTTATATTAAACGTGGTCTGATCAAAAGGAGTTGGGAACATTAGCAAGTTACAGAGGTCAACATCAACCATTTAGTCTACAGCAGTGTGAAAACTGTTAACATAATGATAAATATTTAAGTTTAATATTTAAATTTAGCTTGTTGATGAAACTGTTGAAGATCTAAAGCTTCTCTTATTTCAAATAGTAAGAAAAATATGAGATAATACAAGAAAGAGGTTAAAGAAATCTCATGTAGCAACATTTTAACTTCAGAAGTTTTTAGGTTTTGTAGATACATTTAAGAGGAATAAATAAATTTAAAGTGTGTAGGGAATAGGGGACAAGGATATATTGAAATAATACAAAGAAATACAAACAAAGATGCTATAAAAAATATTTATACAGGTATTTGCTCAGAATGCATTGCAATGTAATGCCTCATAGATACATTTCCAAACATAAAAGTCAAACTAACAACATCAGAAACTACTAATGGGTAACATTAAGTAGCAGGTCACACTGAATTTCCATTAACTGTTGAAATTAATGTTTCCTAATCATTTACAAGACTTCAATGTTTTTGATCTGTCTTTATTGTATTACCCTCCAAAACACAAAGTAAAACAATAACAATAGCAAAAGGATGAAAAAAAAAATCTTAAGATGATTTTTTTTTAAATAATGGAATTTTTGTGTGTGTGCTCTCAAATGTGGTGACTTCAATTGACATTACCATTATAAACAATTATTATATCAGTGATCCCACCATGCATGGAATGGGGTTCTAAGAAAGCACTATAACCCTAAATTAAATTTTTTTTATTTTGTCTATTCTTAATATGCTATTATGTGTTTTAAAAAGCTAACAAATCCTTAATAAATAAAACACAAGCAGAAAGAACTCATCTTTGGTTTTAATTTTATTATAAATCTGTAGGTAATAAATAAGGTTGACTAAAGTTTTAATTTCTCTCTTTACACCTGCTAGAGAAAGGCTTAAATGAAAAAAAAAGTGACAAGGCAACAAAATCAATGGAGGCAGAATATTTGATAATTGTGAGTAGTGAAGATGACCATCCCGTCAATCCAGGATTTCCTTCTTTTTTCAAAAACTCCTTTTAATGAAGCCAGAGTAATACTTTTGAAATAAATTCATTTCCAAATTGAGAATTGCACAACATAACTACTAATATTCATTTTTAATTAAAATCCCAGTATATTATTTGTATAACCATGACCTAAATGTCAGCATAGTCTTTACATTTTTAATGAAGGACATAATCTTAGTATCTGCCTCAGAATTGGTTCTGATTTCATCTAAAGCAACTCAGAATGTTTTAGAAAACAATGACCACCATTTACAGAGTTTATTATTTGTAAAGCTAAAATTCAAACCCAAGTAGTGTAGATTCAGAGTGATGTTCAAATGGAACAATGAAGAGTAAGGGATTTGTTGGCTCTAACTCATGATTCTGATGTGTTTGCAATGTGTGGAAATAAACACTCTACTTCAGTAGGCTTCAGAGGTAGCTATTTGTCTACCAGGAACAATATATGTTCATTTATGTTTAGAAAGTATATACTGAGCAGTGAGTGAGGAATATATTGAGTAATGATAAAGAATAGAAGGGAGATTACTGATTCTAGAACTCCATCAGTACCTTAGTCTGTCCATGCTTTTATAAAGATACTATAAGCTAGGTTGGGTTTATAAACAACAAATATTTATTTCTCACAGTTCCAGAGACTAGAAATCCGAACAGCAAGGCACTGGCAAATTTTCTTTCTGATGACAGCTCATTTTGTGGTTTACAGACATTGAATTTTCCCTATGTCCTCCTCACATGATGTAAGGGTGAGGGGGTGCTCTGGAGTCTTTTTGATAAGGCCATTAATCCTGTTTATGAGGGCTCTGCCCTTACAAACTCATCACCTCTCAAAGCTATCCCTCCTAATATCATATTGGGCATAAGATTTCAACATCTATATTTTAAGGGAACACAAATATTCAGTCCATAGCCATAGGTACACTAGAATAATTTACCTGGGAGTTGGAAGGTGATGGTTGAGTATTTGAGGAGATGTACAATTTACTATATAGTTATGAGATCAAAGACACTACTTGAAGAGAACCTATGCTATGGCAGTGGTTGAGTTAAATAGAAATATGAGAATTATGTGTTTAATACCAACAATGTTTTGAGTGTACTGAGCATTTGTACTGAGCATTAGAGTTTAAAGCTAGAACCTGAAACCCTCCTGCATTATTTCAGAACAATTTGGCAGAAGGCCTGCATCTGGCTTTGCAGAGCAATCCAGCTATGTTTGGAGGAAAAAAAAAAAAAGATAAAAGAGATAACTAGATCCAGTAAAAATCATAAACAATAGCTGAAGAAACTAAATAAGCATAGTAAATAGCAGATTCGTTAACAAATGTGGCTGAACTTGTATTCTTTCTTTACAAAATATTATATAGAGCCTGTAAATAACACTTGTTTCTCCATCTAATTATTTTTAAATGCTATGGATTTTGGAGTCAACATATGCTACATTTGGCTGCACTCCTTTTACTCATTATTGTATTGATTCTGAAAGTTTCCAGTCTTGAGTGGAGTGCACAGCAAGAGGAGGTGTATATAGGCTGGGCCACTTTCCAAAATCATTAACTGTTCCAGTAAGGGCTTATAAGTTATTGGCTTCCATGAAGCTCCAAATATCCATTACAGTTTATGTCATACAGAGCCTACATTGAGCCTCAGAATTAGAGTGAACATCATCATGGTTTTATTCTCCTTTTAGGAAACAGATCTTGATTAACTAATGAACCGTCATAGAAATAGACTATCTGACCATAGGAGCAAAGCTGCCATCGATGGTTGTTATGTCTTTCCCTGACCCTTCCATTGAGCAACCAACAAGATTCCGTCTTTAAACAAGCATATGAAGAAGGGGTCTGAGCAGGTACGGGAATCATATCCACATTTCATGATCAAAGACCTCATACTGTCATCTGACCTACAGAGTCACAGTGTTGACCTTCGCTCAACATACTACCTTCATGACCACATGGAGAGTTTCTTTTCACCATTTGAATACGCATTATGAAATTAGCAAAAAGGACCATGATAGGAGGTCAGGGGTATTAATAGCTTCAATGATAATTCTCTCTGTAGCAAGGCTACACTGACTCTCCTGTTGCTAAAGTACAAAACTGATGCTAAGTGCCTACCTTCATCAGTAAACAACTTCACTGTCCAATATGATCACAAGGCTGTATAATGGAAATGAGAGCAGTCCTTACTGAATAGGGTATAATGACTGCCACGTGTATAAATATTACCTTTTGTAATCACCACTACTAAAGGTGTATATGCATTATATCAGACCTCTTCCGACATGGAAGAAAAGTAATTTCTTCTTCTTTTTTTTAAAGATTTTATTTATTTATTTGACAGAGAGAGATCACAAGTAGACAGAGAAGCAGACAGAAAGAGAGGGGAAGCAGGCTCACCGCCGAGCAGAAAGCCCAATGCGGAGCTCGATTCCAGGACCTGAGATCATGACCTGAGCCAAAGGCAGAGGCTTTAACCCACTGAGCCACCCAGGTGCCCCGAAAAGCAATTTATTCTTTATGGAATACATGCTTAATGTTCATTTTACTTGATATGCCTCTACTACTCATGGGCTTAGGAAATAAAACAAAACTTGCATTGTTAAGATGAAATATAGTCTAAGATATATAAATCAGAGATGTGTGTATTAATGAACCCACTTGATGCTTCCTTATACCTCCACACTGAGTAAAAGAAGCTGATGGATTACCTAAGCACACATTTAGGCAGGACTTCAAAAGTCACATATTCCTTAAGAATACAGATTTTGATTATGAAGTTCATTAAAGAATCTCTCCTACAACTGAAGTAACGGCTGGAGGAAAATGGAATGTGGAATAGATAGCAGAGTAGGAATATTATAATGCAAATTTTAGATAATTGACTAGCTGTAGAATGAGGAAGGTAGTCTCCAAGCAAGCGATTTCCTTTTTTCCCAACATTAACTGTGAAAATTGTTGGTGGTGTGAATCTTTAAGGTTTTGATTATAGATTGCCACATACAGAGGAAAAGTTCCTGGAACTAGATGTAGATGTTGATGGAAACTCTGTGTGCCCTTCTTTGGAAAGAAGGTAAGTTCAAGTCCCATTACCCTAGAGTTAGGGAGACCAGAGCATATTTTGGGGAATACAAGAGGAAGAATTATGTATATGAATATTTAGAGTTCACAGTAGTGAAGTGCATCATTTATTTGTATTTGTCTTTTGTTTTATGGGTTTTTTTTTAATTGTTGTTAGAGTCTCAACTAACTTTTTATTTGTAAAATTTCCAACTATGCAAATTTGAGGAAACAGAAGGTTCTGCCTTCTACATTAAAAGCTAAATGGGGCCAGAACTTGGTCTCCTGAGCTATTGCGAATTGGTGTGATAGACTGTGGCCTTGTCTTAGTCAGCCAGAGGCTGTTAAGTGACTTTTTTTTTTTTTTTTGTTAAGTGACTTTGGATCTGGTATTAGTGACAGAAAGTCCTAGGATATTTCAGAGATGATGTTAGCAGGGTGTCAATGTCCCTGGAATAATGGACTACCTAAATGACACACACCCATAACAGAATTCCCCTTCAGACTGTTTCTGTGGGTATAAGATGGGTGTATTTTTGGTTGCCTGGCTTTACTTGGTTTCTTTCCATTTTCCAACCCTGGTTCCCTAGGCTTCCTTTGCTGATTCTTTGAGTTACTTAACATCGCTGCATTAAGTTTACTTGCTACTCAACCAAAGTCGATATTGCACGTTGCTAATCCTTCTAAATAAAGAGATGATATGTAAAATCAGTGAAGAGTCTGGCATCTGGCAGCATATCATTTATGCTAAGAATGATAGTTCTTATTCCATTCTTTTTATTTCATATTGACACCGTGGAAACATTATACAGCCCTTTGATAACACATTCAGTTAAAGTAACACTAGCTATTCTAACAACGAAAGAAAGCATACAATATATAGATAATGGGTGATATATAGTATTTTATTTCTTACTCAGATATAACCCAAAATGGGTGCTTTGGATCTATTTTTCTTTCCCAAATGGTGTTTGAGGGACACCAAATT
Source organism: Procyon lotor (assembly GCA_028646535.1). Classification (NCBI taxonomy): domain Eukaryota; kingdom Metazoa; phylum Chordata; class Mammalia; order Carnivora; family Procyonidae; genus Procyon; species Procyon lotor. Next base: position 18,024,959 of record CM053604.1, read on the forward strand.
CTTACATCTCATGGCTCAGCCAATTTCTACACATAGTTTTAAAGGTCCCAAGCCTGTCTACATAAGCTGGTGGAATAAAGAAGAACATGGAAAGTCCCACACAGGAAGTTTCCATGGACCAGTCCTGCAAGTAATACTTATCACTTGTGTTCACATTCCATTTGCCCAGGTCTCTGTGACGTGATCACATCATAATTCAAAGAATGCTGGAAAGTGCCATCTATCTGTGTGCCTGAAAGGAAGAAAAATGAATTTGACAAAGAGCTAACATGTCTTTGCTACAAATAATAATCATCTTTTTTATATCTTCTGGGAGCCAGTAGTGTACCAAGCACTTTATATAAATAATCTAACTCATTAAATTATCACAACAAAGAGTAAACTTTTTTTTACTTTGTATGTGATATAATTTAGATTTTGATCATTTAATTTGTCTGAGGATTTAATAGCATTGCATCAGGACTAGAATATGTATACAGATGGTTCTGTCTGAAAATGGATGCTTGTTACATCAGAATATACGACTTACTCAGTTTCATCAAAGCTATTACATTGATCATATCAAACATATTTAAAAATAAAACCATAGTTGAATCAGCATTATTGTTGAACTAAATCATTTTACCAGTAGCCACATGGCCAAAAACTCAAATAATATGTTTCTTCTTGAGCTTTATAGAAAACAGCCACCTGGACAAGAAATACATAAACTGTCAGAATTCTTGTATGGCTGCACATCTCCTATGCTTGATATATTTTTTAAAATATTTTGTTTATTTATCTGAGAGAGAGAAAGAGCAAGCGTGAGGTGGGGAGAGGGGAAGAAGGAGAGGGAGAAAGAATCTTAAGCAGACTCTACATGGAGTGCAGAGCCCATCAAGAGGCTCAATCCCATGACCCTGAGAACATGACCTGAAGCCAAAACCAAGAGTTGGATACTCAACCAACTGGGCCACCCAGGCTCCCCTCCTATGTTTGATATTTTATTGTCAATCTTTGAGTTAGTCTATAATAGAAATCACTCAATGCATACCCCCTTAATCATTTTAAATTTAGTTTGAGGGCTTAAGAATCATTATGGAATATTTCATATTTTGTATATTATATCAGAATTTTCCTGATGCTGATGCTTCAAGTTATGATATTTCATGAAGTAAAAGTATCAGTACGAAAATATCATATACACTTTTTTGTGCTCTCCCCCAAGACTATGCATAATCATTATGCCATTTGCTTATGAAAGCTGCTTTTCTTAAGAAAGTATCTAACAGTGTGTTCAAGTCAATTCCTTATTATATAAAAAATAAAGTTATTTTTGCTCTTTATTGGATGATTCTGACTTTGATTCTCTTCTGTTTCTATAAGGAAAGATGAGCATACCTTTTACATCCACAAGTGAAAAAATACAGTAAAATGAATAAGAAGTCAAAAATAACATTATTTTTCATAAAATATATTGCTCACGTTGTGAAAGGAAATAGTCTACAGAGGGGCAGCCCAGTGAGGACACTTTAAATGATTGTTAGTCAGAAACAAGGGCTGTTGAAAGAACACATTTTCTGACTGGCAGTTGAAACTTACATGGAAGCAATGTAAACTGCCTCTCTCTGAAAGGAGTATCTGATAAAGGAATAAGTCTTCTTATCCATGAAGCAGGAAGTATAACCTAATCCCAAAGTCTTCAATTTCAAATAATAGATTTTCATAACCTTCTTCAAACAATAGCTCACAAAGTAAAAGACTCCTCTTAAATAAAGATATTATACAAATCATTTTGTGAGAAGATAATATTTTTTGAGGAGTAAAGTTTTCTACTCAGTCTCTTTCTATTCCTAATTTACAAACGAAAGAGATCTCGCAAGTTGAAGAGAATTCATATGCAAACATCACAGATTTTTGCAGCCAGACTTTAAAAATATATGAATTACGTGTTTTTTTTCTCATTCAGTCAGAATGATCATGTACTCTTTCTTTTTCCATATGATTAATAGAGAAAATTATAAATTTCATTTTATTTACTATCTTTGAATGACTTTCACACTTATACAGCTATATGTGTGGGTGGGGAGGGGTTATCCATAGTCTTTAGAGAAGGAATTATTCAGAAACCGAAAAGAGAAACTAGAGTGATAGTATCCAACAATCCACACTTTTCTCCTACTCTGAAATAGGCGAATTATTTTTCTTTTGAAACCAAAATTCCCACCTCAATGAACAGAGTTTCTTGGTTAATTTGAAGACTTTCATGGGGCAAGTCTCTCATCTTTCTTCTTTTTTTTTTTTTTTCTCATTTGTTTTAGAGAAGGACAATACACCAGAGACAGAGTTAGATGACCTTTTCCTGGCATGAGTCTACCATCAAAATACACACACACACACGGCACAAATAAGTAAACACACACAGGGCACAGACACATAAACACATACCACATGTATATCTATGCAGATATAGGGAAGAATGATATTTCTATGACTGTGATGGAAAGGGCTAGTCCCCTTATCTATAAAACATCTCCTTACTTCCTTACTCTGCTTTCTGAGTTTGGATAAAAATCAAAATCTATCTTTATATCTGTCACTGTAGAGTAAAACAAAAAGGAAGCTACATCAGCATTTTAGTGATTGCACTAGGGGTTCAGGCTCTTTGTAATAGCTCCAATTCTAAGGCAAGGGCAACACTTTGCAAAATAACTATCCAAATAGATACTATAAACTCCAGAAGTAGAGAATTTTTTCCCTGAAGTTTTCCCTGCTTTTTGCTTTTTTCTTGAGGGTTGAGCCAACTGCTTGAAAAAGGTCAGCTTTGGAAGAGCCAATATAAAAGTAAGAGGCATTGTTTAAGGCTTTCTTTAAAGCATGAACCTTGCAGTAAACAAATACTCCCCCCATGAAGGCCACTTTGCATCTGGCACACTTTCTGTGGCCTTTATCGACTAGATATTGACAGAAAATTTGAATGAGAAATGATGTCTAGGACTTCATTAGTCAGTAACAAATGAGCTTTTGTAAAATGCCAATATGTCATTAACACCTTAACAAAAATTAGTTTATCGGATCTATTATGTTACCCACTAATTTCCACCTTCAAAACTCCCAAGAGTTCAATAATTAGGTAGTTTGTGCTTCTTAGAAAATATAATGCTCCAGGTTAACAGGCTCTTGATATGCCACTTGATCATTTTTATTCTTATTCCCGCACAGGCGGCTCCAAAATATAGCCTTCATGGATTATCCACAACACACAGGACTATGGTCAGTTTCCACAGTCCTTGAGAAATGGGTCCCTGGAGACTAAGCAAAGACAAATGACCAGTGTGCTACCTGCACTCTAGGGCGTGCCAAACATAACTTCAAGATTTGCTCCATATAAAATCTTTAAGCTCTTCGTGCAAAACCATGCTTGTGATGCTTCAAGTGATAAACTCTCCACTCAGCTTCTTCCAGCAGGTAGAGGACATGGCAGGGTGTTCGATTATACTTACACCGATTTTTTTGCCCACTCACCCCAAGTCCCTTTTTCTTCAATATATCCAGTGACAGAATGGAGGAAGATAGCACCATTGTTACCGAGATAGCTGTATGAATTCACGCTGAGCAGAGTATATTCTATATGCTTTTATATACTAGTAGGAGACCTTCTTTGGTTTCATGCATGCAATTAAAAATCATTGCATCCAATTAAAAATTTATGCACCCAATTAAAAATCCTCCATCTAGATCATCATTCAGGGCCCATTTATGTAATGAAAAAAATCAGCCAGAGGAGGCAATGGTGAAGACATCACAAAGAACTCCTACGCATATTTGTGAACAAGCCTTTAGATATGTTTGTGTTGTCTTGGTTAAATATCTAGGAATGGAGTGACTGAGTCATTGGATAGATATATGATCAAGTAAACTGTCCAGCTAGGGCATTGTCTTTGAACATTTTCATATATCATTAAGTAATCTTTTACAGCACACTGCCATTACCTATTGGGCATTACTTTTTATGGTTATTCCATAATTTACTAAAATATTCCCCAAGAACTGGGTATTAAAATATTTCCATAATTTAACCTATTAAAATATATCAGTAAAGATTTTTTTTTATTCATAAGCCTTTATCTCTAACTCTGATTTATTGTTGTTTTTTTTAAATTTTAATTTAATTTAATTTTACTTAGGTAATCTCTACACCCAAAGTAGGGCTCAAACTCATGACCCTGAGATCAAGAGTCACATGCTGTACCCACTAAACCAGCCAGGTGTCCCCATTTTGATTACTTCTTAAAATATACTACAATAAGTGGAATTATTGAAATTATTAGAACAATAGAGTTATATTTTTAAAGACTTTTTAGAGAGTTTTAGGTATACAACAAAATAGAGAGGAAGGTACAGAGATTTTCCATATACCCCCTGCCCCACACATGTAGAACCTCTCCTACCATCAACATCAATCATCAGAATGGTACGGGTTTTACCAAGGATAATCTTACATTGACACAACATAGTCACTCAAAGTCCACAGTTCAACATAGCATAACTTAGGAGTTATATTTTTAAGTCTCCTCTTATATAGTATCAAAGTGATTTTTCTGAAAGGTTGTAAAATTATGTACTTTCAAAGAATGAAAGAAAATATCTGAATTAAACTTTTACTACACCCTTAGTTTTTTTTTTTTTTCCTACATTTTATTGGGTTTCAGAATTAAAAGGAACCATGGTTTTTTTCTAGCCCAGTATTTTATCTGGTCCCTGAGTGTCCTCTATCACATACCTAACAAGTGCTTTTTGGGCCCTGTTTGGATATGGAAGAGTATGGCTTTTTGTCTATTGTTGGACTGCATGACTAAAAAAGTATTTTCTCTGGGTTAGCACTGATCTACCTCATTTTAGCATCTCCCATGTTTTATTAAGTTTCAGATAGGCAGAAACCAAATACAGCTGAGGATCTGGGCTAAATCTTTGCACCTCACACAGAATAGAAATGAAGATGTGGAGGTTTGCTCTTCCCCCAGAAATGTTCAGCTCCGTCTGTCCTTCACTACTTCCCTAACTACGTATCAGTGTTTCTCTGAGTAACAAGAATGGGTTCCTAATTCATAATGAATGTAAAATAGCTAGCTCAATATTTGGCACATTTCAAACACTGAATGAATATTGGATGTTACTTTTATTTTCATCACTCTATTATTTGTATGCATGGAATATGAATTTATAATTTCTGTTTCTAATTTTGAAAAAAATAGATGAGATAAGCTTAGTTGCTAATTATTCTGCTTCGGGGATCCTTTCAACTGGTAATTTTCTCTGAGGCAGAGAAAAAAAATACTATTCCTAATATGATGACTAATTGTACACATCAACTTGACAGAGCCAGAGGATGCCTGGAAATTTAGCCACAAATTATTCTGGGTGTTTCTGTGAGGGTATTTTGGATGAGATTAACTTTTTTTTTTTTTGAAGATTTTATTTATTTATTTATTTATTTGTCAGAGAGAGGGAGAGAGCACAAGCAGGCAGAGTGACAGAGGCAGAGGGAGAAGTAGGCTCCCGGCTGAGCAAGGTACCGAATGCGAATGCGGGACTCATTTTCAGGACCCTGGGATCATGACCTAAGCTGAAGGCAGCCGCCCAACCAACTGAGCCACCCAGGTGGCCCAAGGATGAGATTAACATTTGAACTAGTAGACTGATGAAAGCAGATTGCCCTCCCTAATATGGGTGGGTCTTATTTAGTAAGTTGAAAGCCTAAATTAAAAAAAAAAAAAGACTGACCCTTCCCTCAGTGAGAGAATTCTTCCTATATGACTGTCTTTGCATAGAAACATTGGATTTTTCTTGCCTTTGGACTCATTCAAACTAAAATATCATTAACTCTTCTTGCGTCTCTAGACTTTCAGCCTTGGGACTGGAATCATACCATCAGTTTTTCTACGTCACCTACTTAGTGACTCATCTTGCAGATCTTGGGAATTGCCAGACTCCATAATCGTGTAAGTTGATTCTTTATAATGATCCTCTTTATTAATCTCATCTCTGGAAATCTCTGATTAATATGTCTAGTTTATAGAATTCAACATAATGAACCAAGCACTGTACTTGGAAATGTGGAAAACATAGGCTTAGAACAGAGAGCCGGCTTACTTAGAATTAGTCAAGTCCAAAACCTAGAGATTAAGTACTTTTTTCTTAATCAGCAACCAAATTTGAAGGAAGGCTGCAAAATAATCACACACATATGCACACACACTCAAGCTAAAAGCATTCTACCTGAGAAAATAATGTGGACACACCTGAGAACAAAGCCCTAGGCTCTTATTTCCAACCTTAGAAGTTATTCTGTTCTCCTTCTATCTATTTTGACTGAGAGCTTTAAGGCTAGTTGTAAGTCAGGCTAAGTGTAACTAGCAAAAAAGGGCCTTTAGAACTGATATGAAATCCATAGTTTGAAGAGTAAGAAAAATTACTAGCTAGTGAGAAAAGAACTCATTTCTCTGCAATTACTTGCCTAAAGAAACCAACTGGAAATCTGAAGGATAAAATAGAGCTTCACTCAACCTTGGTGTCACCCCCTCACCCACTCCCTCCGAAGAAAAGCTTATCTAACTTTACAGAAGGAAAATTGACAATCTCTCCAGGTTGACCTTTATCTTTAGATGAGTTTCTTTGTAGTGGTGGGGTATTTCTCCAAGGTCTCAAGAGGTTGTTTTCAAGAAGATATTAGTTTATTTTGGAGAAGCACAGAGCTTTACTTTCTAACATTGGTGCTGGATTAAATGTATTCAAATGCATTATCTCCTTTGAAATACGTTTTGAAATGCTTTGCAGACACCCTGCATTCATCTGTCCTGAAGTAGAAATTAAGTACACACTTCTCTGTGTGTTCAGAATATCTGTATATATCCTTCTTATAAAGTGTTTGTATTATTATATTTCAAAGACTATATCAGAGTGGCTTTGCAGAGATATGTTAAAAATGATTATTCAGTTATGTTATTTAACTAGAAGGTATTTTATTGAAACTTTATATTGGAGTTTTAAATGAATTTCATAGTACTTTAAAATACCTTCCCACATTTGAGATAATCCTTGTTCAAGACAGAATGCAGGGAACAAAAAATACCTTATTTTGATGTTCCATTTCTTACAAATAAACAGGGCCTTTGTTGTGTGCAGTTTCTAGGCAGCTCTTGAAATTATTTTCATCATTAACTCAATAAATATCTATTAAATGGCTTCTATAAACAAAGCATTGTACTCTATCACTAGATTTTTATATTTTATTATGCTGCTGCCCTAGAACACAGGCCTACCTGGGTAACTTGCTATTATATATTTCATGTCAGTTCTGTTGATCAGAAATCATTGAATTGTGAAGCTCTACTTAACCCAACACCTTTAATTCCCTAATTTTCAGGAACTCTATTTATTTATTTATTTATTTATTTATTTATTTATTTATTTGACAGAGAGAGAGAAAGAAGAGAGATCACAAGTAGGCAGAGGGGCAGACAGAGAGGGGGGGGAAGCAGGCTTCCTGCCGAGCAGAGAGCCTGATGCGGGACTTGATCCCAGGACCCTGAGATCCTGACCTGAGCCGAAGGCAGAGTCTTTAACCCCCTGAGCCACCCAGGTGCCCCAGGAACTCTTTGTAAAATAAATAATTCCTTCATGTCATTTTACTACTGAAAAAAAAAAAAAATGGTTTTCTATTATATTCAAGTTAAACTCCAAATTCCTTACCAAAACTAAAATTTACTTCAGAATCTTATCATTTCAGCCTCATGTCATTTTCTTTCTCAAATATGTGTATATATGAACTATATAGTACATAATTCATATACATACACATATACACACATTATATATACATATAAAATAGTTGCAAGTCAGGCTATATGTTTGTGTGTGTATATACACACATACGCACATTATATATGTATATATACATATATATGTGTACATATATACCCATCCCTGTTCTTTGGCTTTATCTTGTTTTTATAACTACTCATTATTTGGACATTACTTCTTTGAAAAGATCCTATTTCCTTTCTTGGAAAATAGACTCAGGCACTTAATCCATTATTTTCCTGTATCAAATCCTTATTAGAGGGCTCATTGCATCATTTTGTACATTTTTATTTATATTTTTAATCCTATATTATTTACCATTGTCCATTAAGTTTTTCTCTTTTCCCCATTGAGTTCTTAGATACAGAAATTTTTTCTGCGGTATTTGTGAACTGATCAAAGCTTGGTATACCAAAACCGTTCAATACACACCTGAATGACTGAGAAAATGATGAAATGAGTAGAGAAACTAGGACCTTAAAAAATTAAGTGATTTGCTCCAAGTCAGTGGCAAAATCAGAACTGGGATTCAATTTTTGTTTTGTTTTGTTTTGCTTTGCTTTGTTTTTAAGAGAGAGAGAGAAACCAGGAGGGGGCAGGAAGGGGAGAGGGAGTGGTGGGAGAGCTGACTCCAAACCCAGCAAGGAGCCCATCCAACATGGGGCTTCATTCTCACAACCCTGAGATCATGACTTGAGCCAAAATCAAGTCAAGTACTTAACCAATTGAGCTATTCAGGTGCCCCAGGATTTAAGTTTTAATGTTCTTTGTATAGGGCTCATCTTTTTACTTCCTATTACCTTGGAAATGATGGATGATATATTCTAGATCCATGTAGTGTAGAAAAAATATAATACCCATACCTTCGGGCCAGTAGCCTTAAAACAAAGATAAAGATAAGACATAATAAAAAGGGCAATAATTTTTCTCCCAGCAGTAATTTGACTAAGAGCCACACACTTACTTTGGATGCCATTCACACACACATTCTAGATACTCTCTTGAGGAGAATTTGGTCTGGGAAGAGCTCCTGAGAATGGCACATTGCCTCTCTGAGAATACAGTGCCAGTTTATTGCAGATTGTGAATCTGAGAGGGGCCCACTTTCCTGGAGTTACGGTAGTATGGAAAGGTATGACACCGGTTACTTTAAGAAGAAAAAAAAATAACCCACTAGACCTTCTGTGACCTGTTATTACTGTATAGACAACTGTATGCCCATAGTTCTCAAGGCTCTAGCACTAAGCTGAAGTTTGACCAGAGAATCAGACAAAAGAAGGAAGGAAGGCAGGGAAGAAGGAAGGCAGGAAGAACATAGGCAGGCAGGGAGGAAGGCAGGGAGGCAGGAAAGCGGAGGGGGGGTAAGGAAAAAGGAAGAAATGGAAGGAGGGAGGAAGAAAAAGACAATTTGCTTTATTTTTCTGAGGGTCTAACCCTATACCATCTGGAGAGACAGGGATGAATTTGACAATAAATAATCAAAAGAAGATGTCATTATTTCATTAATTTGACAAATTTACCCTGAGCAATTACTGGTCTGTGGGTAGGATTCGAGAAGATACATCTTGGTTGGATGGAATTATGCTCATTGGAGAGGGAATAGGTAAGAGGTCAAGAAGACCATGAGCAAAAACACGGAGTGTGGTACAGACTGGATACATCTGGTGCTAATAACATCGCTAAATATTTAGTTAATTAAAAAGGAAAGATCAAAGGAAACCTGGGGCTCAGTGGAATTAGCGGTGGGGTGGTGGGGGTCACCCCGTAGGGCGCCACGGGACGAGCAACAGAGCCAGATGGGGAAGGCGGGACCCAGAGTCGGAGGTAGGGCCTGAGGTGGAGGCGGGGCCCAAGGCGAGGGGTAGGGAGGGGACGCGGCTGGGAGGGTGCTGCGTGCCCCTCTGCGTGGGCGGGAGAGGCTGCTCCAGGTGGCCTAAGACCGCTAGTCGTGCCTCACTGCTGCTCTAGGGGCCACAAAAAAATTTATAAAGAAAAGGAAAAAAAAAGAAAGGAATGATCTAAATTTGAATTTACTTTAAATTGCCATAGCCTCAAAGTTAGGAAATTATAAGACAATTTTGTTCTGGTGTCTCTGGCATAATCTTTTTCAGTCAATTCAGCAGTTTTATAGAACAGATCAAATTACGTACTATTACCCAGTTTGGGGGATGGC
>CM053604.1:18035473-18057241 GCA_028646535.1 Procyon lotor
ATCCTGCCATATGACTGAGACAACTGACCCATAGATATTTAGCCAAGAGAAATATCTTGGCTATAGCATATATCTAAGCATATATCTAAACCAATCACAGAGTACACAAAATGTTTATAGCAACTTCATTTGCAACTCAAAACTATAAATAATCCAATTGTTCACACATTATAATATATTCCTACAATGGGATACTCTTTAGCAATTAACAAATAACTGTTGAAACACAGCAACACAGATGAGTCTTAAAATTATTTTGTTGTTGGGTGCCTGGGTGGCTCAGTGGGTTAAAGCCTCTGCCTTTGGCTCAGGTCATGGTCTCAGGATCCTGGGATGGAGCCCCGCATTGGGATCTCTGCTCAGTGGGGTACCTGCTTCCCCCTCTCTCTGCCTGCCTCTTTGCCTACTTGTGATCTCTCTCCTCTCTATCAAGTAAATAAGTAAAATTTAAAAAAAAATATTTTACTGAGGAAAAGAAGTAAGCAAAAATAATACATACTATATAAACCATTTATATACATTTAGAAAAAAGACAAACTCATTTAGAATGACCAAAAGCAATTTAGTCATTATGTGCAGACACAGATAAAGGAAAGGAAGAGATTAGAAAAGAGCATTAGAACTTTCTTGGGTATGTTATTGTCTACGTAGTCAAAAAAATTAGAGCTCTTATGCAATTATCTAGATAATTAGCATGAAATTATTTCTTAATGAGGAAGTGATTAAAAATGTTATCAAATAGAAGTAAAGAGTTTGCTTCAAAAAAAAAAAGAACTTTCTTGGGGTTTTAGAAATATTTGCTTTCCTGATTGTTGTGATGGCTTCGCAAGCATATATATCTTCCCAAACTGACCAATTATTATTAATTATCTGCTATATTTCAATTATCTTTAAGAAAGTCATTCAAATAGATAAGTCTGATACCCATGAAGATGACATAGGAGTCATGAATCTTCTCGAATTATTAAGTCTTTTGAATATTTCATGAAGTTTTCATGAATCATGAAAAAGAAAATTCCATTCCTTTTATTCTACCAGATTCATATTTTTCATCAATAACTAAAATATATCATACATATAACCCTGGATTATATTTATGCATTTTCCTATATTTTCCTCATGTTTTCCTTGTGTACCTAGTTAACAACAGATAATTTACTTAATAATATATTACTTATCCACTCACTAATGATTTATTAGGCACCTACTTTATACCAGTGTTCTAAGCACTGAGGCACAGCAGAAAATAAAGTTCCAATCTAATAAAAAGAGACACAAAATCAATCAGAATATTCCAAAGTAAGTTATGTAAAATAGAACAAAGTAATGTAAAATATGTAAAATTGTTGAATGAACAAATCAGTGAATAAATAAATATAAACCTGTTTTGAAAGTCCAAACACATTTTATGTTTATCTATAACTTTTAACTTTAAGTAATAGAAAACCTAACTAATAGTAAAGAGTGTTTACTTTTGTCATAAAATGTGAAAATGTGAAAACTGGAGTGAGGTAGTTACCGTCCTTAGTTCAGCAACTCCATGTTTTATCTGTCATCCAGGCTCCTTCTGTCTTTCACGATTACCAGACTTAATTGCATTTGATTTGTTCCCATTCTTGTGGCCTCATTGTCGTTGACATGGCTACTGTACTATCAGGCTTTTAGAGTTGGGCTTAAAATTATCAATATGTAATTCTTCTGCTCTTGCTCAAATTTGAAACCATTGGATAGAGAGCTGCAGAAATCAGGCAGAGTTTAAAATTTCATATTTGTTTCTGAAAATCCTCACTTAATAGCACTGGGACTAAACAGATTCTCTAAAAAGCACTTATTCAATTAGATACACAAACATGTGCTGGGACCAGCACAGCTAGACTTTCCAAGGCCTCTCTTTCAAGGACAGATTGTACTATGGGATATTTACCATCTGAATGAGCGGAGAAAACCTTTGTTCTGAAGACCAATGCTCCCTGGTTAGGCTACAAATGTTTCTTAGTCTCTCTTTCTTTCTTGGAAAGGTGCACAAGAAACAGGAAGAGGATGGAAGCTGTCTCCACACTGAATAAAAACCAGGAAAATTTTCCATGGAGTATTGGAAAAAAAGGGAGAGTAGATATCCACCTTTATTTGGGGGTGGATTTCTTAAGTCTTTTTATCTGCTTTGGATGAAGAATAGAAATATAATGTGGTGAAGTCTCAAAAGGTTGGAATCAAAATAACTGTATCTGAGCTGAAACAAAAAGGCTTTGACACTTTGGGCATATTGCAAGCCTCTGTAATGTTCTGTGATTTGTGGGTATTTTCAAAGAGATACTATGTATTCATGCTTTATCTATCTATCTATCTATCTATCTATCTATCTATCTATCTATCTATCTACCTACCTACCTAATCTATTCTATCATTTATCTATCATTAAATAGATCCCAAAAATATATAGTATACACTCTGAATTGTGATACAAAAGAATGCGCTGATGATAAAATTACCCTAACCAAGGAGAAAGGCTTTTGGGCTCAAAATTCTGTGAACAAGCAGTCTTGGTATTGTTCTGTGACAAGAGGCTAACCCTCAACACCAAAACAACTGTCTTGAAAATATTGAATCTGAGTCAATGTGATAACAAAATGGAAAGATACATACCATCTCAGGCACTGGACAAATAATGGAAATACTAAAGGCAGGTGGATGACACTTAAAACTAAAGGTCTGTCAGTATTTTTCAAAATAAATCATTTTACATCCATTTTTATCTATCATTTAAAAGAAGAAAATTGTTTACCTTAGAGAATGCTACACTACTAAATAAAGTTTGAAAATAAAATGACTGTGTGATGGGGCACCTGAGTGGCTCAGTGGGTTAGGGCCTCTGCCTTCAGCTCAGGTCATGATCTCAGGGTCCTGGGATCCAGCCCCGCATTGGGCTCTCTGCTCAGCAGGGAGCCTGCTTCCCCATCTCTCTCTGCCTGCCTCTCTGCCTACTTGTGATCTCTCTCCCTGTCAAATAAATAAATAAAATCTTAAAAAAAATAAAATAAAATTACCTTATAAAAATTGCAATCATCTGACAATGATATAGGCTAAAATAGCTAGGCTTCGTTCATCTTCTATTGTATATCCACTCTGACTTCCTCTCCATAGTACTTTGGCTGATTTAGAAGCTACTATTTGGTTTTTATTATTGTATATCTAAAACACATTAAAAAAATTAACGCTGATAAACTCATATGTAATAATGAATAAAGTTTTCCCCAAAATTATATGTAATGGCTGAGGATGTGCTCTAACACACACATTAATTAGTCTGTGTCCTCCAAGAAGCTGATTCCAAGATGAGGTTGGATGCACAAGAGTTTAAGGGAACAGCCTGTGAACGCAAATGAGAGCTTCTGAGGAGGATGGGAAGAATCTTCAGACCATGATCCAGTTGTTTTCTCTTAAGAAAGTAGGGGAAAAGGAAGACAAGATGATGTTTGAAAGCCATGCAGTTCTGAAAGTGTTTTGAAAAGGCTGACAGAGTCCTTGAGCCAAAATTGCCATGTTGCTCAGTATGTGGACTGAAACAGTGTAACTAGAAGCAGAACGTGATTTCTTTAGAACTGGTGAAAGCCTAACAGGTGCAATGTTTGTTTGTCAGTGCTGGGACATGCATTACGCTGTCGTTTGTCTTATACTTTGGAGAGAATATCACTGACCACAGCACCCCCAGAAATGTCATTGGTGCCAAAAGAGTCAGCTTCCTGAATTTTTGTAATTGTAATCTCCTACCCTCAGAAACACGTGTCTCATTAAGACCTCCTGTGCACTAGCTGCCTCTTTCTTGTTCTGCCCAATAGAAATAAACTCATTGCCATACTGGTCAGTGTAATTGTCTCTGGGGTATCGAGGAGGTCCAGATCTCTTCAGACTATATGATAAAATTGGGTAGGAGAGTTGACAGCCCTGAGGTAAACATTGTCTGTCACACATGAAGGCAACCTATTTGGTGACTGAAGCTGAAGACATAGTTACCAAATCAGTGGCCACCTACCATGTTCCCGAGACTTTCTTAATCTACTCTAGCACTGACACTGCATCAACCACAATAGTTGTGATTGAGAACACTACTTGGTTCAGCCTACAGTCCTCTACCATCATTCTCTCAGACCCAGCCTGGGTCTGTAGAGGTCAGAGAGGCAAATTAAATAAAAATACAATGAAGACCATCACCTCAGTAATATTTTAGTTCTCAAGTGATGGTGCTAATCTCTGCTATCCCCATCCCTTAAAAAGAAAAGGGTTTTAGATTTTCTGTGGTGGTTGGAAAGAAAGGACTAATTTTAAAACTTTCCCTTTCTCAGTATGATAACTCTTATAAACAATCCAGAGACCCAATGTGGGGACTATCCAAGCATATCGATTCCAGTATGCAATCAGGGACTGAAAAAACGGCCAGTGGGTGAGTCCATGTATCCACCAGGTACATTATAAACCTAACCTCAGCTAGAGCCTCATGTATTAAATGGCACCCCTAATCTCCCACACAAATGGAGGGTTGGAAAGATGCTTTGAGTCTCTAACATATCAGACTTTGTGCCCAATAGCCCTCAAATTCTCTTTTGCATAGTGTATAATTACCAGAGTAAGTGGCCATAAATATTTTTGTAAAAGGACCTGTGGCAAAGTTTTTCCTCTTACAGACTTCTCTACTCTTCAATTATAGAATTCTTGGTCAGAAAATTGACTGTTTTAGAAACTAACAAGAGACTATGACTTTTTCATTGAGGACAGAGGGAGCTCTCAACTTCCTGATCTTACATCCTTGCCTTCTTCCTCTCCCCTTCCCCCTCTCTCTCCCTTTCCTTCCCTCCCCCATCCCTCCAGCGTCCCTCCCCCTTCCTTTCTTCCCTCCCTTCCTTCCTTCAGTCTTTCCTTTCCTCCCTCCCAATCCCCCTTTCTCCCCCACCTTTCCTTCTTCCCTCCCCTTCCCTCATCCCTCCTCTTCCTTTACTCCCTTCTTTCCTTCCTTCCTTCCTTCCTTCCTTCCTTCCTTCCTCCTTCCCTCCCTTCCTTCCTTCCTTTTTTCCTGTTATAGTTTTTAAGGAATACTTTTGTTGATTGCTCATCTTTTTCTTCCCTAGGGATGACATCTACTCAACCCCCTGTAGGTCCAAACCCTTTACCTGCCCTTCTGGTCTTGCTGGTTAATTGTGACCTCCTGGCTTCCAGATACGAAGTGTTATGTCCAGATCGAGACCCTCCCAAAAAGAACCTACAAAAAGGCAGGCTGGATGCAAGAGCACGAGGGTTTATTTCCAGCTAGCTGGGGCTCCCACCGGCACACACGATGCAGCGCAGTGCTAGGACAAGAAGCCCCGCCTCTCTCCTCTGCAGCATTTTTATGCACAAGTGTGCAAGCACATATGTCACTATACACGTCTCTACATAGGCGAGTTCCTCATTCCCTATATGGCAATTACCTAAATCTATGCATTTCATTGGAGCATTTGAACAACTCAGGGGCTGGGCCTCACACAGGGAAGCTAAATTCCAGGAATAGTTTTCATGCCCATGCCCTTAGGCCTGTCTCTCTCTGGCTCAAGGTGAAACCTGTCATGGAGGAACAGTAATCTACCTAAAAACTGAACGCCCATGCCCTTAGGCCTGTCTCTCTCTGGCTCAAGGTGAAGCCTGTCATGGAGGAACGGTAATCTACTTAAAAACTGAACTCCACAGAAGTAGTTACCAGGCCTTCACTACCTCAAGGGTCTGTCATTTCACTGGAAATTAATAATCCCAGTTCTGTCACCACCTATCCTGCACTGTAGCCTTGGGGTCATATATGATTGACAAAGCCTTAATTTAGCTAATACTTGACAGAAAACCTGCATAAGAGTTACACTGTAATTATAGATATCCAAAAACCGGCTGTTTCACTAACTCATGATAGTATTGGGCATGTGTATTTTAGAAATGCTTTCTTAAAAAAAAAAAAAAAAACTTTAGCTGTAAAAATTACAACTATTTAAATTTTCCTTTGATTTTAATGAAAATATTGAGGAGAAATCTCTTGTAAAATTCAAAGTTCTCAGAGAAGTGATCTAGGAACATATCATCTAGAACAAATGTGGCTAACATGAGACTATTTAAAATTCTACTCTGATGGATATTTTGTATTGTAATAATTTTATATTTATCTTAATATAAATTAGAAAAATATAATCACCACTTCAAACCTAGGATTGCGTGGATAATAAATATATATTTTTAAGTGAAAATATTTAAATATTTTTAAAAACACACAATTGACCATTATACAACTACACATTTGGTAAAATTTTGAAAAAAATAATTTAAATAAAAAGCTAAGATAGGTGAGAGTACAAGTACAAACAAATATTTGCTAAAGTTGAACATATGATTAAACAGAATTCAGTAATTCTGTTTCTAGTTATATATCTCTTCTATTAAAACATTAGTTATTTCACCAAAAAAATACTAAAAAAATGTTACTAGCAGCCTTATGATAGTGAAAATCTGAAAACAACTCAGATGGTATACACACAAAATGGGATATAACACCACAGTGAACAAGAACAAAGTATTGCCACTCATCAGAGTATGAATGATTTTCACAGATATATTGTTGAACAGAAGAAGCCAAACACACCAAAAAGGATATACTGACTGATTCCATTTACATAAAGTTCAAAAGCAGGTAAAACTAAGCTATGGTGTCAGAAGTTAAGAGAATGGTAAGGATTATGGACTCAGTGGGGAAACCAGAGAATCCACTGGGGCTGGAAATCTATACTTTGATCTGAGTGGTGGTTACAGGGGTCCACGGATAATAAAAATTCATTGAGCTGTACACTGAAGATTTGGATGCTTTTATTGTATAAAGTTATATTTCAATAAAGTAAATTAAGCGTAAATCTATGGTGGTGGTTATAATTCTAATACTACTAATAATAAAACAGTTGTCAATTGAGGGGGTGGAGAACAAGTCAAGTTCTCATTTTATGAATAATAAATTGAGGCTCAAATAAGTTTGGGTGACTTGCCTAAATGCGTACCATAAGTTAGGGAAATAATTCAAATTAAAGTTTTTGTCTCTTTACTCTCCCCCCACCCCCGATGTTATTTCATGATAGAAATTTTCCTTCCGTAGTATTGTACCACATATTTAGATCCCCTCAAAAACAATAGAATAGGGAGTCATAAGCAAACCTGGTTTTTGGTATTAGCTGTAAAGGGAAAGATGGCAAATATCAGATTTTGTGTCTTGTATCACTCAACAAGAACAACAAAGCTCAATAAGTCTTGCATTTAAACTGCTGAGGTGGTCTATTTGAAAGGGAACTGGCCAGTGATGAATTGCACACATGTTAAAAGAAAGAAGTATTTAAGGGAGGCCAAAATTATGGAAGCCCTGAAGTATGCCCCCTAAAATATATGGAGGAATTCATTGCTTTTCTGTTACAGTGTTATACTTGGCTGAACTGGCTTCAAATTTAACTTCACTCTTCTTGGATTTGCATAAGTGCTGTTGTAACTGTTTTGCTCTAAAAATCCAGATTTGCTATTTTATAAGAGCAAGTTCTTATTTAAACATAATTAGAGAATGTGCTGAAAACAGCCTTAAGCCCTGGAAGTCCAGCATGTCATGAATGTCCAGCATCAAAGAAATTCAACAAGGCAGTTACTCTGATGTGCTACCTAATAGGAAGGAAATTGGCAAACAGAAAAAATTTTGGTGATCTCCAAAGACAAAGGAAGAATGAAGAAAAAATATTGAGCATATTGCATTCACTTTCTTTTCACATGTAACAGAAGGACTCCGAACATTTAGAAGCACTAAGATTACCTCATAGTTAATTTAACACCTTGATAATACACTTCTACTTTCAAATCATACTTTGTCACTCTTGTACAACCTGCTTCCCTAAGATAATCATTTAGGTTGGCAAAGGCAACAGATGTTAAGGTTGGAGTCTCTTCCATACTGACTTCTTCCTAAAGTGTCAGAAATCTTAATTTTCTTTTAATGTAAAAATCTAACAAAAAGACACAGGTAATGGGCTAATAACAACATAAATTATTGAAAAAGCCTACTTTTTTATACTGGAAATATGAGTCTTCCATAATTTGATTTTGAAGGCAATGACAACACAGAATGACAACATATATTTAAGGGTTGGGGAAAAAAAGGCTAAGTATACCAAGAAAGTTCTTCTGAGCACAGGGCAAAGCCACCACCAAGCTTTAAGTGTGCTGACTTTTTCCAAGTCTTAATACCCTGTCAGAAATATCACTCCTTACTGTACTGATCTTTTCCTCAAGATTTTTCAACTCTGTAGTGATGTACTTATTCCTCTAGAATCACCATGTATAAGAGAAAGAAACACAGAATTCTGAATTATGTAGGGAACAATTTTGTGATATATCTCCCATATGGTATCTACCATAGGGATTTTTTAACATATTAACCTTCATTATGATATCAAGAGAGCTATCTTGTCAAATTTTTCATCTATATTCTATATCTATATTCATTAAAACTTTGATTAAAAGGAACTTGAAATCCAAAAGCCTCAATTAACTGATTTTTTTTCTGTGTTCTACTTTTAGGAGAAAAATTAATTCATTAAAGGAAAAAAAGGTAATTTCAGGAATTTATTATAAAACCTTACCTTTCATCTTTTTTCAAACCTCTGAGTCTATTTACCAGAACTTCCATATATCAAGTATTGTTGAGGATAAAGGTAATTTGAAGATCACTGCCTTCAAAACACTCAAATCCAACAGCAGGAACAGATATGTACCAGTTAGGGTAAAAGGCAAGAAAAATTGATCAATTCTACTTGGAAGAGAAAGAAAGTATTATGAAAGGCTTAAGAACTGAGCTAATTCTTCTAATATGTCCTATTTCTTCTGTGGTTATATTACTTTAGAGTGATCCCGAAACTCTTCAAGATCATGAATCACCAATGATTAAATAATGTTAACTTTGTACAATGGAAGAAAAATGTATTCAAAAATAGTTGTATACCATTAATAAATAACAAGGGTAAAGAAAGCAGTATTTAACTAACAAGAAAACTGATCAACTAAAAGCTTTAACTTCATATATCTGCAAAATATTTTGTCTCATATGGTCAATATAACATCTCTTATTTATGCCATGCTCTGATTGAAAAAGCTCAATTCATGGGATATAATCATAAATTGGCATTTTTTTCACTGCCCCTTAAATGCACTCTCTGGGGGGTTTTCCCATGTTACTGATTGAAATTAAAGGTTAGTCTTTTTATTTTTTTTAATTTATTTTCCAATATCAAGTAATCAAAAGCTCTCTGCGTAGTAACTATTGCCTAGTCCAGTATATACTAATAATAAAATAAATTCCTAAAGTGTATTGCAATTTATCCTGAGAAGGCTCTAGGTTTATAGGGAGAGAAGAGTGGAGTAGGCTTCTGCTCTCTCTCCACTTTTCTTTCTTTCTTTTATATTTTGTTACCAGCTTCTCCTAACTAACTTCAGCAGTGTATGGTCTGGACTTGAGGATGAGGAAAATAGAAAAGGAAAAGGGTTTAGGGAGTAGGAAAAGAATGGCTACACTTGCACTGACCTAAATGCTTACTTTGGTAAGAAAATCTTTTAATGCTAACGCTTTCTTTCAATAGTGTTGTATTGAATTCCTTGGAAATTGATTCGGACATTTTGCATGTCCATTCTATTAGAAAGATTGAGGAAGTCTTTTTCCTGGATGATCCTTTACATAGTCGTGGACCCTAAGCACCTAGAAATCCCTCTAATTTATGCTTTGTTATTGAAAAGACCAATAGCTAACTGCCTAAGAGGCATGCTCCCTTTTAATAGTGTAAAGTTTTTCATTCAAAGCAGCACCTTAGCCAGAGGCTATATTTGGGGCATCCCTCTTGCAACTATGTGGGGCCAAGGGATCTAAAAAGATTCAGCATATATCAATTCTAGATCAAAGTGGGTAAAAAAGAGGTGCCTTTTCCAGCAGCCAGATGAATGGGGAGAAATCTAACTGCCTAGAGTAGCCATGCAGTAGAAGAATGTTGGATCCCTGAATGACTTGCAAAGAAGAAAGCTAGCCCCATTCCTACTTGTTTGGAATTTATATGAGTGAAAATAAAATTCTATTTTGTTAAGTCTCTGCAAGTGTAGGGTTTAAGTCTTTACAGCAACAACCCATTGTAGCTTTAACTGAAACATTCCTCAGTAAAGTTCTCAGATAAAAAGATATGAGTCTCATTATGCCTTCTGTTTATTGATCATGGTCTAAATCTGGTCAAAGGTAAATATTCCCCATTGTCTGCCCTGATTGTGTTTGGCCGTACAATTGCCCAAAGTAGTCACTTCTTTGCTCTGCCTTCAATGCAGCTACAGGCTGTGTTTTGTTCTTCCAGTTTTCTAGGTTGGAGTCCAACATAATGTCACTGCGATCCTAGATCCTAAGCGTATAAGTAATCAGTTTTCCAAGAAGTCTCCTACAAGTTTTTTTTCTTAACCGCCTGCCAGAGGTTTTAAGAGTCATGAAATCTCCCCTCTCCCTTCTTTCTCAAGTCCTTGGTATCTTACAACTTACTTCAAAATGTTATCTAATAAATGTGTAAGCCCGAAGATTCACAGACATGTACCCTGGGGCAAATAATACATTATATGTTAATAAAAATTAATTAAAAAAAAAAAGAAAAAAAATGTTATCTAATTTCTGTGGTCTTAAAACCACACACATTTCAGCTTCCTTTTATATTAATTTAGCTCTTTGAAACAGTCAAAACATTAGCACATTTACTTTATTAGATTTTACAACACTATAAAATAACCTAAACTCACCACAAAGAAGCAACTACTGAAAACATGTTGGGAAAACTACTTGACCCCAAGTTTCCTCGAGTCTTCTGGTGATACTTTTTCAATCATTCTAAAATGACTTCCATGAGTTTACATTATTTAAGGAGAAAAGAAGAGGCCCAAAGTTTTTGCAACAACGACAGTAACATTTTTCTCCCCTTTGAGCAAATGGTGAATGTGTTGAATAGTTGTGAGGAATGAAAGTGGTTAGGGTGGGGGTAGGTGATGAGAAGCGAGAGAAGAAAATAGTCCAATATTACATATCCCATGATGTTTTAAAAGTATTTATTAAATTTCATGGGATGCAATCTACCATATTCCATTTTTAATGTACCCCATATACAGTTTCATTTCATGTGTTGTTAGAAGGTGAAGAAATTCTCCTCACTAATTTGCATCCTGTAATCGATTTCTACGTAGTGCAGGGTAAAGAGAGGTCAACGATAAAATGGAGGAAAAAACTGCAGACACTGAACGTGGGGAATCCTACCAGCAGAATACATAGGTCTTGTTAATTATATTGAAATTTAGTCCTGGAGGCATCATCAACTAACCTGGCAAATCAAAACCCCCAGCATTAAGTTCAAGGACAAACAGCAATGAATTGCAGAATGCCAGGTTCCTGGTAATCCAGGCAATGGTCTCCTTAACCCCTCTGCATCCTCTCATTTACTTTGGTTGCTAAATGAGGACACAAACACCTGTTCCAGCAGCAGGTGGCATTTGTTTATTATAGCTTTACCTGCTGGGTTTTAATCAGTCTGCAGCTGCAGGAACCCGCTTAAGTAACAGTTTATAGGACTGAATTTTTACAGAGTGGCATTTTCCATGAAGAAGCAAAGTTTCATTCAACACTTCCATCATACACAAAACACCATATAAGTGGCTTTTATTCCTCCATCTCTCTTCTCCTAACATTTAGGACTACTAATTAGTGAATCATTTCACATGCAGAGTTGGAAAGCTAAGCTCTTATTCTTCCGCCTTCAGGGATGCTCTGTGTTATGTGCTCTCATTACAAAATCCCTGTTTCTTAGGAAGAGAACATCTAAACTCTCTCTACTTGTGCTACTTTTCTTTTGTAAGCCTCAGAAGGATTGTTAAGGCAACTTCCATCTTAGAAGGGAAGAAAAAAAATAAAAAGAATCAATAAAAAAAAGAAGCACTGCATCTAGATGAGAATGAATCTCTATACTCAAACTATATAACAACTCTTTAAAAAAACACACAAGACAAATTTGAAAATTACTTCAATACCACAGGGTAAAAAAGACATTATAAGAAGTGAACTTCCTTCCTGATGATACTGAAATTTTCTATCAATGTAGACCTACCTCCAATTTTTTTAGAAAGCACACATTTTTTCCTATATCTTTTGGAAGATGGTTACCATTCAATTAATAATGGCAGAACATTTATGCAATTGGTGACTGAAACAATGAAAATATATTAATGATTATGAATCTCTTCAGGTCAGTAACTCCTTTACTCATAGTTTTATTGTCTGGGTTTAGCAGAGATGTCACAAAAAGTGGAACACTTTAAAAACTTTGACAAGTGAGGGAACGAGTGAGCAATGCTGCTCTCAAATTATCCACAAGAGAAATCCCAGACATTATGTGCCCCCTAATGAAAGCAAACCAACAAACCAAAAAGCAACAACAGCTTCCAGTCTTGCCAAATTAATTGAGCATTGAAAATAGCTGGACAAGACTCTGATCTCCTCCTTCTGCCAAAAAAAAAAAAAAAAATCATCAACCCACTTGCTCAAACAAAATTTCTAAGAATCCTCCAGCGTTTTCTCTTTCCCTTATCCCCTTCATCTCACATCTGATCCATAACCCAGCTCCATCAGGGCAAAGATATGTCTACCTTACACTGAGGGATTCCCAGGCTGTATACAGCCTGTCACAGACTAAGTTTTGAAGGAAAAAAAGTATGACTATATGATGAATGAATAAAAACAAATTGGTTATATAGCATAAGTAATAATTTTCTTCTAAAAACAATACACATTTCTAGATTGGCATTGTAGTTTATAGTTAAAAGCCTACGCGTCTATACCTTACTACTTACAAGTTCTTTGATCAAGCTCTTTGTGTAGTTTTTTTTCTCATTTGCCAAATGCATATAATGATGATACTGAACTCATAGGTAATTTCTGTTATCAAGGAGATGACAGAATAGGTTGACTGGTAGGCATTGGTGACAAACCAGAAAATCACGTTGGAAGAGATGTGGCCATGAAAAATCCATTATAAGAGCATACTTTTTTTTTTTTAAAGATTTTATTTATTTATTTCACAGAAAGAGGGAGATCACAAGTAGGCAAAGAGGCAGGCGGAGAGAGAGGAGGAAGCAGGCTCCCTGCTGAGCAGAGAGCCCAATGTGGGGCTCGATCCCAGGACCCTGAGATCATGACCTGAGCTGAAGGCAGAGGCTTAACCCACTGAGCCACCCAGGTGCCCTCCCCTTTTTTTTTTTTGAGGTTTGCAGTTTTATTAAGAAAACAGAAACATAACCTATACAAAAAGGAGAGCTCCGTTCCCGCGGTGGCCTGCGTAGGGGAGGGCAGCCGAGCCCGGGGCCTCCACCCCTGCTAGGCGTCCTGCTGCTGGATGAAGGGGTAGAAGGAGAAAATAAAGTGGAAATAGATCTGAGTGCACAACTTTCTCCCAAATTATAACAGTAAAATTTTAAACTTGATAGGGGAATAGAGCTGATGAATTTTTCTTCAGATAGGGCTTATTTAAGCTGGGATTGAAAAGATAGGGAGAGATACTGAAAAAATGCAAAATGAAATTAAAATATGAATAGCAATCTTGGGAGTAGAGCCAAGGTGGGTCAGATTGGAGAAGGAAGATGGTGTCTTGAAAGGATCACTGGAGCAAAAGCCCAGACACTGGATTCTCCTCTTGGTTCCAATGTTGATCAACTTTGTGGGCAAATTCTCATCATCTGTCTGAGCCTCAGTTGCTTCCTTCTAACATAAATGTCTTGAACTAAATAATGGTTAATTAAGGTTCTCCCACCAGTAGAAATAACACTTTCCATCAGACATCAGTTGTAGTTTTGAAATAGTAGTTACAAGAAAGGTGATTATAAATAAAAGTTATGGGGGATAAATGTTGAGAGAGTGTAAAAATGATTGGTGTAGTCAAGACGTTTTTTCAGCTTATTGAGATGAAGAGTGCAAGTATGACTTGTATTTTTTTAAAAGTCCTGCAAAGTGAACTAAAACATAAATATCATTCCCCTCTATATTATTGAGTGGGAAAAATCTTCAAAGATGGATGTATTAAACAAGTATTAGTCTCAGAGCAAGTTGAAATACTAGTGCTAGAAACGTACATATTGCTGGGTTTTCTTTTTCTTTTCCTTTTTTTATTCTCTCTTTTCTCTGTCTCAAGCCAGAAGTCCACCAACATTTTTCTGTAAAGAGCCAGATAGCAGAGGGGCGCCTGGGTGGCTCAGTCATTGGGCGTCTGCCTTCGGCCCAGGTCAGATCCCAGGGGCCTGGGATCGAGCCCCGCATCAGGCTCTCTGCTCTGCAGGAAGCCTGCTTTTCCCACTACCAGTCCCTCTGCTTGTGTTCCCTCTCTCGCTGTGTTTCTCTCTGTCAAATAAATAAAAATCTTTAAAAAAAAAAAAAAAAAAAAAAGAGCCAGATAGCAAAGATCTTAAGCTTGTGGGTCATGCGTCTCTGTTGCAACAGTATAACTCTAACACTGAAGCATGAAAGCAGTGGCAGAAAGTATATACATGAAGGGGCATGCTTGCATTCCAATCATTTAATGTGTGTATAGGCTGGAGTCGGCCAATCTTTGGTCTATCTTCCTGGATATTGAGACTTCAAAACACCCTACTGGAGTGATTTTTTTAAAAAAGTTTTTATCTGAGGAAATTGCAAATCAGTGAGTTTAAATAATTTGAGTAAGGCCACATAGCCAAGTGTCAGAGTCAGGATTTGAAAACAAAACATTTATTTTTTCCATTATACCATCCTTCCTACCATGGATAATCCTTCTGGTACTTCTCTTCCAGAATATTCAGAAGAAATTAGTTTGACATCGGGTGGTACATAATTTTTAGACATTCAGTTTTCTACCCAAGATTTTCCTGAAGTATACCACAGTGATATTGGTGCTGAGTCTTTGAAAGAGGAAACTGGTTTATCTTACAACCAGGAAAAGGATTATGCTTAAAAGGATGATAGCAATCAGTCCAGAATCTTACTCCCTAAGCATTATTGACCAAAAGAACTCAAACTTTGGAGCAAGACTGAAGTTTCGGTCAATCTTCAATTGCTGTTGACAGATGAACTTGGAACTCCACAAACAGTTCTGTGTGAGACTTGAGCATTCCATTGGTTCAAGCTGTTTCTGCTTTTTCTCATTGTTTTTGCCATTATTCATTTCCCACAGACAGAGTAAAACACATTTCTTTGTTCTTCCCTCATTATATAACAGAAGAAAAAAAAGAAATCATACTATTTTGGACTTTTGTCTTTGGGTTTCATACGTGACAAAGGTATAAAAGGAAAGATTCTTATTATTCTTTTATTACCTAACAAAACGAAGCATTATAACCCATGTTGTCAAAGATGTGGCCATTTTTAGGCATCTTTCTCTCCTCACTGTTGTGCTTTCTCCTGGGAGAACAAAGTCATCACACAGTTCACTGCATACTTTTCTTTGTCAAAGCAAAGGAAGATTATTAAGGTCTCATCTGACCAGAGACCCTCTCATTTGGGCCATCTGTCTCTTTGTGCTTTCCTGAGGGAATACAAAAAAAGGACTTTTTTCCTTTTTTACCCTCATTTAGTGTTTTATGAGATTGTGTTTTAAGCCATATTTTAAGAATTTGAACAAGCAGAGACCCTGCCACTTTGAACATTTTTTTCTTTTCCTTTGTGCTTGCCATTTCAGTTGGAGAAATCACACGTATTTTTTTTCCCTCTAATAATATTAAGGGAGAGGCTGTCTCAAGATTGCTGCTCTCAAGGCCAATTTTGTTCTCCCATTATTGTTCTTACTTTAAGGATGTAATTTCAGGATTGATGTGCACCAAAGCCTAACCTGCAAGGTGGACATTCATAGAAAATTAAACGACATTCACCTACTCCTCAAATGGCCAATTGCACATGGGCCAAGTGAAATATTTTGCCTCTTTGATAATAAATGAAAGGCATGGAGAGAGTAGGATTTAGAAACAGGGTTCCCTACCAATAAAATAAAAATTTCAGCATTTCCATACAGCTAAGATTGTTGAAAGTTGCCTCTTCTAAATATAACTAAGAGAAGTAAAAGGACAAACATTTGGGGTTACTATTTTAATAAGAAGCAAAAATAGACTGATAATTTAAATATCTTTAAATATTGAGGACATCCATCAATATTTATTTTATGTAATTAATTTTATATAATAAAATGATACTTGATTCCTAGTCTGTGTGAAGTTATCATTGATAGAAGAGAAACAGGTGTCAGTGATAAAGCTAATTATATTGCTCCATTCTCGATTTGAAAACTGTGCATCACTGGGCTGTTGTTTCACAGCACAGTTACCATTACAATACACCAAGCATCTAAGTCATTTTTAAAGCTGCTTACACTAAGAATAGTTTTATAGTTATTAATCTCATATTGGTATTCATGATAATTGTTTCACTTACATATTCAGTAAAAAATATTATCCATCTAACTATGTAGTTTAGATAAGGCACTATTGTAGACCCTGAGAAAATAGAGATGTGAAGACAAAGAGGTCTCTTCAATCATGGAGTTTTTACTTTACATAACGGTACACCACTTTCTAATATCACAAGATTATACTCACTGTTGCTTATTTAACTATTTATCAAGTCATGTGCCAAGTGCCATATTATTTGAATACAAGACACTGTTTAACCGAACATAACTTACAGAAAAGTATAAAAAATACAAATAAATGGACATTTGGAATTTAAAACTGCTGTTAACTTTGATAATTTAATATATAATTATTGACCAATAATATGTGCTAGTACTCTGTTAGGTTTGGAATATGGTAAAAAACAAGACAGAGATGGTTTCTATTCCAGGGAGATAGATAACAGAACACAATGAGAGTAAGAGCAGGTTATGACCAGAACTCAAGGGGGTATTCTTTAGAAGTCAATAAAGTCATGTTAGAAATGATTTTATAGCTGAGAGCTAAAAATAAGAGAAGGTTGTCAAGCAAAAAAGAAAAATTGAAAGTATTTAGTATGTGCAAGGTGATAACACAGGCAAAGGCTTGCAGTAAAGAAGGAGTATGGTTACCTTCATGAAACCTGCTGAGAATCATTTCTCATAGCTAAGTTAGATTTTAATATGAAGTATGGTCTGATACAATATGACCACAAGAATAAGCAGAGGTCTTCCTACTTTGGAGAGGTCTTTTTCAGCCATATGAAGGTACTTGAACTTTATACCAAGGGCACTAGAAATATGAAGAGAACTAATCAGGCCATGGTATAGAATAGTGGCATCTCTTTGGGTGATTACCAACTCATACCAGCATTTTTCCTTGAGAATTACCAAATATAGTGAGTTGGGCCTTCACCAGCCACTTCTAGGTTCCATTACCTTGCCCTTTGGCCAGAACTGATGTATGCAGATGTAGACACCTGATTCCAACTAAGCATTTTGACTCTAGCAATGAAATATCATAAAAAACTAGCATGTCATCAGAATTAAGTTATGTTACCATATCATGAGAGATACAAGTCCCACAAATTCCTGCTTTTGAGATTTGCTGAAGTAATTCTGATTGTTTTCCTTCCTCAAATTTCAATTTATCTCTTTGTTTAAATGCTATGAGTTACCCTAATGTTTGTGCATTCCACCATTGAATAAATTCATTAGCAGCAGTTTCTATAGTTAAATAATCCTAACTACTAGGCATGATGAAATGGTCCCTCTTTCAAGAATTCTTCCGTGACTTCCCAAGTTTGACTTATAGTATTCCTTCTTTGTGGTCACCTTGAATTCTTGTTTGTCTCTACCATAAAATTCATCAGTCTTGTAATTATTTTTTTAAGATTCATTTATTTACTTTAGAGAGAGAGAGAGAGAAAGAAAGAGTGCCCAAGTGCAGGGGGAGGAGCGTGGGAAAGGGGCAGAGGGAGAAGGAGAGAGAATCTCAAGCAGACTCCCTGCTGAGAATGGAGCCCTGACATGGGACTCAATCCCATGATTCTGAAATCATGACCTGAGCCAAAATCATGACCTGAGCCAAAGCCATGACCTTGACAAAATCAAGAGTCAGATGCTTAACCAACTGAGCCACTCATGTGCCCCTGTTTTGTAATTAATTTTAATTCAACTTTTTTTTTTTAAGATTTTATTTATTTTTTGACAGAGAGAGAGAGAATACAAGAAGGCAGGGAGGCAGGCAGAGAGAAGGAAGCAGGCTCCCTGACGAGCAGAGAGCCCGATGTGGGGCTCGATCCCAGGACCCTGAGATCATGACCCGAGCCGAAGGCAAAGGCCTTGACCCACTGAGCCACCCAGATGCCCCTTAATTCAACTTTCTTATGACTAACTCGCATTCTGTCAAAGCTGTGATGTTAACACCCTGGTGTTTAGGTACTGTTTCTTGTGTATCTCTGATTCTAGAACTTAATAAAGAATCTAGCACATAATAGGAGCTCATTAAATGTTCGGCAAAAGATTGGATGAATGAAAATGATTATTTGAAAAGGAAGACTCAGTCAGCAATCAATGTAGCTCTAATCTAATTATAACAATTTATAAATCCTTATTCTGAGGATCATATTCTTGGGGCAGAAAAGAAACTAAAAACTTTGTTGTGACATATAGGCCCTTTATTTTATAATAGGATATGAAGAAATGAAGTAATTAAAATTCATTTAAGGTATACAGTGACTGACAAGTAAGAGAACTTGCTTTCTGTCCATGGCAATTCAGATTATGCACTTACCAGATTCCATGTTATGATCAGGCTTGTCAGGTACTTTTACTAACTGGGAAGCAATTCAAGTTTCATTATTTCAGATCTTTTAACCGTTTATATATTTTATTCTCAATTAATCAAATGGGAACCTGACTTCTGTATCTCTCTGATTAACTCGGTTAGTATGAATTTGTCTCTAGGCCATGGCTCATTGTGTGCTATTAGATACAGAAAGGGAAAACAAAATGAGATCTAAGAACTGAAAATCTTCTCTTGGAGAACGCATAAGTCACTATGGTTTTCCCACCCTCTGAAGCCCTAGAAAAGTCTTGTCAAATTGTTCCTAATTATAACCTTTTCGCATTGTTGTATGGTATATATTCCTTCAGAATGAATCCCACTTGAAACACTAAGGGTACAGGATGTGCAATCCAAGGTAGAAGTGCTAATGGAGGACACAAAGGAAGATTTGCCTTTGGAGTCCAAGCTGCAAATTAGCAAAGCTCATTCTAAATCAGATAACCAATGAGTGGGACCTGAAGGGTCCTGGACCAAGAATTTTGAAAGACCTCATTTTTGTGTTATTGTTTCTGGTGATATTTTGCCCCCCGTGCCCACTGGAAACTTAAAAAAGGAAGCTGTTTTCACTCTTTTTTTTTTTTTTTTTTGATTACCAAGAGGATAGAAGATTTTCATCCAATTTCCATTTCCCTTTGCCACCCGAGCACAGCCAGCAGTTTACATAAGAAAGTGATAATGGAAAGATAATGTCTAACCAGGCCATACTATCTTTCAAAAGAACAAGACATAATATAAAATGCATGTCTTCTCTGATCTTGAGTTTCATTTCCCTGTTTTATTTGGCTGATAAATTAGCAGATATTGATACCAGCCATAGCAAAAGAGAAAGTAGTGACAGAGTGGTAACATTAAATAAGACCCTATGTCGGACTTCATAACTTTTGTTCTAAGAGTCAGCTAGTTACTCTCGCTGAGTGATCAGAAGCAATGATCACCTCATTGTGATAGTCAAATGCAGTTCACTGTATTTGACACTTGATATGATTTAAAGAAAAGGAGTGATTTGAGACTATTATGAAAGCAAAAGTAGGAGACTTCAATTTACTGTTTTAATTCTAGGCAACAATGGAAATCAATATAAAGAAAGCCAGTCATTCCTATAACCACTGCACTGGGTTAAGTACTAAATGTACATCATGGCATAGAATCCTCATGAAAGTGCTATGAAGTGGGTGTCATTAGTTCCATTCGACAGATGTAAAAGTGGAGATCTAGGAAGTTTAATTTACTTGCCTAAGATAACCCAGCTACTAAGTAAAGGAGTGAGGGTTCGAAGGTAGATATGGCTGCCCATGCATCGTATCACAATTCCCAAGTCAGCTCCAGAAAACACAAAAGAGAAAAGACTGAGGAACAGAGGTTAATTTTTAAATTAACATCTCATGTACAAAAAAACTCTACTAGGATAATTACTTATGCTAAGGGTTCTTGTTAGGTATCAGGCAGTGAAAGCACTCTTTAACCAAGTAAGTTTAGGAAGTTCTGAGTTAAAGAAAGAAAGAAATGTTATTTGCTATAAGACTTCCTATAGCCTTTCTTATGAATTACACATTTGCGAGACTGTATGGAGGATGCAATATTTTTTTGACATATATGACTATAAAACATTTTTTTTTGAGAAGCATCTCATGAGATTAGGTCTCTGTGGAATATACACTGTAAGATACAGGAAGGGGGAAACATATCAAAGATTCTTTGGTATTTTTACCAAATGGAGGGAAGCCACATTTATTCCAGAAATCAGGAAGAAATATAGTTGCTAGGGATTGGCTCTGAGGACAATTAGAGATTAGCATAAATATTAAATAATCGGTATTATTAATAGACCTTTTCTAATTTACTCCTTTTTCTAAATACCAAAATAGAAAAAAGCATAAGTCAGATCCCGTCTTTTTGGACATCATAATCAAACGTAATGGTTTGCAATCAAAAGAATCATGGTATAATGGAGGCACCCAAGAAGTTCTTGCAAGTTCTACATTCTGTGATGAATGAAGTGCTAAATTCTTTATGTACATGAACTCATTTCATTCTATAGAAACTTCATGAGGAGGTACTCACGTTGTCTCTTTTTCACAGATAAGGAAACTGAGTAGAAATGAGATTAATTTGTCCAACATTCTGCAACTCTAATGTGCTGACTTCAGAATTCAAACTCAGATCTATAACCTTGGATAGGCCAGAAGAATGCAAATCTTATTGGCATGGGAATTCCTGGTAGTTGGTGAAACATGAAGATAATTGGTGGCAATTGAAATATTCTGACTCAGCATATATATATATATAGAGAGAGAGAGAGAGAGACATGTTGAAGAGAAGATATTTTTACAAATTATCCATGGAGATTTTTAAAAATTTTATTCATTTGACAGACAGAGAGAGAAAGAGAGAGCTCAAGCAGGGGGAGTGGCAGGCAGAGGAAGAAGCAGGCTCTCTGCTGAGCAAGGAGCCTAATGTAGGACTTGATCCTAGGATGCTGGGATCATGATCTGAGCTGAAGGCAGATGCTTAACTGACTGAGTCACCAGGTGTCCCCACACAATATTTTAATTCTGATGACTTATAGATAGCAGGTTGAGAAATAGCATACTTGTCTATACCGTAACCCTAAGTAAAAATCATAATTTAATTCTGTAACCTATAATTAAACTTCTATAACTTTTTATAAGTAGTTACTTAAACTTAATGAAACAGGAAGGGATGGGGAGGGAGACAAACCATAAGAGACTCCTAGACTCAAGAAATGAACTAAGGGTGGCCGGGGGGGGTAGTGGGGTAGGGATAGGGTGGCTGGGTTGGGGACAATGGGGAGGGTATGTGCTATTAAGTGCTGTGAAATGTGTAAGCCCGAAGATTCACAGACATGTACCCTGGGGCAAATAA
>CM053604.1:18057741-18085000 GCA_028646535.1 Procyon lotor
AAAAAAAAAAAAAAGAATCAACTTGTTTGCAGTACTGCTAAGATTAAGAATTGTATCAAAGGGTCATGGTATATGAGGTAATTCAATACATTTGATGCAAATTGCATGCATTTGATGTACTAGAAATGGTTGATTTAGCAATATTTTCTATGAGCAAGAGTGCTAGTTATGCAAAATTTAAGTAGAA
This sequence comes from Procyon lotor, assembly GCA_028646535.1. Classification (NCBI taxonomy): domain Eukaryota; kingdom Metazoa; phylum Chordata; class Mammalia; order Carnivora; family Procyonidae; genus Procyon; species Procyon lotor. The sequence goes on from CM053604.1 coordinate 18,057,929, forward strand.
GCTTGAATTGCAGGTTATTGAAGTGACATAGCCACTAACTAACTGGGTGAACTCTGGTAATCTGTTTAATCTCTCTGAGCTTAAATTCCATCATCTCTGAATAGAAATAGTAACATATAACTAATTCCATAGGTTAAATGTAACATAAGGTTTTTAAGTTCTCAGCTTGGTGATTATACATAGCAAGTGGTCAAAAGTACCAGAAAAAAAAATGGAACAAATAGATTTACTAACCTCTGGGAGTCTATCCTTTAATTTAAATTTCAAGAAAATATTTATCAAGCAATATTTATCACACTACATGACAAGTGTGATTTTAAAAGTAAATATAAAAATAAATATAAAATTTTAAAAGGAAAATCCACAAGCAGCCTCCAGAGGAGGAAAATCCACAAGCAGCCTCCAGAAACCAACATTTTAGTGGATGATAGAACATTTATTAGAGATTCTAACATCCCTCTTTCTCCCCGAATCCCATAGTTGGCTTCTGTTGTTGTTCTGTAGCAGGTTATTCAGTGTAGGTGTCAATATTGAGTATGTGCTAATGTACAGAGTACATTTTAACTATAGGCAAAGGCAGCCATAAACAACACCATTGTGCACACTTTGCTTACTATACTTGTGTTCCATAATGCATGTCCTCTTTTTTTTTTTTGGTACCATCCAAAGATGGGGAGAACCAGAGGCCTAATTGGCTTACATAACCTGTTATAATTCACTTTAGGTAAAAATGCTAACACACAGCTGTATGGAAAACCTCTCCATCACCCACTTCTCAGTATGGTGAAATCAGACTGGTGAAATCACTCTGGTGAAATCAGAGTCTCTCCAGAACCCCATCCTCAAAGAATTTGCTAGTCTTTCCTTAGTACTCCCAATGAATGTGATATATAATTTGATTACAGCATTTATCGTATTCATTTTATTTACCTATGTATAGTAAAAAACAGATTGTCTTTGGCTGAGTTATCCAGCAGCAGAGTATAAAATTAGAACTCATATTAATTTGAAATGATTACTAAGAAATGTTACCCTAAGAAATGTTACCCTTGTTTTCTGGATAAGAAAAACAAGAACAGGAGGAAGATAAACTAAGATGTAATTTCAGGTAAAGTTCAAAGGATTAAAGCTTAAAGTATTTGTTCAGTAGGAAAGAATGGTCCAGTGAAGTAGGTGGAGCTTCATGCTTGCCCACGGCATTCAAAGATTATCTTCTCCATTCTTAGGTTCCTGCTCTGACTTCATCTCCAGTTCTAAGCTTCTCATCCAGACCCATGGAAAAGAGATTGTTGTGAATACAAACTCCTCTTGTTTCTGAGTCCCACAACTATTCCAAACAGACACACTGTATCCCCACTTTAAGAATTCACAACAATTTTAATTGATTTTTTTAAAAATATGGTTGTAATGGGGTGCCTGGGTGGCTCAGTCGTTAAGCGTCTGCCTTCGGCTCAGGTCCTGGGATCGAGCCCCTCATCGGGCTCCCTGCTCGGCAGGAAGCCTGCCTCTCCCGCTGCTACCATTCCCTCTGCTTATGTTCCTCTCTCACAGTGTTTCTCGCTGTCAACTTAATAAAATCTTAAAAAATCAATCAATCAATCAATCAATGAATAAAATATGGTTGTAAGATGGTCATCTCTTTCTCCTATAAAACAATTAAATGCAAATCCTATAAATAAAAAATGCAACATCAGAGATGAAGATAATACTGATAGGCTCTACACTAGCCCAGCCACAAATGAATTAAGGATCAGTAAATAGAAGGTAATTCAATACAAATCATCCAAACTGCTACCTAAAGAAGGGAAACAAGTAAAACAAATAAAAAGCAAACAAACAAAAAGAATCTGAGAGTTTGGGACAACATTAAAGAATTTAACATATATATAACTCAAGTCTCTGAAAGAGAAGGAGAGAACAAGACAAAGAATGATTTCATGGATGGTGGACAAGCATTTTTCCAAAACTTAATGAAGCATTACCAACCACAGATCCCAAAATCTCAAAGTATCCCGAGCAAGTTAAACAACAAATGAAAACAAATAAAATATCTGGACTCTCGCTGAGAACTGAAAAAACAGTTAGAAGTTAAAGTTAAAAAATTGAGTGACATTTTCAAATACTGAAAAGAAAGAAAAAAAAAGGAATAACCTTTCCCTCCAGAATTCTATATACAGTGAAAATACTTTTCAAAAATAAAAGCAAAGTAATTACTTTTTTGAAAAAACTAAAGCTGAGCTAGTTTACTGAAAGCATATTAGCCAAAACAAACAAACAAACAAAAACAAAACACAAACTGAAGGAAGTTCTTATGTCTACCAGACTTAAATTTAGATTAACAAAACAAAAAAAGATAAAAAACAGCAAGAATTTTAAAATTAGGATAAATATAAAATATTTTTCTTTTATAGCTTATTGCTAGTATTTTTCATTTTCCCACCTTTTTAAAATTTTTCCTTTTTCAATAAATTTGTTTACTGTCAAATTTAGTTGAGAGTAAACAAATAAATATTCAAGTTAAAAGTCATTTCTTCAGAAGCTTCACAGTTTTTATCCACAGCTAGATGAAACAAAATTAAGTGAGGAAACAGAAAATTTACCTGTTACATACTTAAGAAATACTGAAGATGTAGTAGAACAAAGCAAAGATATGATCTAAGAATGAAGAAAATACTGTGCTTCAAGAAAGACTAAAACTAGTGCAAGAAAAGAAGAAAATAAACCCTATATTTCCTGACATTTGTTTCAGTGAATGAAATCAGTATATACTAGTTTAAATATACTGGTTTAAATAATGAAGAGTAGAATTAGATATCCAGGCGTTTGAAAAACAAAAAAGAATGGTGTACAAGAAAGATATTAACTGTATCCAAAGCAAACTAAAATAGAATATAATCTAATACTTCAGAGTTAAAAAGTGATTCTACATACTATTGGTTCTGACAATATAACAGAAATAAATGATCACAGAAGATACAAGCAGTGAGCAACCTGGAAAGGTGGAAAAAAGTGAAAGAACACTACTTTTTTTCCTTTATATAATTTGGAGTTAGAATATACTGCCTAAAGTTGAAGCATCAAAAAAATAAAATTTAATTAAAAGTAAGACAATAACAAATAACAGAAATAAAAATAGAAGGTATGTTAACGTTTTGATAAATATACAATACGAGGTTGAAAGAGACAAATGTCGGAGAACATACAGAGTAAATGGCACATATAAACTTACCTAATTCTAGTATATAGATTTCAAATGAATTCTGATTTAAGTATCTAAACTGTTAAAAACATGATAATCTGTAAAATAAGTAAACTCATGTTATATTTAATGATATTAATGGATTGCAATTTTTTAATTTGATAATGATGTGATCGCATCCAAAACAAAAGAATGCTTATCTTTTATATTTATAAACTAAAGTGTTTAAAGATGAAATAAAATATCTGTGCTTCACTCCAAAATAATCAGTGGTGGGTAAGAATTGGTGGAAGGTATGACTGAAACAAAACTTGATATGGACTGGTAATTGTTGAATCTAAGATACAGAGATATGACACTATTCTTCAAATTCTTTTATATATTTGAGATTTTCTATAATAAAGGGCAAAGACATTGGAAAACAGGGAAAACTAGAGTAAGTGAAATAAATGCTTCATTTTTCATGGTAGACACTGATTAAAGTCCATAAATCAAGATTTTATATACATATATATATGCATATGTGTGTGTGTGTGTGTGTATGGAGAGAGAGAGAAAGAAAACTGTGTATTATACATTTCTCTGTTTTGCTTGGATTCACCTCCCATTTGCATATATTGCAATTTAACTTAAAAAACAATTGAATACCTTTCTAAGACAAAGCAGGTGTTAACTTGTAAGCAAGCTCCATTTTGAAAATGTAGCAACATAATGCCCCCTTTCTTATTTATTTTTTGAGATTAAGTATCCAATGTAAAAACAAAGCATTGGCAATTTAAAAGCTACTCTGAATCTCCACATCTCCTAGTTGTGGGAGATTGAGTTTCTGTTAACCCTTCCCCTGGGAGGAGGCTCTTCAGCATCCACTTTTGAAAATCATAAAAGCAAACCATAAGGTAGCTCATGACACTATTTTCTTTCTTTCTTTTTATTATGTTATGTTAGTCACCATATAGTACAACATTAGTTTTTGATATAGTGTTCAATGATTCTTTATTTGCATGTAACATGCGCCCTCCTTAAAACCCATCACCAGGCTACCCCATGTTCCCACCTCCTTTCCCTCTGAAACCTTCTGATTGTTTCCAGGAGTCCATAGTCTCTCATGGTTGGTCCCTCCCTCTGATCCCCCATCCTCCTTCAGTTTTCCCTTCCTTTCCTTAACGTCCTTCATGATTCCCTATGTTCCACATCTGAATGAAACCATTTGATAATTGTCTTTCTCTGCTTGATTCATTTCACTTAGCATAATCCCCTCCAGTTCCACCATGTTAATGCAAATGGTAGGTATTCATCCCTTCTGATGGCTGACTAATATTCTATTGTGTGTATGAACCACATCTTCTTTATCCATTCATCTGTTGAAGGGCATCTCAGCTCCTTCCACAGTTGGGCTATTGTGGACATTGCTGTTATGAACTCTGCCCAAGCATGATGCTATTTTCAAAAAGAGATCATAGCCTCTAAAAACTTCAGAAAAATATAAAGGGGTAAGGACTTTGGGGAGGAAAACTGGTAAGAAACTATTAAATTATAAATAAGTTGTATATGCTCATGTAAAAAAAGAAATCTATGGACTAAAAAAGTCCTCATCTTTTGGTCATGAAACTTTAAAATATTGTGTCTTCAGTATTAAATTACCATCACATATAATTATTGATTAAAAAAAAAAAAACTTACCATGTTTGAAGTATCTACTCTTTAACTCATTGGGAATGCTTTTATTTATTTATTTTTTTGTAATATAAAATCATTCTTATCTGATTTATTTTTTTCTTATCTGATTTATTTTTTTTCTTATCAGATTTATATTATCAGTATTATACTCCATTGGCCAGGGCATATAAACCACACAGTTGATATAAAGTTGTTCCATTATTACTCTGAGTAGGATTATTTATAGAAAAAAATGCAATCAAGCAAAAGGCCTTTACAACTAAAATTCAACCAAATATAATGCATGGAAGGATAGAGCAAACTGGGAAGGACCACCCTGACTGGTCAGAGGTTCTATTTTTGAGTGAATAATTACATCATATCAACACACACGAATTTTGTTTGTAATGTAAAGTTTATTTGTTGCTATCCTGAGTAAATCTCTCCTAGTCAAGCAGAACCTACTAAGAGGTTAGCTAAACTCTGCTTTGGTTAGCATTAACAGCGCTGTCCCTAAAGCAACTACTACATAATTACGGTTCCTCATTTTATATCCAAGATAATTGATCATTCTTTCTGCAAACACATCCTCTACCTTAACATAGAACACTCTTTTAAAGCTAACCTATAACATTCCCCTAGAGTTCCTCATCCCTAACTAGCTAACCCTTTATACAATCCACTACTGAAGTGAAATGTTTAATTTTAAATCGTGATGTTATCCTTAAGAAAGCTCACCAGGGGTGCCTGGGTGGTTCAGTCAGTTAAGCATCCAAGTCTTGATTTCACCTCAAGTCATGATTTCAAGGTTGTGAGATGGGGCTCTGCCCTGGGAAATGGAGCTGTTTAAGATTCTTTCTCCGTTTGCCCCCCTTCAAACCCACTCCCATCATCCCCGCTCACACGGCCTCAAGCAATCTCTCTTTCAAAACTAAAACAAAACAAAATAAAAACAAAAAACACCTCACCAATTTCCGTGACTTTAATGAACACCAACATACACATTTTTAACTTGGACATCTCACTTGAGTGCCAGATGTATATTTACAAAAGCTTGCTTGGCAAATCTCTTTTGAATATTTTTTAAGTATGTCAAACTTTGCATATTGAGAATAGAAGTCATGATTTTCCCCTAAATATAGTTCTTGCTCAGGATTTTCATCTTCGGAGATGGTATTACCATTCAACCAATTACTGAAAACAAAACCTAGGGCATCCCCTCCTCCCCATCTCCATTACTATCATCCCAATGAAAAACATTTTTCACCAATTAATTGATTTGCTATTTCCCTCTTGTCCAGAATAAATCCATTTTTTTTTCACACAGCAGCCTATATCCTGTTTTTAAAATGCAAGTCAGAGCATGTAACTCCTTTAATTAGTTTTCCAGTTGTTTTCTGCAGTATGTGGAATAAAATCCAAAATCCATGTTGTAGCATAAGAAGTCTTGTTGATCTATCTTCAGCCTGTCTTCTAATCTTATGGAACTCCATATTTTTTCTCACTAAATTGCAATTAGTACTTTTTACCAGTTATAACTGAGAGGTAGGACAGAGGACAGGATACTTGTTTTTCTGTTCTTGGGACCTTAAATTTTCTTTCTATTTCTTTGGCACGAAAACATGAGGAAAACATTCACCATTATGAAGACCTTTTCTGATCACTCTGTCTAAAGTAGACTTACCTGTTGTATTCTTTCATGTCAACATTTGTTATTTCATTGATAATACAAATTAAAACTTGTCATTATTTCACATGCTTGATGTTCATTTTGGATATTTCACATTTGCCCTGCCTAGAAAGTAAACCCTCTGAGCCACTGATTCTGTTCCCTATTTTATTCAGAATATCCACCGTGCTGCTTCATACATAGTACAGAGTAGGCACTCAAGGAAATGTTTATGGAATAAATAAACAAATGAATATCCAAGTGACTCCTTGTGGGGAAGGCAACGTTTCCTCCAGAAGGAGAGCAAAAGAGCAGGAACAAATGACTTTATAAGGTTCTGGCCATTCATGAGCTTCATAGAAGAGCATGGTACAGCTCGTGTTAAAAAAAGAAAATGAAAAAAAAAAAGAAAAGAAAATGAATAAAATGTTTTGTTGATATCAGTTAATGGGGAAAATGACAAAATAACTTGCTTCCATTGGCTTCTTTATAATGGAAATTTCACACATGGGTGGTTATTCCTGAAAGAAAAAGAGAAAAAGGGGGAAACAAAAGAAAATAGTAGAGATCTGAGGTGCTGAGAAACTATTGCTGTGCCTATGTATGTTGTTGAATTAATCTATTCAGTTACATATTCATTTTCTAATTAACTGATATGAACAGTTCAAGTACTGCCTAGTAGTTTATTGCTGCAGGTCAAAATGTCTCAGTGAATATGCAATTCTAAAAATGGCTCCGCAATTATAGTAGTTTTATTTATCCACAGGCACTTAAAAGCATCAAGAAGCTTCTAATTGCTAACAGGGAAAGATCTCGCTTTTCCCAGCCTGTCCTCCTCCCTGACCTATATGCAGAACAGATATTGTCATTTCTGACAAGAAGAATGAGGCCAACCACAAATAATATGTGACAGAAGTAATTAATTTGTACAAGTGAGAACCTATCAATCTATTGTAGCAGAGTTCTCTAAGGAAGATTTTTCTTAGCACATCTTCCACTCAGGTCTCTTGATAACTCTTGATATCTCTTGATAAAATAAGGTAAATGTGAAATGCAGTGCCTGTACTTTATAGAATGTGGCTCCCTATCACGTATGGTCTGTGATGTCCTAAAATTAGAATAACTGATACAGCCAACAGTGACCTGACAGACAGCAAATCTCCCTTCCAGACAATTACTGTTAAAGACATAACCTATTTAAACGAAGTAACAAGGGATTGCATATCACACAAGGAAATAAGGGCATAGATTAGGGTAGCATTTTCAAATTCTATTGCATATAGGTAATTAGCAGGTAAAAATAGAAAATAAGCTTGCTCCAACTGTCTCCAGTTAAGAAGGACGGTTATTATTGGAATCCAGATGGATCCAATATTTGACTATGTAAAGCCAGGTAAGTAAAGCAGAGGTTGGGAAATTCAGATAAAAGAATCAGGAAGAAAAAATTTACTCATTTGTTTCCTTCAATGCTATATAAAGTTCCGTTGATGCCAATTTCATTATATAGCCCAGTTCTGTATAACGAAGTCATTTCATGTTTTAATGGATGGCTTACAGTAATAAGACTGAAAATCTGATTAAAACACATTCCCTTATTAGAAATTCTTTGTGAAAAATATTTATTTTTCTATGTGCTCCATACAGTGATAGTACCTGAGTTGTGATGATAGAGATAAAAAAGAAACTTGTCTTACGTTGACTGATGTACAGTGTCTTTGTTTTGCCATTAGCATCATTTTTTCGTTGACATCTTTCATTTTCTTTCTTTAAGAATCTTGATATGAAACACTCCACCAAAACTACAAAACAATTCTGTTTACTTACATAACATCAGAAACAAAACACACACATATAACATAGCTTCTCTGTTAGCATACGGTAATTAAAAAAATCTATTTTTTTTTACATATTTGCTTATGTTTTAAGAACTCTGTTAAGGAGGGTGCCTGGGAGGCTCAGTCAGTTAAGTGTCTACTTTCTGCTAGGTCATAATCCCAGGGTCCTGGGATTGAGCCTTGCCTGCATTGGGCTCTTTGCTCAGCAGGTAATCTGCTTCTCCTTCTCCCTCTGCTAATCCCCCAGTTGTGCTCTCTCGCTCTCTCTATCAAATAAATAAATAAAATATTTTAAAAAAGAACTCTGAAAAAAAAAAAGAACTCTGTTAGGAATTCCTCTAGTCTTATAGGAACATACACATGTTCATAGATTAGTTGTAATTTTTTATTAAATATCAGATATATACAAATAATATTTCCATCACATGTGTTCAACTTAAAGTTTAAAATCAATAACTTTATTCTCCTCCAGAATATTGTAATGACCTAAGAACAGTTTATTCCATTCCATTTCTGCCCTCTTCATTTAAATTCTTCTTTAGATTTTAATGACTTATTTTAACCCCTTGTGTGGGTTGATCATGTCATCCAAAAGCAGCTGTTCAAATTCTTTTTTTTTTATTATGTTCAATTAGCCAGCATGTAGTACATCATTAGTTTATGATGTAGTGTTCAGCAATTCATTAGTTGCATATAACACCCAGTACTTATCACCATACATGCCCTCCTTAATACTCATCACACAGTTACTCCGTCCTCTCACCCTCTCCCTTCTGTAATCCTCAATTTGTTTCCTGGAGTCCAGAGTCTCTCATGGTTTGTCTCCCTCTCTCTCTTCCCATTCAGTTTTCCCTCTCTGCACTGTTCAAATTCTAACCCCCAACACCTGGAAATGTGCCCTTATTTAGAAATTGGGTCTTTGCTGATGTAATTAAGTTACAGTGAGGTCCCACTGGAGTAGGGGTGGGACTTACATCCAAAATGAGTGCTATCTTTGTAAGAAGGGAAGAGATGCACAGACACACAATGAGAATGCCATGCAAACATGAAGCAGAGACTAGATGGTGTATCTACCCGCCAAGGAATGCCAAGGATTGCCAGCAGTTTATAACAAGCTAAGAGAAAGGCATGGAGCAGATATTTCTCAAAGCCTTCAGAAGAAAGCATGCCCCTGCCAACAACTTGATAAGACACTGGCAACCCCTAGAAGTGTGAAAGAGTAAACTGTTGTCTGAAGCCACCAGTTTGTGGTACTTTGTTACAGAAGCCCAAGGAAACTAATATACTCATCAAATGTGAAAATATTGTTACCCTATTTAGGAAGTATTTATTTATGTATCCTCATATGGTTACCAGTATCCTGAATCATGATCTCTTCTCTCATGTCAAACAATTTTCTCTCAGGGATTCTTATCCTCTATCTACAGCATAGTCTAGAAAATATTTTTAATGAGGGTTTGGGGCAAAATCAAATAAACAAACAAACTAACAAACTAACTAACTAACTAAACTAAAACAATAGCAATAACAACAAAACACTTAGTTTACACCCATCCAAGCTTGTCTTTATTTTGCTTTCTCTCTTGGAAGATGGTCACTGGGTGCATACTGTTAGGCTCACCATTACATTCTCAGCACTGCACAGAAAACGATGTTTCCTCTGACTCTCATTTTAGCTTTAGGGAAGTCAGTTCCCAGCTTTGTCATGATTCCCTTGTAGGCAATTTGTTTATCTTGCTGTATAATTTTAAGATATTCTCATGGTTGTTTGTTTTGTGCAGATTCACTAGGACATGTCTAAGCTCAGATTTCTTTTATATTGTTAAGAATTGATTAGATTTCCAGAATTGGAGGATTACTCTAAGTTTGGAACCTGCTCAGCTATTATCTCTGAAGACTGTCAATTCTCTCTTATGATTTTTTTGGAAATCAACTTAGAAGTATATTGTATCCACTCGATCATTCGCATTGTTTGTCCTCTCGTTAATATATCAAACCTTTTCTTTCTCCCTTCTGTGATTTTTTTTTTTTGTAAAATGTCTCCATCTATATAATCCACTTTACATTTCAATTGGTCTTTTTTCATATATTATTAGATATTTGCATCAACTCTTGTTAAGTATATCTTAATTATTTTATTTATCTAAGACAACATACACTTAAATTTTTATTTTGTCTTATAACTCCAGTATCTATACATCTTGGGAATTGAACTTTTCTGTCTCTTGGTTTTGTAAGCTCTGCTCTTGATGATTCTTTTATTGTTGTTCATGCGACTTTTTTTATCTGTGATTTTATTTCTCCTGAAAATTATCTATAGGCTTTTTATAAGGTCTGGCTGAAAGTAGCATTCCCCTAGAGAGTACTTGCATTTGCTTCTGTCTGGTGCCTGAAGGTACTTACATGGGATCACTTAAAAATAAATTTTCAACTTGAAAGTTTTAGCTCACTAGCTGCAAATCCAGATGAGGGCCGGTTTGTGAGTATGAATCCTCAAGAGAGATTTCTTTTTCTTTCCATCCATTGTCAAGATCCCAACAGATACGTTTGTTATTTTTTTTTTCCTATAATGGATTTATTTCTCTCTTAGTTTGTACTACTAGTGTAAGTGCACCTGAGCATAACAGGATTTGGAACCTGTTTTATTATTATTACTAGATTTGAATATACTTATGCCCTTTGGTCTAGCAATTTCTCTTCTCTGTATATATTCAATGGAAATGCGTGCACAGGTGCAACAAAAAAAAAGTACAAAAATGATGGATGCATTAGCTTTACGGGAAAACCCAAATGCAACCTAAATGCCCATCAATAATAGAATAAATGAATAAATTGAGGTATAGTCAGAATATAGACTATTATACAGAAAATGAATGGAATAAACACTGCTGCTGCAGGCAGAAATATAACTGAACAAAATAAGCCAGACACAAGAATATTTGCTATGTGATTCTATTCATATAAAGTTTTACAGAGGAAAAACTTATCTGAAGTGTTGAATCTCAAGAAAGTGTGAGCCACTCTAGAAGAAAGACAGGAAGTGTATATGAGAGTAGTCTTTGGCAATGGGTGCAGGCTACAAAGTGTGTTCACTTGGTTATTATTCTTTGAATACTATCCCCAGTTTGCAGATGTCAGATCTTGGAAGTTCTCAGCCTCCAAAATCATGTGAGCCAATGTCTTATGTATTTATCATCTAGCATCTATTCTCCTCCAACTATCTCTCTATCTATTATCTATCTATCAGTCATCTATTATCATTCTCCTACTATCTCTATCATCTGTCTTTCTATCATCTATCTATCAATCTACTATCTGTCTGTCTGTCTATCTATCCATATATCTGTTCTACTAATTTTCTTTCCCTGGAGAATCCTGACAGATACAAAATACACCTTCACATTTCTGCCCTCTCTACCTGTAAAATGCTTAACTAAAACAACAAAACAAAAAATAAGAATGCATTGAATCATATCACCAACTTTCTTAAACCTCCCCATTGACTCATTGTGCATTTAGGACATAATGTACAATCCTTGTCACAGGATATTTGACCACATGTAGTCTGTTTCCCACCTTTCTCTTCAATCTAATATGGAATTATTATCTCTGACTTCAAATCAACTACACTGATCTTTTGTTTTCTCCAAACACAAAAGTATTTCTCAACTTATGGCATTTGCATGGGCTATTCCTTATTTCTGGCATACTTATATTTGCTTTCTATTCAACCTTTAATTCTTTGAAAAATGTCATTATAGGATAGTATAATGGACCTCCAATCTATATTATAGTCCACCTCATCCTCAATCTTCTTTTATAGATTCTAATATTTATCTTTATAACTTTTACTGTACTGTATAATTTGTATAGTTACTTAAAAGTTGTCTGTCTTCCTCTACTTTACTATAAGCTTCATAAAGGCAGAGTCCACTCATTTTGTTCTTCATTGTATACCCTGCTATGATTCTAGCCCACAGCTGGTTCAGAGTGGATACAATGTTTGATGGATGAATAAAGTCTTTGATTCATCTTTACTGTAACAGAAACAGGAGGAGAGAGGAAACAGAAATTAATCTTCCACCACCCACCACTCTACCACTATTATTTTAAGGAACTCTGAGGGCCATTGCTAGTGATCATTAGTTCTCACGTCCAGTATCTATATGTAATATTCTTCAAGGCCAGAACTACAATAGCCTCAGAAATTAATCCTGTACAATGCTGTATCAATTATCTATTTCTTAGTAACCAGCCATTCCAAAATATAGTCTGTTAAGTAATGACCATTTATTTTGTTAATGATATTGTTGATCAATAATTTAATCTGAGCTCACTTAGATGGTTCTTTTGGTGTCGATGGGTTCTATGATATATTTGTAGAAAACTATGAGTTTGCAGTCTGCTTCTAGGAGTAAGTTGCTTGTCAGCTGGGGTATTCTTACACATTGTCTCTCAAACTCCAGCGGGCTAGTCTAGACTTCTTGTGATGGAGATACAGGGTAGAGAGAGATTGAGACTGGAGAAAATGGAAAAGTTGTTTCCAAAGCTCCTAAGGACAAGGCTCAGAACCACACAACACTCACTGAATTCCATTGTGAGAAAAAAAAAAAAAATTACAACACAAGTCTTGCACAGATTCAAAAAGTGGAAAAATAAATTTCACCTATTGAAGGAAGAAGCTACAAAGTAATGTGATATGGGTATAGGAAACCATTAATTAGGGCTGTCACTATAACCAATCTGCCACATATATCAATCAACTGACAAGTATTTACTAAATATATATATTATAAGCTTTGTGTACTGTTGAGGAAGAAAAATTGTTCCTCTGCTTTTCAAGTTTCTAATATCTGATCTCAGAGTTAAATTGACATGAGACAAGTTAACAGGAAAATAAATACAAAGTTTAATTATGGTCACGTGGGAGTTCAATAATTAAATTGAGGCCTAAAGAAATGAATAGGGTAGGTATTTTTTTATACCTTTTTAGACCTTTTAGAAAGAATAAATCTATGAGAAGTTGACAGGACAAAGAAAACTTATATTTTGGACCTTCAATTAGTAAGGAATTCTACATAGATGTTGGGCTGGGACAGTAAATTAATAAAAAGTGACAAGGTTTGTTTAGGTAGCCTTCTCAGCTCTAACTTCCCTCTCTCTGGTGATAAGAATTTTTCTTTACCTCCTGGTACAGGGATGGGACCTCTCACATGGGAATTTTATTTCCTACTTCCTGGAGAGAAAAAGGCTGTCAGTATTCTTACACTGGCTGTTACTTAAGTAACTTTTATTTCAAAATAATCACTATGCTAAAGGCACATCTGGGGCAAAGACACATCTGGGGCAGTCTGCACTTTGCCCCTACAGTACCATACACTCTAAAGGATACAAAAGTATGAAAGATCACTTCCTATATATTATTTCTATTTAACCAATTTAGTTGATAATGATATACTTTAATTACTCTTGATCTCTTTCTGGCCAATCCAATTTGAGGAGGAATATGATACCATTTCATTTGTAAAAAAAAAAAAGGTATAATTTTCTAGAGATTCTCCATGACAGATGGGAGATATTAAAATAAGGACATGTCTTACTAAATAATACAGACATTTCATGTAATATAGTGTATTACATTATATACATTGCAATGTATATTTAATACCATATACAGTATACATATCATAGGTTATGCAGGTACTTAAAAATAGACCTGTAAATGTATATTGTAACATTACCTACCAGCCCCATATTAATTCTTAAATTGGTGTGATTAAGGCAATAGTGCTTATATTAAAAAAATTAAAGTCCTTCTAACAGTTCATATTTTTCACTGAAATTTTTAAAAAGCTTATTTTCAAACTGACAATGAGATGATATATAGCATGAGAAATTGTTTTACAAATTCACTAGGGTAAATAATAGAAAAGCTGAAGACTGAATGATTTGCAAACTCCAAACACCATAATTTTTATTACCCTAGCTACATTTTATAGCAACATAGATCTAACTCTCTAAATGTAAAATATACAGAAGACGGCAAAATGCTTTTTTTGTTAAATTTAGATTAGCATTATTGACACTGTTAAAGTTGTGGAATATATGGATTACTTCACCAACCTCTCTTGGGATGTCAGGACAATAAATTAGTATATTTGCAAAGCACTTGCAAATGAGCAGTTTGTAACTACGTGCTATGCTTTTGCTGGGTATAATATAACATTTAAGACGGCTGGAAGACATTTTTCTATTTGCCAGTTTCAACTTATGTGTGAAACTCTTCTCCCTTTTGGGAAATAATACATAAATTCAGATGTAAGCAAAATCCATATTTTTGTGGTAATATATGAGCCACGGTGGAGATGATACTAAAAGTAAAAGTTGAAATATGTCTTGCAGTGCAATGTGAATGGATACATACATTATTTGAGCTTAATTGTCACAACTGGGATTTAAGTTGAGACAGAGATTATTTAGTCAATGAGAAGAAACTAAAGTGTTCCTGCACAATTTGTTAACTTAGGACAATCACACAGCATCTCTGAGTGTTAAGCATTTTAATTGACATTTTATTTTTCCAAACTGCACTTTAACTCCACAGGCGATTTTCTATTTTGGGAAAGGTATCAAATGGCAGACACACACACACGCACCTACACACCTATGCACAAAAGGAAAAATGAAAAACAATTATTTGAAGATAAGACGAAAGCATGCCAACCAGGAATATATACAGATAGATTAGATAGCTATAGATAGATGGATGTAGATAAATAGGGAAAACAGAATGGTGTCAGGAAAAAAGTGTTACAGGTTTGGGGATCAAGAAGCCTGATTATGACAGGACTTCTGCTTTTAAATTTGTGACCTTTGCCAACATGGTTAGCACTTGTGTAAAAGCATAAGTGTAACACATCAAATCATTATTAGTAATAATAATATCAATAACCACCACAACAGTAATAAATAAATATCCCTGCCCAATGGAATTTGTAAATAACGTAAATGATTGAGGGAAGATTCAAATAATAAAAAAATAAAAGTGAACTTAATTTCCAAAAATCAAGTAATTAAACAAGTGATTATCAAATAATTAGCATGTTATTTGAAGAATACAAGAAAAGAGATATTAAAATAACAGAGTTTGGACTGTTGGAAATGTTGAACTATCAAATAGGGTGGTCAAAGTATTTCCATGAATAATAACTCAGTCTCCCATGGTAAATCTTGAGCATGACAATAATATTTAGATCTTAAATTTTGATGAGCTTTATTAGAAAGGAAAAAAAAACAATCCAAAAAAAGTCACGATCTTAAGCAACAGCAAATAAATCTAGTTCCTCTGCCAAATGTCAGCACATCCAAAAAATTAAACAGAGCTATAATATCTCTTAAGCCATCTCTTCTCTGTTCTAAGCAGCTTGCAATTTGAAAGACTGCACTTTACTTTCAATGTTCAAAGTACTTTACATGTATAAGAGAATAATTACAGAGATGCTCCATTGATCTAGGTGTTAAGTACTATTATTCTTATTTTATGGAAATGGAATTAGAGTTGACAAGGCTCAGGGGGTCAGTCCAACTGGGAAAATAAAAACTATTAATTTAAATCAATAGCATAATGCTAGCTGGCCTAGTGCCCTTGAATATGTCATTTAGCTTCTATCTCCTTGCCTGAAGACAGTGATGGAAGGAGGGGGAAAAAAACTATCAAAGAGTTCAATTCAAATATAAAGTGGATATGAGCTTTTATGATAATATAATATTCTGACCCCAGTGTCATATGCGAAAGGAGGTTGCACTGATTGAGAAATGGGACACTAAGTGTTTAAATGACTTTACTTATAGAACAAGGCAAGCAAGTGATAGAGCTTTATGAAGCATCTTAAACTCTGACTTTGAGTCAGGTATTTTAACCCGAACCTCCAAAGCAGTATTAACGTATGTAACCTTAAAATTTATTTTTTAATTAAATTCTTGGTTATCTTTAGAATTTTTTTCTTTTACTTACTAAAAATGTATTTATTTGAGACTTAGCATCAGGAAACTTAAATATATTTATATGTGCATTTATTACATTTAAGTGTCCAAGCTATAATTTTCCTGAATATGGAATTCCAGATTTGAAATATGAAAATTTCAGAGTTATAATCTGCTTGTGCACACACTGCTCCTTTTTTTTTTTGAAAACTAAGATTTGCATATCCAGCCAAATATTCTATCATCTGAAAACATCTCATTAAGATCTCATTCTAAAATGTGAGTACAAGACAATGGGATCATTTTATCTTCATTTTTATAGTATTTTTTTAAGATTTTATTTATTTGACAGAGAGAGATCACAAGTAGGCAGAGAGGCAGGCAGAGAGAGAGGGGGAAGCAGGCTCCCTGCTGAGCAGAGAGCCCAGTGCGGGGGCTCTATCCCACGGCTCCATCCCAGACTGAATCCCAGAACCCTGAGAAGGCAGAGGCTTTAACCCACTGAGTCACCCAGGAGCCCCTTCATTTGTATAGTATTTTAAAACCATCTTCATTTTTCTTTCAAACTAACGTGCCAAATTTGAGGAACAAGAGGAAAAAAAAAACAGAAGAAGAATCTTTAAATATGTATTTTTAAATTTTGTTGTTTACAAAATGGGAGATAAGGCATCTTAATAGAAATAAATTCAGTTCTTCATCTTTCAATGTTTGATTTATTTATCAGAAATACCTTACTACAGTCACCAATAAATATTATTTTAAATAAAATGACTATTATCACATAAAGTTTTTTCCAGGAATTCACTGAATCTGATCAATTATGTGAAAATTTGACTCTACTTTGTTATTTAGAAATCTTGACATTTACTAAGTACCTTGTCATGTATTCGTTATTTTAAAGTAAAACCGTTTGCTTACAAAAGTATATTTTGGACTGCCATAAAAGAAGGTAGTTCTATATTACTGATTTATCCTTGTTTAGTTTCACAGACAGGCATGAGTTGTAATCTTCTCTCTCTCTCTCACCATCGTATTTGTACCTAGGGAAGTTTTTCTCATTTGACCAGGGCTTGCTCTTTTGTAAGTAGAAAGGTTCCTTTTCTGAGAATATAGACCATGAATATTGTGATAGTTTGCTAGGGTTACAATAAAACAGTACCATAAACTGGCTAGGTTAAATTGTTTTCACAGTCAGGAGGATAGAAGTCCAAGATAAGGTATGGACAGAGTTGATTTCTTCTGAAGCCTCTCTCGGTTTGTGGATGGCTGTCTCCTGCGTATGTCTTCACATAGTCTTCCCTCCAGAAATCTGTCCTAATCTCTTCTTATAAGGATATGGGTGATATTAGATAAAGCTCACCCTAATGGCCTCATTATTACTTATCTTTAAAAGACTTACCTGCCATTACAATGATATTCCAAAGTTCTAAGTGTTAAGACATCAATATATGAATTTTGGGGACACAGTTCAGCCCAATTATACTATATTATAATGTCTTTAAGTTATGTAGCTTAAAGATATATTAAATTGTCCTTAAGTCATGCAGCTTTCTCATATTCATTTTACTTTATACATGGTTATGCCACTATATCTCCAATTCCTACTTGCTGACTTATTAAAAAAAGAGAACTGTAAAGAACTGTATGTGATAATTTCTTTCTATAGTACTTTGTTGCCTAAAGACCAAGATAGGCTTTTTCTGTTGTTGAAGCATGCATTGTTGACTTTTTACTCATAAATCATTAATAGTAAACTGAAAAGTCTGAAAACCTGATTTTTCTTTCATAGGTAATTCATCACACACAAATATTGTGATTTTCATGAAGATCTGTTCATGCTACATTTCCTTCAAATTCAATATTCTGCTCTTCTAAGTCAGGCAGATTATTTTTGCCACTTCTCTAGATTCAGTGGTATTTATTTTTCCAGCTTTTTCTAACCAATATTAAAAGTACAATAATTTTTTTTAAAAGTTGGGGATCTAATCCATTTATGGAAAAATGCAATTCTTGCACTTTTATTCTGTTCTTTGGGGCATTACTTCCAGATGCATTTATTCTACTCCTTTTATATTGACTCCTGGGAACTTTGTATTTGAAATTCCTGAATCTTATTTCAGACTGATCATTCCATGTAGGTTTAGTAAGATGGCTGCTTTATCCTCACTGTATGAATGTATATTGAATGAGCAGTGGAATATATTATTTTTATATAATTTCAGAAGAGTATTTTCTTAGATAAGTGTAATCAATACTAATGCAACTGCAGAGGCTGACAATACATAGATACTTGATACATGTGTATCGATTGAATAATAATTTCTCCTTTTCAGTAACTGTTGAGAAAATTAGATTTGATAACCTTCATATTTATTTTCTCTGCTACTATAAGAAATAGACATTTGTTAAGCATCGTGTGTAAAATGCAGATCTTTCTGTCGTGAGATGCATTGAATTATCTTTGAAACCATTCTTTACATTTTGCTATTTGAAGTACTTTTCCTGACTTCTCATCCTTTTCTTCTGGTCATAATGCATATGTGTAGTTTTCTTTGCAGATACTGTCATTTGATGCAGTGTCCACTACAGCCTGATTAATGAGTTTGGCTGTACTCCACAGGATAACGTCTTACATCTCTTGGCTCAACGTTTTCACCACAAACCATTAAAACAAATTTCAGCTCAATCTTTTTTTCTTATATGAAAGAGCTAATTGGAATCTATAATTTATCCAGTAGGTTAAACTAAATTGACCTTTACAAATAGTTAGAATATTTTTTTAAAAGATTTTATTTATTTATTTGACAGAGAGAGAGAAATCACAAGTAGGCAGAGAGGCAGGCAGAGAGAGAGGGAAGCAGGCTCCCTGCTGAGCAGAGAACATGACGCCGGCTCAATTCCAGGATCCTGAGATCATGACCTGAGCCGAAGGCAGAGGCTTTAACCCACTGAGCCACCCAGGCACCCTTAGTTAGAATATTCTTAAACCTTTAATGTATACACACTATTGGAAGAGGTCGTTGAGAGGCTATGACCCGCAAGCTAGATGGGAACAACCCAAGGCTCCTCACCCCTGTCTTTGGAATGTTTGGTGTCCCATCATTCTCACAGTGGGATCCATTTTCAAGGGCAAAGCCTTGAAAAAAAATGTATTACTGAGACCATCTAGATGATATACATGACACAACCGAGATAAGGCCTCTAAATAAACTTAAGATTCTATCAGGCAGGTTTAGAGAGCTATTTGCCTACGCCTGCCCAGAACAAGCCTCATGTAGTGGTGCCTGGGTGGCTCACTTAAGTATTGTGAGGTGGCCTAAGGTGGTTCAGTTAAGTATGCCTTTGGCTCAGGACACAATCCTAGGCTACTGGGTTAAAGCCCCACATCAGGCTCCCTGCTCAGGGGAAAGTCTGCTTCTCCCTCTCCCTTGCTCATCCCTCTGCTCATGCTCTTTCTCTCAAAAACATAAAAGCTTTTTTTTTTTTTTTTTAAATATAAGTCTCATTTATAAGTTCCTTCTGTGTACAGGGTCAGTTTGTGAACCAACAATTGATAAACAATATAGTGTATCAGAGATGGATCTTGGGGAAGAGTGGTGGTTTGTATATCAAGTGTTTGTGGATTACAGTATGAGTACAGACCTTTCCCCCTAAATGCAGCTGGTTCCACTCACTTGTTGAGGAATTATGCAGAGTGTACTACTGTGGGGTGAGCTGGCTCCACTGTGGGAAGTTCTGTGGAGCACCAATGCCCAGCTAGAGGCTGAAGTGTGAGCTAGAAAGTTGGAAGCAATGTCCACAATAGACGAGCTGTGGAAGGACTTGAAATGGCCTCCAACGGATAAATGGACAAAGATGTGGTTCACATATACAATAGAATATTACTCACCCATCGGAAAGGATGAACACCTACCATTTGCAATGACACTGATGGAACTAGAGGGAATTATGCTAAGTAAAATAAGTCAGGCAGAGAAAGACAACTATCATATGGTTTCACTCATATGTGGAACATAAGGAAGAGCTTGGACTACCACAGAGAAATAAGAAAGGGAGATGAACCATGCATGAGAGACTCAACTCTGGAAAACAAACTAAGGGTTTCAGAAGGGAGGGGATGGGGAAAGGGGGTAGCCAGGTGATGGGTATTAAGGAGGGCACCTGTTGTGATGAGCACTGGGTATTATACACAACTAATGAATCATTGAACACTGCATCAAAAACTAATGATGTGCTATACGTTGGCTAACTGAACCTAATAAAAAAAAAAAAGAAAAAGAAAAATAGAGTTGGAAGAAGAGCTGAGATCAGAGAAGGATATGCATTTGTCCACTAACCTGCTGGCTTCAAGGCTGGGAAACAAGGTGGGAGTTTGAAACTCTCTAAGTTTGAAACAGGCTAGTAAGAAACTTAGCCTGTGGTTGTGGAAAGCTAGGGGGTTACAAGCTGCCGAGGATTAAGTTTTGAGAACTTGTGACACAGCCTGATTGAAACACTAAAAGGTGGAGTCCCTAGACTGAGACAATGTGGAGATGGAAGTGAGGAGAGCAAAGGGAAGGATGTTGTGCTGATTGACAGAGAAATGGACTAAGGATTCCTTCCCCCCAAGTACAAAGGATAATTTTACATAGTAGTTACCTGAAAAACTCCTTGGCGAATGAAAATTTGCCTTGTTCCTTGAAAGTGAAGATCTTATCATATTTTTGAAATGTAATCACTCCTGAAGATAACCAAAACTCTGCCCACATTTGCCTAAAACTAAAGGAAAAAAACAATAAGAACAAGGGAAAGAGGCTTCTTATTTTAGATTTTATTTATTTATTTGAGAGAGAGCAAGCACCATGTGCTTGAGGGTGAGCACCAGTGGAGGGAAGATGAGCAGAGGGAAAAGAAGCAGGCTCCCCGCTGAGCATGGAGCCCCACATAGGGCTCCATTATGACCTGAGCTGAAGGCTGATGCTTAAATGACTGAGTCACCCTGGAGCCACCTGCCCTCCCCTAGTCCAGGGAAGAGGTTTTTTAAAAACATAGTCTACTATTGAGGCTTTCTTGCTCCAAATCTAGGTCATAGCTTCCAAAAGATTATTCGCCAAAGAGAAATACAAATCTTAAAGTCTACCTCCAATCGGAAGGGCTGCGGGCTGAGCTTCATGATTACATAGGCTGGTGATTGTGCCGCAGTGTAGATGAGATTACTAGCTGGGCTCTTTGGTTGGGAGGGGCCTCCAGCTGTATCCTACACTTGGGCTCAGTGATTAGGGAGGGTACTGTCACTTATCAGAGGGGCTTCCTTATCAGATGGGGCTGAGGGTTATGTTCCATGACTGGACTGCATCCCTGGCCTGGCCTCCCTGCCAAAGTGAGACTGCAAGCAAGCTATGTTGGCAATTGGACAAAGCCAGGAAGAGGCTGTATTGTGAGCTGGTAGGAAAGGCTGTCTAGGGTCACTTTTAGGTCCTTTTTTGTTATGTGGGTCCCCAAAGAAAGAGGAGAGGCAAGATGGCAGAGAAGTAGGAGACCCTGTTACAACCGTTCCCCCAAAGTGAACTGAATATCAACCAGAACACACTGAACAGCCATGAAACCAGCCTGAGAAGTAAGATATCTCACTTCTGGATCTCTACAGGAGCAGAAGGCAGAAGTCGAGAGGTAAAGTGGAGTGGCAACACTAGAACCTATATCAGGATAAACAGAAGGGGTAGGAGCCACCAGAAGCGACCCAAGGAAAGTAATACCCCAAATGAGAGTGCTCTGTGGTTGGGCACCAGCATTAACTTAGAGTCTGGTTAAAAACACTTAAAAAGAGCAAAAGATCTTAAGGAGCAACTAGTGGAAGTGGGTAGTCACCAGCACGGGCCTAAGCCCACATTCCCAGGAAGGTCAACACCATGGGTGACCACCCATGTCAAAGAGAGACCGGCGGGAGGTCCAGTCCATGGTTCATGAACCTGCAGCTTTCCACCACTTGTACCATTTCGTAGGCTGGGCTCACTCCTGCAAGTGTACTCCTGCAAATGGTCCATGAACCTGCAGTTTTCCTCTGTGTGCACCATTCCATGGACTGGCACTCTTGCAAGCCCCTAAGAGACCTGGTGGGAGCCTTAGCTGGTGGTCTCTAGGATGTCAGGACATCTGCCACCTCCCACAGGGTCTGGGCGCTCCCAGCTGGCATCTGAGATAATGCGGCCAATTGTGGGCAGGAATCTGAGCACATTCCATGCAGGCCAGGAGCCCGGACAGCAGTCCCAGCAACAGCAGCCACCAGAAGTGAGTTTCCCAGACCAATACCACTCATCGCTTGTGGCTTTGGTGGCCCAAGGGTGTAGAGGTTAGCAAGAGCCTTGGGGGACCACTGTGACAGTGGCTGGGGCTGTGTACCACCTGTGAGAGGCTGTGGTGTGAGCGGAGCTTATAGAGAGGGAGTCTGTGTGTTCTGGACCACCCAGAGGGGAGCAGACAAGGCTTCTCTGAGTTGGAGGTCTGGGTAGGGGCAGATTCTTTGCCTGGACCCTCCAAAAAGGCACAAAAAGCTGCAAAAGAACAAAAACCTCCAGAGAGAAGAAGCCTGAAAAAACTGGTTTCCACAGAGCCCAGCCCTGTGATAGCTGGCAGGGAGACTCAACCCAAGAAAGATTAACTGGAAAACAACATGGCAAGCCCCTCCCCCAGAAGACAAGTCAAAAACAAGAGGACAATAACCACAGGGTCCCCATAAAACTGTAAAACCCCATCATTAGGGGAAATCAATATATTAAGCTCCCGATAATGCCCTAAAACTTGTATATTTCATAGAATCAAGTTTTTTTCTTTTTTTTTTTTTTTTACTCCTCATGATTCTTGGTTTTTAATTTTTTTTAAACTACTTAACATTACAACTAGAGGCTTAATTCAACGTTACACCCAGGAAGACCCAAAATAACCTTCCTTGCCTGCATCCAAGATCTATAACCACCCTCCCATCTTATCCTCCTGTCAGTGATTCTGTGTATTTGCTTTTGTTCTGGTACTATATAAATCTTATTCTTGGGGTTCATTCTGACTAGGTTCTTCTATTTCTTGTCATTTACTTTTGTTGGTCTTTAAGTTTGTTCATGTTTGTTTATACACCTTATAAATCTTATTTTGGGATCTCATTTTGGCTGAGATTTCTTTTTTTCTTTTTCTCTCTCTCTTTTTATCTTTAATCCTTCTTTTTGGTGGTGAATTCCAATTGCTCCAAAACCTTTCAGGGTGCTCCTTGCCTGAATCATGGGTGATATATTCAGCTATACATCCTCTCATCCACTTCTTATCAAAATGATGAGGAGGAAGAACACCCAACAGAGGAAAAACCTAGAGACTGTGCCCTCTCCCTCAGAACTATTGTATATGGACATAAACAGTATGTCAGAAAGGGAATTCAGGGTAACAATTATCCAGAAAATGGCTAAGATGGAGAAAAACATTAATGACAATATAGAATCTCTAAGGGCAGAACTGAGAACCAATATGGTGGATATTAAAAATGCTATCAATGAGATCCAATCTAATCTAAATAGTCTAACAGCTAGGGTAATAAGAAAGAGGATAGAATCAGTGATCTAGAGGAGAAGATGGTTGAGAAGAAGAGTTAGGAGGAGGGCTTGAACAAACTATTTAGGAACTATAAGAAAAAACTTAGGGAAATAAATGATGCCATGAAACATTTCAATGTCAGAATTATTGGAATCCCTGAGGGGTTGGAGAAAGACAGAAGACTGTAAGATATAGCTGAACAAATTCTGGATGAAAATTTCCCCAATCTGGGGAATAGAACAAGTGTTCTTGTCCTAGAGGCATAAAGGATACCCCCCAAGATCAATGAGTCTAGAAAGACACCCAGACACATAATCATAAAATTTGTGAATTATAATTTTATATTATTTTATTTTTTAAATAATTTTTATTTTTATATATTTTTAAAGATTTTATTTATTTACTTGACAGAGAGAAAGAGATCACAAGTAGGCAGAGAGGCAGGCAGAGCGATAGAGGGGGAAGCAGGCTCCCCACTGAGCAGAGATCCCGATGTGGGGCTCTATTAGAGGATCCTGAGATCATGACCTGAGCTGAAGGCAGAGGCTTTAACCCACTGAGCCACACAGGCACCCCTCGAATTATAATTTTAGAAAAGAGGTCCTGAGGGCAGCTAGGGGGAAGAGATTCCTTACGTACAAAGGAAGATCCATCAGAATAACATCAAATCTGTCCACAGAAACCTAGCAAGCCAGAAAGGGCTTGCATGATATATTCAGGGCACTAAATGAGAAGAACGTGCAGCCAAGAATACTTTATCCAGCAAGGCTGACATTCAGAATGGATGGAGAGATAAAGAGCTTCCAAGATTGGCAAGGTCTAAAAAAGTATGTGACCACCAAGCCAACACTACAAGAAATATTAAGGGGGGTTCTATAAGAGAAGAAAGAACCTATGAGTAACACAGAACATAAACTTGTAATCTATGGAAACAAAGACTTCACAGGCAACAAGATGTCAATAAAAACTTATTTTTCAATAATCACTTTCAATATGAATGGCCTAAATGCTCCCATAAAATGGCACAGAGTTGCAGACTGGAGAAAACGACAGGACCCATCCATATGCTGTCTACAAGAGACACATTTGAAACCTAAAGATATATCCAGACTGAAAGTGAAGGGATGAAGATCCATCTTTTATGCCAACGGGCCTCAAAAGAAAGCTGGGGTAGCAATTCTCATATCAGATAAATTAGATTTTAAGCTAAAAACTATGGTCAAAGATATAGAAGGACACTACATCATTCTTTAAGAGTCTATCCTCCAAGAAGATCTAACAATTGTAAACAATTATGCCCCCAATATAGGAGCAGCCAATGACATAAGCCAACTGTTATTCAAAATAAAGAGTCATATTGATATAAATATATTAATTGTAGGGGATCTTAACACATCACTCTCAGTAACAGACTGATCATTTAAACAGAAAATCAATAAAGAAACAAGAGCTTTAAATGACACTTTGGACCAAATGGACCTCATTGATATATACAAAACATTCTACCCTAAAACAACAGAATACTAATTCTTCTCAAGTGCACAAGGAATTTTCCCCAGAATAGATCACATACTGGGTCATAAATCAGGACTCAACTGATACTAAAAGATTGAGATGATTCCCTGCATATTCTCAGACCACAATGCTTTGAAACTGGAACTCAACCACAAGAAAAAGTTTGGAAGAAACTCAAACACTTGGACGCTAAGGACCAATCTGCTCAAGAATGTTTGGATCAACCAGGAAATCAAATAAGAACTTAAATAATTCATAGAAACCAATGAGAACAAAGACACATCAGTCCAAAACCTATGGGACATGGCAAAGGCAGTCCTAAGGGGGAAATACATAGCCATCTAAGCCTCACTCAAAAAAATTGAAAAATTTTGAAAACACTAGCTTTCTTTACACCTTAAAAAACTGGAAAATCAACAACAAATTAAACTAACCCCACACACAAGAAGGGAAATAATCAAGATTAGAGCAGAGATCAATGAGTTAGAAACTAGAGTAACAGTAGAATGCATCAATGAATCCAGAAGTTGGTTTTTTGAAAGAGTCAATAAGATCAATAAATCACTGGCCAAACTAATCCAAAAGAAAAAAGAGGACCCTAATTAACAAAATTATGAATGAACGGGGAGAGATCACGACTAATCCAAAGGAAATAGAAATAATCATCAAAAATTATTATGAACAGTTATATGCCAGTAAGTTAAAAAACCTAGAAGAAATGGATGCATTCCTGGAAACCTATAAACTTCCAAGACTGAAACAGAAAGAAATTGACAACCTGAATAGACCAATATCTAGTAATGAGATTGAAGCAGTGATCAAAAACCTCCCAAAAATCAAAAGTCCAGAACCTGACGGATTCCTTGGGGAATTCTACCAAATATCCAAAGAAGAAATAATACCTATTCTCCTGAAACTGATTTAAAAAAAAAAAAAGCAGTAGGAAAACTTCCAGACTCTATGAAGTCAGCATTATCTTGATCCCCAAACCAGGCAAAGACTCCATTAAAAAGGAGAATTTCAGACCAATATCCCTGATGAATATGGATGCCAAGATTCTCAACAAGACCCTAGCTAATAGGATCCAACAGCACATTAAAAAGATTATTCATCATGACCAGGTGGGATTTATCCCTGGGATGCAAAGGTGGTTCAACATTCACAAATCAATCATTGCGATAGAACAAATCATTAAGAGAAGAGAGAAGAACCACATGGTCCTCTCAATTGATGCAGAAAAAGCATTTAACAAGATTCAGCTTCCATTCCTGATTAAAACTCTTCAAAATATAAGGATAGAAGGAACATTCCTCAACTTCATAAAATCTATCTATGTAAAGCTCACAGCAAATATTCTCAATGGAGAAAAGCTGACAGCCTTCCCTTTGAGACCAGGAACATGACAAGGATGCCCATTCTCGCCACTCTTGTTCAACATAGTACTAGAAGTACTAGCAACAACAAATCAATCAGACAACAAAAAGGAATAAAAGGTATTCAAATTGGCAAGGAAGAAGTTAAACTCTCTCTCTTCACAGATGACATGATACTTTATATGGAAAACCCAAAAGACTCCACTGCAAAACTACTAGAACTCATACAGGAATTCAGTAATGTGGTAGGATACAAAATCAATGCACAGAAGTCAGTTGTTTTCTTAT
>CM053604.1:18085100-18145422 GCA_028646535.1 Procyon lotor
GTATGGAACCAGAAGAGACCCCGAATTGCTAAGGAAATGTTGAAAAAGAAAAACAAAGCTGAGGACATCACATTGCCTGATTTTAAGCTTTACTACAAAGCTGTGATCACCAAGACAGCATGGTACTAGCACAAAAACAGACACATAGAGCAGTGGAACTGAGTAGAGAGCCCAGATATGGACCTGCAAATCTATGATCAAATAATCTTTGACAAAACAGGAAAAAATTTCCAGTGGAAAAAAGACAGTCTTTTCAATAAATGGTGCTGGGAAAATTGGACAGCTATATATAGAAGAATAAAACTTGACCATTCTCTTACACCATACACAAAGATAAACTCAAAATGGATAAAAGACCTCAACGTGAGGCAGGAATCTATCAAAACCCTAGAGGAGAACATAGGCAGTAACCTCTTTGACATCAACCGCAGCAACTTCTTTCAGGACATGTCTCCAAAGGCAAAGGACACAAAAGCGAAAATGAACTTTTGGGACTTCATCAAGATAAAAAGCTTCTGCACAGCGAAGGAAACAGTCAACAAAACAAACAGGAAACCCACAGAATGGGAGAAGATATTCGCAAATGACACTACAGACAAAGGTCTGATATCTAAGATCTATAAAGAACTCCTCAAACTCTAAACTCTACAATCAGATAATCACATCAAAAAATGGACAGAAGACATGAACATACATTTCTCCAAAGAAGACATACAAATGGCTAACAGACACATGAAAAATATTCATCATCAGTAGCCATCAGGGAGACTCAAATCAAAACCGCACTGAGATACTACCTTACATTGGTTAGAATGGCCAAAATCAACAAGACAGTAAACAACAGATGTTGGAGAGGATGTGGAGAAAGGGGAACCCTCAGTGTTGGTGGGAATGCAAGTTTGTGCAGCCACTTTGGAAAATAGTGTGGAGATTCCTCAGGAAATTAAAAATAGAGCTACTTATGACCCTGTGATTGCACTACTGGGTATTTACATCAAAAATGCAGATGCAGTACAAAGAAGGGCCACACGTACCTCAATGTTCACATTGGTTAGAATGGCCAAAATCAACAAGACAGTAAACAGGAGAGAGTGCCTCAGAACTCATGTCACAATTACCAAACTGGAAAGAGCCAAGATACCCTTCAACAGATGAATGGATAATGAAGATATGGTCCATATATACATTGGAGTATTATGCCTCCACCAGAAAGGATGAACACCCAACTTTTGTATCAACATGGTTGGGACTGGAAGAGATTATACTGAGTGAAATAAGTCAAGCAGAGAGAGTCTGTTATCACATGGCTTCACTTACATTTGGCACATAAGGATAACCATAGAGGACATTGGAACAAGGAAAGGAAGGGTGAATTGGGGTAAATTGGAGGGGGAGATGAACCAGGAGAGACTGTGGACTCTGAGCCACAAACTGAGGGTTTTGGAGGAGAGGGCGGTGCGGATTTGGTTGAGCCTGGTGGTGGGTATTGAGAAGAGCACATACTGCATGGAGCACTGGGTGTGGTACATGAACAATGAATCTTGGAACACTGAAAAAATAAAATAAAATTAGTTGAAAAAAAAGAAAAAGAAAGGAAGAAAGAAAGGAAGGAAAGAAGAAAGGAAGGAAGGAAGGAAGAAAGAACGAAAGAAAGAAAGAAAGAAAGAAAGAAAGAAAGAAAGAAAGAAAGAAAGAAAGAAAAGATAGAAAGAAAAAAGAGGAGGGAGGAGGGAGGAAAGAAGGAGGGAAGGAAGGAAAGAAAGAAAGAAGGAAGGAAGGAGAGGAGGAAGAAATAAAAAAACAGAAATAAATGAAAGAAAAAGGAAAGGGAGGAAAAAATAGAAGAGAGGAAAAAATAGAAGAGAAAGAGCAGAACCTCATGCACTATATGCTATTTACTTTTTTCAAAAGTTTATCTTTTTTAATTTTATTTTTTTTAAGATTTTATTTTATTTATTTGACAGAGATAGAGAGATCACAAGTAACAGAGAGGCAGGCAGAGAGTGGGGGGAAGCAGGCTCCCTGCTGAGCAGAGAGCCCAATGCAGGGCTCAATCCCAGGACCTTGAGATCATAATGAGCCAAAGGCAGAGGATTTAACCCACTGAGTCACCCAGGCACCACTTTAATTTTATTTTTGAGCAATCTACACTCAACATGGGGCTCGAATTTACAACCCTGAGATTAGTATTTGCATGCTTTATTGACTGAGCCAGCCAGATGCCCCTCAAAAATTTATCTTTACAAGTTATATTTCAAGTCATCTTCTTTAGTGATTTGAAACATTCCTTTTATGACTATCTTTCCAGAGAACAGATGCAATAATGTAAAATGAACAATAACCAATGTGTTAAATTACTTTAAAAAATATGTTGAGACTCTAATATTAAATTCTGTCATATTTTTGTATGACTTTTTGATATCATTATGAATCTATTAATTGATAAGGGACATTTAAGTCTTAAATTCAAGAAAAATGATTTAAATTTCTACCAGACATAGTAGACCACACTAACATGGAAGAACATGGAACAAACGCTACTAATCACAGTCAAAGTTTATGTTACAAAAGGATTGCAAAGTGATTAATGCATAAATGTCTAGGCAGATTCTCAAATGCTCTTTTTCAAGAGATTTTCACATGCAACTACATAATCAATACTGAAGTTATTTTCCCTAGGAAAGTGAAATAGGAAGGCCTGTTTTTTTCACTTACAGTTCTTAAAACTCTATGTAAAGATCAGTCAAATCTGATCTTTAAGGTAATAAGTGACTACAGCAAAAGTATCATCTTTATTGGAGCCAAAAAATTGTTGTGTTCACTTATTTTAAATCCTACTTAATAACTAAATTTTTAAAACATCATTTCTGCAAATTTCCTAATAAATGGATGTATGTAAAAATTTTATAATAAAAAGATAGGAAAGGGGCGCCTGGGTGGCTCAGTGGGTTAAAGCCTCTGCCTTTGGCTCAGGTCATGATCTCAGGGTCCTGGAATCGAGCCCCGCATCGGGTTCTCTGCTCAGCGGGGAGCCTGCTTCTCCCTCTGCCTCTGCCTGTCTCTCTGCCTACTTGTAATCTCTCTCTTCCCTGTCAAATAAATAAATAAAATCTTTAAAAAGATAGGAAAATTCTTGTATATGTTGTAATAATGTTCAAATCTGATCTCTATGAACTAAATCAGAAATTTTAAGAGTACCCAAATATATTTATAATATTTATAATATCTTAACCAAGAATACTTTAAAAATTGTCTGCTTCCTGAATGAACAAAAGCCTGGATCATTTCATCTCTTTGCTTTTTATGAAGTTTCAAAAGGTAGAACTTCAAGGGTCTAATGATATGATAGAAATAAAAGTGTGTGACAAGCTCAAGCAAAAATTAAGATTAAATGAAGATTCCTAGAAGTGGGGATTGTTTCTTATCTCCATGCAGCAGTGGGATGTTTATATTTCAGTTTCCTTTTTAGCCAAGATTACCTTCATGTCATCCATTCTAGAGAAAATGATCAATCTTGCTAGAGCAAAAATAGGTTACACCCCTAAGATCTCTGAATTTTTTTTTACTGCCTTGGTAGACTCTGAAGATGTCCTCCACTTCTACAACCTAAAAGATTATTGCTTTTTCCATGACAAAATCAACCATATCATAAAAAAAGTAGGAAAAAATTCCTCAATCAGTTCCCAATTTGATGGTGATAAAATCCACAGTATACACTTTTGGTCAGTTTATTCTCCTCCAAATGTTCTACTGTGATTTTATGAACATTTGTATAATTTTCTTTTTTTTTTTTTTTGAATATTTGTATAATTTTCTATGAATGAAGGATAGTATGTAATTTGAGGTATACCTAAACCTTAGTATAATAAGCATCATCTTTTTACCTTTTTTCCAAACACTTCTTTCTTAGTATCGTGAACATAACACAATATGCTTGTTAACATATAACATTAGACACTGTAACTTGAAATAGGCTGAATGGCATTTCTCTTTCATAGGACCTACATACTTTGTTGACAGTTGAATACTTAGGCTGTCAATTAATTTTGCTTGATCTATAAATTGACAAGCATTCAATTTCTGTGCCTCATCAGATGTCACAGGTTGTATTTTTTAAAGTTGATTCATTAGTTTTATGAACAATTTTACTTTATGACACACTGTCATGTTAACAGATGGCAAATGCAGTTGGCAAGTAAGTCTTCTTGATTTCACTTCTCTCTTCCTCTTCCGAGTACCTCTTTGCTATATCTCATACCATTAGTGATTAAATCTGGTATTCCCTCTTTGCCAAATACTCATTTAAGTCCATACATTCTCTGTTCTAGTACCATTGCTTCATGGCCCTGGCCTTCTGTTTCAGAATCTCCTTCCACCTGCTTTATTATGAATGCTCTGCTAAATATATTTTTCTGTAGAGCACAACTTTCTCTCTATTCCTTCTCCTGCATCATTTTTCAAATATAAAATCCATTAGCATTTTTCCTAAGTTATTCATATGTCTATATCTTAATATCAAAGTAAGATTTTTTTACTATATATCCCTGCCAACTTTAAATGACATTTTACCTTTTTCTGTAGTGTCTTTTTTCTCTTTCTTATTTTTTTATATACTGCTCTCTCAACAATTCATCTGTTTTTAACTCGGATTGCCATTTTTTAACCCAGTTGGATAAGATACCTCTTCCTTTCCACTAAGATCTTTCCTTTATCTCACTTTTCCTCATGATTAGTCACGTTGGGGTGGCCATGAGCATTTTTTAAATTGGCTAAGGAGATTCTGCTCAGAAGGGTTACATTATATTTAGGTTTAGAATGATATATCCATAGTTGCAATCATTTCCAGGACTAGTATTTCTAACTATACACATGTAAAAAGGTTTCAAGAGTTTTTAATAGGGATTTGCAAAAGTAGAATGCTCTATAGAATGTAAGCAGTGGAATGGGGACAGTTAAAATTATTTGGAACAGAACTAACCTGTGGGATATTCATATAATTATCAGATGTGTGAATGTTAAGAACATGATCTGTTTCTCTTCAACAAGTCAAAGTACAGTTTTCTTCTGTCAGCAATATTTTTGATTATTCAACCTTTTTTTTTTTTTAAGATTTTTTATTTATTTATTTGACAGAGAGAGATTGAGGTCACAAGTAGGCAGAGAGGCAGGCAGAGAGAGAGGGAGAAGCAAGCTCCCTGCTGAGCAGAGAGCCTGATGTGGGGCTGAATCCCAGGACCCTGAGATTATTACCTGAGCCAAAGGCAGAGGCTTTAACCCACTGAGCCACCCAGGCGCCCTGATTATTCAACTTTTTTCCTAAGGAGCCCACTTGAACATTTTATCAGACTCAAGTCCTAAAACAGTTGAATTCAGTCCTTCCTACACATATTTTTTTTTTAATAAATGAATTGCCCATATTTAAAAATAAGGCATGTTTTTATATACACAGCATATTTGAAACATTTTTAAGTAGATGGTCTACTGGCATTAAGTATTTGTGAAACTGGAAAACTGAAACTTTATACCCATTAAAATACTCCACTTTCTCCTCTTCCCCCAGCCCCTGGTAAACACAATTCTATTTACCAAATAGAATTCTATTTCAGAGAATTTGACTGCTTTAAGTACCTCATGTAATTGAAATCATTCAGTATTTATCCTTTTGTGACTGATTTATTTCACTTAGCATAATGTCATCAAGATTCATTTATGTTGTAGCATGTGTCAGAACTTCCTTCCTTTTTTTTTTTTTAAAGATTTTATTTATTTGACAGAGAGAAACACAGCGAGAGAGGGGGAACACAAGCAGAGGGGATAGTAGCCGGAGAAGCAGGCTTCCCACCAAGCAGGGAGCCCGATGTGGGGCTCGATCCCAGGATCCTGGGATCATGACCTGAGCTGAAGGCAGACATTTAACGACTGAGCCACCCAGGTGCCCCAGAACTTCCTTCCTTTTTAAGGGTAAATGATACTCCATTGCATGTGCATATCACATTTGGTTTATCCATTCATCCATCAATGGACACTTGAATTGCTTCCACCTTTTTGGCTACTGTGAACACTGCTGCTATGAGCATTGATGTATAACTATCTGAGTCCCTGTTCTCAATTTTTTGAGTATATACCCAGAACTAGAATTGCTGGATCAGATAGTAATTTTGTTTTTCATTTGCTTGAGGAGCTGCCGTACGGAGGTAATTTTTATAAAGGAGAATTTTATACTTTGGGGGAAAAAAATCTAAAATTTAGGAGGATTGAGTTATCTTTCTGGCATGCCAGAGTTTCTTCTGAGTCAAGAAGATGCTCAGTCTATCATGAGAAATATGACTCTTTCAGGTAGCCACATGCCCCTATCTTATAACACTCAATTCTATTACTTACATGCCCCTTTGAGGTGCAGATTTTTGGGATCCCGGCCTAGAGCTTAGGAGGATCTATATAAAAAGAATGATGAGATAGAGTAGGAAAGAGGAAGCAGTAAATACAAATGTGTTAAAGATGTATGAGACCCTGCCTCAGTCCTTAGGTCAATATCAAAAAGGGGAGGAGGCTGCAAGAACAGGTAAAAATTTTAAATAAATTATATATAAGAGAAAGGAAGAATACCTATAAAATTAGATTTGACTATTAAAGAATAATTTGTGGATATGTATGAATTTGACTTGACATGCTTTAGTTAAGTAAAAATTGAAGTTTCGTCAAATTTCAGTTGCCATATTAACTGTAAACAAATTGCATAAAGTACCAAATTTACTCCTGGGTCTTGAATTTACAAACTACTACATAATTAGCAGATGTACGGCAAGATCAGTGACCAGTTACATTCCTTCTTTCAAACTTTGTCAGTAATTGGTCACTGAACATTTGTTAGGTCATGCACAGACAAGGGAGGATGCCGTTGTATTGCCTTGCCAGTAGTAAACCCATATGGTATTTGCAAAACCAGATAATTGAAAGAGGGAATTGGCCAACAAAGGTAAAAATGCAACAGGTAAATAAAAAAAATGATGATACTGGATGTAAAATTTGAATCAAATGTAAGTGGAGTTATAAAAGGAAGGATTGCTTGTAAGAGTGTTGACATTGCTACCATTCTAGAGACTCTAGTGGAGGAACTTAATGAAGACAAGCTTCATTTATATAAGTGAGGAAATTTATTGTGAAAATCAAAATTTCTCAAAGGAAGTGATGCTGGCAAAAAACAAAACAAACACACTTCACATTTAAGAAATTCTTAGAAAATTTT
Organism: Procyon lotor; assembly: GCA_028646535.1. NCBI lineage: Eukaryota > Metazoa > Chordata > Mammalia > Carnivora > Procyonidae > Procyon > Procyon lotor. The sequence goes on from CM053604.1 coordinate 18,092,347, forward strand.
TATGATATTCAAAGTATAACAGATAACATGTTGAAGTTTGTCCATGCTTGGAAAAGGTTATGCCAATTTGCCAAGGCTAGAAAAAAATGCTCATTTCATATAAGTTGTGAAGAAGTTACTTCAATTAAGTTATATGAAAAGAAGGCAAGCAAGTAGTATTCAAACGATGCTTGGTGATTATATACAAAGAAAGAAAACACTAATACTCAATGTTTCTGATATTTAAATTGTGTACTAAATAACTATTAGCTTTTCTTGTTTAATTTTACTATCCATTTATAACCATCAGTATGAGAACTTTCAATATTTGAGAAAAATTTTTACAGTTCATGAAATAATATTTTTTTCTTATTATTAAGATAGCTTCAACTGATTTCAGTCTTCATGGTTGTTTATATATTTTTGCTTATCCTTGTTTTTGAGGTGAATAAACACAATGCAAGGCAAAATTACTAGCAGAATGTGGACAAACTTTAAAATAAAATGATCTGAGTTGTAAACTTCAACACTGGCACTTTTTACCAATGCAGTTTGGGGCAGGAGACTCAGTCCTTGTAAAGCTAATTACCATCCCCATTGAAGTGCAAAGAGCAAGCTACTTGTTAGGGAGATTACTGTACAGTGACTAACAGGAGGTTTACTCTAGTGGGTGTTCAATTAGTTAGTATTAGAGTTGGTCATTTGGGCTTTTTAGGCAGTTTGGAGAAGATAACAAAAGTTTAAGTGAGAGGCTAAAAGGTTTAGACTTTGTGCTGTGGTAAAAAGGAAGGCACTGGGGGTTGTGCACAGAGGGAGTTGATTAATTAGTGTCTTATGAAGATTAACTAGGAAACACTGAGCAGAATAGATTACAGAATGAAAGGTCTAGTGACAAAGTTGTAAATTTGGAATGCAGAACAGTTGAACAGGTGTATGATGATAAGACTTAAATTAGTAAGACCTTGATAAACATTGTTCAATGAATAAAATCTAAAGAAAAATTGCAATTAAAGTATACTTTTAATGCAGTTAATCATGATTTAAACTATCAGTCCAAATACGCCTGGAGAAAATCTTGAAAGGCCTTTTGTGCTCTGACAAGTATGTAATTATTTTACCAGTGTAATTCCACGTGTGTTCCATGACTTTCAGACAGGGTTTGCTTGTTGTTTTTGTTTTTGTTTTTGTTATGGGGGGGCTTTTATGAGTTTCTTTGCAATGGCACAAAATATTAGGCAGGGAAGATTAATTGTTATAGCAATTTACATGAATTACTCTTGCTTACAATAATATAAGCTTATTTTTCAGATCAGAGAGAGTCTGCAAGTCAGGGCCAACAAGCATTGAATCATATCCTTCTGCTTCCTTCTATGGCCTCCGAATGCTCTACTTGAGTCTCTGATTCCACCTGGGAAAGGTGGAAAAAAGAGGATCTCCTGAGAGATGTCAGAGTCTAGACTTGTAAGTGACACATATCCCACTAGCCAGGATCCAGTGATTGCTTCACTTAATTATAATATGAGCAGATGGAATGGTCTCTACCAAAGGAAATACATTGGGGTGATTTGGAGTATGTGTGTTGAGATTGGCCCCAAATTTGTCTTCCTAAAAGAAGTTTCCAGATGGAATTGAGAAAATGTGACATCTTAATAAGACTCTTAGGGATAATATGCAACCAAACAACTAATATTTTACATCAGAGTTCTAACATCTGCTGTGATATTTTGAAATCAGAAAGATGTGAGAAAAAAAAAGGGAATGACTAATAGTGTGCATTGAATCTAAAGAAACCACATAGAAGGGAGCACAGCAGTCATTAAGAGGTCAGGGATAACAAAAATGCAATCCTAGAACTTTGAAATAAAAAGAGAAAACAACTAAATTCCCCAGATGACATTAGTGATCTGAAAAAATATAGATTACCTACAAGTGTGGTAATGTTACTACACCAGTTACAGTAATATTAAGTATCAAAACATGCTCCAGTTTGGATAATAACATTTATGATCATCCTGCTCCGAAAAGTTTATCTATGAGAATTTAATCAAGTAAACAGGAAGTAATATTTAAGAGTATCCCCTAGTTAATATAACTTTGAAACCAAAATTGCTTAATAAGATTAACCAAATTAATTGAATAGGACTCTGTTCTCAGAAAATCTTTTGGCTAAAGAAGAAGAATTATCATACTATGTTAGAAATAAGTGTTCCATACAGCAAGGGTATATCAGTATACCTACAACAATATCTAGGGGAAATAATTCATAACAGATAAAAACAGTAATGCAGTCTACTGAGTAAAACTATTCCTATAGAAAAGACAGATGAATTACAAACGACTTGATGACACTGGTCATTAATATTTTCAAGGGATTCTCCTTGCTATGATTGTGTGCTTAACACAAAATGCATGGATTACAGTTTTCTTTCCAATAGAGCTTTTACATTGGAAGAATTTGCACTGATCTCCAACATACACATTTTATTAAGTTTGCCAGTTGCATTATTTTAATGACAAAGTAAATTGAGATTCTGGATTTTACATTAGACATTTATTTTTGTTTGGTTAATGTGAGTCAGATTCCCTTAAAAACAACTGTGTCTATGAATACTGGAAAATCTTTTTGGTGCCTAAAAAGTTGAGACTAAAATGCTCGTCCTATTCCACCCAAGAAATTGTCCTCTTAACGTTCTTATTAAAGAGCCAGTTGGTCTCTCTGGATGAAAAATACATTTAATTCTTCCTTTAGTTTTGCTTGGTCATTGGCAATACTCAGAGGAATGAAAGGAACCTATGAAGTTTATTTATTAAAAATTATTTTCATGAAACATTTGTGAATTTAAGGATTTTCTGGCTGGCTCTGGGGTCAGATTTCTAAATCTAAATGGAAATAGAAAGATGATTGAACCTACACAAATAAGGTTAGATCTGACCTATAGTCTAATCACAGGGAAAGCACACATCCTAGTCAGAAATTGGAAAGTTCCTGGGAACTCTGCAGTGAGATTTTTCAGCGGAATGGCAATGGCTTTACTCTAATGACAGTCAGAGTGAGATTTCAAAAGCCATAGTTAGTTTGAAGGCAAAAACATTAGTGCTTATATGATAAAGCTGATAAAGTCATCACAGTCCTGTAATGTTAGAGAAAATTTAATGATTCCCAGTCATTTCCTTCTGATTGGATTACTTTGTAGACTTCAGAGCATATTCAAAAATAGCTTTCTTCCTGATGAAGACTTTATGTGCTCTAAGGCAAGACAACAGATATTTCAGTGACAAAGGAGATAGCAACCAGAGGTGGTAATGCCCAGCCAAGCAGACACAAAACACAAACGTGTCCAGTTTTTGAAACAAATTTGTTTCTTTCCTGGCATCCCCAACATTGGAAATATGACAAGAACTGACACAAACAAGGCTAGTGAATCAGAATTGATGTTTGTCAAATAAGAACAGAAAAGAGACACACTCGATAGACTTTTGGCATTTGCACTTAGAATTTGATGAGGAAGCATCATGCTAGGAAGTGGAGTAAAAGGAATGAATATACTGAGTGAGAAAGAAAGTGAATATGAATGGTTGTGCCATAGGTGCAGTAACGTAATTGCTAGTTTGGAGATAAATAACTTCTCTGTATGTATTAGGGATGATTTGATTGATAGTGATAGCATAAAAGAAGGCATTAAATATTGAACCCATATACAGGTCAATTCTCTTTCTCTCTCTCTCTCACCTTCTCTCTCTCTCTCTCTCTCTCTCACCTTCTCTCTCTCTCTCTCTCTCTTTCACACACACACACAGCCCACATACACATACTCATATGCAAAAATATTCATATGCAAACATATGCATAAAGCTATACTTAAATGAAGACCAAAAAACTCTTGTCTATTTGCATTTATGTATCATTTATACTATATCAACTGTGGATAGTATTATTTGAAAAAATCACACATACTTCATATTAACAAAGTGCTGGCAGGATTGATGAAATATCGTACGGGATAAATGAGATATTTTTAAGGCAATATCATTAGTTTTGTTCTCAAATATTAATCTTGAAATCAAGAAAATAAAGAATGCTTTTCTAAATCCAATTGATCTTGTTGGCCTAACTCTTCACTATGTAAATGAACTTTACCTGGAGCAAATTAAAATATAATATTAACATTAAGGTATTACAGTAGCCCCCCCTTATCCACAATTCCACTTTCCATGATTTAAGTTATCTGACATCTTCCTTCTAACTAACAAACTGTCAGAAGGTCATTAGTAACCTAATACTTCATCATGCTTATATCACTGACCTAATTTCATCTCATCACAAAGCATTTTGTCATCTCACATCATCACAAGAAAAGTGAGCATAGTACAATAAGACTTTTTGAGAGAGACAGAGACCACATTCACATAACTTATTACAATATATTGTCATAATTGCTCTATTTTATTATTTGTTATTGTTGTTAATCTATTACTGTGCCTAATTTACAAATTAAACTTTTCTATAGGTACGTATGTATAGGATAAACATGGTGTATATAGATTTTGTTACTATCTGAGGTTACAGGCATCCACAGGGAATTTTGGAACATTTTCCCTATGGATAATAGGGAACTAGTATATTTCATAGTTCTATATCATATACATATTACTTTTACATTTTTGATATATTTGAGAAATAGTTATTTCAAGGAAGTAACAGTTTTATTCATTGTTTGGTTTTGTATCATAACATGGATTTAGGATTAATTTAGATGAAATTTTAGGTAATTATGACTTACGTATAAATTGTCTGGTGCCATAACTTACCAATATTTTTCCTTTTATAATACCTCCTTATATTATCCCAAAGACTTTGTGATCTTTAACCCAGAGCTCTCCCCTCAAATTGACAACCCTTATTATTGAAGGTCACATGTCAGGGTTCTTTGGATTAAAACCATTACAAATATCCTGATATCAGAAAATTTCCAGGCTAGAAGAACACTGACTAGCCACTAAAAGTAGAGTTGACTCTTGAACAACATGGATTTGAACTGCACAGTTCCACTTACATGCATTTTTTTCAATAAATATATATAGAGTATTGTAAATGTGTTTCCTTTTATATGATTTTCTTAACAATATTTTTCTAACATACTGTATTATAAGACTACAGTATATAATATATATACAAAATTTGTGTTGACTGTTTATGTTTAAGCTATTTTTAATTAAGTTTGGGAGGAGTCAAAAGTTATATATGAATTTTCAGCTCTTCTGGGTGCCTCAACCGCCATGTTGTCCAAGGGTCAACCGTGATTTTGAAATGAGTTATTTTCTTGTATTCCTTAAAAGCCTATAACAATTTTATACAAATGTTTCTTTTGTATATACAAAGATTTCCACGGGTCGGGTGCCTGGGTGGCTCAGTGGGTTAAAGTCTCTGCCTTTGGCTCAGGTCATGATCTCAGGGTCATGGGATTAAGCTCCACATCACGCTCTCTGCTCAGCAGGGAGCCTGCTTTCCCCTCTCTCTCTGCCTGACTCTCTGCCTACTTGTGATCTCTCTCTCTATGTCAAATAAATAAAAATCTTAAAAAAAAAAAAGATTTCCATGGCTCTATCCCATCCATATTCTTTGTAGGTCAGAGCAGCCTATATCCTCATCTATTCCAGCCCAAACTATACCAGAGGAGTACTAATAGATTATTTTATGTCACTACAATCATATATCATGTTCACTGCCTTCATGAAAGGGTTAGCTATAGTCCCAGTTCCCTCAGTACCTAGTCCAGAATTCTCTTTATCCTATCACAACCTATGTCTTATTTCCATATGACCCTCCTTTTTATTTTAAAGTGTCTAATAGCTCAAATGAAATTGATTCAAAAATGAGTATTGATTGCTTGCCAAGTGAAACACTGCCCAGGTAAGACAATGCCTTATTCAATAAAAATGAGTCCTAGGTGAAATTTTTGTAACATATGGTTTCAAACTATTCTGTAACAAGTTCTATGACAGAGGTAAACATATATTCTATCTATGCAAAGCATTGCCCTCGGTTCTTTTGGAATAACCTAAATATATATTATAATTATATAATATTTAAATATAAAATTTATATAATTTTCTCATTATTATTTTAATTTAAATATTAAATCTAGAATATATAATTATTATATTAACAACATAAGAATATTATTCTCTCGCAATAATATAATACTATATAACATGTAAGATGGCAATAAAGTCCCAGGAGAGATTTTCTTAGAAGCAGAATGTTCTGAGCTACCTAAGTAAATCGGGCTAGAGGGAAGAGGACTTGCTATTGTAGAAAATGAACCAATATAGGATGAGAAAAGAAAGGTGATGGGAGCAAGTAAGCAAGTCAATGTATTGTGGTGATTGCATTCAGTGTGCTATTTCATGACTATTCAATTGAAATAATCATCTCCATTTTATGAGGAGACAGAATCCAGGACATTTAAGAGACTGAACCAAAGATATAAAATTAGTGAGACAGACAGTCTTCACAGAGGTTTCTATCCCTTTTATATACCTGTAAAAGTAAATCCTCAATGCTCTATTTAATTATCTTTGAGGTTTAATCTAGAGACTTTCTGAATATGGAGTAGCCTCATTCTTCCCAGGCCCTTCTTTTTACTACTTAAAAATCCTAAATATAATACAATAAGCCATTATAGGAAGTCTCTGAAAGTTTGATAGAACAAAGCGTACTGCTTAAGGACTCCAGAATGTGAGAGATGAAATGGTGATGAATCCAAGTCTCTGTCTCACATTTTGCTTCTGGAAAGGGAGTTCCAGAAGCCTCCAAACTAGAACTACCAGTAGGCACAGACAAAAACAGATTCAGCAAAGACAAAAACAGACAAGAACAAAAGGCGAAAGCCTTCTCCTTAGCCAAGGAACTGAGGGTAAGGGTAGCCTTACAACAGAGTTTTGGCAATATTCATTTGATCATGGCCAAACATCGATAGAAAAGTTTCACCTACGTGCCTGAAGTTTCAGCAGGGCTCTTCATGGAGCTGGAGCTTCAGCCCAATTTCCCACCTTGCAGAAGCAGATGATGATGATGATGCAGTCCTTCACTTAGTGGTGTCAGCCAGCAAGCAGGAAGCTAACTTTCCATCCCTCACTTAGTGGAAGTAGGCAGTATTTGATTCTGCTGCTAAGATATGTCAGCAGGGTCCAGAGATTGAATAAAGCAGTGTGTGTTGGGGTTTGTCAGCCCTCCAAATTCCTCTAGCCCCTGGTTTCAGTTAGACTTAGTGGGAAACTGAAACTCCACACCCACTCAACAGCATTAAATTAAATGAGACAGTATGAAGAAGGGTTAGTCATCACTCTGGTTCCCTCCTCACCTCATGTCAGTGGTGTTGAGCTGGGAGCTGCTTGCATTCCTTTGTAACTGCAACAAAGTAGTGTGAGTCAAAATTCCATTTTAGCTGGGGTGGTGTCAACAGGACCCAACATGGACATGAACACATATGTACCTTCCCCTGTATCTGTGCACTACAATTTAACAGAGTGACTGTCTGCTAAAAAAAGGCTCAGAATCTAACAATATGATACCCAAAATATCCAGGATATAATCCTAAATGACTCATCATGACAGGCACCAGTTCAATCACAACCTGAATGAGAAAAGAAATTCAGAGGTAATACTGAAATGATTTCAGATGTGGGAATGCTCTAACAAAGATTTTAAGTAAAATGCTTCCATAGCAATTACAGCTACTCTTGAAAAAAACAAAAAACAATTATTAAAAAAAAGCAGAAAATTTTAAAGGGACCAGATGGAAATAATAGAAATGAAATATATATATATATAAAATGACAAAAAAACATTACTAGATGTGCTACATAGTAGAGTGGAGTTGACAAAGAATAGAATCAGTGAAGTTGAAGATAGGTCAGTAGAATTTACTTCATCTGAAAAACAGAGAAATAGATTACACAATGAAGAACAACAGAGCTTCTGATACTTGTGGGATAATTATAAAAATGGTAAATTTTGTATTATTAGAGTCCCAGAAGTAAAAAAAAAAAGAGAGAGGAGCTAAAAATATATTCAGGGAAATAATGGCTAAAATCATTCTGAATTTGGTACAAGACATAAACCCACAGATCCAAGAAGTTGAATGAATCTTAAGTAGGATAAATGAACAATATCCATGCTAAAATATATCATAATTAAACTTTGGAAAACTGAAGATAAAGATAAACTTTGAAAGTGACCACAGTGAAAGGACTACATGCAGATGAACACCAATTCAAGTAAAAGTGAATATCTCATATGAAGCCATAGAAGACAGAAGGTAGTAGCATATATTTTTCAAGTACTAAAAGAAAAGAAGTATCAACCCAGATTCCTGAATCCAGTAAAATATTCTTCAGTAATAAAATAAAAATATTTTCAGATAAAGAAAAATACTTTTTTTAATTAAGAAAATGTTTCATGAAAAGATACTTTTTTAAAAGTATTGCCCAGAAAGCCACTTTTAAGAATGACTAAAGGAGGGGCGCCTGGGTGGCTCAGTCGTTGAGCATCTGCCTTTGGCTCAGGTCGTGATCCTGGGGTCCTGGGATCGAGCCCCGCATCGAGCCCCGCATCGAGCCCCGCATCGAGCCCCGCATTGGGCTCCCTGCTCGGCGGGAAGCCTGCTTCTCCTGCTACCATTCCCTCTGCTTTTGTCCCCTCTCTCGCTGTGTTTCTCACTGTCAAATAAATAAAATCTTTAAAAAAAAAAAATGACTAAAGGAATTTTTCAAAACAAAGTAAATGATAAAAGGCTTGAAACTCCAATAAAAAAGACTAGAATAGTAAAAACAGGAATAATGTAATAGATTATACTTTTTGGTAAGTTTTTAAAAACATTTTTGATGCTTGAAACACAAATTATAATACTAAGTGATGTATTCTATGCATGTAGTAGCAACATTAAAGAGAATCATAAAATGAGACTGCACTGGAAGCACATTTTCTGTACTTTCTTTGAAATAGTAAATTGTCAATGCTACTAGACTGTGCTAAGCTGTGAATAAATATTGTGATAACCAGAGCAAACACAAAAACTTTTATAATAAACAATATACTCAAACACATTTTAAATAAAGGTAGAATTCTAAAAAAAAGTTTGAGAAAATGATAAGAAGGTAAGAAATGATAAAGTGATTAAAATCAGAGGAAGCAAATAAACAAAAAAAACCCATAAAATATCACACTTAAACAGTATAGTTATCTGAAGTGTTTATCAATAATTATCTAACATAACACTAATGATCTAAAATATAAATGATCTAAATACACCAACTAAAAGACAATTAAGGGACGTCTGGGTGGCTCAGTTGGTTGAGCAGCTGCCTTCGGCTCAGGTCATGATCCCAGGGTCCTGGGATCGAGTCCCACATCGGGCTCCTTGCTCAGCAGGGAGCCTCCTTCACCCTCTGCCTCTGCCTGCCTCTGCCTGCTTGTGTTCTCTCTCTCTCTCTCTGACAAATAAATAAATAAATCTTTTAAAAAAAAAAAAAAAGACAATTAATTGGCAGTGTATCAGGGGAAAGGCCCAACAATATGCTCTGAATCTCATTTAAAATACAATGAAATAGGTAGTTTGAAAGTTAAAAAAAAATAAAAAATAAAAAAAGTCATGTAAACATTACTTTAAAAAAAGCAATACTATCCTTAGATAAAATAGGTTCACAGTAAAGAAACTTACTACAGTTAAAAAAGACATTAATCAGTAATCAGTCTAATAAGAAAATGTACTTTTATTTTTTTAAAGATTTTATTTATTTATTTGACAGAAAGAGAGAGAGAGAGAGATCATAGGCAGAGAGGCAGGCAGAGAGAGAGGAGGAAGCAGGCTCCCTGCTGAGCAGAGACCCTGATGTGGGGCTAGATCCTAGGACCCTGAGATCATGACCTGAACCAAAGGCAGAGGATTTAACCCACTGAGGCACCCAGGTGCCCCAAGAAAACATAATAATTTCAAATGTTCACACATCAAACAATAGAACCATCAGTATTAAGCAAATTACAATAGAGATGGAGGAAAAATGGACAAATCCCACAATTATAGTCTGGTATTTCAACCTGCCACTTTCAGTAATTTATAGAACTAATAGATAGAAAATTAGCAAAAATATAGAACTGAGTTATCTACTCATCCCAAAAGATCTAGTTGACATCTACAGAACTCTCCATTCCACAATAGTAGAATGCATGTTTCCTAGGGATAGCTCATATCCTGGACATAAAACAAAACTCAAGTTTAAAAGAATTGAAAGCATACACATTATACTCATGATCATAAAATAATTAAATGTAAATCTGTAATATAAAAACAGCAGTCAATTATATAAACACTGGAAATTTGAACAACACAGTTCTACTAAATCAATAGATCAAAAAGGGAATCTCAAGGGAAATAAAAAATAAAGAGAACTGAATAAAAATAAAAATAAATTAACTTAAGCAGGATGAAGTTAAAATAGTATTTGAGATGGGCATCTATCTGTAGCACTAAATACTCACCTTATACAAGAGAAAAATCTTAAGTTTCTACCCCAAGAAACTAGGGGAGAAAAGAGCAAAATAAATACAAGTAAATAGAGGAAAGAAAAATAAGAAAGATAATAGAAATCAATAAAATTGAAATATAAAACAATAGAGAATATTAATGAAAGTAAAAGCTGGTTTTTTGAAAAAAAATTAATTAAAAAACACAAATAGAAGCATGACTGGCAAGGATAAAAAGAGAATAAAAGGAGAGAAGACACAAGTCACCAACATGAGGAATGAACAGGGTTATCGCTACAGATCTAGCATTCATGATTGCAAAAGAGTACTACAAATAATTTTACAATCATAATTGATAAATTACACAAATAGACCAATTCTTATAATCTGAAAGCTCCATCCCATAGTGCCTCACATTAAATTGAGTTTAGCATACAGTATACATCAACCTTGATTTTTTTCCTCAGAAATAGTAATTCTAGCTCCTAAAATTGTTGTGGTCATAACATGAAAATATATACATAGAACACTGGACCAGAGCATGAGATGGCAAAGGCTCAATAATGGTTAAATCTGCTATTAATACCAATTCCACAAATGTTTTTTGAGGGCTTACTATCAGGCTCTAGTGTAGGTGCTGGGAAACTCAAGCATATTTACCAGTCAGAATACACTCAGGAGTTAGAAATCACACCTTATTGAACAGGGAGAATTTAATATAATGAATCATTACCTTGGGTGCTTGGTTGGCTCAATGGGTTAAGTATCTGCCTTCAACTCAGGTCATGATCTTGGGGTCCTGGGATCGAGCCCGTGGTCTGGCTTCCTGTTCAGTGGGAAGCCCTTCTTCCTCTCCCTCTGCAGCTCCCCCTGCTTGTGTTCTCTCTTTTTCTTTCTCAAATAAATAAATAAAATCTTAAAAAAAAAAGTCATTACCTAGATAGAAGGTTATTAGCAGAAAAAGCAAGAAAAGAAAGATCTTGGAGCTAAAAATTGAGGAAGGAGCTACCACTCCTTCTGGATTGAAGGAGATTGAAAACTAAGGATGGAGATTGAAATTATTAAAACTCAGAAGCTTTAGACCCCTGCAGAGCTGAAACTCCAATAACTAAGGAGGAGGTTATTGGCAGTTTTACACAATAAGGCTGGTTCTGTAAGTGTTGGAAAAATGGTAAACCAGATTCAGCTACAGAGGGATACAAATTCAGGAATCTCACAAGAAGAAATAATTCCCTTCCTCTAATCTTGCAGTCACTCTGTATAACATCTATTGAAAGAGCTTAACAGAGAATCTGCTTTCGGCAAGGTGGAAGTGTGGTTTTCAGAGTTCCTATACCATAGCGTTAAAATTTAGATTATGGTTTGGAGTTAGGAGAAAGATTATAATAATGAGCACAGTCCCTTTGTCTACTCAGTATTCATACATATCCTCTTCACATGATTGTATACATTAACCATAACATCATAACCCAATAAAAACGATTTTGTATTTCTGGGGAAAAAAAAAAGCTACTAGGATTTGAAATCATAGCCCATTCTCAAAGCACTCACTTTCCCCTGTACTTTTATAATACCTTGCATATATCAATTCCATAAAACTTACCATGTCAATGAAAACTTACTAGTTTATTGTCTATCACTTTGAGCAGATAGAGAGCTGTTTCAGAATGGAAAGAACAATCATTGTGTTTCTCCAGAAATGGGAATGCTGACTCACAGAAAGGACACAGTAAATGTTTGTGGTAAGAGTATAGAAATCTCACAGCCTGAGTTAGGTGTCATTATGACAACTGAAATTCACTGAATGTTTACTCATTTTCAGATAACCTTCAAAGAGCTGTACACGTCTTGATTCATTTAATCATGACTATAACTCAAAGGTCTTATGCACAGAGTTGGGTCATACCAAGCTTGGAAGGTGGTATCAAACCTCAACCATAAAGCAAACCTGGGGAAGCCATGGCAGGAGGGCAGGTGACACAGTATTTTCATGGTAGGAAAGAGAGGAGAAGAAATTAATACACAGAGACAGCAGGGGTATGGTTAATCACATCAATATAAATACCTAGAATATGGTTCAGGTTGCTTGATTTTAAAACTACTTTTTTTTTCCCCAGCTGGAAAATGAACAGGTAGAGACACAGTGCCCCTCATCCATTTTATCTCTGATATTTTGTGAATATGGAATTTAGGGACAAGCAATTCCACTGCAGAAAATCATCCTTAATTAGATATTGCATAGTATCACTAGGCCTACTTCATTTCAATTATAAAGACTGAAAAGTGAGTAGTTACATTTTATGCAGAGGGCATGAGTTTGTGTGCTTTTATTTATTCAGTTTTCTCTTAGCTTCTCTCAGTAGGTGACCTAACCCCTTCATGTGGAACTGAGGCCCTGAGAACCCTAATAGAAGGAAAATAGTTGAGTCTTTGGAGAAATAACTTGGAAATTTCACAAAACAACACAGTTTCAGAGTTCGGAGTGTAGCCTTAAAATCTGACAGCTGATACCTAGAAAAAGGAAGAATTTTCAATCTGGAGTTTATATATGAAACACTGAACAACTCTAAGAGTATGAGATAGAACACATTAAAAGGCAGTTCCATGAAGACACCATGGCAATTGTTCGACTTCATTTCCCACAGTCTAGACAGTAATTTTGTTCTTGGAGATGGAGAAGGAATGTCTGTGAGAAAATTAGACGTGGATATGAGGCATGATGTGAGGTTGTGTTTGGGCTCTCAGCTTTCAGAAAGAGACACACTATTTTCACTCATTCTTCCTTCAGTATTTATTGATTATTATTATTAACCAATAATAATATTATTATTAACAGCAATAATGTATTATTACTGTTAGATTGTCTCTTCTAAACACTCAAGAGGCACCAGCTATTATTCAGGCTGCCTGAGGTATTGAGAGTTTACAGTGAGGAGACGCAGAGAAGGAAGAAACCCTATTATCTTATTTATCACTCTGGATAAGACATAATTGCTTCCTTTCATTGCTCTTGTGCTTTGCAGTTATTGGAATCCTGGAATACATTTGTTCCATTTCATGTGTGACTTCACTGCTACTAATTCCCTTTTTTATTTTTATTAATTTTTTTTTTCTTGTTCATAGTTTCTACAATTCTATTGCTAGAAAAGTCTCAGCTGCATTTTGTGACATGTTTTCATTGTCTGGGTTTGGTTATGTAGGACCCTGGACTCAGGACCTATTACAAGTCTTGATGATCATTTTGTTTTAGCAATTTTCTGTTGCACTCCATCCATGAATCCTGTCAAGAATCTTGAATGTCATTCTGCAGTCATTGACACATTGGGTAACTCGAAAATTGAACCTGCAATAAAAAGATCAAAGGAGACCAAATTCTGTCCGACTACACATTATATTTGCTGGACACCTTCCTGAAAAATGTTGGCAATGATAAGGATCTGGATATCATGAATTAATGCCCTGCAACCTAACTTCATCTGCCTAACACATACACACGTATACGTACACACAAGCCCCTAACAGCTGTCTCTTCTGGCATTAAAATCTAGGCCATGGTTTTCTCTTATTAAACAAAAATAATTTCACTACCAAGCTCAGATGGGGTCACTCTGTGACACTGTGATGAGATGAGATGAAAGAAAAGATCATTTCATGCTCATATTTGATCACAGACAGCACCAGGAACTCACTATGAACCACAGATATGATCAAGCATCCTCTTTCTAGACTCACATGAGTGCTTGGTAATTCTTTACCAGCAAAGCTTTAACTTTCACATTCCTCCTGCCAACTGGATATAAATGACTAAGACAATGAACGATAAAATTGTCCCATGTTTATCAGTACTGTCTAGAGCAAAGCCATGCTTCCTCAAATCATCCCTAAAATCTGAGCCCCTTCCAATAACCACGTAAAAACAGATGCCAGGTACTCCTCTCACAGTGTTTGCTCTCTCTTGCAAAAAGTACCAATCCACTCAACTTTGTTTGACTAGAGTACTCTAATGGGAAATTTTATCAGTCATTTTAAACAATGGAGAGAGGGATCTGATATGATTTAAGTTTCAAAAAGCTCCTTTTGCCTGCTAGGTGAAGAAAGAAACACAGGGTAAAAGAATTGGAAGCATGAGACAGATTTGAAGAAGTGAAGAGGGCTCAGATTATGGTCATAACTATAATGGAGAACAATGGATGAATTTAGGTTGTATTTTAGAACAACCAAATATTTTGGACAGAGTAGATTTTTTTTCTTTTGTTGGATCTCAGGTTTGTAGTATTGAATTAATCATGTGTGTTCAGTGCATGAAATAGTATCCTTTATTCACTCTAGGTTTGTTTCTGGTTTCCTTAATCCTTATCCTCCACCCTCCCCATTCCAACCTCTACTACCGCCTATTCTAATGTGCTTAATGTATTTATTTGTTAGTTGGTGTTCTTGAAAAACTACATTACTCTTTTCTTTGTACGTACTTCTTTATTTTGGTACTTATATACTTACTCAGTTTTTCCCCTTAGCAGTATATATTTGCTTTTTTCATGGGTTGTTTGCTTTGGTTAAATTGCTTAACTATTATAAAGACCATCATGGTTTATATTCATCACAATTTGCCTACCCACTGCCTCAAAGATGGAGAAGCAAATGGCCTCCACTGACCTACTATCACAAATAACGTTGGATTTAGTAACCTTTATGTGGTTCTTCATATTAATTTACTTTTCCTTTCATTGACACTGGAATTACTAAAATGTACTTAATCATACTTATTTTTACTATTAAACATATAATTTGATGGAATAATATAAAACAATGGAAAAGGAAAAAAAAACACTATTTCTATGTTCAAAAGCATAAATGGATGTCATGAAAATAATCTGAGCAAAAGAAGCCAGGCACTAAAAAATGCGTACTGTGTGAATCCATTTATATGAAGCATACCAACAGGCGATATTAATTGACAGAGCTATAAATCAAAATGAATCAAGGTATGTGTGAGTAGGAGAAAATATAATTCTTTTTTTTTTTTTTTGAGAGAATATAATTCTTATGCCCATCAGGAACAAGTATATACAAATGAAACAATAGGTAATTGCCAGGCAGACAGAAAATAGATAGAGAGCTAATGGGGGAATAAGGATGGAACTCAAGAGCACAAGCCAGCCACATACCAACCCAGAGTAGAGAGGTCAAGTTTCACTGTAATCAGGAAGCTTCTAATATGAATGCTACCAAGGCAAAAACCAATTTTGTTGTGTGGCCATTATAGAGATCATAGGTACACCTGGTGGGAAGTATAAAAGTCTAAGGTTGATAAGAAGAGATGATCCCTACTTATATATATACCTACTTATAAGGAAAAACCAGTGTCATTCATCATGTAGTGAAGATAACTAAATAAGTTAGAGTTTTAATGAACTTCGTTAAGTTTACTTATAGTTTCCATTGAGTTTTTGTGACTTGAAAATCTGTTTAAGTGGATCTAGGAAATTCTACTAATATACACTTATTAATACAAAATAATATTAATATCCTACTTAAAATGGAAAAAAAATTTTAAGATTTTTTTTGGCTATCATGCTATCTGCCAGCAGGAGTAATACAATAACAAATGAAAGTGACTAATCAGAATATTCCTTTCATAAATTACATAAATCAAGGAGAGAAGTGGAATTAAAGAAATTTCTAATTATTAAAATATTTGAGTTTTCATATTTGGAAGGAAACTAACAACTACTTATATGCACATTGTATATAATTTTGAAAACTCATCCTGTGATCTTAATCTCTTTTTTAAAAGCAATAATTATTTTTATTTTTACTTAAGTGTTATTTATTTGATTTGGCTTTGGTTTTTGCTCGTAAGAGTTGAACACATTTGCTGTTTTTATGTGCAAACTCTTTGACTCTTCAATTAGTAATTTATTTTGCATTGGATAGATTCCCTTTTTCCATGAATGAAGGGAAATAACACTGAAACAATGAGGGTGTATGGCAGAGGCAAGACAAAATATACCTATGACTTTATTTATTAATCTAATCTTTTAGCAGTTGTTTCATATTTACCTGCCTCTGAATGCTGCCACTTGTATTTCTCCAAATAGAATGTGCATCATACCTACACACTACTCACACCCCGCCCAACCCCACACCTCACTTATCTTTCAAGCCTTCGGTTATGAATCACTTTTTTGTAAAGCCTTCCTCATAATTATAGTTTTATAATTCCTTTTGATCCAGCACCCCTCCCAACCCCCAATCAAGCAGGATTAGGTGTTTCCTCTGCCTTCAAACTTTTGCTATGTCACTTATTACACTGAATTTGACTTCTCTGTCATCCTTACTAGCCTAGGTTTTTTTTTTTTAATTGAACAATCGACACACAATATTACATTAGTTTCAGGTTTACAGCATATTGATTCAACAATAGACTGTTGTATTTCACTAATACCTGTAGCTGTTTTATTATTTACATTGTTTTTGTTTGTTTTCTTTCTTAGCCAAATTCTGTGAGCTGATCATTGCTCTTCCCCACTTCCTGCCATATTACCGTCTGTCACCTTAGTTAATAAACTCAATACTCAGTAGGATTTGATGCTTTTGCTCAGAAATGGCCCATAGCCTGTATTTAAATTTAACAGGAAATTCCCTTTAAAGACACTACACTTTCAGTTGTATTGACTGAAATCAATAAAATTTTATTTGAATAATTAAAAAAAAAATTTTTTTTCCAGGGTCAAGTGTTCAGAATCCGTGGCACTTAGTTTACTGGTTGGCATAAGAGAGTTTTATGTATATTCATAAACCATACAACTGACTAGCCCTGGGCTATGTGTATATACAATTTTTCATTGAATGATTTGACTAATGGATGTACGGAGTTAGCAAACTCATCATGAACGAGCTATACCAGTCATTAAGATAATCACAATACATTTCTCAATACATTACAGCCTAAAGAAGAAAACAAGAAATTGCAAATGGTGGATGTGATTGCATTATTGTAAGACTAGTTCCTATAGTTCACTTTATTAATTGTTTATAGCACACTTTAATTTGGCAGAAGACTATCTGGAGTATATTCAAACTAAAGAAAATTGTAAATGTTGGTGTATTATACTCCTACTTCTTACTCTCCCCCAAATAATATGAAAGTATTATTTTAATTTCCCAGATAACTACTTAGGAATTTGGGCTATTAAAATTAACATTAAATGTTCAAATGAGGGTGCCTGAGTGGCTCAATTGTTAAGCGTCTGCCTTTGGCTCAGGTCGTGATCCGAGGGTCCTGGGGTCCAGTCTCACATCGGGCTCCCTTCTTGGCAGGAAGCCTGCTTCTCCCTCTCCCACTCCCCCTACTTGTGTACTGTATCTCGCTGCGTCTCTCTGTCAAATAACTAAGTAAAATCTTGAAAAAAAATGCTCAAACAAATGTATATAGAATGTTTATTTGTAGATCTTGATTACCAAGTAGTGACTTTTAACATAAAAATTCCATAGTAGGTATTTGAGAAAAAAAATTTTCAGAATATATTGTCTAATTACTTGTTGGTGTGTAGTGGTAGCATAAGCTACGTCTATATAATCACATATTTTTTCAACATTTAGGATATTTATATAAAACATTTGTGCTTAGACAGGTAAAATTTTGTTTACTATCTACCTGTTAAGTGTATTCGTATTTAAATGTAAATATCTTTGCAGAGTGCAGTGTGTTGAAATTACTAATTTTCATACTAGACATTTCAAAATTTGCATGTATAATTGCACATTCCTTCATGCAAATAAAAACTTAGTTTTTGCCCTTCTGGAAAAAGTATTTATGTATTTATCTATGCACACTTAATGTGTATGCAAACATTTGGATTTTCATCCATACATATTTATTGTGTTTATGCACATACTGGTTTTGTATAGTGCACTCTACACATTTTGCATTTATTATGATAAATATTGTTATGCTTGATCCTTATCAAGTCTAAAGAAAGTATGTTTGTCATTTGTGCACAGTATCTGAATTTTTGAATATTCTGTCTCTTGAGAATATGGGAAGTGTAACTTAAGTGCAGTCTAAAATATCAGATATGCAAAAGCTCAGAAGCTTTGTTTTGGTAATGGCACTCAAATATCAAATATGTGTTTAATACATTTTATAAATAAGAACCTATTTTGAGTAGAATGAGTTAAGGGAATTCTTAGGCCTGGACACTGTTCATTGTCAGCTCTGCAAACAATATGAAGGAATGATACAAAAAAAAAAAGCAACTCTATATATTATGTATGACTATGTATCCACACAGAATTTCCCACGCACATATGCTGCCTGGGACATGGAATATGTCACAGCCATTTTGTACTCGATTCTTCTTTCTAACTATAAAGGTTTGGTGTTGTCATAGTACATATTTAGCTTCTGAGATTGATGGATTGTTTCAGTGAACAAGATTATATGGCATTTTTTTTCCTTATCTGAGTCAATGTTTTCCTCAATACCATGAAGTAAATTAAAATAAAGTGTTTAAATCTACTGCTTATGATAAAGAAGACCAAATCTCATTCTAATAAATGTGAAATACAGCTTGTCATGTTCCTTTCACTCTGTAGAAATGCTACCACAAGGCTTTGCCAGTTAAGTCTAATATGTTGACATTTATTTTTGCTGCAATAAATGTTAGGATTATATTTTTGCATTAAATTCTGGCATTTTTAAAGATCACGATGACAAGTAATTTATTCCTCAAATCACTCTGGTTTGTTTTTACTTTTTGAATATGGATTTGGCCATGTGTCTCCAAGGCACAGTACAAAGCATATTTCATATGTTTTGCAACCTATTAGTTTGATTTAAATCCACTTTTTCCATCTGGATTTACACAAGCCTTCCTTGATGTTATTTGCTCTGAATTATTGCCCAGAAATAATCACACTGAATCCAATTTTACACTGGCTGTGTGGCCCACCAAGTCTGTCACTGTAAACCTTTAAGGCTTTTATAGTTTGTTTCAGCAAAGGCAATTCCTCAAATTTTCTATATATGAATATATAATGTGCTGTTTTGACATACATTTAAAATTTTTTCTCTACTTTTTCTTAAATATGGAATGAATATGTTGATATCTAAGAAACTACAGTCATTACAGGGACAGTGGAGCAAAGCAACACGTGAAACAATGTTTTTTGCATATTCAATATAAAACCTACATACAGTAGATTGGGTCAATCTCTATATCATTTGAATCAAAACCTTGAACATGATAATTTAGTGCTGAAAGCATTGATGCAGTTCTTTTGCACTTTGAAGATTTATTTCTTTTAGTAATACGATAGCTAAAGGAGAATGCAAATTTGAAATTCATCTTTTTTTAAACCATATTTTTAAATGATTCTCTTTAAGTTGAGTGAAGAGTGCAATAGAACATTTTTCAAAGTAGGTAATAAATCTAGATAATCTAGACATAAAAACTTGTCCTTTGTTTTTTCTGTCTCCCTGGTAGATAGTTTTAGTCTATATCCTTCAGAAAAAGGAAAGAAATATCAATTGTTTCTACCCATATTTAGTCATTAGCTTTCAATGACCTTATGAGAAAACCTGAAATTTTGAATAAGTACAAAATTATACTAGAAAGCTCAGTTCTTTTCAGCCTCATATGTATTGAGTCTGAAAATGATGTCAAGAATTCTTATTGGTTAGTTTACATAAATAAATGTGTGTGTGATGCTCACACTTATACATCTGTAATTTGCAATCTGACCACGTCTAAGAAAGTTCAGACTACTTAATGTTTGAGAACTAAAACTATACAGTCGATAATCTTTCCTCTTTTGAATATAGGT
The DNA here is from genome assembly GCA_028646535.1 of Procyon lotor. Lineage (NCBI taxonomy): Eukaryota > Metazoa > Chordata > Mammalia > Carnivora > Procyonidae > Procyon > Procyon lotor. The sequence goes on from CM053604.1 coordinate 18,112,679, forward strand.
ATATGGGGGTTTTCTCTATTTACGATAAGCTTAATTTCAGCCTCTTTTCCTGAATGATTAGAATCCAAATCTATATTGAAGAATTTTTGAAGATTAAGTCTTCAAAAGTTAATCTTTTTTTTAATATCCATCAAGGAAGAGAAATATGATGTTTAAAATGTTCTAAGTTACAAATCCAAATTCTTTATTTATATGTATAAAATGGCTTGATAAGGTAAAATGTATAGCAATCATCTGGATGCTTCTGATAGAGATAAACCTTCATGCTATTGAGGTCAAATATACACAGGCAAAGTGAAAGAGAAATGAGGTAATCATTCATGTGATTCTAGACTTAAAAACAAAGCTTTCAGCCAAATAATCTAGAAAATTTAGAAAAATTTTCCTTTACCTTAAACAATTACCTTAATCCTCTATGTGTTTTTACCATACATAAAAGTACCTTTTTCTTTTAGAATAATTATAGTTACATTGTTAGAAAACACCAAATAGCTATTGTATTTAATTATCGCATATCATCTAGAGATTATTATTTAAATTACCCTGCCTCAAAATACCCTCCTGCAAGATGGAGAAAAATTGCTATATTCTTCACCTGAACTTTTGAAGAAGTAACAAGGTAATTGTAAATGAGCCAGACATCATGGGAAAGACTATATGAGCTATAAATAATGTGTTATACTTTACTTTGAAATACAGACTTTTATATAAACCCAAATTATTATAATCATATAAAAATTGTTACACAAAACAAATTTAAGTATACCATTTAGTGGCAAGGACTTGAAGTCATTTCCAAACTAAATATTTAAAACCTTGGACTGTTTTTATTTGACATATATGTGACATATATATGAATATAGATTTCCAATGTTTATCTATGTTGCCGTGTGCATTAGTACTCCATTTTTATTTGTGAATTATATTCCATTATCATAATATACCATGTTTTATTTATGTTATTTATCTATTCATCAGTTAATGAATATTTGAGTTGTTTTCAATTTTGGCTATTATGAATAATGCTGCTATGAACATTAATGTACAAGTTTTGAGTGGACTGTTTTCATTTATCTTGGATATGTATGAGAGAATGAAATTGCTGTTATATAACAACTCTGTTAACACTTGTAGGAACTGTCAAACTGTTTTCCAATACAACCTCACTATTTAACATTCTTGCCAGCAGTAAAGGAGGATTCTAATTTCTCTGTATCTTTCACTCCACTTATTATCTAGTTTTTTTGATTATATACCTTCTAGTGTGTGCAAAGTGGGATTTATTGTGGTTTATAGTTTTATATCCCTAATAGGTAAAACTGTTAAACTCTATTTTTCACATGCTTATTGGCCATTTATATACTTTCTTTGGGGAAATTCATCAACAGATCCTTCAGCTATTTTTAAGATTGTTTATCTTTTTAGGAACACCTGGGTGGCTCAGTCGGTTGGGCATATGCCTTCAGCTCAGGTCATGATCCCAGGGTCCTGGGATCGAGACCCACATTAGTTTCTCTGCTCAGCAGGGAGCCTATTTCTCCCTCTGCCTGTTGCTCCCCCTGCTTGTGCTCTCTCTCTCTCTCTGACAGATAAATAAAATCTTAAAAAAAAATTATCTATCTTTTTAGCATTGAATTGTAAGAGTTCTTTATAGATTTTGAATCTAATCTTTCATCAGATATATGACTTAAAGTGTGCTCTCTCATTAGGGGTATGTGTATATGTTTATGTTTGTAATAGTATTGTTTGTAGTACAAAGGGGTTTTTTTTTTGCTTTTTTTTAATGGAGTTCGATTTCTCTTTTTTTGTCTTATGCATTTGGTGTCATATATAAGTAGGTTCTGGCTAACCTTTCAAGATTATGCTTATGTTTTCATCTAAGAGGTCTATAGTTTTTATTTTTAAATTTATTCTTCTTGTCCATCTTGAGGTTTTTTTTTTTTTATTTTACATATAAGGGAGGCATACAACTTTACTCCTTTGCATGTGGATTGCCAACATCATTATTTTCCTCACTGAATTATCTTGGCATCCTATCTTTGTTGAAATCAGTTGATCATAAATGTAAAAGTTTATTTCTGGATTCTCAAATCTGTCTGTTTACCAATGAGCATCTTTCTTCCAGTAACACACTTTCTTGATTACTGTAGCTTTGTAGTAAGTTTTGAAACCAAGATATATTAGTTATCAAACTTACTTCTTTTTCAAGATTTCTTTAGCTATTCTTGGTTCCCTACATTTCTATATGAATTTTAACATAACTTGTTAATTTCTGAAAACGACGACAACAAAAAACCCTCCAGTTGGGATTTTGATAGGCATTGAGTTGAAAGTGTGAATTAATTTTAACAGATTTGCCATTTTTGCCCATATGAAGACAATCAGAGCAGGGAAAAAGGAAATGATTAATAATGGCAGCCTGCTCTACCCAGGGAGACTCTGGAATCTGTAAAGAGAGAGAGCCCTAATTTATTGTCTGAAGTTTCCCAGAGCACAGTTTCTGTGTCTTTGACCTGAGGGAATAAGAAGGAGTGGGTTATGATCAAATGCCATAGACATTTGCTGTTCCTGAGATTAAGTAGGTTTTCTTGAATAATTGTCTCTCCATTTGTTGTACGATCTTAGGAAATTTACAAATATGTTAAATGGTTGTTTTTGTTTGATTGTTTTATTTTGAAATTTTTTGTGTGTCTGTTATAGTTTTCATCAGTTACAGTGGTTTGGCTAAGAAGATGGTCTACAATGACTTTAAGTCACCATTCCAAAGCAAAATAACGATTTTACTTGCATAAGCATCAGAGTTTAAGCCAGTGGTTTAAAGAGTAAATGAAAATGAAAGAAGTGGAGATAGCTAATATAGATAATTATAGAGTTTGATTATAAAAGGAAGGAGAACAAGGAAGTACCAGTTTTAGGAACATGAGAAATTCAATATGGTTTCTGTTTAATTTTTTTAATATGGTAGTAACATGAGTATATTTCAATGATAAGAAAGATCTAGATACAAAAGAAGTTTAAATAAATTCTTAATTTTGGTGTGGTGGCCAAAAGTTCAAGAAGTACTAAGCCAATGACCAATTTTCTATGTGCATTGAAAGCTGGTGATAAAAGAAAAGTATAGATCTGCAGGTAGAATGTGAAGAAGGTCTGACTGTCAACGTGGAAGTGAGTCAGAACCTATCAGGAAAATGCAGTCAAACTGGTACGTATCTTTGAATGTGCAGCTGAGGTTGATAGACATGGATTTGGAGTAGCATGGATGTAAATATTTTATCTGCAAGCCCACAACTCACTTGTTCCGTGTTTCTTAGAAATAGGATCTTTCCTCAGTCTAGTAAGATGAAAGGATTTATTTCTTCTCTAATGTTAAAAAAGAACAAAGTTTGCATCAGAATTTATTTCCCCTAGATGCACAATTATATTGTTTCCATGTAGTTTCCACATAGATGTATAACGTGCAGATTTAGTGTGAGTGATCATAAATAGGTCACACTTAGGCAACTTCCCTACAGTGGCAAACTCTCATTGCTCTAACACCTCTGGTAACACTACTCAAGGTCACAATCAAAATCTTTGTCAACACTGACCCAGATATGAATTTTTAATATTGTACCATGTGAGTGCATTTATGGTAATTGTTCCTGATATCTGTAAGATTATAACAGCCACTAGAGAAAATATTTTTACTTACCGCCTCTCTTCTATTGTATTAAAGAATCAAATTAGTAACCATAGCTATCCTTGTTGCAATGACTGACAAGTAAAGGATTCAGTCTGGCAGTTGACAGTTAACAAATTGCATTTCTTCTTCTCCCCGAAGTCTTTAGGGACATGATATTTTCCTACTTTTCCACTAATTAGGAATGAGTAAATCTCTTAAGGCTCTGTGATTGGATTCAGTTTGGATAACGTTTGTTTGACTGTCAAATTGATACATGGTATGACATGAATCAGAGCTGTCTAAATCTTTATACCTAACTGAATTAGCACTTCTCTTACATCTAATGATCCCAGCCTGTCTTCTTCTTTCTGTCACAGATTGAGTCATTAAAACCCACTTTGGATTGTTCTACTCTAATCTCTGACCTTCTTACTTTCAAATTTCACTTTAAGCCTAAATATTGTTTTACTATTTTATGGGGGGAAACGGTGTGTAAGTTGGGATAGCATAAACTTAAATCTTAAAAATGAGATCACGCTAAGAAAGATACTAACATCGTAATAATATTGAGTATCAGTGACGTGGCAATTCTTCTTGATGTGACACAGTAGCTGCTGGAGGGAAGCAAGTGTTTGACATATTATAACATCTAAACAAAAGTCCATAATTCAAAGAGATTTGATGGGGAGGAAGGGGATTAGGTAAATGATTGGCCAACTGTAGAAGTATAAACCATTGAAATTGGAAGATAAATTCTACTAGAATTTATACTAGAAGTTCTGCTAGTATCAATAATGTCTACTAACATTTAGGTATTATTTACTTTGTTCCAAGTCCCACTGGAAGAGCTTTAAAAGAATGACTTTGTATGATACTCACAACAACCCCTAGGTAAGTGAGTTTTCTTTTTAAATATACTTGACAGGCAAGAAAACACCAACTTGGGGATTTTAAACAAGGGCTCAGTATTCCAGAATAAGCAGATGGTAGAAGGTTAGATGAGACTGAATTCTAGAGCCTATCCGTAATCATATCTTGCACTTGTTAAGGTGAATGATAGGTAGTAGAGAAGAGACTCTGTCTCACCATTCTTATCTGTGAAAATAGAATGGAGCTAATTTGTTTTTCCCAACTGTCTTAGATCAAATGAGGAATTGTACGAGGAAACACTTTACTCAAAGATTTTGTGGCTTTAAATTTCTGTGGAGCCTTTGGAACCATAAATTAGGCAAGTGTTACTTTTAATACAGTAGAAATGGTACTGGTAGAGCAAATGCTCTGATGACAATAGTGAAATATTAGATAATATAATATGATTTGAACATATATGTCAGAGGGGTGGTCAGCCCACAATCAGTATTAAGAGTGTGAAAAATGTGATTATGGTAATGAGTATGGTATGTGAAAGGCAGTGGCCAAATATCCCAAGCCCATAAGTATGTTCATGAAGCCTGATAATTAACGAGGCCTGGAACTACTATTATTATTGCTCTCTACAGTTTCTCCCGAGGACACCTCTCTTCAATCCTGGTTATACTTAATTTATAAATGATGCAGCTATCAGATGAATATACTGGTACTTCCCTCTAAGGCTGTCAAATACCCACGCAATTAGCTATAAATTAATTAATTATTCATGCTTCCAGTCGATTATCTTTGCATGTATGAGAATTAAGTTCACTGCATTTTCTGCTATAATTCTTCAGCCTTCATGTGTTAAGCTTCATGTAGATTTAATTAATATTTTAGTCTGTATTACTGTATTTTATTTCATTCTGTCAAATTATTTGAGGGTACTAGGAATTATTTGTAAAATCATTTGAAGGTACTAGGCATTGAGTTGTCAAATTATTGTTAAATTATTTGAGGTACTAAGAATTGAGATTGTGGGCTTATATAAATCCAAAGAAAATACCTAGACCGATGCTTTTTAACTTCTTTTTACTCATGACACACATGACAGATCTTTACATGGTACCTGGAAGAAGCTGCTCAAGGCTTCACAACCTTTGGGAATAATGGAAATAAAGCTGGGTAGACCACTATATTTTGGCTCAGTGTTTTAGCAAGCAAGCCCTGTAAACAGTGGCAGTATTTATTAAAAAGAATATTTAGAGAGTTAGAATGAGCTAGAAATATACAGAGCCATTAGCATGAAAGGGCCAAAATATGCTTTCATTTCTATAAAATTGAATGTAACTTTGCACTAAGTGCCCCTTTCTACTGATGAAAAAAAAATCTTTTTTCAAATTAAATCATTTACTTTTGACTTAAAAGATAATTTATTTTGATTGATTTCAGTATGCCTAAGGAATTAACTTTTGTCTTAGCTTTAGTGAAAAGTCTACTCAGGGGAAAAAAAAATAAAAAAACAATTCTTAGGTACCACGGAAGTTGGCTTAATTCTGATATTAAAACTAAATGAGGATACTACAAAAGAAAATTTGTATGCCAAACAGTTTTATATAGATAGAAACAAAATCTAAATACATTGTGATTTATAGATCATAATGGATTTGTACAATCCATTGTGTGAGGATTTAAGTAAGTTCGTAAAGGAGTTTAATTAGCTGCAGGCAATCGTTTGCACTTTGCCATTTTTTCCATTAAACAAAATCTCTTTTGTCGTGTTTGGACCCCCAGTTCTTACTCTGACACCATGAGATAGCAGAAGAGTCACATAAAAGAAAGAGATACTTATTTCTTCATTTAGTCAATAAATATGTTTGGTACTCCTATTGGGTACAAGGGTTTATTATTAAGTACTATATTATTCCAGGTTTTGAGAACATTCTCCATCAAGAAAACAGATCTTATGGAATCTGTTCCGGATTCCATCTATATGGAATACATTATACTCATGAAAAATATCTATATGGAATACATTATAATCATGAAAAATTAAAAGGAAAATTAGAAATAAGAAATTATGTAGTGTTTTAGAGAGTGATGAGTACTAAGTAGAACATATAAAATATGAAAAAAGTAAAGTTTATTATGAGGAAGGGGAGTGGATTTTAGATAAGGTTGCCAAAAACATCTTACAGAAGAGTCATTTTGAAAGCAGACCTGAGGGGCACCTGGGTGGCTCAGTGAGTTAAACTCCCGACTCTTGGTTTCAGCTCAGGTCATGATCTCATGGATCATGGTATCGAGACCCATGTCAGGATCTGAGCTTAGTGGGGAGTCTGCTTGAAGATTCTCTCCCTCCCCCTGTCGTCCCCCTGCTTGCTCTCTAGGTCCCTCCTCAAATAAATAAATAAATCTTAAAAAAAAAAAAATAGAAAGAAGGAAGAAAAAAGACAGACCTGAAATCATGTGAGAAGAAGCTATGGTGCTATCCCAGGCAATATCCTTTCATGAATAAGAAAGAGCAGAGACAAGGACCTGTGACAAGGGAGGATGGGCATGTTTCAAGAGCCTAAAGGAGGCCCATGTAGCTGGACAAAGAAAATTGGGAGGAGAATGAAAGAATTAAAGTGAGAATTTCTAGAATCCAGATTTTGTTGGCCTTGTAGGTTATAGTAAGGTGTTTGATATGGTCTCATTTTTGTATCCCCTCCAAATTCATATGTTGAAATCTTATTCCCCAATGTGTACTTTGAAGTGGAGCCTTTGGAAGGTGATTAGATCATGAGGGTGGAACCCTCATTAATGGAATTAGTGCTCTTATAAGAGTCCCCAGAGAGATTCTTGCCCCTTCCACAGTGTGAGAACACAGCAGGAAGATAACTATGAGAAAGTGCCTTTCACCAGGCTCCAAATTGTTAAGTGCCTTGATCTTGAACTTCCCACCCTCCAGAATGTGAAAAAGCTACCCAGTTTATGATATATTTGTTACAATAGCCTTAATGGACTAAAACAATATTGGCTTTTAATCTGACTGGGAAGAAAAGCCATTGAAGCGATTTGAATATAAAAGTGGTTTGATTTGATTCAGGTATTAATGTAATTTCTTTGGCTGCTATGGTGAGAATGTGAATAAAGGTGCAAATTGGGAAACTAGTTAGGGATATATGGAAATAATCCAAATAAGATTTGATAGAGAATTGGATCTGGATGGTATAGTAAGGCTGGTGAGAGGTGGTAAAATTCTGGATATGCCCTGAAGGATCATCCTGAAGACATGCTGAAAGACCAGATACAGTGAATGGAGAGAAGCTGGAGTCAAGTTTAACCTCAAGTTTCTGATTTGGCACAATTAAAAAGGTGGAATTGCAGTTATTTGAGATAAATAAGAAAGTAGGAAGATGATGGGGTGTTCATATCGAGACAGTTATAGAAATGATAAGTTCGAGATACCAATTACATGCCCAAGTATAAATGTCAAGTTGGCATTTGTGTGTGTTTGTTTTCTCTGAAGTTCTGGATAGAGATCTGCCATAGACAACATATTTGAGATCCAGCCGTGTATAGATAGTAATTAAAGCCATGAGACTGGATAAGATGAGCAAAAGAACAGGTATGGATAGAATTCTTAAAAAAAAAATTCCAAAGATGGATACCTGGGACATTTGGATATTTAGACTTCAAAGAGATGAAGAAACCACAAAACCAAGAGAGAGGAGTCAGTAATATGAAAAGAAAACCAGGTAATATAGTGTGCTGGAAGCAAGGTTGGAAAGAGTGTTCAGGTATATCACTTACTTTCTAAAGTAAGATGATATTGGAGAAATGGTCACAAGTTTTAGCAACATGCAGTCCATTGCTGGTCTTTTGATGAGAGTAATTTCAGAGGAGTAAAGGAGTGAAAACATGATGGAGTGAATTAAGAAGAATGTGAAGAAATAAGTTGAAAACAGCAAATATAGAAAACAGTTGTAACCAAAGCTACAAGAGCATCTGACTCTGGAGTCCCAGATAGACCAGATTTGGTGACTAGCTGTTGACAATATTCAAAGGCAAAAAGACAGGTGGTGGGGAAACAAGAAAATAATTTATTTTAGTGAAGCCAATGCCTCAAGACAGAGGCCTACTGTCCCAAAGACAGTTTTCAAAGTGATGAAAGTACTTCTAAGGTTTATATAGGGAAAATATGAGACAGAGGTCAGTGGGTACGTGCAGCTGGGCAGTAAAGATCATGTTGATCATTGTCTTGGGGTCAATCATGGGGAGTCTTGCTGGCATCAGAGCCACTGTTATGGCTTGGCAGGAAGTTTCAGTCCCCACCATAAGACTCTACTGGGTCTTTGCCTGATTTAGAAGATGAACTGGAAAGAAGAACTTAATCAGTTAGAAAGTCCAAACTGAAGTAAAAATGAGGTAGTTAAGGCAGCAACTGGGTCTTCTTTCACTGTTACAAAGTGTTGTTCAACAAAAAAAAGGAGAGAAATGATACAGTAGCTGGACTGGAACGTGGGATCAAGGGAGAATATTTTGTTTATGAGATAAACATGTTATATTAGAATATTGATAGCCTTGACCCAGGAGAGAGCAGGGAGAAATAAATTTCTGTAGATTTTTTTTCAAATTTTAATGCATGTATGAATCATACTAGGATCTTGTTAAAATGTTAATTCTGATTCAGTAGATCTGGGGATGTACTTGAGAATTTTTTTTTTTCTGTTGTTGCCATTCGGTTTTGTTTTGTTTTGATTTCTTATAACCCCTTTTCCACTCCACGCCTACCACCTCTGGCAACTACCAATCTGTTCTTTGTATCTATAAGCTTGTTTGTTTGTTTTCTTTTCTTTTTTCTTTTTTTTAAGATTCTAAAGAGAGATCTTATAATATTTGTCTTTTTCTGTCTGAATTATTTCACTTAGCATAATGCCATCAACATCCATCTATGTTGTTGCAAATGACAAGATTTCATTCATTTTCATTGCTGAATAATATGCCAGGGTGTGTGTGTGTGTGTGTATGTGTATTTGTACAACAATTTCTTTGTTCACCCATCCATCGATATACACTTAGATTGTTTCCGTATGTTGGTTATTTAAATAATGCTATGATAAACACTGGGATCCACATGTGTTTTCAAGTTAGTGTCTTTCTTTGGATAAATACCCAGAGTGGAATTGCTGGATCATATGGTGGTTCTATTTTTACTTTTTTCAGGAAACTCCATACTGTTCACCATAATGACTACACCAATTTACATTCCCACCAATGTTGCGCAAGGGTTGCTATTTTACTACATCCCAGCCAATGCTTGTTATTTCTTGTCTTTTTAGAATAACCATTCTAACAGATGCAGTGTGATATTTCGCTGTGGATTTGATTTTAATTCCCCTAATGATTAATAATATTGAGCATCATTTCATGTATCTGTTGGTCGCCTGCTCATTTTCTATTTAGATATACTACCCATTTTCTATTCAAATTGTTTGGGTTTTTGTTATTGAGTTATCTGAGTTCTTTATATATTTTGAATATTAGCTCTCTGATTTGCAAATATTTTCTCCTCATTGTGTATTCTTGACACTTTTGTCAAAAATTAATTGACCATATATGCATGGGTTTATTTCTGGACTCTATTTTGTTACATTGATCATGTATCCGTTTTTATGCCAGTATCATACTGTTTTGATTACTATAGCTTTGTAAGATAGCTCAAAAGCAAGCTCTAGCTTTGTTCTTCTTTCTCAAGATTATTTTAGCTATTTGGGTCCTGGTTGGCTATCTGGTTCCATTCAAATTTTTGTTTTATTGCTGTGGGAAATTCATTGGAATTGCACTGAATCTGTAGATTGCTTTGTATACTATGGCCATTATAACAATTTAAATTTTTCTAATCCATGAAAATGGAATATCTTTCCATTTATTTGTGTCTTCTTCAGTTTCTTTCATTAATATTTTGTAGTTTTCAATATACAAATCTTTTACTTCCTTGGTTAAATTTATTCTAGATATTTTATTCTTTTTGATGCAATTATAAATGGAATTATTTAATTAATTTCCCTTTCTGGTACATCACTATTAGCTATAAAAACTCAACAGATTTTTATACTGATTTTATATTCTGTTATTTTACTTAATTTGTTTATTAATTCTATTTTTTGATGGAGTCCTTAGGGTTTTCTATACATAGTATTATGTCATCTGCAATAATGACAGTTTTAATTCTTCATTCGAATTTAGATGTAATCCATCTATTCATCTATCTAATTGATGTGGCTAGGATTTCCACTACTACTTAAATAAAAGTGACAAGAGTTGGCATCTTTGTCTTGCTCCTGATCATCTCTTATACTCTCATACCAAAACCAGGCAAGGATACCACAAGAAAAGAAAATTACAGGCCACTATCCCTGATGAATGTAGATGCAAAAATTCTCAACAAAGTATTTTCAAACCAAATTCAACAGCACATTAAAAGGATCATACACCATGATCAGATGGAACTTATTACAGGATTGCAAGAATGGTTCAACATCTATAAGTCAGTCAATGTGATACATCACCTTAACAAAATGAAGGACAAAAACCATTATCATTTCAGTAGATGCAGAGAAAGCATTTTACAAACTTCAACAACCATTTATGATAGGGTAAGTGAACCTTAACATAATAAAGACCATAAATGAGAAGTCCACAGCTTATATCATGCTCCATGGTGAAAAGCTTTAGCAAATTGGTTGATTGGCAGAGAAGAGCTAGAATCTAGTGAACAAATTTCAAGGTTAACCTTAGCTAGGACAGAATATAAGAGAGTGCCCATAAGAACAAATAGCAGGTAGGGTAAGGAGATAGGAACTTGTAGCAAGTTTTGTTTGTTTTAACTTTTATAAATATATAGGAAACAAGGTTTAAGTTTAGAAAGAGAATAAGGAAGATTTTGGAAGTTTGGGGACAACAGAGGCTATACAGAATTATAATCTGAACAGGAAAAGACAGAGTGAAATTGGATATAGCATAATTGCCAGGCAGCATAAAGGACCTTCTAGAGATTGATAATTATGAATTTATCTGATATCAATTAGCAAGTTTATTTTTATTTGAACAAATTCTCACTTTTACTGTTGGAAGTATAAAATGTAAAGAGTTGGATCAGGATTTATGAGGTAGGATTGCTATTAGACCAGCCTCTAATTAGTCTATCTCTTGACTTATTTTTTTTTTCAAGATAATAATAAACTCTCAACTTGCTTAAGCTACTCTTTTCTTTAGATCTCTTCTGGTAATGTTCAAAAACATTCCTAACTTCTCCAAACATGAGATATAGTCAGTTAAAATGAGGCCAGATACAAAACAATAGGGTGAATATTGGAAAGTGAAACTCAAAACTGTTATTTATAGACATGACTACCTACCTAGCAAATTCTCAAAGAACGAGCTGTAAGCTATTAGAGTAAATGTAACCTAATTAGGTGAACTGAAGAAAACTACACTCAAATATACAGAAATCAAAAGTTCACTGGCATACTGTTAATAAAAGATTCTAAAAAGATAAGAAAAAAAGAACTATTTAAATGAGAAAAAATACGATATTTTCGTTGCAGTAATTTTGATTAGGATCCAGAGAAAAAGTTAAACTATCAATTAGTTTCAATTTATATTTGCATTCAATACAATAGGCATAGGAAGACGTTTTTTAAAAAGATTTTATTTTATATTTCTTAGAGGGAGAGCAAGCAGGAGGAGGGGCAGGCAGAGGGAGAAGCAGGCTCCCTGCTGAGCAAGGAGCCTGAAGCAAGATGCTGAGATCATGACCTGAGCCAAAGGCATGTACTTAAAAGACTGAGCCACATAGGTGTCCCAGCATAGGAAGCCTTTTGATGAGTAATTGCCGCATAGTCAAATGACTCAATTTATTATATTTTCTCTCTTGTAATGCAAACATTTTAAGTTAATTCTGCTGCATGAGCTTAATCACCTGGTTTCTTTTTTGTTTATTTTGAAAAGATCCTTTTTCTCGGTATTTTTCTATAATGCAATATTTTATATCTTATATACAATGCTTTGTATATTACTAGATTTCACTTGATCCTTAGAATATCACAGTGGATACTGCATCCTTATTTTACAGAAGAGAAAGTAGTAGCAAATATAAAGTCATTATATCAATGTAAGTTAACATGCAGTGGTAATGGAATTGAAAGGCAGGACTTCTAATTCCACATTTTATTCTCTGATGGACAAATAGTTCTGTTCACTAGTACCTGACTCTCTTCACCTTCTGAGTGAATGAAAGGCAAGACTTTTTAGCTCCATTGTGGCTTAATGGGACCGTTTGACTAGCTTTGGCCAGTGAATATTATAATATTCACTGTAATATATATCATGTAATATATGCCACAGTAATATATGCCATGCCTGTTTAATAAGTGGTGTAGGCATTCTTCTTTCTGTCTGGTGCTGTGCCTGGCAACTTTTAAGACAGTACATGTCTTGTCAGTAACTATTGCAGACATTAACTGCTTTGAACAACAATCAAGTCAACCCGTGAAAAACACATAGCATTTAGAAGAGATAAAACTTTGGTATTCAAGCCACTAGGATTTTGGAGTGGTTTATGTCTTTAGTATAATACAGACACGTGTCTTAACAACTCTTATGTTTTCTAGAATTCAAACTTATAGTTTCTCTCTATTTTTTTATAGCTATTGAAACTCTTTAACTCCCATTTAAACTATGGCTATATATTTTATAAGATGATGGCCACAAATCCAATTTTACTCAGAAAAATGTAAAATTATTTTTTTATGTCTTAAAAAAATAATGAGTGGGGCGCCTGGGTGGCTCAGTCGTTAAGTGTCTGCCTTCGGCTCAGGTCATGATCCCAGGGTTCTGGGATCGAGCCCCACATTGGGTTCTCTGCTCGACAGGAAGCCTGCTTCTCCCACTACCATTCCCTCTGCTTGTGTTCCCTCTCTTGCTGTGTTTCTCTCTGTCAAATAAATAAAATCTTAAAAAAAAAATAATGAGCTTTTTCATCAGGCGGGGAAGGTATATATTTGAAAATCATAATCACAAATCCTTGTGAGATTTCTTAGGGGTTTTTAAGTGGAAATATTCTTAAAATGCTGTTTGGGAAGATATTTATTTTAAATGTTTATATCCACATGAAATATTTATACATCTGTACATGTAGAGTATGTGCATAGTGTATGTATAAAAGAGATAAAAAAATATATCCTGTAACATGAGTGGTCTTACGGTATTCATGGTATCCTGGAGGCCAACTTTAAAGGTGTACCACCTTACCACCAGAAGGACAATGGAACTCACAAGTCAATTAAGTTATGAGACACACTCTGTATTCTCAAGGAGACAAAAAACATGAGGAATTTTATTATGAGCCATAACCATGATAGTGCTTATATTTTTTTTTTCTTTTTCAGCTTTGAAGTGCTAGAGATGTCTGAAGTTTAACTATTATACTTCAAACAGTAGAGAAGTAGCCGAGATTACGCTAGTCAGTTTCTTAGAAAAGAAGGATATGTCTTGAAGAGCCAGCAAAAGATCTATGCAGTGCACAATCCAGAACTTAGACTGACCAAGTTCTGGATTGTGCACAATGTGTGGAAATACTCATTGAGCTGAAAAACTTCATTCCTCCGTATGACATCTTTGAAACGAAAACTTCAAAATTGCATTCCAGGTGTTACAGTGACAAATGGAGCAGTCAGGGAGGCTCATCATGGGCTCTGACCAAAAAACAAACACCAAATTCATTTTACTGATGTTGAAATTATGAAGAAGTAAAGCAATTCTTCTGTATTCTATTCACTAAAACTTGTGACAAGTCAAGTTGCAAAGACATCCTATAATTCCCCTTTGTTTCTTAATTTGTTATATGTTCAGTGGGTTTATCACTCACTAGAACTAGAGGAAATAGAACAAATACACAGAGTTCATATCACTCCTAACAAGGATATACTTTGAATTTTCAGAAAAACAAATCAAAGTGACAGATTTTTACAATATTTGCTAAGCCTGGTAGCCATAATTTCTACTTTAGCTAAGAAAGAGCTGTTGGTGCACCTTCACGGTGTGAGACATAAAATTAATATCAATAGGCACATCATCTAATTTTAATAATCAAATATTGTGGTGTGTACAGAATGATTTCTCATCTTCCCAGTCTTATGGAAGGAAGTTCACTTCTTTATAATTTCCCTCAATTCAATCAATCCTAATATAATATAATATAATATAATATAATAATATAAATATAATATAATATTTAATATATGTCCATGGTAACACTCTATTCTAAGTAGTTTCTGTATTGAATAGTTTGCATTTAGTTGTAGTCGATCGAAACTAACTCTGATGGTCACAGAACAATCAATAGCAGCAGTAGAAATAATACAATAACAGATAGTGTAATATTAGGAGGACACCATGGCACTTCTGGGAAACTGAGGACAGAAATCCTTGTCAGGGGTTGCTGGGTGGTTCAGTTGGTTAAGCATCTGCCTTCAGCTTAGGTCATGACCCTAAGGTCAAGTCCCCCATTAGGCTCCCTAATCAGCTGGGAATTCTGCCTCTCTCTCCATCTGTCCTTCCCTCTACTCATGCTCTCTCTTTCACTCTCTCTCTCTCTTTCTTTAAAATAAATAAATAAAATCTTTTTAAAAAACCACTTGTTGGGAATTGACTCTAAAGAAGATCTGGAGAGTTACTAGAAACCCAGGATCAGATCTTATGACCTTCAATATTTTCTGCTTTTCTCTTATCTCTTATATCAACTGCCTGTTTCTTTTCCTTACTTATCACTAAACAAGGTCATCATCTGCAATGGTTTCCATGTTCACCTAAGGATACTAAGAGGAAAACTAGCATCTGGTCCTCAATAACATTTCTGAACTTTCCAGAGAAGATCATAAATTTGCTCACTTTGGGCTAGATTGTCCCACAATGGCCACGTTGTCCTAACTTAGTGGTCTCTATGACAACTATGTAAGGAGAAACAGTTGAAGTACCTAGAATACTAATGATTTGGGGAGATATGATAATGTACATCTAGAAAAACTGGAATGCATTTAGAATTCAACACATCTGCAACAACTAAGAAATATTTTACCTTGTAATAGGGACTTCTTTATCCATTATGTTCCCTGATTAGAGAACATATGATAGAACGTGCCCTTGTTAAGAGCTTAGCAGATTTCTGAGCTTCTCCTAACCATGAGATGTTGGAAGACAAAGAATGTTAAGAGTTGAGGGGCACCTGGGTGACTCAGTGGGTTAAAGCCTCTGCCTTTGGCTCAGGTCATGATCTCAGAGTACTGGGATTGAGCCCCGCATCAGGCTCTCTGCTCAGCAGGGAGCCTGCTTCCTCCTCTCTCTCTGCCTGCCTCTCTGCCTACTTGTGATCTCTCTCTCTCTGTCAAAGAAATAAATAAATTAATTAATTAAAAAAAAAGAGTTGAATTGTTTCTCCCCCAAAATTCATATGTTGAAGTTCTAAAACCCAGTACCTCAGAATGTAACTTGAATTGGAAATTCACTGTTGAGTATGTAATTAAATGACACGAGGTTGTGATAATCAGTTCTATGTGTCAACTTGCCCAGATTATGAGATCCCCAGATATCTGGTTAAATTTATTTATGGCTGTGTCTACGAGGGTGTTTCTGGAAGAGAGTAATATTTGAATAAATAGACTAAATAAAGGTCATTGCTGTCTTCCATGTGGTTGGACATCACCTCATCCATTGAGGCCCAGAATTGGACAAAAGGTAAAGGAGGGGAGGATTTCAGTGCCCCTGATTCTCAGGCCTTCAGATTTGGACCAGGATATCTACACCATTGGTTCTTTGGCTTTCTGACCTTTGAACTATACCTTTCATCTATACCATCATCAGCTTACCTGTGTCTACAACCTCCAGAGAGCAGATAATCACAGTCCATAATTGCAAGAGTCAATACCTTACAATAAATCCCTCTCTCTCTCTCTCTCTCTGTACACACACACACACACACGTATATATATAATATATACATATATGTATGTATATATATATATCCTATTGGTTCTGTCTCTTGGAAGAATCCAGGAAGAATCCTGACTAGTCCACAGGGCATACTTGAATAGAGTCAGCCCTTAATCCAATATAAGTGGTGTTGTTATAAAAGAGGAACTCAGGAGACAGACACGTTTAGAGAGAAAATGATGGAGAAACACAGGGAGAAGACAGTCATCTACTAGTCAAGGAGATAAACCTGGAGTAGATCTTTCCTTCACAAACCTCAGAAGGAATCAATATTTCCGATAGCTTTTTCTTGAACTTCTAGCCTCCAGAACTGTAAGACAAAACATTTCTGTGGTCCAAGCACCTACTTTGCTATACTTTGTTACAGCAGCCCTATGAAACTAAAACAAATTTCACATCATTGCCATCTCTTTTGGTTGATTATAGTCTTACAAAAATATACTTGGCTCACTATCAACTTCGTTCTAATCAACTTCATGAACTAATATGACAGTTCTTTATTTTCTGTTTTCTTTCATCCACGCCACTTTCTCTGGAATTAATTACAAGGTGCTATGAGTCTATCAGTCTTACATAAAAAGTCGTATATTCGATGTTTTCCTCTGAGCCATTTTTCCGCTTGAAAGTATTTACTATGCATCATCTGAATCCATTTATTGCCAGGAGGTTTAATTTTAATCACTCCTTGTGACTTAGAGTATTTCTCATGTTTTTCTTTTATGGCTTCGAGTAGGAAAAAAGTGACTTCTTCCTATTCAATAAAAACCAAATTCCCAGACTCCTTTTATTCTCCTTTAAGCATATTTATAAATTGGGCCTTTTTTTTTCCCTTGAGAGCATCTCTTTCATGGGTTACCTTGCAAAAAGCAAATAATAGTAAACAACAGAAGTTATTAATGTTTTATTTTTCTAAATAAGTTTATTAGATGCTCTGTCTCTGTGTATGTCAAGTTATTGTGGCTTAATGTTTTACCAAATGTTTGAATTGATGCCAATAATTATCCTTTCAGCCTTCAATAACAAAGTTAATTCATTTGCCACCTGATTCTCAAGACAATACTACATGTTTTAGGTAGGGTATTACTTTAATGCCCCATTTCCAGTACTAATTTGTATATGAGGATTATGTTGCAATAACTTGAGGAGTAAATGAATTATAACAAGAAAAAGTTGTTTGCTTGTTTCTCTTCCTATTGTTCAACTTGGAAAGTGAGTGAGCTGGGGTATTCATACCAGCTGTCCTTCCACTGAGACTCAGAATAATGGGACACGAACATATGGAATGATTCCATCATAGCTTGCAGAGGAGAAAGAAAACACTGGTTGGTCTTTCAATAATAATTACATGCTTGGCTTGAAAGTGAGACATCACTTGTGTTCAAAATTCTTTGACTAGAAGAGGTCGCAGGGTCCCAGTTACCTAGAATAGTCTCAATACGTGTACTCCTACTATGAGTGTTCAGGAAATGATGAATTGGAATATTTGGTGCACAGAATAGTGAGGGAATGATGATATTAGCCTCACTTCTTAAAGTAACTGAAGCTTAGTGGACCAAGAGACTTCATATCTAAATAGAATTGCCATTTGAATCATTGTCTTCTATTTCCAAATTCTTTGTTTTTTACTTTCATCACTTTTACTTTTTTTCTTAGATTACATCATCTTGAGATATTCTTAGAGATGAAACAAAGAAATAGGGACCAAGAGCTAATACAAGGGAGCATGATGAACTCTGACAGTACTATATATATATTTTTTTTAATTTTTTAAAACAGAGAGCATGATAGAGCACAAGCAGGGGGAGCGGCAGAGGGAGAGGGAGGAGCAGACCCCACTGAGCAGGAAGCCTAAAGCAGGGCTCCATCCCAGGACTCTGGGATCATGACCTGAGCCAAAGGCAAATGCTTAACCAACTGAACCACCCAGGTGCCCTGACAGTATAGTATCTTTATCAGGACAGTAGATAAAGTTGTGGATCCCAAAAAAGGATTGATTGAATTCCTGGATTGTGTCTGATACTTCACTAATCACTTTTATTTCAATAATAATAGTTAATCCTTACAGAGTAACATTAAGAGAAATACCTGGGGTGCCTGCGTGGCTCAGTGGCTCTATTTGGCTCAGGCCATGATCTCGGGGTCCTAGGATCGAGCCCTGCATCAGGCTCTCTGCTTGGCGGGGAGCCTACTTCCCCCTCTCTCTCTGCCTACTTGTGATCTTTCTCTCTCTGTCAAATAAATAAAATCTTAGAAAAAAAAAAGAGAAATGCCTGTGTATAAGCAGCTATGCAATTTAACTTCTTCAAAATAAATTATCTTTTCCAGATACAATGATGATTGAAGAGAGGGAGTCAAATGCAATTCATTTATATAGATGAACTAATAACACACAACATGCAAGTCTCTGGCTTACAGGGCACATAGGCTTGAGGCAAATATAGGAACACCATTTCCTCCCACATCTCCTATCATGTAAGGTGACCCTGGCTCCTTCTATGAGAAGTGTCTCAGCAGAAAGTTCTTGGCCTAAGGGTCCTAACCATGATAAATGCATTCTCTCCAGATACAGATTTCTTCTCCTTCTCTAGCTTGCCTAGTGATCTGAAGACTGTTCTTGATGGGGGTGTTAATAGGCCTCTCTAGCCTGCAGGCAATTTTGCCTTTTCATAGTCAATGGACTCTAAAAATTTTGAAAAGAAAACGTAGCCTGAAACTCATTTTAAAAGTGTACTGACTTTTCTCTTTCTGTGAGCAGCCCTTGTCTTGAGAATAATTTTTTTTTCATTATTTATTTCCACACCACTCTCTTCTGCTCGTAACTTATTAGGTTTTATTTCTTTTTCTTTTTTCTTTTTCTTATTGGCAGTTTTCCTTCTCCTTTTATACCTCTCCTATCTTAAAATAACCTCTTACCTTCTTAGATCTTGTCTACCTTCTGGTAATGCTTTCCTCTTTCTTCTTTGACCGCTGACCTCTTTGAACATATGGTTCACACTGACTGTCTTAATTCCTTAAATACTGCATTACCTACCTTTTAACTCTTAAAGTTGTGTCTTTTGACCTTGCAACTGTCCTGAAAATATTATTAGTAATCTCATTTATTCTTTCACCACATACTTATTGAATACTTTGATGTTCCTTCTCTGTTACCATCAAGGCCTGTATAGTCAGTTGTGAATCAGACAGCTACAGCACTGGCTCTTATAGATGGTTACATAAATATTTCAATTAAAATTGCAGTTATAAAAAAAAATTGCAGTTAGTAGTTGAACTATTTTTACCTGCTGCCTTATCAGACCCCAAATGAGAAAGGTTTTTTTTTTTTTTTTACTCCTCACACGAAATACTTGGGATCTTTGCAATACCACTTCTCCAAATCTCTGACACCAACTAGATATCTAACAAGTCAGTTCATTTCTGAACTACTTACTTGGAGTCAGCATCAGATCCTGGACATTGAAAGGTTCAGTCTAATAAGACTATCCCCACTTTAGATGCCAGTCTCAAATCCCTGGTCATCTCTGCTTCTGACCAGATTGGCCATAAATCAGGGGTTCCTATAAGTCCTTCCTCAGTTTTGATAATTTACAAGGATGACTCACAGAACTAAGGAAAACATTTTATTTTTGCTTACTGGTTTATTTTAAAGCATACCAAATAGAAGTAGCCAAATGGAAAATTTACACAGGGAAAGGTATAGGGTGTGTGTGTGTGTGTGTGTGTGTGTGTGTGTGTGTGACCATGCAGAGCTTTCATGCTCTCTCTGGACAACCTACCCTCCTAGCACCACAATATGCTCACCAACTCAGAAGCTCTCTGAATTCTATTGTTCAAGAATTTTTCAGGGCGCCTGGGTGGCTCAGTGGGTTAAAGTCTCTGCCTTCAGCTCAGGTCATGATCTCAAGGTCTTGGGATTGAGCCCCGCATCGGGCTCTCTGCTCAGCAGGGAGCCTGCTTCCCCCTCTCTCCCTGCCTGCCTCTCTGCCTACTTCTGATCTCTCTCTGTCAAATAAATAAATAAAATCTTTAAAAAAAAAAAAAAAAAAGAATTTTTGGAGCACCTGGGTGGTGGGTTAAAGTCTCTGCCTTCAGATCAGGTCATGATCTCAGGGTCCTGGAATTGAGCCTCGCATCAGGCTCTCCGCTCAACAGGGAGCCTGCTTCCCCCTCTCTCTCTGCCTGCCTCTCTGCCTACTTATGATCTCTCTCTCTCTGTCAAATGAATAAATAAAAAATCTTTAAAAAAAAAAAAGAATTTTCATAGAGCTCAGTCTCTAGCTCTTCCTCTGCCAAGAGGTCAGAGGTAGGGATGAAAGTTCAAATCCTTTAATTGTTCAGTCTTTCTGGTGACCAGCCTAATCTTGAGGCTATGTAGGGGCTCATAAAAAGTTACCGCCCTGGAGCAAAATGTGCTTCTATGACCCCATCATTCAGGAAATTGCAAGAAATTTATGTCAGGGGTGCCTGGGTGTCTCAGTGGGTTAAGCTTCTGCTTTGGCTCAGTTCATGATTTCAGAGTCCTGGGATCGAGCCCCGTATCGGGCTCTCTGCTCAGCAGAGAGCATGCTTCCCCCTCTTTCTCTGCCTCTCTGCCTACTTGTGATCTCTTTCTCTCTGTCAAATAAATAAATAAGATCTTAAAAAAATAAATAAAAAAAAGAGGCCTATGTCAGGATCAAGGGACGAGGACCCAATGCCTTTCTATGACCACAGTACTATAAACCAGGTGTTATCTCCAGCCTCCAGACCAAATCTAGATTGCTTTTGTAAATAAAGTTTTATTTTATTAGTTCTCAACTGTGGGTAATTTTGCCCTTCCAGGGACATTTGGCAGTACATTTTTTTATTATCACAACTTGCAGATATTACTTGCGCCTAGTGAGTATAATAGAGAAGCTATTAAATATCTTATAATACACAGGACAATCCCTATAACAAAGAACTATTCAGACTAAAATGTCAAAATTTGAGAGATTGACTATGTTTATTATACTCAATGATGTCCATTAATTTGCCTATTCTTTTAGCTGAGTTTGTCCTACCTTGGCAGAGTTGAATAGCTATGATGGATGCCCTATAGCTTTCAAAATCTAGAATATCTACCTCCCAGTCCTTTACAGGAAAAATGTATTGGCCACTGATATAAACTAAATTGAAGGGGACAATAAGGGGACAATAAGATATAACAATAAGATGTAACAAAAAGTCAGGACTAAGTTGAAAGGTGTGATAACCGAGGAATGCTTCTGTGATTAAATGTAAATTAAGGACTGAGGAAATAATTGCACATTGATTAGAGGAAGAGAGGAATGAAGAACATCCCAGCATTAGGAAAGCTGTGTGACAGACTTGAGGCAGAAAAAAGCACAACCTATACCACAAGCTGAATATGGCTGCACAGAGAGAGAGAGGCATATAGGTGAGAAGAAACTAGAAAAGGAAGTAGGAATCAGTCGCAAAAAGCATGGTAAGGTATTTGTAATTTTTAAGTGTAATGAGAATCCATTGGGTTTTAAGTAGGGCAGAGATACAATGGATATGTACTTTAAAAAGATCAGACTGGTAGCTGTGTAAATAGCATCACTTAGTGAAGAGAGATTAATAAAATCATACATTTGGGGTAGGAAAATATTCATCTGCAAATAACAAGGGATGTTGGAACAACAAAGGGTTGTCAAGAAAGGTTCAATGAAGGAAGGCTCTGGTGGAACTATGAAGCATCTTTAATTCTTGGTTAAGGGGTTGAGATTTTATCTTGCCACTAAGCAGCCATCTTTGAAGAGAGGTGGTGTGTGGACTCTAAGAATGCTGAGGATGCCTAGAGGTACTGCTGGCAAGCAGAAAAGACTGGAGAGACTGAAGCTGTTCACATTAAAAAAAAAAAAAAAGTCAATCTTAGGATTCTGATAATCTCAACAGGCATGAAGAAGAAAGAAATTTTGACAGATAGGAAAGTATAACTAGAAAGTGGGCAATTGGTCGGATTCATTTGTGATGGAGATGAGAGCACAAGGAACAGGGACAAGACTGGGAGGTAAGTGACCCAGGCTTAGATGTTAATTCTGTTCCAGAAAATCCTGACACTTTCCAATAATCACCTAAAAACAATCTTTAGCATTCTCCCATCTCTGTATTCCCTTGATATTTGCAATGCCTCCTCTTGATGTTAATACTTGAATACCTCTGTATTTGAAAGTCAAAGAAAAGAAAACATTACATTTTAAAAAGAAAAAAAAATAAGAGCATTGAATACCATAAAGATAAATTGCATGCATCAGTTTTTAGGTAAGAGTCTTAAAATCTTCCAGGGACTCCTAAGAAAACGCTGCCTGCAAACCACAAAATAACCCTTAGGAATGCAATTTGTAAATGAAGTTTCCAGAATCGGAAGTTTAAAAGTGATCTATTTCCCATTATTGACTAGTTCTTACTCTTCTCTAAATGTGCCAGTCTCAGTGTGAGGGAAACTCTAACTTCCTTGGCTTAATAAATACTTCGGTTGTCAGAAAATCTCTGGCTTCATAAGCAGAATGAAATTTCCCCATGTCACGAATTCCCCAAGTCACACTGCCTGAGTAGAATGCTGTATTTTAAATTTTTTTCTTCAGTTTTAAAAGTTTTCTATGACTGTCCAAAGGTTTGCAAGCTTTTAAGCTTCTCCTGATGCCGGGACTTGGTTGTAAAAGTTCTAGAAATAACCGGGACAAAAGTGACAGCAAGTCAAAGTCTGTGAAGCTAGGAGACAAAAGTGGGTGTGCTCTAGAAACAAAGCCTCAGATGATTCCCTGTGTGTAGGCTCTGTGTAGGCTGCTTGGAAGGTCTAGAAGCCCCTTAAACATGCATTAAAATTACTTTCACTTACATCAAATCTCTCTCACAAATACACACAGTATTTGATCTTTTATGCACTTTTCTCTTTAAGTACACATACACAGAACTTGATTTTGCTTCCTCCTTGTAAAATTATTATAAATACTTGTTTTTCTTTTCTTCTTACAAAATTAATTCATGATCATTTTAGATTCTTTTAAGAAATGGAAGTAAGGCTTAAAGTAACTGAAGAATTATTTATAACCTTATCCATTCAGGCAATACTCTCCTACTATGTCGATACTAGTAGATTTTGTCTCTGTCTATCTGTCAAATTAAGTTTGTTTGGTTTTTAGTTTTACTACTAACACATGTGGCATCATACCATAGATATTAATTTGTAAGATTTTTTATTTATTTATTTGACAGAGAGAGAGAGAGATCACAAGTAGGCAAAGAGGCAGGCAGAGAGAGAGGGGGAAGCGGGCTCCCCGTTGAGCAAAGAGCCTGATGCAGGGCTAGATCCCAGGATGCTGAGATCATGATCTGAGCCGAAGGCAGAGGCTTTAACTCATTGAGCCACCCAAGCGGCCCCATAATGATTAACTTGTAACTATGTTTTCAAAAACTCTAGATTATGTTGAAATACTCTTTTGGTTATATCATATAACATTATCTATGGCTGCATAATAAATTATTTCTTGAGATATAGTTCACATAAAGTTCACAATTTTAAAGTGTACAATTCAATGATTTTTATTATGTTGGTTATTTTGTGCAACTAACACTGTTAATTCCACATCCCTTCTATCATCCCCAAAAAAGACCCCAAACCTCTTAGCAGTTAGTCCCAATTCACAACCTCCATCTCCCAGCCACTTACTCTTCTTTCTGTCTCTAATGAGTAAATGATGCAAATAATTGTATAAACAAATAGAGGTAATTTCAAATAGCAGAGATATCTGGCAAAACTCTTGGAAAATACAAAGTTGAATTGCAATAAACAGCAAATAGTAACAGAACTGGCAAACAAAATCATCCCTATATTGTACGTTAGAGATTATAAATACTATGGTTATTTGGAAAAACATTGCGTGTTAAAGATTATAAACACTATGATTATCCGGAAAAAGGATTCATCACTGTTGTCTGGAGCAGTTGAGGTGGGATATTTTGAAGATGGATGGGACTTTAGGAGGACCTAGAAGATGCAGTGGGTTTGGATTAAACCCTCGAAGAGGGTTGTTTATATGAGAAAGTGCAGAGTGTCTTGCAACTAGGGGGCTCCAGACTAGCTGCATTCAAATCTTTATTCTACTTTCTGCTGGAGCAAGTTCTCTTACCTTTCTAAGCTTTAGTTCCCCAGTTTGTACCTACTTCATACAGTGGTTGTGTAGAGTAAATAAAATGAACTTTGGAGCAATTCTGACCTTTAAGAAGTGTTAAATGAACAATTATGAGATGTATAGTTAATCAAAAATGGTAGGAAGGAACGTGCCTATTGGGTATAATTAAGATAAGGCTGGGAGCGTCCAGGATAACATGGACAAGGCTGTGTGAACTGGTGCAGAACTGTCCAGAGAAGAATCACTGTCTCAGTGACCAATGACTTATTGATATCCTGATGTCATTTTGAAGACTAGCACTTGATGTCCCTTAACTTGAACATAGACATAGAATACAGAATTCTAGGTTTCAGGTGTGGAGGCTATTATAAATATGTAATTATGCTGTCTTGGTGATTGGGTCCTTGTTCTGTCAAGAACACCAAGTGAACTAAGGGTTTTGACTTACTTAATAGCCATATGATCAGTTTACCTGATCTCTAAGGTACATTATGTTTCCACATTACTATCATCACTACTGATACATATTTATTAAACATCTGTGACATGTAGACACTCCATAAGCCCTTTACATGGATCATCACATTGAATCATCACATCATCTCTTTAAAATGGGAATTATTCTTAATCTCCACAGTATAGATACAGATGAGAATTGTAAAGACTAAAGAGGTTAATCAATGTGTCCTAAGATGAGAATTGTAAAGACTAAAGAGGTTAATCAATGTGTCCTAAGATAAATAGTTTGTAGACAGATGAAATGAGCATTTGCCAATAATCTTGTGAAGGTGTCATGAATAGAACCTGAGCTCTTAATCCCACAATATAGTAAGAGTTTTTATCATCAATCATTTATTGGTAATTAATATTTTTAGGATGTTCTCTCAAAGAAAGAGGGAGATTTATTCTAGTTTGCTAGAGAACTTATCTTTAATAACAAATGCAAAGATTACCCTAAGTGTTTTTGTGTGAACAAGTATACTGTGTACAGGATATATGGATTAAGGACAAGAGAATGAACTGGTTACTCCTTTTTAGATAATATTTTTTTTTTCTTTTCACAAATATAAATATGATGGTGGTGTGCTTTTTTAACCAAGGGGGTGCTAGTCAATTGCACATCACATAGTTCATCAACCACACTTATTCTCCCACCCCTCCCTCCTTGATCACAATAATTCCTCCTCCTTGCAATTACACATTCATTGATCCATATTGCCCATTTAACTCTAACTTGTTTTCTGCCTACCATACTGGTGTAATTTTTTAAAACTTTTTTCTAAAAATCAAGAATTTGTGTTATAACTCTGTGTGACTCTCCCTTAAGATCTAATATACAGGGGCTCACAAATCCAAGTACTTAAATTAGAGAGATTATTGACTTCAGATGCAGGAAACCTAGATTTGGATTCCTATTCAGCCATGCATGCACTGGTAACATGGGGATTTGGGTCAGTGTCTACAAAATGGAGCAAATGATATTCTTGATGTTAATGGGGTTAATATTATAACCTGAGAAAAGGTATGTGGAAGCACATTGCAAATAATTATTGTAAATATGCTGAAATCCATTATGAATGAATATTTACCAAATATCTTCAGGATCGAATGAATGTCTTTATCAAGTAGAGAAGAAGAAGAAGAAGAAGAAGAAGAAGAAGAAGAAGAAGAAGAAGAAGAAGAAGAAGAAGAAGAAGAAAAAGAAGAAAAAGAAGCAGCAGCAGCAGCAGCAGCAACAGCAAGACCCTTATGGAAGAATCAGGAGTAAATCGGTTTCCTGAAAGAATATTGACTGCCACTAGATGATATGTCATGGTAAGGCGGTGAATCTACCCATTTTGTTCTCTACTGTATTGACAAAACCAGACACATAGCAATTACTCACTAAGTGTTTGCTAAAGTAACATATATACAGTTTGTGGGACTATTAGAGAACATGTTAGTGAAGACAAAATGGTCTAGTGTTCGAAGGATGAGGACAATCTGGAAAAGAGAATGTATAGAAGGTAAGAATAATGTTACTGAAGTAAAAACACACCTCTTTTTCATATTGCTTAGACCATAAAATTTGTGTGATATAAGAAGAGAGGAAGATAATGCCCCAAAGAATAAAATGGATGGATTCCAAAGAGCCTTGCATGGGAGCTTAATGCCAAAAAACTTCATGTAGAAACTAAAAAGACTGCTAATATAAACATTTACTATGTGCAAGACAATATTCTAAGTACTGTATCTGCACAAACCTCATTTAATGGATTTAATGCTGACAATCACTCTGAAATATAGCAATTTTATTATGGATCCCATGTTTTAAATGGAAAAAAAGTGAGGCACATGGATACTAAGTAGCTTGGCCCGATTCATCCAGCTAGTCAGTGATGGAACTGGTAATTGAATCCAGGGAATCTGGTTTCAGATCCACCCTCTTTACAAACTGCATTTATTGCCCTGTGGAATAGGCAGGTATTAACTCTTAGTTCTTCAGAGAGTCCTGTTTCAGTTACATTTTGCTGCATAGCAAGCCGTCTCAAAGATGAGTGGTTCGAAGCAAAAACACTTATTTCTCACAACTGAGGTGTTGAGCAATCAGTTAGCTCTCTTTCAGGTTATATTGGCTATGACACTGGAATTAATTGGCTGTTGGCTGGGAGCTCTGCTAGAACTATGCTCTTGGATTCCAGTATTTCTTTGTGTACACCTGTCCATGTGGCTGTTGGGCTTCCTCACAGCGTGGCATACACATGCCAAGAAGGAACAGTCAAAGAAGAAGGAAGAGAATGGTTCCACTTCTCTTATGGCCTGTGTTCAGAGGTTCTGGAACAACACTTTTGCTGCCTTTTGTTGGTCATAATAGTCATGAGGAGAGAACAGACCCAAGAAGAGGAGAAATAAGCTCCATCTACATTGGGACAATAATATGCACTTACAGAGAGGGGAAAAAAGAAACTGGTACAACTAGACAATGGAATAATACTCAATGCTAAAAAGAAATAATGCATTAGAGCTGTGAAAAGACATGGAGGAAACTTAAATACATATTACTAAGTGAAAGAATCCAATCTGAAAAAGCTATAGACCATATGATCTCAACTGTATGATATTCTAAAAAAAAAAAAAATCCCAAAAATCCACAAAACTGTATGATATTCTGAAAAAGACAAAACTATGGAGACAATAAAAGATTAGTGGTTGGTAGGGGTGGGTGGTGAACAGGTAAAGGAAAGATTTTTTAGGACAGTGAAAATACTCTATATTAGCTATATATCATTATATCATCATAGCTATATCATCATTAGCTATAATGATGGCTACATGTCAGTATACATTTAAGTAAAGCCATGGAACGCACAACACCAAGAGTGAATCCTAGTGAAACTATGGACCCTGAGTGATTACGATGTGTCCCTGTAGGTTCATCAATTAACAAATATACCACTCCAGTAAGGGATGTTGATAATGGATGGTTGATAAAGGACGTTGTGCATGTGTGGGGACAAGAGAGTATGTAGGAAACCTCTGTACCTTCCTCTCAATTTTGCTGTGAACCTACAACTGTTCTAAGGAAAATTCTCTTTTAAAAAAATTGATGGTGGCTCTCTTTGGAAGTCATCTAGCTCATATCTCAAGTTATAGGAAGAACACAGTTATCTGTAGAACCCTAAACCATTTGAATAGCTGATCACCATATATTGAGGAGGAATTTCTATTGTGAAGACTAAGCATCCTTGTCTAGCCTTTCTTTCATGAGAGGCTGCAACTAGCATTGTGTATTATAGAAAAAGCTGTTATTTGAGCAACTGACTTTGATTGCATATAAAATAGAATGTACATATGACAGCCCAGTAATAATGGCATGATTATTATAGTCACTCAGAAAAAAATTTCTAAATGCTTACTATTCCTTGTCAGTTTGTCTTTGCCATTGAAGGGTATGAGTTGCAGCTGTTTAATACATTTGACAGCGGATTATAGTAGAATTAAATGCTAGTAGAAAACAAAGTTCTGTTAATGGCCCTGAGTAATCAAAATGTAGAAATTATTCTAATTCAATGGAGGGTAAAATTATAGGATGTTGAATTCTTTCCAACAAGATGAATTGGGAAGATCAGATAGGGAGATTAAATGCAGACTTCTCCAAAGATTTGTACTGTAACACCAAGGAGAAAATTATGCAGGGAGGGAGAATGGGAAAGAAAGACAGAATTCTAGAACACAGAAAAACAGATTCCAGTTCATTAACTGTAGGGCTGTCATGGAGCCCACAGATTTTGTGACAGTACAGTAAAGATAAATAGTTATATAGACTCCACCTGTTCAGTGATAAAATTCCTAACTACTGAAAAGATTTTTGCATTTGTGGATGAATGGTCCTTGCCAGATAAAGCAGAAATGATGGCATGTCAGCTCATTTCATCTGCTGTAAGGGTTTTTAAAGGAGAGATGTTGACTTATTCTTTGTTTTCTTAAAAGCAAGATAGGCGATTTAAAATCATACAATGTTCTCTGTAGCAAATAGTCATGCCTACTAAAGCATATATTTGAGCATTGCTTACTAATAAGAATCAGTAGTTAACCTCAAAATCCAAGATTTACTGATTATTTACATGTTCAATAAGGTTTTATTGAATAGTTACTCAATACTCCATACCATGCTAGACAGTATAGTTATATAAAGGTGAATTAAGTAAATAAACTCTGTCCTCAAAGAGTTATTCTTAATCTAGTTAAGGATCTAAATTTGCCAAACACAGTACAGTACAGCACCATCCCTTTAATAAAGTGTTTGGGGCATGGGCTATTTTGAGACCACAGGATTGGTGATGGTCTGGATGACATACTTTCGGGAAAACTTCACAGAGGAAAAATATTGTGGAATATGGATATTACAAGGATGTGTTAAAACATGGATAAGACATGGAATTATAAAAAAAAATTATAGATTTCAGATCTTATTAAGAGTGGAAGGATATGGGGAAAGAATACTAAGCATGAAATTGGCAATATTGGCAGGAATCATATGTAAAGATCTGGCATGCCAAACTATAATATGTATTAATGATCTTATAAATGACAGGTACTGTAGCAGATGAGGTAAGTTAGTCAATGTAGTCACAGAAAATGACACCCTATTTTCCATCCTTGTGATCACAAACATCATTTTTTTCCTTCACAAGTCACATCCAATTCAGACTATTTACCAAACTGGTCCATATTTCTTCACTCTGGGCACCAGGTTTATAAAACAATGTGTATCTGGCTTAGTGCTAGTCATCACAGAGGCACTAGTTCTCAACACTTTTACCAGAATTACATGTCCCTTCTGTTTATAATTAATTGGTTAAAGTAAGTCACATGGCCATTACTAATTTCGTGAAGAGAAGGGAACTATGACAAAAAAAAATAAAAATATTTGATGAATAATAAAATCTACCACAGACATGAGAATTCTTTATACTTTAAGCAGGGAAGTTGATTTAATAAATCATGTATGTAGTATATCAAAATCATCTTGGAGTCCAGAAAGCAGGGATCAGAGATTAAGATTTTGTTGCTATATCCATGGTAAGAGAATCTGACAATGTCATTGCAGTGGAGAACAGAGAGAGAAATAGAGATCTTATCTGAGGTATGAAATCCTTAAACCTTAAAAAACAACTGAAAATAAAGAGACAAAGTTAAATCTAGAATTCCTCCAATGTATCTGGCATGGGTACCAGGGTTGATGGAGAAACCATTGCTTATATGAGAGAATTAAAGAAAAGGAGTAGCTTGATTACTGAATAAGATAATGTATCAAGTGGTACAAGACATTCACTAGAAGACTAATAATTTGTCCAGTGTGCAGAGCTTAGCCTTAGACAATGAAGTTATGTGTTTAATGTCTTTGTATGACAATTATTACTTGAAAAGGTGTTGGAGTCAGGCACACAAGGTTCAAGTTCTGACTTCATGCTTTATGAGAGGTAGTATTAGGCTACGGACTTATCCTCTCTAAAGAAAGTTTGCTCATACATGGAATGAGGATTTAAAAAGATGCTTATTTTATAGGTTTGTTGAAAGTTATAAAATGATGTATGTAGAATTCTAAGTAAAATGGCATCAATTTATATTTCTCCATTTCAAAGTATTCTAAAGCAGCCGGAGGGGACACAGACTTCAGCTTAGCAGGGTTGGCTCTGTGGTGGGTTGACCTAGAGTACCAGGAGCCTGAGGCTCCAGCTGAAAGGGCAGGAGCACAAGGACCCTAACCAATCAGTGTCTGTGAGTGGCCAATCAAGCTCAAGCGAGGATCAGACCTTGATGTCTTCACACCGCACAGATTCCAGATTGGGTGAGTGGCAGGGGCCACATATATATACATGTATACATATATGTGTATATAAGATATATGTGTATATAAGATATATATACACATATATGTATATATATAATACAAATTATTAATTGTTCTGCCTAATAGTTTTGATCATTATTTTATGGGAAATATTTCAGAAGTATAATTTTTAAAAATTTTCCATTGACATTGGTAGAATTATTATGTGTATGCACCAAAGCATCTTGGTGTTCACCACTACCAAGATATATACACACATATATTTATACATGTATATATATGTTATATACATGTATATATGTATGTATACATATAAATATGTATAAAAGATGTGTGTGTGTGTGTGTGTGTGTGTGTGTATGTAAAAAGGAGCTTCAAAGAGCTATACACAAAGGAAAACTTTTACAGGCACAAGGAATCAGGATCAAGGAAGTTGATCAAGGAAGACTAGACAAAAAAGTGGTTTTGTTATCCTCTGGTAACTTCTCTTTAGGGGATAGCAGGTTTCTATCAGGCAGGTTACTTAACTAGTGCTGATTGGGTGATACTTGATTGACTAGCTTAAGATTCCATTTCTGGAAACTGTAATTAAGTCTGGGTTTTGTGACATGCGGCTTAGCATAAGTGACTCCATTTTGGACCTGTTGTCTTATGTAAACATACATATAATTCAGCTTATTACTATGATTACAAACTGCATTTTGGGATAAGTGTATAATTCAATAACATAAAAATTATCTGTATATGCTGTAGATATTTAGTAGTGGAAATAATAGAAGGGAATATTGATGGCATACAAATAGCAAAGTTTTTAAAATGTCAAAAATCTTTTAAAAATTAAAAGATAATACTGCAATACTGGATACTTAAAAGTTATCATTTTTATTCTTTGAATAAAATCTTAAACATGCAAATTATTAATTGTTCTGCCTAATAGTTTTGATCATTATTTTATGAGAAATATTTCAGAAGTACAATTTTTTAAAATTTTCCATTGACATTGGTAGAATTATTATGTGTATGCACCAAAGCATCTTGGTGTTAATCATTACCAGGAATTTTGCTTCACCTAAGCTCATTTCCACTTTTATGATAAAAATGATTTTCTGCTTCTACTAATTTTGGTTCTGACTTTGAAATTGGTTCTGCTTTTGCTACTTCAGAACTTCCAGCATTGCTGATTTTATCTGTGAGAGAGTATTTCACAAAAATATTCACACCTTCACTTAACATTTCTTCTATTAAAAACACTTGCAAAGAATTATAGCCCAGAGCAAAGTTTTAAACACCGAAGAATTCCAGTGAATGTAAATGGATAGTATTCAAATAACATATTTGATTGTACTGGTGAGGTTAAAAGCACTACACAGAGTTACGTGTCAAAATTGGCATTTAAGTACTTATTTTGCTTTGAAGACCTTTTATTTCTTGGGACACTATTCACAGAATTTGTATAAAGTACATTATGTGATCAAAGTTATTTTCTTGGCAATAATGAGCAGTAGCTCACCATTCACCATTAGTAGTAGAAGAGTCCATGAACACACATTTGGATCATGGCAACAGCTTCTCCTAAGAACCTAATTGTTTTCCCTCATGTATCCCGTATTGTTTCAACCTTAACTTTTCATAATGTTTCCTGTTCTTGCTTCAGACACGATATCTATATAATTTATGAAATAGAAACACATCTGTGTTGTTAAATTTT